>JAOPSE010000024.1:17419900-18084674 GCA_029449295.1 Zea luxurians
GCAGCAGGTTGAAGTAGCTGAGCAGGAGCTCATTGAAGGCAAGTTGTGCCCTTGACCACTTTTTACCTAATAATGTTCTTTAATATCACTTATCCCTGCATAGGTTAATTTTGATGGGACCCAATAGGTCACCCTAGATTGTTTATCTCATTACCTTGTTTACCCCTGGATCACTTGGGTAGTTTGCTATTGCTTTATATGGTTTTGGGATAATCATTTATTACCTCTATGTTCCAATTCTTTTTGTTATTCTATCTATGTTCATGTTGAGATCATTAATGTTAATTGAAACATAGAGCTTAACTTGAGTAACACGTGCCACCACAAGGGTTTAATGGGACGCCCTTGGCTGACTAATTAGGAAAGCTAGTGGAAGACTACCTTACCCGAAAGGGGCAAGGGCAGTAGGGGAGGTGTCAGTGTAGGGAGGTCCTTGCTTGATTTTGCTGCGATGGCAGTCAGGTAAGAACCCTGCATTGGAACTTCCTATAAACTGTAGCGGGTTTTCGAAAGCTAGTGGAACTTTGTAAAGGCCTCGTAGTGTTGCCCTGCCGCGCTTCCTAGGTAGAGGTGTATGGGGTTCGCGACCCCTTGGCAGATGGGTAACATGACTTGTGGGTAAAGGGTACAACCTCTGCAGAGTGTAAAACTGGTATACTAGCCGAGCTCACGGTCATGAGCAGCTCAGGACTCTCTGATGTTTAAATTATGGAACTTAAATTCAATTTTGTCATTTGCATTGCATGGGTTGTTTAATTTGTTCTATTACTTTACTTATGGTTTGGTATTTACTTACACTTAGTAACTGCTAATAAAATTTTGACCAACTACTTAAAAGCAATGCTCAGCTTTAACCCCTATCATTGATTAGCCTTACACATCACACGAACTCACACCTTTGTGAGTTTATGTCCACTGGTTCCCCACAACTTGTTGAGCTATGATCATGTGTGAGCTCACCCTTGTTGTCTCACACCCCCCCCCACAGGAGAAGAGCAGGTGGTTCAGGAGGAGCCACAAGGTGAGGAGTATGATCTGATCTAGGTGGCGTTTCTCAGTTGACATTGGCGCCGACGATCCTTAGTTCGTTTTATTTTTATTATTTTATTTGTAATAAGTCTTCCGCTATGTAATAAATACTCTGATGTTATTGACATTTATCTCTATACACTCTGTTATTATATATGTTGTCTTCTTGGCGCATGTATGAGATGCACCTGGCTTTGTTCCTTAAAGCCGGGTGTGACAATTGAGGCTTTGATTGTGTCTTGGAATGGATTGCTAGCTCTTGTATTGAATGTATATGAGTGGAGTGCTTGGGTGTTGTGAATGGAGGTGGTTGGGGTTGTATTTATAGTCACCAACCACTTCCTAGTCGTTGCTCCCTTTCTGCCGACCGCGGACGGTCCACGCTCCTAGCCCGAACCGTCCACCCCTGCACATCAATGGTTGAAATCGCAACGGTCAGCAGTAACGGCTATATCAACGGCTACTATGCATTAAATGTGTTGTCAGATGTTAGGTACCGCAGTCGCGGACGGTCCGGTCGTGCTCCCCAGACGGTCCGCGAGGACACTATAATTCATTTTACCGAACTCGTCACCTTCGGGTTTTTCTATTCTTCACCGATCGGACGGTCCGCGCCTAAGGCCAGACGGTCCGCGCTTGGTCTCGGACGGTGCTCGCTTCTCTATCGGATGGTCCATAGTGTTGACTTGCGTTTATACAGTGTTCTTGTCCAAGGGTCATCCTGGTGTCGCGGACGGTCCGCGCTTTAGGTGTTTTTCCAAAAAGCTTCTCCTGTCCGGAATAATCTACGGTATTCCGGACATCGACTTGGAATGGTTGTTGATGAACTTATGCACCTGTAGAATATAATCTAGAGCAAACTAGTTAGTCCAATTATTTGTGTTGGGCAATCAACCCTCCAAAATCATTTATAGGAAAAGGTTTGACCCTATTTCCCTTTCAATCTCCCCTTTTTGGTGATTGATGCCAACACAAACCAAAGCAAGTATATAAGTGCAGAATTGAACTAGTTTGCATAATGTAAGTACATAGGTTCCTTAGATTTAAACCAATTTTATAATTTCAATAGATATGCATGGTTGCTTTCTTTTATTTAACATTTTGGACCACGCTTGCACCACTTGTTTTGTTTTTGCAAATTCTTTTGTAAAATCTTTTCAAAGTCTTTTTGCAAATAGTCAAAGATATATGAATAAGATTGTAAGAAGCATTTTCAAGACTTGAAATTTCTCCCCCTGTTTCAAATGATTTTCCTTTGACTAAACAAAACTCCCCCTGAATGAAATTCTCCCCTTAGTGTTCAAGAGGGTTTTACCAATTTTTGTAAATATCAATCAAAAATGGATCAACCATTAAGATACCAATTTGAAAACTTCTCTTTTAAAATTTTGTGTGGTGGTGCGGTCCTTTTGCTTTGGGCTAATACTCTCCCCCTTTGGCATTAATCGCCAAAAATGGAGAACGATGGAGCCCTTTACTTTCTCCCCCATTGGTACAAGTAAATATGAATGAAAGGATTATACCAGTGTGAAGTGGTGTGAAGTAACGACGAAGATTGATACCGATAGAGTGGAGTGGAAGCCTTGTTTTCATCGAATACTCCATTTCCCTTTTAATCTATGACTTAGCATGAAAAAGACACATGGAAACACATTAGTCGTAGCAAATGAAAGAGATATAATCAAGGGTATATAAATGAGCAATGTGTGCGATGTTTCAATCAAAGTTCCAGGAATCAAGTATATTTAGCTCATTCCTAAGTTTGCAAAAAGTTTTCTCATCTAATGGCTTGGTAAAGATATCGGCTAATTGTTCTTTGGTGTTGACATAAGCTATTTCGATATCCCCCCTTTGTTGGTGATCTCTCAAAAAGTGATACCGAATGTCTATGTGCTTAGTGCGGCTATGTTCAACGGGATTATCCGCCATGCGGATTGCACTCTCATTGTCACATAGGAGAGGGACTTTGCTCAATTTGTAGCCATAGTCCCTGAGGGTTTGCCTCATCCAAAGTAATTGCGCACAACAATGGCCTGCGGCAATATACTCGGCTTCAGCGGTTGATAGGGCTACAGATTTTTGTTTCTTTGAAGCCCAAGACACCATGGATCTTCCCAGAAGCTAACAAGTCCCTGATGTGCTCTTCCTATCAATTTTACACCCTGCCCAATCGGCATCGAAATATCCTAGCAAATCAAAGGTTGATCCCTTGGGGTACCAAAGCCCAAACTTAGGAGTGTAAACTAAATATCTCATGATTTGTTTCACGACCCTAAGGGGAACTTCCTTAGGATCGGCTTGGAACCTTGCACACATGCATAAAGAAAGCATAATGTCCAGTCGAGATGCACATAAATAGAGTAAAGATCTTATCATCGACCGATATACCTTTTGATCTACGGATTTACCTCCCGTGTCAAGGTCGAGATGCTAATTTGTTCCCATGGGTGTCTTGATGGGCTTGGCATCCTTCATTCCAAACTTCTTGAGTATGTCTTGAATGTACTTTGTTTGGCTGATGAAGGTGCCCTCTTGGAGTTGCTTGATTTGAAATCCTAAGAAGTACTTCAACTCCCCCATCATTGACATCTCGAATTTCTGAACCATGATCCTACTAAACTCTTCACAAGTAGATTTGTTAGTAGACCCAAATATGATATCATCAACATAAATTTGGCATACAAACAAATCATTTGCAACAGTTTTAGTAAAGAGAGTAGGATTAGCTTTGCCGACTTTGAAGCCATTAGTGATAAGAAAGTCTCTTAGGCATTCATACCATGCTCTTGGGGCTTGCTTGAGCCCATAAAGCGCCTTTGAGAGATTATACACATAGTTAGGATACTCACTATTTTCAAAGCCAGGAGGTTGCTCAACATAGACCTCTTCCTTGATTGGTCCATTGAGGAAGGCACTCTTCACGTCCATTTGATAAAGCTTGAAGCCATGGTAAGTAGCATAGGCAAGTAATATGCGAATTGATTCAAGCCTAGCTACGGGTGCATAAGTTTCACCAAAGTCCAAACCTTTGACTTGTGAATAACCTTTGGCGACAAGTCGGGCTTTGTTCCTTATCACCACACCATGCTCATCTTGCTTGTTGCGGAATACCCACTTGGTACCTACAACATTTTGATTAGGATGTGAAACTAAGTGCCATA
The DNA here is from genome assembly GCA_029449295.1 of Zea luxurians. Lineage (NCBI taxonomy): Eukaryota > Viridiplantae > Streptophyta > Magnoliopsida > Poales > Poaceae > Zea > Zea luxurians. The sequence continues at coordinate 17,424,091 of JAOPSE010000024.1, forward strand.
CCTCATTTCTCGTGAAGTTGTTGAGCTCCTCTTGCATTGCCAACACCCAATCCGAATCTCTTAGTGCATCCTCCACCCTGTATGGCTCAATAGAGGAAACAAAAGAGTAATGTTCACAAAAATGAGCGACTCGAGATCGAGTGGTTACCACCTTATGAATATCGCCGAGGATGGAGTTCACGGGGTGATCTCTTTGAATCGCTTGGTGGACTCTTCGGTGTGGCGGTCTTTCACCCTGATCTTCTTGATCGTCTTCCTTATCTTCATTTTGCTCATCTCCCCCTTGATCATTGTCCTCCTCTTGAGGTGGCTCATCCTCTTGATCTTCATCTTTATTATCTTGAGCCTGTTCCTCATCTTGAGTTGGTGGAGATGCTTGCATGGAAGATGATGGTTGATATTGTGCTTGAGTTGACTCTTCGGATTCCTTAGGACACACATCCCCAATGGACATGTTCCTTAGAGTGACGCATGGAGCCTCTTCATCATCTAGCTCATCAAGATCAACTTGCTCCACTTGGGAGCCATTAGTCTCATCAAACATAATGTCACAAGAAACCTCAACTAATCCAGTGGATTTGTTGAAGACTCTATATGCCCTTGTGTTTGAATCATATCCTAGTAAAAAGCCTTCTACAGCCTTAGGAGCAAATTTAGATTTTCTACCTCTTTTAACAAGAATAAAACATTTGCTACAAAAGACTCTAAAATATGAAACATTGGGCTTTTTACCAGTGAGGAGTTCATAAGATGTCTTCTTGAGGATTCGGTGAAGATATAACCGGTTGATGGAGTAGCAGGAGGTGTTAATCGCCTCGGCCAAAACCGGTCTGGTGTCTTGTACTCATCAAGCATGGTCCTCGCCATGTCAAGTAAAGTTCTATTCTTCCTCTCCACTACACCATTTTGTTGTGGCGTGTAGGGAGAAGAGAACTCATGCTTGATGCCCTCCTCCTCAAGGAATCCTTCTATTTGTGAGTTCTTGAACTCCGTCCCATTGTCGCTTCTTATCTTCTTGATTCTCATCCAAACTCATTTTGAGCCATCTCAAGAATCCTTTTAAAGTCTCTTGGGTTTGAGATTTTTCCTGTAAAAAGAATACCCAAGTGAAGCGAGAATAATCATCCACAATAACTAGAATAGTACTTACTCTCGCCGATGCTTATGTAAGCTATCGGGCCGAATAAATCTATGTGGAATAACTCCAGTGGCCTGTCTGTCGTCATGATGTTCTATGTGGATGATGGACACCAACTTGCTTCCCTGCTTGACATGTGCTACAAACCCTGTCTTTCTCAAAATGAACATTGGTTAGTCCTAAAATGTGATCTCCTTTTAGAAGTTTGTGGAGATTCTTCATTCCAACATGGGCTAGTCGGCGATGCCAGAGCCAACCATATTAGTCTTAGCATTTAAGCAAGTGTCAAGTTCTGCTCTTTTAAAATCAACTAGGTATAGCTGACCCTCTAACACTCCCTTAAATGCTACTGAATCATCACTTCTTCTAAAGATAGTAACACCAGTGTCACTAAAAAGACAGTTATAGCCCATTTTACATAATTGAGATACAGAAAGCAAGTTGTAATCTAAAGAATCTACAAGAAAAACATTGGAATAGAATGGTCAGGAGATATAGCAATTTTACCAAGTCCTTTGACCAAACCTTGATTTCCATCCCCGAATGCGATAGCTCTTTGGGGATCTTTGTTTTTCTCATAGGAGGAGAACATCCTTTTCTCCCCTGTCATATGGTTTGTGCATCCGCTATCAATTATCCAGCTTGAGCCCCCGGATGCATAAACCTGCAAAATAATTTAGGCCTTGTTCTTAGGTACCCAAACAGTCTTAGGTCCTTTGATGTTAGAAACAAGCACCTTGGGTACCCAAACACAAGCTTTTGAGCCCTTGTGTTTGCCCCCAATATGTTTGGCAACTACCTTGCCTGATTTGTTAGTTAGCACATAAGAAGCATCAAAAGTCTTAAATGAAATATTGTGATCATTTGATGTAGTAGGATATTTCTTTTTAGGCATTTTAACATGGGTTGATTGCCTAGAGCTAGAAGCCTCATTCTTAAAAATAAAAGCATGGTGAGAAACATTATGAGGTTTCCTAGCATGAATTCTCCTAATCTTGTGCTCAGGATAACCAGCAGGATATAAAATGTAACCCTCGTTATCCTGAGCCATGGGAGCCTTACCCTTAACAAAATTAGATAGTTTCTTAGGGGCATTAAGCTTGAGATTGCCTCCCTGTTGGAAGCCAATGCCATCCTTAATGCCAGGGCGTCCTCCCACTATAGAGCATGCTTCTAGCAAATTTAAACTTCTCATTTTCAATTTCATGCTCATTGATTTTAGCAGTTAATGTAGCTATGTGATCATTTTGTTATTTAATCAAAGCAAGGTGATCATGAATAGCATCTATATTAACATCTCTACATCTAGTGCAAATAGAAACATGATCAATGGTAGATGTAGATGGTTTGCAAGCATTTAATTCATCAATCTTAGCATGTAAAATAGCATTCTCATTTCTAAGATTGGAAATAGAAACTGAAAGGGAAATAGGGTCAAACCTTTTCCTAAATGATTTTGGTGGTTGAATGCCCAACACAAATATTGGACTAACTAGTTTGCTCTAGAATATACATTCTACAGGTGCTAAAGGTTCAACACAAACCAATAAAAAGATCAAGTTAGGGTTCAAAAAGAAAGGAGCAAAAGAAACCGAAGGGTGCCCTGGTCTGGCGCACCCGAGTATCCGGTGCACCACCGGACAGTGTCCGGTGCACCAGGGACCGTACACTCCAAACTCCTCAGCTTCGGGTTTCTCAGAGGCTGCTCCGCTATAATTCACCGGACTGTCCGGTGTGCCACCAGAGCAACGGCTAGCGAGCGCAACGGTCGACTGCATAGTGTCCTAATAGAGCTACAGTACGCGGCAGAAGTCAGAGCAGCGCTAGAAGGCGCACCAGACAGTGAATAGTGCCTGTCCGGTGCGGCACCGGACTGTCCGGTGTGGCACCGGACTGTCTGGTGAGCCATGAGGATAGAACTTCAACGGTCGACACCGTCAGAACCCTAACAGTTGGGTGACATGGCTGGCGCACCAGACAGTGTCTGGTGGCGCACCGGACTATCCGGTGCGCCCATCGACAGCAGCCTTCCCCAACGGTTGAATTGGTGGTTGGGGGCTGTAAATACCCCACAACCACCACCACCACTCCAACCATCCAAGCATTCACAATAGTGCATTCAATACAAGAGCAATACACAACACTCCAAGACACAATTCAAAGCTTCCAATCCAATCAAAGTCCACAATTCAACTCTAGTATTTAGGACTTGAAGATCGACTTGTGTTCTTTTGTTGCTCTTGTTTGCTTGGTTAGCTTTCTTCTTCCTCACTCCTATTCTCAAGACACTTGTAATCAAAGCAAGAGACACCAAGTTGTGGTGATCCTTGTAAGGGTCTAAGTGACCCGTTTGATTAAAAGGAGAAAGCTCACTCGGTCTAGGTGACCGTTTGAGAGAGGGAAAGGGTTGAAAGAGACCCAGTCTTTGTGACCACCTCAACGGGGAGTAGGTTCTCAAGAACCGAACCTCGGTAAAACAAATCACCGTGTCATCCGCTTCATTTGCTTGTGATTTGTTTTCGCCCTCTCTTTCAGACTCGTATTTATTTTCTAACGCTAACCCCAGCTTGTAGTTGTGCTTTAAGTTTATAATTTTCAGATTCCGCCTATTCACCCCCCCTCTATGCAACTTTCAATTGGTATCAGAGCCCGGTACTTCATTAGAGCCTAACCGCTCGAAGTGATGTCGGGAGATCACGCCAAGAAGGAGATCGTGACCGGCAGTGATAAGCCTACAAGCCACGGGAAGGCTCCATCGGGGGAGTCCGGCAATAAGGTGAAGGGATCCCCTTCACATGTCAAGTCGCATTGGAGCGGCGATAAGAAAAAGAAGATGAAGAAGGTGGTCTACTATGAGACCGATTCTTTGTCGCCATCCACCTCCGGCTCCGACGCGTCGTCCGTCACTTCTAAGCGCCATGAGCGCAAGAAGTTTAGTAAGATGTCCCTACGCTACCCTCGCATTTCCAAACACACTCCTTTACTTTCCGTCCCATTAGGCAAACCACCCATTTTTGATGGTGAAGACTATTGTATGTGGAGTGATAAAATAAGGCACCATCTAACCTCACTGCACACTAGCATCTGGGACATTGTTGAATTTGGAGCGCAGGTACCATCCATGGGGGATGAAGGCTATGACTCGGATGAGGTCGCCCAAATCCGGCACTTCAACTCCCAAGCCACCACGATACTACTCGCCTCTCTATGTCGAGAGGAGTATAATAAGGTGCAAGGGTTGAAGAGTGCCAAAGAAATTTGGGACGTGTTCAAGACTGCGCATGAGGGAGATAAGGTGACCAAGATCACCAAACGGGAAACGATCGAGGGGGAGCTCAGTCGTTTTGTCCTCAACCAAGGAGAGGAGCCACAAGCCATGTACAACCAGCTCAAGACCTTGGTAAATCAAGTGCGCAACCTCGGAGCACCAAATGGGATGACCATGAAATGGTCAAGGTTATTCTAAGATCACTTGTTTTTCGCAATCCCACGCAAGTTCAATTAATTCGTTGTGATCCTAGATATAAACTAATGTCTCCCGAGGAAGTGATAGGAAAGTTTGTGAGCTTTGAATTGATGATCAAAGGCTCCAAACAAATCATCAACTTGGAGCAAGGCGGCACCTCCACACCCGAGGTGCAACCCGTCGCATTCAAGGCGATGGAAGAAGAAAAGAAGGATTCTACACCAAGTAGGATTCCCATCAACGCCTCCAAGCTTGATAATGAGGAGATGGTGCTCATCATCAAGAGCTTCCGTTAAATCCTTAAACAAAGGAAGGGGAAGGACTACAAGCCCTGTTCCAAAAGGGTGTGCTACAAATGTGGTAAGCCCGGTCATTTCATTGCAAAATGTCCTATGTCTAGTGACAGTGACAGGGGCAACGACAAGAAGGAAAAGAGGAAGAAGAAAAGATACTACAAGAAGAAGGGCGGCGATGCCCACGTGTGTCAGGAATGGGACTCTGATGTGAGCTCCACCGACTCCTCCTCTGACGAGGACACCGCCAACATCGCCGTCAACAAAAGCCTCCTCTTCCCAAACGTCGGCCACAAATGCTTCATGGCAAAGGACGGTAAAAAGAAGAAGGTACAAGCTAGAACCACCCCCAAGTATACCACATCTAGTGATGAGGGTAGTTTTAGTGATGATGAAGATAACTTGCTTAGTCTTTTTGCCAACCTTAACATACAACAAAAGGAAAAAATTGAATGAATTGATAGGTGTTGTTCATGAGAAGGATGAACTTTTGGATAGCCAAGAGGAATTCCTTATTAAGGAAAATAAAAAGCATGTTAAGGTAAAGAATGCTTATGCTCATGAGGTAGAAAAATGTAAAAAATTGACTAATGAGCTTAGCATATGCCATGACACTATTTCCAACCTTAGAAATGAGAATGCTAGTCTAATTGCTAAGGTGGAAAAATCTAATGTTTGCAATGATGCAATTATCAGTCTTAAGAATGAAAATGCTAGTTTAATTGCTAAGATTGATAAATTGAATGCCTCACTTTCTAACCTTAAAATTGAGAATGATAAATTAACTTCTAAGGCTAAAGATTTAAATGTTTGCAATGATTCTATTTCCAATCTTAGAGATGAGAATGCTATACTACATGCTAAGATTGATGAATTAAATGCTTGCAAACCCTCTACATCTTCTGTTGATCATGTCACTATTTGTACTAGATGTAGAGACATTAATGTTGATGTTATCCATGATCACCTAGCTTTAATTAAACAACAAAATGATCACATAGCTCAACTTACTGCTAAGATTAATGAGCATGAGATAGGAAATAAAAAATTTAAATTTGCTAGAAGCATGCTCTATAATGGGAGACGCCCTGGCATTAAGGATGGCATTGGCTTCCAACAGGGAGGCAATGTCAAGCTTAATGCCCCTAAGAAATTGTCTAACTTTGTTAAGGGCAAGGCTCCTATGTTCAGGATAACAAGGGTTACATTTTATAACTTGCTGGTTATCCCGAACACAAGATTAGGAGCATTCATGTTAGGAAGTCTCATTCTGTTTCCCATCATGCTTTTATGTACAAGAATGAGGCATCTAGCTCTAGGCATTATACCCATGTTAAAATGCCTAAAAAGAAAACTCCTACTGTATCAAATGAGCCTATTGTTTCATTTAAGACTTTTGATGCTTCTTATGTGCTGACTAACAAATCAGGCAAAGTAGTTACCAAATATGTTGGGGCCAAACACAAGGGCTCAAAGACTTGTGTTTGGGTTCCAAAGGTGCTTGTTTCTAATGTGAAAGGACCCAAGGCCGTTTGGGTACCTAAGAACAAGGTCTAAATTGTTTTGTAGGTTTATGAAATGGGGGCTCAAGTTGGATCATTGATAGCGGATGCACAAACCACATAACAAGGGAGAGAAGGATGTTCTCCTCCTATGAGAAAAACCAAGATCCCCCAAAGAGCTACCACATTCGGGGATGGAAATCAAGGTTTGGTCAAAGGACTTGGTAAAATTGCTATATCACCTGACCATTCCATTTCCAATGTTTTTCTTGTAGATTCATTAGATTATAACTTGCTTTCAGTTTCTCAATTATGCAATATAGGCTACAACTATCTTTTTACAGATGTAGGTGTTACTGTCTTTAGAAGGAGTGATGATTCAGTAGCATTTAAGGGAGTGTTAGAGGGTTAGCTATACTTAGTTGATTTCAATAGAGCTGAACTCGACACTTGCTTAATTGCTAAGACTAATATGGGTTGGCTCTGGCATCGCCGACTAGCCCATGTTGGGATGAAGAATCTCCACAAACTTCTAAAGGAAGAGCACATTTTGGGACTAACAAATGTTCATTTTGAGAAAGACAGGATCTGTAGCGCATGTCAAGCAGGAAAGCAAATTGGTGCCCATCATCCACACAAGAACATCATGACAACGGACAGGCCACTGGAGTTACTCCACATGGATCTATTCGGCCCGATAGCTTACATAAGCATCGGCGGGAGTAAGTACTGTCTAGTTATTGTGGATGATTATTCTCGCTTCACTTGGGTATTCTTTTTGCAGGAAAAATCTCAAACCCAAGAGACTTTAAAGGGATTCTTGAGACGGGCTCAAAATGAGTTCGGCTTAAGGATCAAAAAGATAAGAAGCGACAATGGGACGGAGTTCAAGAACTCTCAAATTGAAGTTTTCCTTGAGGAGGAGGGAATCAAGCATGAGTTCTCTTCTCCCTACACGCCACAACAAAATGGTGTAGTGGAGAGGAAGAACAGAACTCTACTTGACATGGTGAGGACCATGCTTGATGAGTACAAAACTTCGGACCGGTTTTGGGCCGAGGCGATTAACACCGCCTGTTACTCCATCAACCGGTTATATCTTCACCGAATCCTCAAGAAGACATCTTATGAACTCCTCACCGGTAAAAAGCCCAATGTTTCATATTTTAGAGTCTTTGGTAGCAAATGTTTTATTCTTATTAAAAGAGGAAGAAAATCTAAATTTGCTCCTAAGGCTGTAGAAGGCTTTTTACTAGGATATGATTCAAACACAAGGGCATATAGAGTCTTCGACAAATCCACTGGATTAGTTGAGGTTTCTTGTGACATTGTGTTTGATGAGACTAATGGCTCCCAAGTGGAGCAAGTTGATCTTGATGAGCTAGATGATGAAGAGGCTCCATACGTCGCTCTAAGGAACATGTCCATTAGGGATGTGTGTCCTAAGAAATCCGAAGAGCCTCCACAAGTGCAAGATCAATAGTCATCTTCCATACAAGCACCTCCACCAACCCAAGATGAGGATCAGGCTCAAGACAATGAGGTTGAAGATCAAGAAGATGAGCCACCTCAGGAGGAGGACAATGATCAAGGAGGAGATGAGGAAAATAAAGACAAGGAAGATGAACAAGAAGTGCAGGGTCAAATACTGCCTCACCTAAGAGTCCACCAGGCGATTCAAAGAGATCACCCCGTGAATACCATCCTCGGCGATATTCATAAGGGGGTAACCACTCGATCTTGAGTCGCTCATTTTTGTGAACATTACTCTTTTGTCTCCTCTATTGAGCCATATAGGATAGAGGATGCATTAAGAGACTCAGATTGGGTGCTGGCAATGCAAGAGGAGCTCAACAACTTCACGAGGAATGAGGAATGGCACTTAGTTCCACGTTCTAATCAAAATGTTGTAGGTACCAAGTGGGTATTCCGCAACAAGCAAGATGAGCATGGTGTGGTGATAAGGAACAAAGCCCGACTTGTCGCCAAAGGTTATTCACAAATCGAATGTTTGGACTTTGGTGAAACCTATGCACCCGTCGCTAGGCTTGAGTCAATTCGCATATTACTTGCCTATGCTACTTACCATGGCTTTAAGCTCTATCAAATGGACGTGAAGAGTGCCTTCCTCAATGGACCAATCAAGGAAGAGGTCTATGTTGAGGAACCTCCTGGCTTTGAGGATAGTGAGTATCCTAACCATGTGTATAAGCTCTCAAAGGCGCTTTATGGGCTCAAGCAAGCCCCAAGAGCATGGTATGAATGCCTTCGAGACTTCCTTATCACTAATGGCTTCAAAGTTGGCAAAGCCGATCCTACTCTCTTTACTAAAACTATTGCAAATGATTTGTTTGTATGCCAAATTTATGTTTATGATACCATATTTGGGTCTACTAACAAATCTACATGTGAAGAGTTTAGTAGGATCATGGTTCAAAAATTCGAGATGTCTATGACGGTGGAGTTGAAGTATTTCCTAGGATTTCAAGTCAAGCAACTCCATGAGGGCACCTTCATTAGCCAAACCAAGTATACTCAAGACATTCTTAACAAGTTTGGAATGAAGGATGCCAAGCCCATCAAGACACCCATGGGAACCAATGGGCATCTCGACCTTGACACGGGAGGTAAATCCAAAGATCAAAAGGTTATACCGGTCGATGTTAGGATCTTTACTCTATTTATGTGCATCTCGATCGGATATTATGCTTTCCGTATGCATGTGTGCAAGGTTCCAAGTCGATCCTAAGGAAGTACACCTTAGAGCCGTGAAAAGAATCATGAGATATCTAGTTTACACTCCTAAGTTTGGCCTTTAGTACCCTAGGGGATCAACCTTTGATTTGATAGGATATTCCGATGCCAATTGAGCAGGGTGTAAAATTGATAGGAAGAGTACATCAGGGACCTATCAGCTTCTGGGAAGATCTCTGGTGTCTTATTTATATACCTTTGACCATTTGCAAAAAGACATTGAAAAGAATTTCCAAAAGAATTTGCAAAAATAAAACATATGGTGCAAGCGTGGTCCAAAATGTTAAAATAAAAAGAAATCAACCATGCATATCTATTGAAATTATAAACTGGTTTAATTCTTAGCAACCTAAGCACTTACAATTATGCAAACTAGTTCGATTCTGCACTTATATATTTGCTTTGGTTTGTGTTGGCATCAATCACCAAAAAGGGGGAGATTGAAAGGGAAATAGGGTCAAACCTTTTCCTAAATGATTTTGGTGGTTGAATGCCCAACACAAATATTGGACTAACTAGTTTGATCTAGAATATACATTCTACTGGTGCTAAAGGTTCAACACAAACCAATAAAAAGATCAAGTTAGGGTTTAAAAAGAAAGGAGCAAAAGAAACAGAAGGCTGCCCTGGTCTAACGCACCCGACTATCTAGTGTGCCACCGGACAGTGTCCGGTGCACCACCAGACAGTATCCGGTGCGCCAAGGACCGTACACTCCAAACTCCTCAGCTTTAGGTTTCTCAGAGGCCGCATCGCTATAATTCTCCGGACTGTCTAGTGTGCCACCGGACTGTCCGGTGTGCCAGCGGAGCAACGGCTAGCGAGCGCAACGGTCGACTGCACAGTGTCCTTACAGAGCTACAGTACGCGGCAGAAGTCAGAGCAGCGCCAGAAGGCGCACCGGACAGTGAACAGTGCCTGTCCGGTGCGGCACCGGACTGTCCGGTGCGCCATGAAGACAGAGCTCCAACGGTCGAAACCGTCAGAACCCTAACAGTTAGGTGACGTGGCTGGCGCACCGGACAGTGTTCGGTGGTGCACCGGACTGTCTGGTGCGCCCATCGACAACAGCCTTTCCCAACGGTTGAATTGGTGGTTGGGGGCTATAAATACCCCACAACCACCACCACTCCAACCATCCAAGCATTCACAACAGTGCATTCAATACAAGAGCAATACACAACACTCTAAAACACAATTCAAAGCTTCTGATCCAATCAAAGTTTACAATTCAACTCTAGTATTTAGGACTTGAAGATCGACTTGTGTTCTTTTGTTGCTCTTGTTTGCTTGGTTGGCTTTCTTCTTCCTCACTCCTATTCTCAAGACACTTGTAATCAAAGCAAGAGACACCAAGTTGTGGTGATCCTTGTAAGGGTCTAAGTGACCCGTTTGATTAAAAGGAGAAAGCTCACTCTGTAACACCCCTGGTGTTACTGCTACTAAAACTTGAGCATGACATCATAAACATTGGCATTGCATATGTTTGACACACCTAGAGTGCATTCACTAGGTAAAAATTTTAAACAAGTTGTATTGTTCTAGTGTTTTGCAAATAGAACCCTGGAATAGGGGACTTAACCCTAAATAGGGTTTAAAGGGGTAAAACATGACCCAAATTGAGAAAACCCTAAGGTTTATGTAAAACAATCATAAAATGTTCCTAAGAATGAACTTGAATTACATTTATACCCCTGAGATACCAGAAACCCTAGTTGAAACCCTGGAAAACCCTAAATTCAAACGCTAGGGGCCTATGTGCAAAAACAGTGCACATTTGGACTAAAGTGTAAAAACTACAATATTAAAGCATATAAAGTCACATGGTTCACATTTATGAAGATTTATAAGCTAAACCCTAGGTTTTGGACTAATTTGCAAAAAGACCCCAAATTGTGATTTCACTCCAAGTCTGAATTTCAGTGAAATTGCTTCAACTTTGGAGCTTTGTATCTTTCAAATTTTAGGGCTTTTGCCCTAGGTCACCACATCAAACTTGTATACCTAACAAAGGAGAACAATTTTGCTTAAGAGTGTGAGCTCAGTTGTTGTGAAGAATTTGGAGATAATCACCCTCAAAGTCAGGCTGTCAGGACATCTTAAGTCTGAATTTCCAGTAACAATGAAATTAGGCAGACTTTGAACCTGATTTTGAGTTGGATTCGGTAACTATTTTATGGTAAGCTCCATGGCAAAGTTGAAGATTAACTATAGGTCTATAACTTTGGTACAGAGAGCTAGCCTGGTCACCACACAAAATCAGGAGTAAATCGAGCTCCAAGATGCTCTGTCAGGTCGACTGACTGAAGAAACGCCATGGTACAGTGCTCGAATGTGGATCAGATCGCCAGCACCGGATGTTCACCGCCGGCGACCTCTTCGTTGGGATTCGTGCCACGGGCGTATGGGTTTTGTTCACCAGGTAAAGATCTCCTCGCGGATATGTATGAGCTACCATAGACTCGTCACTCCCTGTCCTTTTCACCGGCGACGTGGCCTCATGGCCGTCACCGAAGTTGCCGTGTGTTACTGCGGCTGCGCCACGCTCCAAGCTTTCCACCATGTTGTCCCTAGCCGCACCAGCTCACCGGTAACCGCCGTAGCTTCTTAACCGGTGATCACCGGAGAAAGCGCCACGGTGAAAGCCACCTATTTCACACACCGAGCGCTTTGTTTCCTCTGGCCGCCAGCGCTGCTCGACCGAATTGATCACCACCGCTCAAGTATCCTATAAATTGAAGCCTCAGCTTGTTCCGCTAGGTAATCGTGCGTCCAGTGAACCCACTCATAGCTCCGATCGTTCCCCACAGCTCCCCAATTTGGGATTTCTCCCAAATCGGTTGAAGAACACCGAAGAATCAAGCTCGCCGTGGCCAGTCCAAATCAGGTCCATTCTTGCCATTTGCGTTCTTGTTTCGGCATTCTTACTTGCTCTGGATGATCGTCGAACTGTCCAATTAAGCTAGAACTTCGTTAGTCACCGGGAACGCGTGCGGTTGTCTTCATCATCCATGGCCTGCGTGGTCAGAGCTTGATAGTTTACCAATTATGGAATTAAGTTGGGGGAACCATTTGGGGGAGGTCCAATTTGGTGTTCGCCGCTCGGGGGTGCCAGTACTTGCCCCAATCGGTCAGCCTACGAGCTCACCGGAGCTCGGCCGCGTTCGCCGTCGTCGGGGACCCCATCCTGCGAAGAAATAGAAGTTCGGGGGCGTTTCTGTAAACTGTCAGTGACTCCCCGAAATAGTGTGCGGATTTCTTCTGTGATTATTCAAGGCGCCAGGGTCTTTTATGCAAAGTCGCCGCGGTCGGACGCGCGCGGGCGCGTTTCTGTCTTAGTTGGGCCGACTCAGGCTCCTTTCAGCCCAAGACTATTCATTTTTATTCTTTTTTCTTTTTCCAGCAGAATTCTAACAATTATAGAAAATTGTAGAAAAACCCTAAAATTGTCCCAATTTTCCTAAACTTCTTATTTTCCGTAGAATTTAATAAAAATAGTTTCATAATTTTTAGGTTAAATAGGGAATTTTAGAGTATTTAAAATAGCCTAAAACATTAGTTCAGGATTTTTAGAAAATAGATAATAAGTCCAAAACTGCCCAAACTTTTTATATGAGCTCTACACATTATTTAGAAGCCTTGGGTAGAGTTTGGTTTGATTTGGACCTTGTTTGATAACTAGAACCCAAAACCCCCACCCCTGCTCTTTGAATTCCTTTACTGACTCCGGAAACTCTAAGTTCTCGGAGTTCCGTGAAGGAAAGTTGTATTCAAGACCTTAGATAATAAATTCTTATTATCTTTGCACTCTCATGAGCATTACATGGCATTCATTCTTATATACATATATATGGTTCTCTTTAGAAAACGAAGAAGAAATCGAAGTAACTGAAGAGAAGACATCACCACCACCTTCGGAATCTCAGGCAGAAAACTGTTTCTACCTTGATATCTGCGGGTCTGAGCCTGACTCACCTATCAATGAAGGCAAGCCCCGGTGCATTTGCCACCTTCCTTGATGTTTTTTTAAAATCTTTTTCACTTGATTAATGCATTAGGTGATAGGAGTTGAATGCTTAACAATTCCTGCATTACCTTCCTTGAACTTGATTACCTTCCTTGAAACCCTGTTTTTACAAAAGGTTTTACTATGCTTAGTATTGCTCTAGCAAAACAAAAACTTTTGTTTTACAAAAGATGATTGGCAAAGTGGGAAGGATGTTTTTGAAAATGAAACTTGATGGTGGATCCATCACGGCCGTGATGGGTTCAACATCGGAAAAGATGTACCTCTGCCAGGTACCAAGCTTTGGGTTTTAAATGATTAAGCTGAGACCGGGCGAGTGACTTGCACGAGAAGAGAGTCTCGGTGTAGTGTCTCCATCGTAGTCGATTAAGGACCGTGTCGATGTAGGCTTGATGACCGAGGACCCTTTAACTGGTCACATACCTCGTCATGGGTAAGCCTTGCCTCGGGCAGACTAAGGCCAGAATAAGATAACACAGAATGGGCATGGAGCGGTGGCGGGAGTAGCGTGTACCCTCCGTGGCAAGAGGCTGGACGGTGGTGTATCTGTGCTCTCGGTTCGCGTGAACCTGATCTGGTCTTAAGAAACCCGGTGGCGGGTTGACATATGCAAGGGTTAAGTGCTACATATGTCGTGTGATTGGAGATCCTCAGCTGAGTATAATCGATTCGGATTACCGTACCTTCGCGGTCATGAAGACTTGGTCACTGCCCTATACGTAGAATTCCAGTAAAGATAAAGGACTTGTTAAGAAAATTGGCTAGTGGAGGTGAAGTGATTGAACTAGGGTAGAAAGAACTCTAGATGCAGGTAATTTTAACTAACCTGAAAATAAAACTGGATTTTTAAGGATCCACTTTAGTAAGCATTTATGCAAAACAGGGCCTTTTGATCTTTGAGATACCTTACCTTGACTCCCTTATAACCAGCATACCCTTGAGAGTCTTTTCTTTAGTCGGGTAAGACTTGCTGAGTAATTCCATACTTAGGGTTTTATTCCCTATTGTTTTTAGGTGAGGAAGCAGCAAATTTTTGTTGCTTTTGTACCAAGGTGGTGTCAAATGAAGAAAAGCAAGAATGAAGATGCGGGAGGACCTAGTCCTCCATAAAAACTTTTATGTAAGAACTTATCGGGAGGAGTTTTTACCTCCCTTGGTATTGTAATATTAAGTACTCTGCACTCGTGTTTATATACTGGTCTGTAATAACTAACTTGATCTTACTTTCAATAAATGTAAGATTATATAATTGCTTCCGCATTTCTGTATCTCCGATGGTCTGTAATGTCTGCGTGACGGGTGAAACGCTCTTGGGAAAGGTAAGAAAAGCAGATACCGAACTTTTCAAGTAATTCAGGGGCATCTACAGGGTTGTCTGAAGTCCGTTGGACAAGGACAACTGTAGGTGGGCCTAATAACTTGGGAGGTTCCGTCACAGCTGGTATCGGAGCAAAGTCGTTATCTGCAGATATTATGAAGCATCTTCAAAAGGATTTTTTAAAGACTTATCTAGAAAAAGATTTCTTCCATTCTTACCCCTCATATCTAAAGAATCTATATGAAAGACCAGATAGGAGGAGTGCAATGTATATAAGGTGTGAATCAACTAAGGTTGGTTCTGTAATTATACATGCATCATGCTAAGAACTATACTAATAAAAATTTTCCCCTTAGAGAAATGCCGCCGCGCACGAGGAAAACCGCGCGCAAGTCAACTGGCCCAATTGGTGTACCCCGTCATCAACTCGCTCCCCGACATGACGATAGTAGTAGCGGGAGTAACGATCCGATTGGGGATCTTGAAGCCCAAGTAAATCAGCTTCAAGCGGAGCTTCAACGCAGGACGAACATATGGGTCGCGGATGGCGACAGGATAAATGAATTAAGAAGCCACATTCGCCGTCTGCAAGATCAGCTCGCTGATCGAGACTTAGCGCTTGACTGGGCGGTTCAGTCTCGTTCGCTTGCCTGGGCTAAGGAAGCAAAGGCTCGAGCCCGAGTCGAAGAACTTAGCTCAGCTATTGATAATCTGCAGGCATATTGCAATACCCTACATGAAGAAGTTCATGTACTGTATTCGCAATTGCACCCTAGCGTACCTGCAAACCCTATCGGGACAGAAGCCGGACCTTCTCAGGAAGCTGGAGAAGCTTTTGGTGGTGAACTGGACCTCTTCAGGCCCCCTCCCTCCATGAAGTTGGTCGACGAATGGTCTCCCACGCCCGACAGTGAAGCTACTAAGAGTGATAGGAAGTAGGAATAGTATAGTTGTAAAAGTAATAGTGTTATTGTATAATGGGTACTGTACTCCTGTTGTATAAAATCGAGTCTATAACATTACTCTTTTTAGTAATGTAAATTGGATGGTTTTTCTTTGGCATATCATATTTGTTTCCAAATGTTTGTTGCCATAGATGTCGTCCAAGACCCGATCACAGGATACAGCCGGAACCTCCAGTGGGAGGGAGTCCACCCCGAATCCACCTCCTGTTCCTCCCACGCTTGCCGAGGCGATTACCGCCTTGATAAATGCAACAGCGGACAATACTCGTTTCCTACGGGAAATGGCGGGTCAGCAATTTCAGCAGCAAGGCGGACGAGGTTATCCGCAGGGACCCCGTGAGACATCCTATTTAGACTTCTCCGAAACGCGTCCACCGCTGTTTGTCAAAGCCGAAGACCCGTTAGAGGCAGACGAATGGATTCGTGTTATCGAGCAAAAGTTTGGACTTCTACGATGTTCTGAAACCCAGAAGCCCTTATTCGTAGCCCAGCAACTGCGTGGCCCTGCCAGCACTTGGTGGGGAAATTTTATGGCCGTTCAACCGGCCAATCATCAGATAACATGGGAAGAATTTAAGTTGGCCTTCCGTGAACATTATATACCAAAAGGTGTCCTTCACATGAAACAAGAAGAATTTATGAAGCTGAAGCAAGGAGGGGATACTGTAAATCAGTATCTCAATAAATTCAATCATTTGTCGCAGTATGCAATCGATCAAGTGAACACCGATCTGAAGAAGAAGAAGAATTGTTTCATGCGAGGACTAAATGATAGGATGCAAAGAAAAATGGCTACTTGCATTGACCTGACCTATGGAAGGGCTGTCAGCACAGCGCTGGCAGTCGAATCCAAATATGCAAGTTCTGGGAAGATCAAGGGGAGTGGAGGAAACAGGCCTACTCAGGGCCCTGAAAAGAGGCAACGGTTTGTTATCCGGCCTGCTAATCAGGGTCGTTCTTCAGCATGTCCACCCTCCTTCCCGTTTAAACAGCCAGTATTCATCCGTCCCAACACTGCCCCTACAACAACAAGTCAGCCGGGTGCCCCTGGCACTCGATTCCCTGCTCTTCCCAGTTCATCGACAGGATGTTTCAATTGTGGAAAATCTGGGCATTTTATCAAGGATTGCCCTTATCCGAAGCAAAACAAGTCAAACAATTCACAAGGATCTAGGAATTCATCTCAAGCCAAGGGAAATACTATGGGCAAAAATACAAAGAAGATGGGACGCATATATTATACGCAAGTGGCCACTACGCCGGATGGTGAACCGGTCATGATGGGTACGTTCCTTGTGGCCAATCATCCCGCAATTATTCTCTTTGATTCTGGTGCTAACCATACATTCATCAGCAAGAAATTTGTGGAGCAACATTGCATTTCATACCATGAATCAAAAGAGGGGTTTAAAATTCAGTCACCTAGGGGACAAATCTTTACTAGAGAAGTGGCCTATCAAGTGCCCGTAACATTGGCCGGACGGGACTTTTCTACTAATATGATAGTTCTGAAAGGCCAAGACATAGATGTGATTTTGGGCATGAATTGGCTAGCCCGACATAAAGCAACCCTCAACACTGATCAGAGAACCATCAGGTTGAGTCATAATCAAGAAGAAATTCTCTTGTCTATTCCCATTCCAACCAAAATTACTGGCAGAGTTTATGAAGCCATTATACCGGAAGTCAAGGATATTCCGGTGGTATGCGAGTTCCCAGACGTCTTTCCAGAGGATTTGCCTGGATTGCCACCCGAGAGAGATGTAGAGTTTGTGATTGAATTGAAGCTCGGTACGGCTCCCATTTCTCGAAGATCGTACCGTATGCCTCCAAATGAGCTGGCAGAACTGAAGATTCAGTTACAAGATCTACTATCAAAAGGATTCATCCGGCCAAGCTCGTCACCATGGGGTTGTCCCACCATATTCGTCAAGAAGAAGGATCAGACTTTACGGATGTGTGTGGATTATCGACCCCTGAATGAGGTCACTATCAAGAATAAGTACCCTCTTTCGTAGATTGACATTCTATTTGATCAACTGACCGGGGCGAGGGTATTCTCCAAGATTGATCTCAGATCGGGCTATCATCAGATCCGTATTCGGCCCGAGGATATACCAAAAACCGCATTCACTACGCGGTACGGATTATTTGAATACCTGGTAATGTCTTTCGGACTGACGAATGCTCCTGCCCACTTCACCCATCTGATGAACTCGGTATTCATGCCCGAGTTGGACAAATTTGTGGTGGTCTTCATAGATGATATTTTGATGTATTCAAAGAATGAAGAGGAGCATGCTCAACATTTACGGGTCGTATTAACGCGCTTGAGGGAACATCAATTATATGCCAAGTTAGTAAGTGTGCATTTTGGTTGGAAGAAATTCAATTTCTGGGACATGTTTTATCTGCCAGAGGGATTGCGGTAGATCCCAGCAAAGTCAAGGACATTTTGGAGTGGAAACCCCCAACCACTGTTCATCAAGTCCGAAGTTTCCTTGGACTGGCTGGTTATTACCGTCGATTTATACCAGATTTTTCTAAACTTGTGAAGCCAATCACAAGTCTATTGAAGAATGATACCAAATTCAATTGGTCTTCAAACTGTAATGAAGCTTTTGAGAAATTGAAGACATTATTAACCACTGCTCCGGTATTGGCTCAACCGGATATTAACAAGCCATTTGATGTGTATTGTGACGCATCTGGTAGTGGTCTCGGCTGTGTATTAATGCAAGAGGGCCGAGTAATTGCGTATGCTTCAAGGCAGTTACGCCGGCATGAGGAGCATTATCCTACTCATGATCTGGAGCTAGCTGCAGTGGTTCATGCTTTGAAGATATGGCGTCATTATCTACTAGGAAATGTCTGTCATATTTACACAGACCACAAAAGTTTGAAATATATCTTTACCCAGTCTGAACTCAACATGAGACAAAGGAGATGGCTTGAGCTTATTAAAGATTATGAACTAGAGATCCATTATCACCCAGGCAAGGCTAATGTAGTGGCCGATGCACTCAGTCGCAAGGCCTCCTGTCACTATCTAACTATGAGGACTTCTGACATTACGTTGTGCCAGGAGATGGAGAATTTAAACCTGGGTATAATTCAACATGGGACTTCAAATCACTTGTAGCTTGAGTTAGTCATCCTGTAAAGGATAATCGACGCACAAAAGAATGATGAAGGCATAAAACATATTCGTGAAAAGATTGAAGCTGGCAAAGCCAATTGCTTCCGAAAAGATGATTAAGGGGTTGTATGGTTCAAAAACCGCATAGTTGTGCCGAAGAATGAAGAAGTCCACCAGCAAATTCTTGATGAGGCACATCTTAGTCACTATTCTATTCATCCCGGAAGCACTAAGATGTATCAAGATCTAAAACAACATTATTGGTGGACAAAGATGAAGATCGAGATTGTACGCTATGTGGCTAGATGTGACATCTGCAGACGTGTCAAGGCCATACACCTAAAAGTTGCCGGTCCATTACAGTCTCTACCAATACCAACATGGAAATGGGAAGACATAAGTATGGACTTTATTGTGGGATTGCCTAGGACCGCAAAGGGGTATGACTCTATTTGGGTTATCATTGATCGACTTACCAAGATCGCCCACTTCCTCCCGGTCAAAGTAAAATATCCCGTCATCACCTATGCGGAATTATACATTGCTTGCATTCTCAGTTTGCACGGTGTTCCAAAGACTATAGTGTCGGATCATGGACCTCAATTCGTATCCAAATTCTGGGAAGAACTTCATAAGTCCCTGGGTACCAAATTGCTCCACAGTTCGGCCTATCATCCTCAAACCAGTGGGCAGACTGAGAGGGTTAATCAAATACTTGAAGATATGCTGCGGGCATGTGTGCTAGACTTCTCACAGAAATGGGATGAATGTTTGCCGTTAGCGGAATTCTCATATAATAATAGCTATCAAGAAAGCATTAAGATGGCCCCTTTGAAGCTTTATATGGACGACGATGTCGTACTCCGCTAAATTGGTCTGAACCAGGTGAAAGGTACTTCTTCAGGCCTGACCTGGTAAAAGAAACTGAAGACAAGGTTTAGAAAATAATTCATAATATGAAGAAAGCTCAAACCCGTCAAAAGAGTTATGCAGACCGGCAACGACAACCCTTATACTTTCTAGTAGGAGATTATGTCTACTTGAAAGTTTCTCCAATGAAGGGCGTATCGTGTTTCGGGGTTAAAGGAAAGCTTGCACCCCGGTACATTAGTCCATTCCCTATACTTGAGCAATGTGGACCAGTGGCATACCGACTCCGACTACCCGAAACGTTGTCTGTTGTACATAATGTGTTCCACGTGTCCCAATTGAAGAAATGTCTTCGGGTACCAGATCAAACCGTTGAAGTGACAGATGTTGTCCTTGAACCAGACTTAACATATTCAGAGCATCCTATTTGAGTCTTGGATCAAAAGGACAGGACTACCCGGAGGAAAGCTCTCAAGTTTTACAAGATACAGTGGAACCAACATTCTGAAGATGAGGCTACATGGGAAACTCAAGACTTTTTAGATAAGATTTTCCCAGGCTTTTTAGCCTCTTGCAATTTGTAAAGTGTACAACATTGTTGTAATAATGGAGTGAGTCCCAACCCACCCCTGCCTTGTACCAGAAATAAGGAAATAAAAATGTGAAGCATTTCCTTTTCCATTACCTACCCTAGGACATTTAATCTCGGGACGAGATTCTTTTATGGGGGAAAGGATGTAACACCCCTGGTGTTACTACTACTAAAACTTGAGCATGACATCATAAACATTGGCATTGCATATGTTTGACAAACCTAGAGTGCATTCACTAGGTAAAAATTTTAAACAAATTGTATTGTTCTAGTGTTTTGCAAATAGAACCCTGGAATAGGGGACTTAACCCTAAATAGGGTTTAAAGGGGTAAAACATGACCCAAATTGAGAAAACCCTAAGGTTTATGTAAAACAATCATAAAATGTTCCTAAGAATGAACTTGAATTACATTTATACCCCTGAGATACCAGAAACCCTAGTTGAAACCCTGGAAAACCCTAAATTCAAACCCTAGGGGCCTATGTGCAAAAACAGTGCACATTTGGACTAAAGTGTAAAAACTACAATATTAAAGCATATAAAGTCACGTGGTTCACATTTATGAAGATTTATAAGCTAAACCCTAGGTTTTGGACTAATTTGCAAAAAGACCCCAAATTGTGATTTCACTCCAAGTCTGAATTTCAGTGAAATTGCTTCAACTTTGGAGCTTTGTATCTTTCAAATTTTAGGGCTTTTTCCCTAGGTCACCACATCAAACTTGTAGACCTAACAAAGGAGAACAATTTTGCTTAAGAGTGTGAGCTCAGTTGTTGTGAAGAATTTGGAGATAATCACCCTCGAAGTCAGGCTGTCAGGACATCTTAAGTCTGAATTTCCAGTAACAATGAAATTAGGCAGACTTTGAACCTGATTTTGAGTTGGATTCGGTAACTATTTTATGGTAAGCTCCATGGCAAAGTTGAAGATTAACTATAGGTCTATAACTTTGGTACAGAGAGCTAGCCTGGTCACCACACAAAATCAGGAGTAAATCGAGCTCCAAGATGCTCTGTCAGGTCGACTGACTGAAGAAACGCCATGGTACAGTGCTCGGATGTGGATCAGATCGCCAGCACCGGATGTTCACCGCCGGCAACCTCTTCGCCGGGATTCGTGCCACGGGCGTATGGGTTTTGTGCACCAGGTAAAGATCTCCTCGCGGATATGTATGAGCTACCGTAGACTCGTCACTCCCTGTCCTTTTTCACCGGCGACGAGGCCTCATGGCCGTCACCGGAGTCGCCGTGTGTTACTGTGACTGCGCCACGCTCCAAGCTTTCCACCACGTCGTCCCTAGCCACACCAGCTCACCGGTAACCGCCATAGCTTCTTAACCGGTGATCACCAGAGAAAGCACCACGGTGAAAGCCACCTGTTTCACACACCGAGCGCTTTGTTTCCTCTGGCCGCCAGCGCTGCTCGACCAAATTGATCACCACCGCTCAAGTATCCTATAAATTGAAGCCTCAGCTTGTTCCGCTAGGTAATCGTGCGTCCAGTGAACCCACTCGTAGCTCCGATCGTTCTCCACAGCTCCCCAATTTGGGATTTCTCCCAAATCGGTTGAAGAACACCGAAGAATCAAGCTCGCCGTGGCCAGTCCAAATCAGGTCCATTCTTGCCATTTGCGTTCTTGTTTCGGCATTCTTACTTGCTCTGGATGATCGTCGAACTGTCCAATTAAGCTAGAACTTCGTTAGTCACCGGGAACGCGTGCGGTTGTCTTCATCATCTGCGGCCTGCGTGGTCAGAGCTTGATAGTTTACCAATTATGGAATTAAGTTGGGGGAATCATTTGGGGGAGGTCCAATTTGGTGTTCGCTGCTTGGGGGCGCCAGTACTTGCCCCAATCGGCCGGCCTACGAGCTCACCGGAGCTCGGCCGCGTTCGCCGTCGTCGGGGACCCCATCCTGCGAAGAAATAGAAGTTCGGGGGCGTTTCTATAAACTGTCAGTGACTCCCCGAAATAGTGTGCGGATTTCTTCTGTGATTATTCAAGGCGCCAGGGTCTTTTATGCAAAGTCGCCGCGGTCGGATGCGCGCGGGCGCGTTTCTGTCTTAGTTGGGCCGACTCAGGCTGCTTTCAGCCCAAGACTATTCATTTTAATTCTTTTTTCTTTTTCCAGCAGAACTCTAATAATTATAGAAAATTGTAGAAAAACCCTAAAATTGTCAAACCAATTTTCCTAAACTTCTTATTTTCCGTGGAATTTAATAAAAATAGTTTCATGATTTTTAGGTTAAATAGGGAATTTTAGAGTATATAAAATAGCCTAAAACATTAGTTCTGGATTTTTAGAAAATAGATAATAAGTCCAAAAATGCCCAAACTTTTTATATGAGCTCTACACATTATTTAGAAGCCTTGGGTAGAGTTTGGTTTGATTTAGACCTTGTTTGATAACTAGAACCCAAAACCCCCATTCCTGCTCTTTGAATTCCTTTACTGACTCCGGAGTTCCGTGAAGGAAAGTTGTATTCAAGACCTTAGATAATAAATTCTTATTATCTTTGCACTCTCATGAGCATTACATGGCATTCATTCTTTTATACATATATATGGTTATCTTTAGAAAACGAAGAAGAAATCGAAGTAACTGAAGAGAAGACATCACCACCACCTTCGGAATCTCAAGCAGGAAACTGTTTGTACCTTGATCTCTGCGGGTCCGAGCCTGACTCACCTATCAACGAAGGCAAGCCCCGGTGCATTTGCCACCTTCCTTGATGTTTTTTTAAATCTTTTTCACTTGATTAATGCATTAGGTGATAGGAGTTGAATGCTTAACAATTCCTGCATTACCTTCCTTGAACTTGATTACCTTCCTTGAAACCCTGTTTTTACAAAAGGTTTTACTATACTTAGTATTGCTCTAGCAAAACAAAAACTTTTGTTTTACAAAAGATGATTGGCAAAGTGGGAAGGATGTTTTTGAAAATGAAACTTGATGGTGGATCCATCATGGTCGTGATGGGTTCAACATCGGAAAAGATGTACCTCTGCCAGGTACCAAGCTTTGGGTTTTAAATGATTAAGCTGAGACCGGGCGGGTGACTTGCACGAGAAGAGAGTCTCGGTGTAGTGTCTCCGTCTGAGTCGATTAAGGACCGTGTCGATGTAGGCTTGATGACCGAGGACCCTTTAACTGGTCACATACCTCGTCATGGGTAAGCCTTGCCTCGGGCAGACTAAGGCCAGAATAAGATAACACGGAATGGGCGTGGAGCGGTGGCAGGAGTATCGTGTACCCTCCGTGGCAAGAGGCTGGACGGTGGTGTATCTATGCTCTCGGTTCGCGTGAACCTGATCTGGTCTTAAGAACCCCGGTGGCGAGTTGACATATGCAAGGGTTAAGTGCTACATATGTCGTGTGATTGGAGATCCTCAGCTGAGTATAATCGATTTGGATCGTCGTACCTTCACGGTCATGAAGACTTGGTCACTGCCCTATACATAGAATTCCAGTAAAGATAAAGGACTTGTTAAGAAAATTGGCTAGTGCAGGTGAAGTGATTGAACTAGGGTAGAATGAACTCTAGATGCAGGTAATTTTAACTAACCTAAAAATAAAACTGGATTTTTAAGGATCCACTTTAGTAAGCATTTATGCAAAACAGGGTTTTTGATCTTTGAGATACCTTACCTTGACTCCCTTATAACTAGCATACCCTTGAGAGTCTTTTCTTTAGTCGGGTAAGACTTGCTGAGTCATTCCATACTCAGGGTTTTATTCCCTATTGTTTTTAGGTGAGGAAGCAGCAAATTTTTGTTGCTTTTGTACCAAGGTGGTGTCAAATGAAGAAAAGCAAGAATGAAGATGCGGGAGGACCTAGTCCTCCATAAAAACTTTTATGTAAGAACTTATCGGGAGGAGTTTTTACCTCCCTTGGTATTGTAATATTAAGTACTCTGCACTAGTGTTTATATACTGGTCTGTAATAACTAACTTGATCTTACTTTCAATAAATGTAAGATTATGTAATTGCTTCCGCATTTCTGTATCTCCGATGGTCTGTAATGTCTGCGTGACGGGTGAAACGCTCTTGGGAAAGGTAAGAAAAGCAGATACCGAACTTTTCAAGTAATTCAGGGGCATCTACAGGGTTGTCTGAAGTCCGTTAGACAAGGACAACTGTAGGTGGGCCTAATAACTTGGGAGGTTCCGTCACACACTCGGTCGAGGTGACCGTTTGAGAGAGGGAAAGGGTTGAAAGAGACCTGGTCTTTGTGACCACCTCAACGGGGATTAGGTTCTCAAGAACCGAACCTTGGTAAAACAAATCACCGTGTCATCTGCTTCATTTGCTTGTCATTTGTTTTCACCCTCTCTTTCGGACTCGTATTTATTTCTAACGCTAACCCCGACTTGTAGTTGTGCTTTAAGTTTATAATTTTCAGATTTCGCTATTCATCCCCTCTAGGCGACTTTCAGAAACATTGCAAACATTCAAATCTTTAGCCTTAGAAATTAATTTATCATTCTCAATCTTAAAGCTAGAAATAGATTCATTCAATCTATCAATCTTAGCAATTAAACTAGCATTATTATTTCTAAGATTGGTAATTGAATCATCACAAATATTTAACTTCTCAACCTTAGCAAATAAATTAGCATTCTCAGTTCTAAGGTTGGAAATAGTGTCATGGCAAATACTAAGCTCCTTAGATAAATTATCACATTTCTCTACCTCCTAAGCATAAGCATTTTTTACTTTAACATGCTTTTTGTTTTATTCAATAAGAAATTTCTCTTGGATATCCAAGAGTTCATCCTTCTCATGAATAGCACCTATCAAATCATTCAATTTTTCTTTTTGTTGCATGTTAAGATTGGCAAAAAGTGTAAGCAAATCATCTTCATCATCACTAGAGCTAGCCTCATCACTAGATGTTGTATATTTAGTGGAAGCTCTAGATTTTACCTTCTTATTTTTGCCATCCTTTGCCATGAAGCATTTGTGGCCGACGTTGGGAAAGAGGAGGCCCTTGTTGACGACGATGTTGGTGGCGTCCTCGTCAGAGGTGTCGGTGGAGCTCTCGTCGGAGTCCCATTCCCAACATACATGGGCATCGCCGCCCTTCTTCTTGTAGTATATCTTCTTCTCCTTCCTCTTTCCCTTCTTGTCGTTGCCCCTGTCACTATCACTAGACATAGGACATTTAGCGATAAAATGACCGGGCTTACCACATTTGTAGCACACCCATTTGGAACGGGGCTTGTAGTCCTTCCCTTCCTTTGTTTGAGGATTTGACGGAAGCTCTTGATGATGAATGCCATCTCCTCATTGTCAAGCTTGGAGGCATCGATGGGGAGCCTACTTGGTGTAGACTCTTCTTTCTTTTCCTCCGTTGCCTTGAATGCGACGGGTTACACCTCGGGTGTGGAGGTGCCGCCTTGCTCCAAGTTGATGATTTGTTTGGAGCCTTTGATCATCAATTCAAAGCTCACAAACTTTCCTATAACCTCCTCTGGAGACATTAGCTTATATCTAGGATCACCACGTATTAATTGAACTTGATTCAACCCTTGCACTTTATTATACTCCTCCCGACATAGTAGTCGCTTGGGAGTTGAAGTGTCATATTTGGGCGACCTCGTTCGAGTCGTAGCCCTCGTCTCCCACCGATGGTACCTGCGCTCCAAATTCAACAATGTCCCATACACTTGCGTGGAGTGATGTTAGGTGATGTCTCATTTTGTCACTCCACATACAATAATCTTCACCATCAAAAACTGGTGGTTTGCCTAGCGGGGCGGAAAGTAAAGGAGTGCATTTGGAAATGCGGGGATAACGAAGTGGCATCTTACTATACTTCTTGCGCTCATGGCGCTTAGAAGTGACGGACGGCGCGTCGGAGTCGGATGTAGAAGGTGATGATGAATCGGTCTCATAGTGGACCACCTTCTTCATCTTCTTTTTCTTGTTGCCACTCCGATGCGACTTGTGAGGAGGGGATCCCTCCTTGAGCTTGTTGCTGGACTCTCTTGATGGAGCCTTCCCGTGGCTTGTAGGCTTGTCACCGCTGGTCACGATCTCCTTCTTGGCGTGATCTCCCAACATCACTTCGAGTGGTTAAACTCTAATGAAGAACCGGGATCTGATACCAATTGAAAGTCGCCTAGAGGGGGTGAATAGGCGGAATTTGAAAATTATAAACTTAAACACCAACTACAAGCTGGGTTAGCGTTAGAAATGAATTCGAGTCTGAGAGAGAGGGGGAAAACAAATCAACCAAGAAATAAAGCGGATGACACGATGATTTGTTTTACCGAGGTTCGGTTCTTGAGAACCTAGTCCCCGTTGAGGTGGTCACAAAGACCGGGTCTCTTTCAACCCTTTCCCTCCCTCAAATGGTCACTTAGACTGAGTGAGCTTTCTCCTTAATCAAACGGGTCACTTAGACCCCTACAAGGACCACCACAACTTGGTGTCTCTTACTTTGATTACAAGTATCTTGAGAATAAGAATGGGAAAAGAAGAAAGCACGATTGCAAAAGCCAAGCAACAAGAGCGACAATTAACACACGGATCACTCTCTCTCAAGTCACTAAACACTAATGATCACTTGTCTCAATTGTAGAACTTGGAGAGATTGGAAGCTTTGATTGTGTCTTGGAATGGATTGCTAGCTCTTATATTGAATGTATATGAGTGGAGTGCTTGGGTGTTGTGAATGAAGGCGGTTGGGGTTGTATTTATAGTCACCAACCACTTCTAGCCGTTGCTCCCTTTCTGCCGACCGCGGACGGTCTGCGCTCCTAGCCCGGACGGTCCGCGCTCCTAGCCCGGACGGTCCGCCCCAGCACATCAACGGCTGAAATCGCAACGGTTAGCAATAACGGCTATATCAACGGCTACTATGCATTAAATGATTGTCAGATATCAGGTACCGCAGTCGCGGACGGTCCGGTCGTGTACCCTGGACGGTCCGCGAGGACGCTATAATTTATTTTACCGAACCCGTCACCTTCGGGTTTTTCTGTTCTTCACTGACTGGACGGTCCGCGCCTAAGGCCAGACGGTCCACGCTTGGTCTCGGACGGTGCTCGCTTCTCCATCGGACGGTCCGTAGTGTTGACTTGTGTTTATGCAGTGTTCCTGTCCGAGGGTCATCCTGGTGTCACGAACGGTCCGCCGCAAGGGCCCGGACGGTCCGCGTTTTAGGTGTTTTTCCACAAAACCTCTCCTGTTCGGAATAACCTACGGTATTCTGGACAGTTGACTTAGAATGGTTGTAGATGAACTTATGCACCTGTAGAATATAATCTAGAGCAAACTAGTTAGTCCAATTATTTGTGTTGGGCAATCAACCACCAAAATCATTTATAGGAAAAGGTTTGACCCTATTTCCCTTTCAATATGCAAATAAACAATCTAGAATGTGCAAACTAGGTTTTATCTAAGTGTTGCTATCTCTATCGCAAAGCCTAAGTCTCAATCCTAAATAATCTAACTAGAAAGACAAGATTAAAACTTAAATACTTAATATAAATGCGGAAGGTAAAGAGCAAGGTAGAGATGCAAACTCTCATGGATGACGCTGGTATTTTTACCGAGGTATCCGAAACCACGCAAGGTTCTGATTAATCCTCGTTGGTGCCCCTACGCAAAGGGTAGCACACGTGAGGGCCAAGCACCTCGGTCGAGTAACTCCGTAGAGAGCCATAGGCCTTCTCCACGTGCAAGTGGTGCTCCGCTTCCAGCTCCTCTCGCACACTCCCCGCTGTCTCCACAATCGAGCTTCCGGCCGAAACGCCACGGGCCTCGTTCCCTCCAGTACACTGTGGCGACCGTGACACAAACTTAGTTGTCACAGTCTCGCAAGACTCTCTCTCCACTCGGTACAATTACAACGACTCACGCAAGAGCCAAGGGGTCGTGTGGTTTTTCTTAACTCACTCAACTAACTAGGATTCACCTAGAGCAAGCACATAAGCGATCTAACTAACCTAAGGACTCCGCAAAGCACCGACGCTAATCACCGAGTGATTCTATTAAGCACTTGGGTGTATGAGCACTTAGAAATGTCTACAATATGTCTTGGTATGTTGCTTGAGCTCCCACACCTTCAAATGGCCAGTTGGGTAAAGTATATATAAGCCCCAACTCAAATTTAGTCGTTGGAGGAATGCTGCAGCTCTTTGCGGCACACCGGACAGTCCGGTGGTAGGCACCGGACAGTCCGTTGCCCTGTCCAGTGCGCCATTAGCCGTTGGATCTGTCAGGTGACCGTTGGCGCTGTTAGCCTTGCACCGGACAATCCAGTGTCACACTGGACAGTTCGGGCTCTCCTCCATGGTGCCACCAGGAACTAGCCGTTGGGCTACTGTTCCCTGGTGCACCGGATAGTCCGGTGGTGTGGCACCGGATAGTCCGGTGCCCTCAAACGGACGGTCCGCCAATGACAACACTTTTCTTCATGTATTGGACTTTGCTTGATACTTGTTGATCTTCACTTATGGTCTTCTTAATGTCTTCTTTTGAGGTGTTACTTCCTCAATGCCTTAATCCAAGTCACTTTAGCATCCTGTGAACTACAAACATAAACACTAGCAAACACATTAGTCCACAAGTTATGTTAATCATCAAACACCAAAATCACTTTGCCAAATGGCCCGGGGTCCATTTTCCTTACAATATCCCCTTTTTGGTGATTGATGATAACACAACCAAAGCAAGCAAATATAACAAACATTTTAATGTGTTAGGATGCATGAATGTCCCCTCAAAGTGAGATTATGGACTTAAGCCTCCCCCTAACTCCATAATTCACTTACTTCCTATTTTAGACCAAAGATACTTATAGAACCAAAACTACTTATAAGGTCAAGATTTTAAAATTTGAAAATGGGTGGTGTTTGGTGTTTGATATATTTTGAGTTGCTTTTGCCCCTAAAACTTCTCCCCTTTGGAATCAAGCACCGAAAAGGAAGACATTAAAAGCATATAGGAAGCAAAATTACTTGCCCTTTACTACTTATAGCTCTAAAAACTTACTCCCCCTAAACGAGTGTTCTCCCCCTTTGAAAGAATATTCTACCCTTTGTCATAGACAAAGATATACTCCCCCTGTTGGAGATCCTCTACTTAGGAAAAGCACATGAGAAAGAGAGGGACAAGACATGATTAATTAGACTAACTCCCCTATGCATAGGTAAAATATATATTTTGACAGCATACACACTTATAGCAACATGGGAAGCATAAGATTTGTAATATAGTATAATCAAGTTCTAGAGAAGACATGTAAATGATATCAATTGTGGAATGAAAACACTTGTGGAATCAATTGAAAATTCTTGTAGATTTGCAATGGAAGCTTATTGTCTTTCTCCGGGGACTCCATTTTCCTTCAATGAGACTACTACATATAATAGTCTGGAAAACAAGTACTAGTCTCAAAGACTTAGATTATAGAGTAACCTCCCCCTAAAAGTGTACATACAAGTTTTGAATACTTGTAGGAGACTTGCACTTTGATTTTGATAAAATAGGTGAAATTATCTTTAATCCGAGCTTTGGCACATATAAGTCAAAATGACACCACTTGTAGAATATACTAGTAGGATATAAACTTTGAAGCATTAGTATCATTTACTTAGAAATGTTAAATAAGCTATGTACCATGCTTAACAATTTAAATCATGTAGGTTTGCTCAAGAATATGAATTAGAAACGAGCATTCCTACCATATGGTTGAACTAGTATGCATGCAATTAAAATCAAAAGTAAATACCACATGTAAAGACTAGGCATGTAAGGTAAAAACTAGATATAAGAAAATAGATACTCATATCTAAAAACAAAGAAATGTAATAAATCTACTTACCTTAGTCATGGGTGGGGAATTTGGGTCCAAAGTATTCACTAACCCACTTGGCAATAGACTTGATCCAGTATGATGCATCCCATGATATACATTCCAATTTTTGCCAAGTCTCCAAATTCCCCGACGGTCCTTTGGTCTTCTCACTTCCCTCTTGGAATCCAAACCTTCTTTGTGCTTTTCATGGTTGAGATAATTTCCTTTGGCACCTAGATGCGTTTGGCCCCTTTCCTTTGTTGGCTTGCTTGTTGGCCTTGATCGCTATCACCTTTCCATTCTTTTTCTTCTTGATCAAATATGGTGTAGCGGCCTTTTTGTCCACCTTGTTGATATAGGTGCTGGAGATTTTCCTTGTTGCCTTTTTCTTTTGCTTCTATTTGGTCTTCGCCTTGCATTAGTAAGACTTGTGGACTTCCTAGTGGCATAGCCTACAAATCACAGTTTCTTCCTCCATAAGCCTGTTCACTCTAGCAGTGGTGTTATCCTGTGAAGGTTGGGTTTGTTTGGCTTTTCTTTTCTTGTCATACAAAGCATTGCCAAGGCGAGCCACCTCTTGCTTTAATTGCTCATTCTCCATTGCAATCTCATTCGAATATGTTTCTATAACAACATTCTTAACAAGAACTTGATTACAGGGATTAGAATTATCAATTAAATCAAAGCAATAAGTAGAAGCATCTTTCTTAGTGATTTTAGGAATTTCAATTAAAGATGGTCTTGGGGTGCTACTGATATTTTCTAGCTTAGTAGTTAGCTTATTTTTATGTATGCCAAGAATTTCCATTTTCTCTAGCAAGTTTTCAATGGCTTCTTGAGAGCTAACTAACTTAACCTTAAATTTTTCGTTCTTTTTAATAAGGCTATCATCGGTAGCTGAGGATGGAGCATCACACTCTAATTTCTCAATTTTAGTTGTTAGCTCACAATTCAAATTTGCAAATTTTTCAAAATTTTCTAGCAAACATTTATAATCATCTTGAGAGCTAATCGACTTATTTTTAAAGTTTTAAGTAGAGCCTTTTGTTTACTGCATACATCCTCAAAGAATTTAACGGTTTCCGCAAGGTCATCTAAGGAGGGCTTTCCCTCACCTTCATCATCATCACTACTACTATCATCACTATAGGATGGGATACTCATTTTATCTCTTGCCATAAGGCACTTGTGTGATGACCGTGAAGAGCATAATGAAGAGCGGTGGCTGTGTGTCCTTGGAGGTTCATCTTAGCGAAGAGTCATCTCAAATTTTGACACTTGTAAGCGCCTTGCCTTTGCTCCTCCTCTTTGTGGGTTCGACCATATTTGGATAGTTGTCCCTGAAGTTTCCCTTCTCCCCGCATGCGAAGTATCCTCTCTTTCTTTGCTTTTTTCTGTCAATGTTAAAGAGAAGATCCTCGACCTAAAAGGGCACATCCATTAGATTAATCTTGTGAATCATCCTCATTACCTTTCTGACGCGTTGGATTGTTTTTTTGTCCTCGGAAGTTGATGTTGAGGGTTGATCATCTTCATCATCATCACATTCTTCTTTTTCCTCTTCTTCACTTGAGGAGCTTGGAGTGGGAGCCTTCTTCTTGTCTTTCTTTTCATCACATACAAAAGCATATGGCCTTGAAGAAGTTGGCTCCTCTTGACCCATCTTTCGCGACATCTCAAATGCCGCACTCTTTCCAATTACATTGGTCGGGGTCATTTGACTTAAGTCCTCCATGTTGTGAAGAATAGTGATGATGCTCCCATATTTTTGTTGTGGTAGCAGTGAGATAATCTTGCTCACAATGTCCGCATCACTTAGCTTATTAATGTCAAAAGAATTGAGCTCAGTGATGATTAGATTCAAACGAGAATACATGTCTCTAACTAGCTCATTTTCTTTCATGGCAAAAGAATTGTAATCATTTAAAACTAGGCAATGTTTTTGCTCACGGACATTGGATGTGCCGTCATGGAGCTCATGCAATTTTAGCCAAATCTCATTAGCAGTTTTTAATGTAAAAACTTGATTGAAAAATTTCATGTTAAGAGATTCATACAAACAATTTTTAGCTCTATCATTCAAATGAATTTATTTTTCTTCACTCGTGGTGAGCTTCTCGTGATTTTTAGGTGGTTTCATCCCGTCACGAGTGACTCTCCAAACACCTAGATCAATGACTTCTAGGTAACGAGCCATTCTAGCACTATAATATGGGAAGTTAGTGCTATCAAAGTGTGGTGGCCTATGGGTATCCATCCCTTTCCTCTAAAAAGCGTCGGCTCAATTAGCGATGAAGCTAAAACGTTTCAAATGAGCCAAACCTAGCTCTGATACCATTTATAAGAAACGATGACGCCTAGGGGGGTGAATTAGGACTACTAAAAACTATCTCTAAACTAGGCCACAATTAAATCCCTAGAGCAAAACCTATGCAAATAAACAATCTAGAATGTGCAAACTAGGTTTTATCTAAGTGTTGTTATCTCTACCGCAAAACCTAAGTTTCTATCCTAATAATCTAACTAGAAAGGCGCGATTGAAACTTAAATACTTAATATAAATGCGGAAGGTAAAGAGCAAGGTAGAGATGCAAACTCTCGTGGATGACACTAGTATTTTTACCAAGGTATCCGGAACCACGCAAGGTTCCGACTAATCCTCATTGGTGTCCCTACACAAAGGGTAGCCCACGCGAGGGCCAAGCACCTCGGTCGAGTAACTCCGTAGAAGCAAAGGGTAGCCCACGTGACTATGTCTTGGTATGTTGCTTGAGCTCCCACACCATCAAATAACCAGTTGGGTGAAGTATATATAAGCTCCAACTTAAATATAGCCGTTGTAGGAAAGTTGTAGCTCTCTACGGTACACCAGACAATCCGGTGGTAAGCACCGGACAGTCTGATGCCCTGTCCGGTACGCCACTAGCCGTTGGATCTGTTAGGTGAACGTTGGCGCTGTCAGCCTTGCACCAGACAGTCCGGTGTCACATCGAGCAGTTCGGGCTCTTCTTCACAGTGCCACCAGGAACTAGTCGTTGGGGCTACTGTTCCCTGGTGCACCAGACAGTCCGGTGCCCTCAACCGACGGTCCGCCAGTGGCAACACTTTTTTTTCATATGTTGAACTTTCCTTGATACTTGTTGATCTTCACTTAGAGCAACTCCAAAAGAATGTTAAAAATTTTACCCCAAAAACTGATTATTAAGAGTAGGCTAAAAGGTTTTAAGAGTGAATTATGATGGATACTCCAACAGTTCCTTTAAATGTGATATGTGGCGCAATCTGTATAGTCGTCGAGAGGCTGTGGATGATCTGATACGTTGAAGAATGGATTGGAGAAGAATGGAACACACCAAAATATGATGGAGAGGATCCTGTGGATGCGGGACGCTAATTTTTTGGGGAAAGAATGAGGGAGCTGTTGGAGTAAGAAAAACCACTATTCTTAACTAATATTTGTTTTGGCGTTAGTTTACATATTCTTTTAGAGTTGATATTATGATCTTCTTAATGTCTTCTTTTGAGGTTTTGCTTCCTCAATGCCTTAGTCTAAGTCACTTTAGCATTTTGTGAACTACAAATATAAACACTAACAAATACATTAGTCCATTTTCCTTAAAGCCACCGAAGTGGCCTTGCATGGAGGAATTACAAATATTTATTTGTAAATATGTTAAGCTACAAGGAGTACTAAGGGCAAACAAAACTCACACATATCAAAGCACCGTGCTACAAAGAGTACAAGCTATTACAATTGATACACACTAATTAATATGTGTGGTCCATTCGATGTTCCTTCTTGGGATGGTGAAAATATTCCATTCTTTTTTGTTGGTAATTGCTCACGTTATTGTTATCTATACTTG
The DNA here is from genome assembly GCA_029449295.1 of Zea luxurians. Taxonomy (NCBI): domain Eukaryota; kingdom Viridiplantae; phylum Streptophyta; class Magnoliopsida; order Poales; family Poaceae; genus Zea; species Zea luxurians. The sequence continues at coordinate 17,457,831 of JAOPSE010000024.1, forward strand.
TTTGTTGAAAAGTCTCAAGTTATAAATATGTTAAGTTATTAATCTAGGCACTAGGTCTAGGCGTTGGTTCTTCGGTTCGGTTCGGTACCCAATTTTTTATAAAATTCGATTTTCAGGAAATGAGAACCGAAACGTGTGCACAGATAACTGGAACCGATACTTTCGGTTTTCAGTTATTTCAGTTTGGTTTCAATTTTAACCGAATTAATGGATGCCTAGTCCATGCAACAAATAGCAGCTTCAGAAAATTTCAGTAATGAGTACTGTGCGTAGCAGCGAAGATGTGCTTGTAGCCTGTGCGTCGGCTGGACGAAGATCACCGTGGCCCAAGGTAGCCGAATGGGGACTAGGGACCGGCTGACAAGCTGAAGGAGTAAGGTGGGGTTTTCCAATTTTTCTTATATATGTAGGGTTTGGAAGGCTCTATTGGGCCTTATGTTGTATTTCGGTTTTCCCAGTTTGTTTGGTTTTTTCAGGCCTGGAACCAAAATTTCATCGGTTATCCCAGTTTTTAAAAACAGGGAACCAAATTTGTTAACGGTTAATTCGGTTTCGGTTAGTTTGGTTTCGGTTTTTTTTTCCCAGACCTAGTAGCCACAGTGTACATTTGTTGCTGTGGATGTATGAATTAAGGACCATTGTGTATTGATGAGCAGAGTTGCTAGTAAGGTAGTTTCTAAAACCCCTTAGGTCCTGTTTGGTTCCTTTCATTTTGAGGAATTGAAATCTTACTAATGAAATAGGCTATTTTTTTAGAATGTGACATTCCAGCACTTTCCAAAGTTATCATATAAGTCTATCTCAAATTCATAGGGTGAGAGATGGAAATTGATTCTATAGATTTACATGTTATTTTTTCGATGTACAACTTATAGCTCACTCTTCTACTTGCTTCGCTATAACATAAATATAGTATATAACTATCTCTCTCATATGATTTAGGATAATATATAAATATATTATATATATATGCATTTAATTAGTTTTGTCTAAATTATAATTATTAAAATTGAATTGAATTCCAACGAAATAAATGGGGCCTTATAAATTGTGGACAAAGAAGAAAAACTTGTCTAAGGAGCCTCTGTGTTTGGGGTTGTCCAAAAAGAAGTGAGATTATACAATCCAAACTGGTCACCGAGATTCGCTAAGAAGAAAAAAAAAAGTTTAGAGCTTGTTTGAGAGCAAGTGGAATGGAGCGGCTTCCACTCGCTCCCAAACAAGCCCTCAAGGTGTAGGGAGTAAACATGACGTAAAAGGTGGGTTTATATATATTATTTAGAACAACATGAACAATGATCTATTTATGCTATGTACATATATATGTAAAGAAAAGATGTTTTACTTTGATAAACAAACCAGTTTATGGTACCAAGATTCACTAGCTAGGCTTCCATGAACTGATTCATGTCACAAGTCAAGCATTTGACTTGATGCATTTATCAAGTTGCGTTGAGACACACTGTGAAGAAGATGTACACACACGCACCGAAGTGGCAAGTAGCTAAGGCAAGACTAGAGGAGCACCGATGCGGCAGCTCATCAGGCATTTGACTTGACGGATTAAGTTCAAACAGTGTAGAACGTGTAGACTGAGGGCATGCAGCAAGTAGGGAGTTGACCATGTGGCGCTAATCAAGTGTAACACCATTTTGTAATTTGCTAGAAATAATACCAATAGAGAAACAATTTCTCTTTATGTGAGTTTGATCTTTATGCATCATCATATGTGAACACCATACCCAAAAACAATTAATAAAAATATATACTACCAAATTATGCATCATGCTCGATTTTATTCTGTGTGCATTTTGTGACAAGAAAATATTAAAGACCAAAAAGGGAATTTAGAACCTAAAAGAAACTCTTGAATTTAGAAAAGAGAAGGAAATAAATATTGTGAGGATAAAAATAAGTAAATAAAAAAAATATTATTCCAACATTAGAGTGTGAATGTGTATAATGGACTCAAAGGAGAAACTCACATTCAAATTCAAATTTGGATTCAAAACAATTAAAGAAAATAGAAAAAAAATAAAAAAAACATAAAAGAAAAGGGAAAAGGAACCTTACCTGGGCCGCAGACTCCCATTTCGGCCCACCGGATCTTTCCAGCGCGCGCAGCCCATTTCCATCCCACGCCCCTATCACCCTTTCACTGGCGCGTGGCCCGCTTCGCCAGACCCGCGCGTCGCTCGCACTGACAGGGCTGGCCCAGTGGCCAGACGCCGCTCGCGCTCGCTCTTTTCCCCTCCGCTGGCGCGTGGGCCAGGCGCGTCAGCCCTCGCCCCGTCAACGAGCTCACCGAGCATGGCGGAACGCGTGCGGAGCCGCGGACTTCACGCAAATCGTTGAATCTTTAATCACGTCCGCGTCGATATAGGGTGCCACGACACCGGGCTCACCTATCCCTCCCCTCTTCCATCCTCTCGCGCAGACCCAGGCACCGTAGCCAGTCGCCGCAGACGCGCGCCATTAGCTGGTAAGGGACGATTCCGCCGCCGCCAAGCTCGGGAATCACGGGCAATTGGGCACCGTGGGGCATCCGGCCGCTGCGCCGTGCACTCTTGGAGCTTCGACCGTCATCAATTTCGTCATCAACGACACCGTGACCGCGCAATTGCACGTCGGTGTGGAGTTCCGCCGCCAAATCCGCTCTGCGCCGTGGCTGGGCACCACCGTTTCCCTATAGCCGGTAAAATCTTTTTATATTAGTTCGCTTTAGTCTCAATTAGGGCTAGGTTCATTTGATTTGAATTTGGGGTCGCGGATCTCAACGGTCGTGTGCGCGCTGGCCATGGCGCCGCCGTGAGAGGGCAGGCGCCGTCGCGTCTGGGCACCTTGCGCGTGCGTTGTGTAGTGACCGTGGATGTGTGGATGAAGGGTCGAGATTAGATCTCTCGTACCCTTTTGCCACATTCATTCTGGTTCGTTGATCTGGATCGAACGGATCCGAATGACCGCGCCTGTTTAAAATCCTCGTCGTTGGTTTCCAATCGGATGGTGGAGGACACGCACCGATTCATCAGCTCGCCATTTTAATATGGACCGTTGAGATGGGATCAAGCAGCCCATATCTGCGAGTACCCCTTCGGCCAGGGAATTTTGTAAAGAGCCCCCGTGAAATACTGAATTCAACCCGCGGTTCATCTCTGGCGGGCTTAGAGTCTAGGGAAGTTTTATAACTTAGCCCCTACACTTGTCATAAAATGAGGCCCTGTCCAGAATATTACAAAACCAGAGAAAATAACTTATAAATAGATTTTTAATAGGTAAATAAATGCTAGAACTTGTTTAAATCATGGAAAATCCATTTTTAGTCCAAATCACTTCATTCCAGTTGCTAAAATTTGGTAATATTATTCTCCATCACTTAGAGCCTCTGTTTTATCATGAAAACAATAAGAATTTTAATCTCACACTTAATCCTATTTTAAACACATAAAACCTTTGAAAATCCATAACTTAAAATCTATAACTCGAAAAATTATGATTCCTGTTCCTAGGTTTTTATTTTAATGTGTAGATTATTACTGTGTATTTTATTTATATGTTTGGTGTAATGTTAATTTCTCTATATGCACTGTGTTTGTTTGTATTGTGGCGAGTAGAAGAGACTGTGACTGAGGATCCTGGTGAGCAGCAGGTTGAAGTAGCTGAGCAGGAGCTCATTGAAGGCAAGTTGTGCCCTTGACCACTTTTTACCCAATAATGTTCTTTAAGATCATTTATCCATGCATAGGTTACTTTTGATGGGACCCAATAGGTCACCCTAGATTGTTTATCTCATTACCTTGTTTACCCCTGAATCACTTAGGTAGTTTGCTATTGCTTTATATGGTTTTGGGATAATCATTCATTATATCCATGTTCCAATTATTCTTGTTATTCTATTTATGATCATGTCAAGTTCATTAATGTTAATTGGAACATAGAGCTTAACTTGAGAACCACGTGCCACCACAAGGGTTTAATGGGACGCCCTTGGCTGACTAATTAGGAAAGCTAGTGGAAGACTACCTTACCCGAAAGGGGCAAGGGAAGTAGGGGAGTGGTCAGTGTAGGGAGGTCCTTGGTTGATTTTGCTGCGATGGCGGTCAGACAAGAACCCTGCATTGGAGCTTCCTATAAACTGTAGCGGGTTTTCGGAAGCTAGTGGAACTTTGTAAAGGCCTCGTAGTGTTGCCCTGCCGTGCTTCCTAGGTAGAGGTGTATGGGATTCGCGACCCCTTGGCAGATGGGTAACATGACTTGTGGGTAAAGGGTACAACCTCTGCAGAGTGTAAATCTGGTATACTAGCCGTGCTCGCGGTCATGAGCAGCTCAGGACTCTCTGATGTTTAAATTATGGAACTTAAATTCAATTTTGTCATATGCATTGCATGGGTTTATTATTAATTTTGTTCTAATATTCTTATTATGGTTTGGTATTCACTTACACTTAGTAACTGCTAATAAAACTTTGACCAACTACTTAAAAGCAATGCTCAGCTTTAACCCCTATCATTGATTTAGCCTTACACATCACATGAACTCACACCTTTGTGAGTTTATGTCCACTGGTTCCCCACAACTTGTTGAGCTATGATCATGTGTGAGCTCACCCTTGCTGTCTCACACCCCCCCACAGGAGAAGAGCAGGTGGTTCAGGAGGAGCCACAAGGCGAGGAGTATGATCTAATCTAGGTGGCGTTTCTCAGTTGACATTGGCGCCGACGATCCTTAGTTCGTTTTATGTTTATTCTTTTATTTTGTAATAAATCTTCCGCTATGTAATAAGTACTCTGATGTTTTGTGACATTTATCTCTATACACTCTGTTATTATATATGTTGTCTTCTTGGCGCATGTATGAGATGCACCTGGCTTTGTCTCTTAAAGCCGGGTGTGACAGAAGTGGTATCAGAGGAAATGTTAACTGTAGGACGAAACCTAGATAGAAATGGACAAACCTTTCCTACTTACCTTACTCTGATTCATTCCATACTCATCTCATCTTGATCTTGTCTCACCTTTTGCTACTCTACTCTGATTAATCTTATCTTTTCTACTCTAAGACAAGATGGATTTCACACCTTGGAATCCTATGACTATGGTCTTTTTAAGAGATAGGGAACCTAAGACAAAATTAAAATTATTTTCTCTATGTTGATTGATTGTGCTGATGATAAATGCCTGATTTGCTTCTTTGATTGATTGAAGTATTATATATGGACATCTTAGCATGTACCACCATAAGGTAATGAATTAGCTATGGTAGGTAAAATATTAATCTGCTTAGCTAATAAAATCCCCCAAAGTAAAATAATTTGTAAATAACTGCCTCGTCTACTATTCTCTTACCATATGTATCTAACTCAGATGGTCAATACCAGGCGGGGTGGTGGAATTGATTTGCCTCCTAATCGACACACTCGGTGGATATATAGACAACCCCAGCCACAACCAGCAGAGATGAATCCTCCTAATCCTCCATCAGGCGGAGTTGACCCACTGGTTGCTGCTCAGATGAGGATGATGCAGCAAATGGCGGACACCATGGCAGATATGCGTGCACAGATGCAGCAAGAACGCCAGGAGATGCGTCAGGAAAGAGAAGATATACGACAGGAGTTGCGCCAGGAGCGAGAGGAGATACGCTAGGAAAGGAGGGCGCAACAACAACAGCTGCAACAGCAAATGCAACAACAACAACAACAACAACAACAACAACAACAACAGCAACAGCAACAAGTACCACTGCCTCCACCACCACCGCCAGTTCCACCCCGAGATAAGCACAGGGAGTTCATGAGTCATAAGCCACCTACATTTGCTAGCTCACCTGATCCACTGGATGCGGATGATTGGCTGAAGTCCGTTGAGAAGATGTTGAATATTGCACAATGCACTGACCGGGAGAAGGTTTTATATGCTTCTGGACGTCTGACAGGTCCTGCTGCTGACTGGTGGGATTCATATACTGCTGCCCACGATGCTACGGATACTATTACTTGGGCGGAGTTCATTACACAGTTTAGGAACTATCATATACCAGCTGGATTGATGAAGATTAAGAAGAAGGAATTTCTGTCGCTAAAGCAAGGAAGTATGTCAGTCAGCGAGTACCGCGACAAGTTCATCCAGTTATCCAGATATGCCCCTGATGAAGTTGCTGAAGATGAGAGGAAGCAGGAGCATTTTATTGAAGGGCTTAATGGACCACTGCAGTATGCTCTAGTGGCACACACATTTCCATCATTTCAGAGACTACTTGATAAGGCCCTGGCTATTGAACACAAGCGTGTTCAGCTGGGAGATTTGAAGAGAAAGGCTATATCTCAAGGACAAGGAAGCAGCAATGTTCGTCCTCGCTACAGTTGAAAGGGAAATGTGCCCTTGGGCCATTTCTAAGTATTTTGGTGACTGAGTGCCAACACATGTGCTTAATTGTGAATTTATGTACATGGATGAACAAGGTGCAAATCATGAGATAAAGGTATGTTTCTAAGCCTTAGTACATTGGTTTTGTGTACTAATATATTTGTCTAAGTGTTAGAAACAGAAAGAAGAAGAAGAGAGAAGAGGAGAAAATGACTTGGCTGTGTGCAGCCAAGACTCAGCTCGGTCTGGAGCACCGGACTGTCCGGTGTGCACCGGACAGTGTCCGGTGCGCCAGGCTGGCTCGGAGCGAACTGGCCGCTCTCGGGAATTCGCCGACGGCGTACGGCTAAAATTCACCGGACTGTCCGGTGTGCACCGGACTGTCCGGTGTGCACCGGACTGTCCGGTGAGCCAACGGTCTGCCGGGCCAACGGTCGGCCGCGCAATCTGCGCGGGACACGTGGCGGAGCCAACGGTCGGAAGACGGCACCGGACTGTCCGGTGTGCACCGGACATGTCCGGTGCGCCAACGGCTCGCAGATCTCCAATGGTCTGCAACGGTCGGAAGCGCCAGATATGGAAACAAATCGGGCACCGGACAGTGTCCGGTGTGCACCGGACTGTCCGGTGCCCCCGACGACAGAAGGCAAGGATGGCCTTCCGGATTTGTTCTCAACGGCTCCTAGCTGCCTTGGGGCTATAAAAGGAGCCCCTAGGCGCATGGAGGAGACACACAAGCAACCTTTGAGCATTCTTGATCATCCACACTAAGTCTCTGCGCATTCGTTTGTGTTTCTAAGTGATTCGAGCTCTGTTCTAAGTGAGAACTCTGAGATAGTCTTGTGAGCTCGATTCTTGGCCGTGTGTGTGAGCTTTTGCTGTGGATTTGTGTGTGTTGCTTCCCTCCCTTACTCTGTGCTTCTTTGTGATCATATACGTGTAAGGGCAAGAGACTCCAATTTGTGGAGATTCCTTGCAAACGGGATAGTGAAAGGAAAACAAAACACCGTGGTATTCAAGTGGATCTTTGGACCGCTTGAGAGGGGTTGATTGCAACCCTCGTCCGTTGGGACGCCACAACGTGGAGTAGGCAAGCGTTGGTCTTGGCCGAACCACGGGATAAACCACTGTGTCACCTCTGTCTTGATCTTTTGTGGTATTGTGTTTTGTTGAGACTTCACCTTAGCCACTTGGCAATAATCGTGCTAACACTTAACAAGTTTTTGTGGCTTAAGTTTGAAGTTTTTACAGGATCACCTATTCACCCCCCCCCCCCCTCTAGGTGCTCGCAATTGGTATCGTAGCCGTTCTATTCACAAAGGGACTAACCGCCCGAATAGATGGATCCTAAGGGGAAGGGAATAGTGATCAACGACAAAGAGAAGGAGACCTTCGTCAACGAGCCGAAGGACGACAAGCCTACCGACTCCGGCTCGGGCCATAGACGGAAGGAAGGGAGGAAGAAGAAGACAAGGCGCATCAAGGAGATCGTCTACTACGACAGCGATGAGTCTACTTCCTCCCAAAAGGACGACCACAGCGACTACGAGAGGAAGAAATCGGTTAATTCGAACTTTTCTTTTGACTACTCTCGTATTCCGCAAAGTTCACATTCACATTTGCTCTCCATTCCACTCGGCAAGCCCCCACACTTTGATGGAGAGGACTACGGATTTTGGAGCCACAAAATGCGTAGTCACCTATTCTCTCTCCATCCTAGTATTTGGGAGATTGTAGAGAGTGGAATGCATTTTGATAGTTCGGATAGTCCCATGTTCATTAATGAACAAATTCATAAGAATGCACAAGCTACTACTGTTCTTCTAGCTTCCTTGTGCAGGGATGAATACCATAAGGTGAGCGGCTTGGATAACGCCAAGCAAATCTGGGACACCCTCAAGATTTCTCATGAGGGGAACGACGTCACCTTGCTCACCAAGATGGAGTTGGTGGAGGGAGAGCTTGGACGGTTCGCGATGATAAGGGGCGAGGAGCCGACGCAAACATACAACCGGCTCAAGACCCTTATCAACAAGATAAGAAGCTACGGGAGCACGCGATGGACGGACCACGACGTCGTCCGCCTAATGCTCAGGTCATTTACCGTTCTTGATCCTCACTTGGTGAACAATATACGTGAAAATCCCAGGTACACCAAGATGTCGCCCGAAGAAGTTCTTGGGAAATTCGTTAGCGGGCGAATGATGATCAAGGAGGCAAGATATGTGGACGACGCCTTGAATGGTCCGATCAACGAGCCGCAACCCCTTGCTCTCAAGGCAACACGAAGCAAGGAGGCGCTACCTAGCAAGGTGGCACAGATTGAAGCGGCTGGCCTTAATGATGAAGAGATGGCTCTCATCATCAAAAGATTCAAGACGGTGCTTAAAGGTCACAAGGGACAACCAAGCAAGACCAAAGCCAAGGGGAAGCGCTCATGCTTCAAATGCGGTAAGCTTGGTCATTTCATTGCTAACTGTCCCGATAATGAAAGTGACCAGGAAAAGGGGAACAAAAGAGAGAAGAAGAAGCAATACAAGAAGGCAAAGGGCGAGGCGCATCTAGGAAAGGAGTGGGACTCGGATTGCTCCTCCTCCGACTCCGACAACGAAGGACTCGCCGCCACTGCCTTCAACAAATCGGCTCTCTTCCCCAACGAGCGTCTCACTTGCCTTATGGCAAGGGAGAAGAAGGTGAGTACTCAAGACTCCACTTACGCTTCTTCTAGTGATAGTGAGTCTAGTGATGATGATGACATAGATTATTCATGCTTGTTCAAGGGCTTAGATAGATCTAAGATAGATAAAATCAATGAATTGATTGATGCATTGAATGAAAAGGATAGGCTTTTAGAAAAGCAAGAGGATTTATTGTATGATGAACATGATAAATTTGTAGAGGCACAAAAATCATATGCTTTAGAAATTAAAAGAAATGAAATGCTTTCTAGTGAATTATCCTCCTGTCATGAAACCATTTCTATTTTACAAGGTGTTAATAATGATTTGAGTGCTAAACTAGAAGTAGCTAGTAAATCAAATTCCTGTGTAGAAAATGTTACAATTTGCACTAGGTGTAAGGATTTTGATGTTAATGCCTGTAGTGAACACTTAGTTTCAATTTCCAAACTAAGTGATGAATTGGCTAGTCTTAATGCTCAACTTAAGACTAGCAAAAGTGAAGTTGATAAGATAAAATTTGCAAGGGATGCCTATACAATTGGAAGACATCCCTCAATTAAGGATGGGCTTGGCTTCAAGAGGGAAGCCAAGAACTTAACAAGCCATAAGGCTCCCATCTTCGTCAAGGAGAAAGGGAAGGCCCCTATGGCTAGTAGTGCGAAAAAGAACCATGCCTTTATGTATAATGATAGGAGAAATGCTAGAAAGGCTTATAATGATTTTGATTCACACGTTTATGATTCTCATGCCATGGTTGCTTCTAGTTCTTCTTATAAGCATGATAGGGATATGAGTAGAAGAAATGTTGTACATATGCCTAGGAGAAATATTGCTCATATGCCTAGAAAGAATGTTATTCATGCTCCTAGGAAAGTAGTGAATGAACCTTCTATAATTTATTATGCTTTAAACACTTCCTTTGCTATTTGTAGAAAGGATAGGAAAATAATTGCTAGGAAATTAGGGGCAAAATGCAAGGGAGACAGGACTTGCATTTGGGTCCCTAAGGACATTTGTGCTAACCTTGCAGGACCCAACATGAGTTGGGTACCTAAGACCCAAGCCTAAATTTGCCTTGCAGGTTTATGCATCCGGGGGTTCAAGCTGGATTATCGACAGCGGATGCACAAACCATATGACGGGGGAGAAGAAGATGTTCACCTCCTACGTCAAGAATAAGGATTCCCAAGATTCAATTATATTCGGTGATGGGAATCAAGGCAAGGTAAAAGGGTTAGGTAAAATTGCAATTTCTAATGAGCATTCTATCTCAAATGTATTCTTAGTGGAGAGTCTCGGATATAATTTGCTATCTGTTAGTCAAATATGTCAAATGGGATATAATTGTTTATTTACAAATGTAGATGTGTCTGTCTTTAGAAGATGTGATGGTTCACTAGCCTTTAAGGGTGTACTAGACGGCAAGCTTTATTTAGTTGATTTTGCAAAAGAAGAGGCCGGTCTACATGCATGCTTAATGGCTAAGACTTGCATGGGCTGGCTGTGGCATCGCCGCTTAGCACATGTGGGGATGAAGAACCTCCACAAGCTTCTAAAGGGAGAACACGTAATTGAAAGCTCTCTTGTGAGTTTTGGTGTTTGGATGACAACTCAATTAAAGGACTAACAAGTGTACTAAGTGTTGAACAGGTGCTTAAGGTAAAGCCTACAGGGTTCAACACAAGAGAACAAATGTGATGGTCCAAGAACTGGATTATGGATACATGATGGACATCACAAGTAAGATGGACAATGCATAAAGTGAGACTCGGGTGCGAAGCTCGGAGACAACTGATCAAGCCAAGGACGGAGGCAAGAGAAGCTTCGAGGTACCAAGTGCACGGGAGAAGGTCAAGGAGGCTGAGGAACCCAAAGCCAAGGGTGAAGAAGAAGGCTTGCAAAGTCAAGGGTGATCGAGTTGAGAAGAGCTATAACACACCAAGGATCACTACATAAGGACGTGACTTACAACCAATGAGGTAACAGCTACAGTTATGTGGTGTAAGTCATAAGGCTCAAGATCAAGCTCTAAGAAGGAGATCGAGGTCACTAGAAGGAGAACAAGTGTCAAAACCAGAACTGGAAGCAGCCCAAAAGAGCTAAGTTCACCTTAATATTTAGTTTGGGTTGTTCCTATGTTTGGAGATGTTCTATGTGACCTTTGCAGGATGTTGGAGGCTAAGAAATGTCAATCTAGATCAAGTCAAGCCGACTTGATGATTTATGAGTCCAACATCAAAGCTCAAGCATGTGAAATGCTATGAATTAAGAGAAGGTATGTTTCTAGTCTTAGTACATTGGTTTTGTGTACTAATATATTCGTCTAAGTGTTAGAAACAGAAAGAAGAAGAAGAGAGAAGAGGAGAGAAGACTTGGCTGTGTGCTGCCAAGACCCAGCTCGGTCTGGAGCACCGGACTGTCCGGTGTGCACCGGACAGTGTCCGGTGCGCCAGGCTGGCTCGGAGCGAACTGGCCGCTCTCGGGAAACTGGCCGACGGCGTACGGCTATAATTCACCGGACTGTCCGGTGTGCACCGGACTGTCCGGTGAGCCAACGGTCGGCAGGGCCAACGGTCGGCCGCGCAATCTGCGCGGGACACGTGGCGGAGCCAACAGTCGGAAGACGGCACCGGACTGTCCGGTGTGCACCGGACATGTCCGGTGCGCCAACGGCTCCAGATCTGCCAACGGTCGGCAACGGTCGGAAGCGCCAGATATGGAAACAAATCGGGCACCGGACACTGTCCGGTGTGCACCGGACTGTCCGGTGCCCCCGACGACAGAAGGCAAGATTGGCCTTCCAGAATTACCTCCAACGGCTCCTAGGCCCCTTGTGCCTATAAAAGGGACCCCTAGGCGCCTCAAGCAAGAAACAAGAGCAGCCAACAAGTGTAGACTTCACTCGAATCAATTCTCACTCTCCCTCTTGTGTGTAACTCTATAGTTTGTGTAGAAGGCACATCTATAAGCCTTAAGAGAGAGGAGAAGTGCTGCTTAGAGCTAGAGCAAGGTCTTGAGCGTACCGTTACTCTGCCGGGGTGCTGCCAAGAAGTTTGTAAGCAGCCGCGGTTCTGTTGTAACCCCACTCAATAGTGAAAGGCTCTATCTGTCATACTGACAGATCTGAGCAAACGGAGGAAGGAGTTGAAATAGACTCCAAGCCCAGGTGTGGCTAACTCCAACAAGGACTAGGCAAGCATTTCAGGCTTGGCCGAACCTCGGGATAAATCCTTGCGCCTGTGTGCTCTGTTCTGTATTGTACTCTGACTCTCTGTCTTACTCGCTTATATATCTGCACTTCACTACTTACTTGTGGTACTAGCTTTCCTTGAAGTGCAGGATATTCGTAAGACAGGAACTTCAATTCCACTGCAACCTACTCGAAGGGTTCTTCACTCCACTGCGATCCTGTCTTCGAGTAGAGTAAGATTTAAGTTTTAAAGTGATAATTTTTATTCGCCTATTCACCCCCCCCCTCTAGGCGACATCTAGATCCTGTTCCCGGGCCAAAGGGAACTTTCAATTGGTATCAGAGCAAGGCCTCTCCAGTGTGGGCTTAGCCGTCCGGAGATAACGATGTCGTCACAAGAGGTAACTGTAGAACTTTTAGGCGATGGCTCTAATTACAAATCTTGGTCTGTCTCTATTTATAATGCTTTCATGAGTGTTGATTCTGATTTGAGACAGATCTTTAACAGAAGTATTTTTCCATCTGAGATTAGTAAAAATCCCTCTAATGATGAACTAAGATGTTTTTCTCTAAATCACCGTGCTTGCAGCATCTTAGTTGATTCTCTTTCTAGAGGTGCTTATTTTGCCATCATGAGTAGTGATAATGATTTAATTATTGATGCTCATGATTTATGGAATAGAATTAAAGTAAAATATTGTGTGGCAAATTGTACTACTTCTACTCCCTATGTTGCTTGTGGTACTAACCTTTCAAAGGGAGAAGAAAAACGATGGCAACCAAACGATGAATCCACCTCACCGACAGGTTTGTCTTCCACTAGTTATAAATGTCTTATTGCTAACAATGATAGTGGAGACGAAAGCGATGATGAGGAGGAATATGATAGTGAGGATGAGTCTTCATCACCACAAGGTACATTTTTCTGTATTGCTTCCACTAATAATAATGACAGGGAAAATGAGACCGGTGATGTGGAAGAAGAGGAGATTCGCCGTTTCTACACCCATCTCAACAAAGAAGACAAAGTGCTCTTGGTTAAGTTGTTGAGGAGGAACAAGGAACAAGGCGAGACGCTTCTCAGGCTAGAGGAGACTCTCATCAAAACCAACGACAGCCTGGAGAAGATGACCAAAGAACATGAGGAGCTAAAGTGCTCCCATGATAATTTGGTCCAACGGTATGAATCTATTTTATTTGAGCAAAGAAATAATCATGATGTATCATCTGATGTTGCTCAACTTAAAACTGAGAATTCGATGCTTAAGAGTCAAGTAGAAATGATAAATTTAGAAAAACTTGCTCTAAGTGAAAAATATGATATGCTATCTTATTCTCATAATGAATTAGTTGATGACCATATCATGCTTAATGTTGCTCATGAGGTTGTAATTTCAAACTTAAATTCATGTGAACCTCATTCTCGCACGTGTGCGCATTTGAATTGTATATCATCATGTGCTAACCCCTGTTGCTCAAAAGAAAGCCAATCATTGATTGAGCAACAAGTTTTAGGGTCACAAAAGAAATTCTGTGGGAATAAGAAGCAACGACAACTGAGGAGAAGACGCTTAGCTCAACTCTCTCAAGATATCCACGGGCGCGTGGTGAAGAAGCTTGAGAAAGGAAAAACTGCAGCAAGTGTTAAGCTCAATAAGAAGAATGTTCCCAAAGCTATAAATGAAGAAATCAACATGAACAAGGAAAAAGGTAAAAATTCAATTAGTCATGTTGTTTGCACTGATCATCTCTCTATGTCATCCAAGAGCAAAAAGGGAAGAGGAAAAAGGAGGTGCTTCAAGTGCAAGGAATTAGGTCACTTCATTGCGTCTTGTCCACACAAAGACAAGGATGAAGGAATGAGGAGATGCTTTGGATGCAACGATAAGGACCATATGATCACTTCATGTCCGCTCATGAAGAATCAAAGACGTGCACCCTCCAAGATGACCCTCACTAAGCAAAAAGACAAACAACAAGTGTCAAGTCAGGTTGAGCGACGCTTCTGCTACAAGTATGGTGAGCAGGGTCATCTATCCAAGGTATGTTATAAAGGTAAGATTCCTAAGAAAGTGAATTTGTGTCAATCTTATTCAGGTAGGAGACCCATATCATACACTTGTGCTAGATCTATAACGAGATCACCTAGAACTAGCACAAAGGCAATTTGGGTGCCAAAGGCACTTTTAGCTGATCGTTATGGACCCATCCCGAGGTGGGTACCAAATTGTGCTAACTAGACCATGCAGGTGCCATGAGATGGACTGGAGACCATGAGAGAGCTTAAGACGGTTATCTTAAACTCTATGCTTAAGCTGTTAAGTGTTTTGGTGCCTTTATTGTGAAACACTAATCCCATGTTCATCTCAAGTGAAATAAGGTGTGTAGGTCCTGAATCATTATTGGTGAATCAAGTAAAGGACCTTGATGAGAATCTAAAACCTGCTCTCCAAAGGACGGTACCTGTGTACATCATTGCAATTTAGTATTGCTCTTAAGTTGGCTTGATGTGCTACCTGTCCTTAGATTAGTTATATGATTGCCTGCGTTAAATGAATCATTCATGGGTAGCTCTTTTATCCACATGATTAACTCTCTTGCTGTATATGGATAAACCTGCAACTTTTGTAAGTCATGCTATGTGCAATTATAACATTTCGTTTAGTCCATGCTCACATAAATACCCTAGTTGGTACTGTGTGAATTTCAAATCCATGTCGTGCCCTTCTGAGCTATGAGGTGCGTAAGCAAAAGGAGCCCTGAATTGGTGATAACAAGTGCTCTCATAAAGGCAAAGGTATGGAAAATGGAACTGTGCAATTTTATTGAATATCTTGAAGTTCCACTGATAGTGATCATAGCTGTGTGCTTGTCTTTCAATTGGTAATATCTTAGCTTAGGTAATTTATGCCTTTGAAATGTTGTTTCTTTTGGTGCATCTAAGAAACCTTCTTAATTATGGCATGCTTAGACATTACGCTTTATATGCATGATTGTGTTGTTCTTCAATTGGTACATGTGGTACAATGTTTGTCATGCATGTAGCATGTTTATATTGCCATGTATGTGGTACAATAATTGGCATGCATTGCTGTATTAAGTCAATCTTTCATGTGGTACTCAATTGGTATCTCTTTGTGATAAAATTTAGAGTATGCTTTGACCAAGGTATGTTGTGTTCCCCCCTAGTTCTAAGGAAGCTAGAATGTGCAAAGTGCAAGTCATTCAAATACTTGATGCACAACTTGAGGGGGAGCACACATAACTTGTGTCTTTTGAGACTAACTGTTTCTTGAGTGATCTTGTATAGTCTCTAGGTGGAAAAGAGAAGATAAGCAAGAAATGGAGCAATCTGGACTTGGGTACCTCTGTAAGTCAAGAAATTGGTATCTCAAGTTGTGAGTAAGTGCATATCTTTAGATTGCTCATGCTCTATAATATTTGGTGATAATAGATGCTTAAATATCATGGAGCCATGATAATAAATGAACTTTGCAATTGGTATCTTTAAATCGGTATCTTTCAAGTGGTAGCCATAATAGTTCGCTTCAATTGACATCCTTGATAATCATGAGAATAGAAGTTTCTTCTTGTGCTCAATACTATAACTTGTTCTAAGTTTGGTGTCTTAGCAACAAGAAAAAGTTAGGAGAAAGAATCAGGCACAAGTGTGAAGAAGCTCTTGAGAGATTAGATACTTTCAAGATGGGAAGTACACTACAACATGGTAAAGGTACAAAGGGAGTATTAATCTTTTTGCATATATGTATCTTGCCTAAATGTTGATCGGGCATATGCTCAATAAGTAAGGGGGAGTTTGGATAGTCGTTTTCCTCCTTAACACCCTGCTGTCCCTTGACATCATCCTATGTTCTTGCTTGAGTATGGCTTTTGGTGTTTGATGTCAAAGGGGGAGAAGTTGTGCATTAAAGCTTATCTCAACCTGAGAAGAAAGCTCATCCTAAGGGGTGGTGTGTTAGTTTGAGCTTTGCCAAGTGTGATATTCATATGCTTCTTGCAGTATTATATGTGTTGCATCATATGGACTAATGCTTCCGTTGCTATGAATTAATTGGCATCTATTGTGACAGTCATGTGGATAATGATGCATGTGGTTAATGGTGCTTTAAGATTGCTTTAAATCGGTATCTTAGTTTAAATTAGTATCTTAATGGTGAATAGTGGTAGGTTGATATTCCTATGATATATCCACTAATTTGAATGGTGTTTAACTCTGATTATGTGCATTTGTGTGTTTAATTATGTGCATTTGTGTGTTATAGTATCATGGTTTGATTCTTGTCACAATGCATCCTAAAAAGTGCTGAGGTGTAGAAATGTTTCGAATTGCCTAAGTATGTGCAAATTGGCGTCTGAGGCCAAAATTATGTTTTTAAGGTAAGCACATATTTAGGGGGAGCATTCTATAAACTTAGAATTCAAAATTTGTGCTTCAAATCTTATTCTCATGTAAGCTTTAATTGTGTTGCCATCAATCACCAAAAAGGGGGAGATTGAAAGCTCTCTTGTGAGTTTTGGTGTTTGGATGACAACTCAATTAAAGGACTAACAAGTGTACTAAGTGTTGAACAGGTGCTTAAGGTAAAGCCTACAGGGTTCAACACAAGAGAACAAATGTGATGGTCCAAGAACTGGATTATGGATACATGATGGACATCACAAGTAAGATGGACAATGCATAAAGTGAGACTCGGGTGCGAAGCTCGGAGACAACTGATCAAGCCAAGGACGGAGGCAAGAGAAGCTTCGAGGTACCAAGTGCACGGGAGAAGGTCAAGGAGGCTGAGGAACCCAAAGCCAAGGGTGAAGAAGAAGGCTTGCAAAGTCAAGGGTGATCGAGTTGAGAAGAGCTATAACACACCAAGGATCACTACATAAGGACGTGACTTACAACCAATGAGGTAACAGCTACAGTTATGTGGTGTAAGTCATAAGGCTCAAGATCAAGCTCTAAGAAGGAGATCGAGGTCACTAGAAGGAGAACAAGTGTCAAAACCAGAACTGGAAGCAGCCCAAAAGAGCTAAGTTCACCTTAATATTTAGTTTGGGTTGTTCCTATGTTTGGAGATGTTCTATGTGACCTTTGCAGGATGTTGGAGGCTAAGAAATGTCAATCTAGATCAAGTCAAGCCGACTTGATGATTTATGAGTCCAACATCAAAGCTCAAGCATGTGAAATGCTATGAATTAAGAGAAGGTATGTTTCTAGTCTTAGTACATTGGTTTTGTGTACTAATATATTCGTCTAAGTGTTAGAAACAGAAAGAAGAAGAAGAGAGAAGAGGAGAGAAGACTTGGTTGTGTGCTGCCAAGACCCAGCTCGGTCTGGAGCACCGGACTGTCCGGTGTGCACCGGACAGTGTCCGGTGCGCCAGGCTGGCTCGGAGCGAACTGGCCGCTCTCGGGAAACTGGCCGACGGCGTACGGCTATAATTCACCGGACTGTCCGGTGTGCACCGGACTGTCCGGTGAGCCAACGGTCGGCAGGGCCAACGGTCGGCCGCGCAATCTGCGCGGGACACGTGGCGGAGCCAACGGTCGGAAGACGGCACCGGACTGTCCGGTGTGCACCGGACTGTCCGGTGTGCACCGGACATGTCCGGTGCGCCAACGGCTCCAGATCTGCCAACGGTCGGCAACGGTCGGAAGCGCCAGATATGGAAACAAATCGGGCACCGGACACTGTCCGGTGTGCACCGGACTGTCCGGTGCCCCCGACGACAGAAGGCAAGATTGGCCTTCCAGAATTACCTCCAACGGCTCCTAGGCCCCTTGTGCCTATAAAAGGGACCCCTAGGCGCCTCAAGCAAGAAACAAGAGCAGCCAACAAGTGTAGACTTCACTCGAATCAATTCTCACTCTCCCTCTTGTGTGTAACTCTATAGTTTGTGTAGAAGGCACATCTATAAGCCTTAAGAGAGAGGAGAAGTGCTGCTTAGAGCTAGAGCAAGGTCTTGAGCGTACCGTTACTCTGCCGGGGTGCTGCCAAGAAGTTTGTAAGCAGCCGCGGTTCTGTTGTAACCCCACTCAATAGTGAAAGGCTCTATCTGTCATACTGACAGATCTGAGCAAACGGAGGAAGGAGTTGAAATAGACTCCAAGCCCAGGTGTGGCTAACTCCAACGAGGACTAGGCAAGCATTTCAGGCTTGGCCGAACCTCGGGATAAATCCTTGCGCCTGTGTGCTCTGTTCTGTATTGTACTCTGACTCTCTGTCTTACTCGCTTATATATCTGCACTTCACTACTTACTTGTGGTACTAGCTTTCCTTGAAGTGCAGGATATTCGTAAGACAGGAACTTCAATTCCACTGCAACCTACTCGAAGGGTTCTTCACTCCACTGCGATCCTGTCTTCGAGTAGAGTAAGATTTAAGTTTTAAAGTGATAATTTTTATTCGCCTATTCACCCCCCCCTCTAGGCGACATCTAGATCCTGTTCCCGGGCCAAAGGGAACTTTCAGTAATAGGTCTAACAAATGTGCATTTCGAAAAAGATAGACCTTGTGCAGCTTGTCAGGCAGGTAAACAGGTGGGAGGAGCGCATCACAGCAAGAATGTGATGACCACGTCAAGACCTCTGGAGCTGCTGCATATGGACCTCTTCGGACCCGTCGCCTACCTAAGCATAGGAGGAAGTAAGTATGGTTTAGTTATTGTTGATGACTTTTCCCGCTTCACTTGGGTGTTCTTTTTGCAGGATAAGTCTGAAACCCAAGGGACCCTCAAGCGCTTCCTCAGGAGAGCTCAAAATGAGTTTGAGCTCAAGGTGAAGAAGATAAGGAGTGACAACGGGTCCGAGTTCAAGAACCTTCAAGTGGAGGAGTTTCTTGAGGAGGAAGGGATCAAGCACGAGTTCTCCGCTCCCTACACACCACAGCAAAATGGTGTGGTAGAGAGGAAGAACAGGACGCTAATCGATATGGCGAGGACGATGCTTGGAGAGTTCAAGACCCCCGAGTGCTTTTGGTCGGAAGCTGTGAACACGGCTTGCCACGCCATCAACAGGGTCTACCTTCATCGACTCCTCAAGAAGACTTCGTATGAGCTACTAACCGGTAACAAACCCAATGTATCGTACTTTCGTGTATTTGGGAGCAAGTGCTACATTCTAGTGAAGAAGGGTAGAAATTCTAAGTTTGCTCCCAAAGCTGTAGAAGGGTTTTTATTAGGTTATGATTCAAATACAAAGGCGTATAGAGTCTTCAACAAATCGTCGGGTTTGGTTGAAGTCTCTAGCGACGTTGTATTTGATGAGACTAATGGCTCTCCAAGAGAGCAAGTTGTTGATTGTGATGATGTAGATGAAGAAGATGTTCCAACGGCCGCTATACGAACCATGGCGATTGGAGACGTTCGGCCACAGGAACAAGATGAACGAGATCAACCTTCTTCCTCAACGATGGTGCATCCCCCAACTCAAGACGATGAACAGGTTCATCAAAAGGAGGTGTGTGATCAAGGGGGAGCACAAGATAATCACGTGATGGAGGAAGAAGCACAACCGGCACCTCCAACCCAAGTTCGAGCGATGATTCAAAGGGATCATCCCGTCGACCAAATTTTGGGTGACATTAGCAAGGGAGTAACTACTCGATCTCGATTAGTTAATTTTTGTGAGCATTACTCTTTTGTCTCCTCTATTGAGCCTTTCAGGGTAGAGGAGGCCTTGCTAGATCCGGATTGGGTGTTGGCCATGCAGGAGGAACTCAATAACTTCAAGCGCAATGAAGTTTGGACGCTGGTGCCTCGTCCCAAGCAAAATGTTGTGGGAACCAAGTGGGTGTTCCGCAACAAACAGGACGAGCACGGAGTGGTGACGAGGAACAAGGCTCGACTTGTGGCAAAAGGTTATGCCCAGGTCGCAGGTTTGGACTTTGAGGAGACTTTTGCTCCTGTGGCTAGGCTAGAGTCCATTCGTATCTTGCTAGCATATGCCGCTCACCATTCTTTCAGGTTGTACCAAATGGATGTGAAGAGCGCTTTTCTCAACGGGCCAATAAAGGAGGAGGTGTACGTGGAGCAACCCCCTGGCTTCGAGGATGAGCGGTACCCCGACCACGTGTGTAAGCTCTCTAAGGCGCTCTATGGACTTAAACAAGCCCCAAGAGCATGGTATGAATGCCTTAGAGATTTCTTAATTGCTAATGCTTTCAAGGTTGGGAAAGCCGATCCAACTCTTTTCACTAAGACTTGTGATGGTGATTTGTTTGTGTGTCAAATTTATGTCGATGACATAATATTTGGTTCTACTAATCAAAAGTCTTGTGAAGAGTTTAGCAGGGTGATGACGCAGAAATTCGAGATGTCGATGATGGGCGAGTTGAACTACTTCCTTGGGTTCCAAGTGAAGCAACTCAAGGACGGCACCTTCATCTCCCAAACGAAGTACACGCAAGATCTGCTGAAGCGGTTTGGGATGAAGGACGCCAAGCCCGCAAAGACTCCGATGGGAACCGACGGACACACCGACCTCAACAAAGGAGGTAAGTCCGTTGATCAAAAAGCATACCGGTCAATGATAGGGTCTTTACTTTATTTATGTGCTAGTAGACCGGATATTATGCTTAGCGTATGCATGTGTGCTAGATTTCAATCCGATCCTAAGGAGTGTCACTTGGTGGCGGTGAAGCGAATTCTTAGATATTTAGTCGCTACGCCTTGCTTCGGGATCTGGTATCCAAAGGGGTCTAACTTTGACTTGATTGGGTACTCAGATTCCGACTATGCTGGATGTAAGGTCGATAGGAAGAGTACATCGGGGACGTGCCAATTCTTAGGAAGGTCCCTGGTGTCATGGAACTCTAAGAAACAAACCTCCGTTGCCCTATCCACCGCTGAGGCCGAGTATGTTGCCGCAGGACAGTGTTGCGCGCAACTACTTTGGATGAGGCAAACCCTCCGGGACTTTGGCTACAATCTGAGCAAAGTCCCACTCCTATGTGACAATGAGAGTGCTATCCGAATAGCGGAAAATCCTGTTGAGCACAGCCGCACAAAGCACATTGACATCCGGCATCACTTTTTGAGAGACCACCAGCAAAAGGGAGATATCGAAGTGTTTTATGTTAGCACCGAGAATCAGCTAGCCGATATCTTTACCAAGCCTTTAGATGAGAAGACCTTTTGCAGGCTGCGTAGTGAGCTAAATGTCTTAGATTCGCGGAACTTGGATTGAATGTAGCAGACATGTATTCATGCTTTTGATCATGTTCTTTCTGCATTTTGTTGCTTATTATGGTGCTCAAGTTGTACAAACACTCCCTGGACCTCACAAGTCCGTTGCAAAGTGATGCACATGTTTAGGGGGAGATGTATTACAACTTGATCCCTTGAGACTAACCATATGCTTGAGTTTGTTTGATTTAGTCTCAAAGGAGAATTGAAAGGGAAAAGGTGGACTTGGACCATGCAAGACTTCCACTGCACTCCGATGAGAGGGTAACTTATTCCAAGTCCATCTCATTAACTCTTATTGCCATTTGCTCTTAATTGAAGATTTTGGTGAGGCAATGGGGTTAAAGGGCCAAAATTGATCCCGTTTTGGTGCTTGATGCCAAAGGGGGAGAAAATAAAGGCCAAAGCCAAAGCAATAAATGGATCAGCTACCACTTGAGAATTTTGAAAATAGTAGAATAGAGTTTTTGGTTTGTCAAAATTCGTATGTTGTCTCTCTTGTCAATAACTGGCTTCTTGTGGGGAGAAGTATTGATTATGGGAAATAGGGGGAGTTTGTGAAATCTTTGATCAATCTCTTTTGGAATGACTCTCTTTATGCTTCAACATGTGTGTTTAACTTAGAGATAGAGATTTGAGTTTGATTTGCAAAAACAAACCAAGTGGTGGCAAAGGATGATCCATATATGCCCAAATTGAATAAAACTTAAATTTATTTTATTTGAAGTGAGTTTGCACTTGTTCTAGTTGCTTTATGTAGTGTTGGCATAAATCACCAAAAAGGGGGAGATTGAAAGGGAAATGTGCCCTTGGGCCATTTCTAAGTATTTTGGTGACTGAGTGCCAACACATGTGCTTAATTGTGAATTTATGTACATGGATGAACAAGGTGCAAATCATGAGATAAAGGTATGTTTCTAAGCCTTAGTACATTGGTTTTGTGTACTAATATATTTGTCTAAGTGTTAGAAACAGAAAGAAGAAGAAGAGAGAAGAGGAGAAAATGACTTGGCTGTGTGCAGCCAAGACTCAGCTCGGTCTGGAGCACCGAACTGTCCGGTGTGCACCGGACAGTGTCCGGTGCGCCAGGCTGGCTCGGAGCGAACTGGCCGCTCTCGGGAATTCGCCGACGGCGTACGGCTAAAATTCACCGGACAGTCCGGTGTGCACCGGACTGTCCGGTGAGCCAACGGTCTGCCGGGCCAACGGTCGGCCGCGCAATCTGCGCGGGACACGTGGCGGAGCCAACGGTCGGAGGACGGCACCGGACTGTCCGGTGTGCACCGGACATGTCCGGTGCGCCAACGGCTCGCAGATCTCCAACGGTCTGCAACGGTCGGAAGCGCCAGATATGGAAACAAATCGGGCACCGGACAGTGTCCGGTGTGCACCGGACTGTCCGGTGCCCCCGACGACAGAAGGCAAGGATGGCCTTCCGGATTTGTTCTCAACGGCTCCTAGCTGCCTTGGGGCTATAAAAGGAGCCCCTAGGCGCATGGAGGAGACACACAAGCAACCTTTGAGCATTCTTGATCATCCACACTAAGTCTCTGCGCATTCGTTTGTGTTTCTAAGTGATTCGAGCTCTGTTCTAAGTGAGAACTCTGAGATAGTCTTGTGAGCTCGATTCTTGGCCGTGTGTGTGAGCTTTTGCTGTGGATTTGTGTGTGTTGCTTCCCTCCCTTACTCTGTGCTTCTTTGTGATCATATACGTGTAAGGGCAAGAGACTCCAATTTGTGGAGATTCCTTGCAAACGGGATAGTGAAAGGAAAACAAAACACCGTGGTATTCAAGTGGATCTTTGGACCGCTTGAGAGGGGTTGATTGCAACCCTCGTCCGTTGGGACGCCACAACGTGGAGTAGGCAAGCGTTGGTCTTGGCCGAACCACGGGATAAACCACTGTGTCACCTCTGTCTTGATCTTTTGTGGTATTGTGTTTTGTTGAGACTTCACCTTAGCCACTTGGCAATAATCGTGCTAACACTTAACAAGTTTTTGTGGCTTAAGTTTGAAGTTTTTACAGGATCACCTATTCACCCCCCCCCTCTAGGTGCTCGCAACAGTTCACCTCAGGGTACACCAGTTCGCACTGGCGGAGGCCAGCGCCCAGTTCAGCAATCACCACTGAGGACTCCACCTCCTCGACAGGCTACCCCTACTGGCACCCCGACGAAGTTTTCAGGACAGAGTCCAGGCACTACTTGCTTCAAGTGTGGGAAGACTGGTCATTATGCAAATGTTTTCCCACAGAGGATTGCTACTACTCCAGTTCAGAACAGGCAGCCAACTCCAGGATCTGGCAAGGGATATTCTATTGCCAAGGTTAATCAAGTCAGCGTTGATGCTACTCCGGATGGTGGGGACATCGTACTTGGTATGTTTTATGTTAATGCAATTCCTGCAACCATATTATTTGATTCTGGTGCTACACATTCATTCATGTCTGCTCGTTATGCCAACACAAATGAAATACCATTGCTAAATATGAGAAAACCCATGATAGTAATTACACCTAAAGGGCCTGTTGAGGCGAATCAAATGACACGTAGATTGACATTGACCATTATGGGTAGAGAATTTGGAGCTACTGCTATAATATTAGAGTCAAGCAGTATAGATCTGATCCTTGGTATGTCATGGCTAAGAAAGGCAAAGGCTGTTATAGCATGTGGTAGCGGTACCGTAGAACTCACTACCACTAAAGGAGAAAGATTTCAAGTTAATATTGCAGTAACCTCCTCACCCATGCGTGCAATGTTTTTTATACCTGAGGAGTTTGTTGGTGACAACATCCGGGTGGTTAGAGATTTTCCGGATGTCTTTCCAGAGGAGTTACCAGGGATGCCACCTGATAGAGAAGTTGAGTTTGTTATTGATCTCTTACCTAGAACCGCCCTTATTTCTAAACGGCCATATAGGATATCCGTAGAGGAGTTGAAGGAACTTAAGAAGCAGTTAACTGAGTTACAAGAGGCTGGGTACATTCGTCCGAGTTCCTCACCATGGGGAGTGCCGGTCTTGTTTGTACAGAAGAAGGATGGATCGCAGCGGATGTGTGTGGATTATAGATCTCTTAATGATGTTACGGTGAAGAACAAGTATCCGTTGCCCCGTATTGAGGATTTGTTTGATCAAATGAGAGGTGCTAGAGTATTCTCAAAGATTGACCTCCGATCCAGTTACCATCAGATGAGGATTAGACCATCGGATATTCCCAAGACAGCATTCTCGACTCGATATGGATTATATGAGTTCACAGTTATGTCGTTTGGATTGACCAATGCCCCAGCTTATTTTATGAACTTGATGAACAAGGTGTTTATGGAGTATTTGGACAGATTCATCGTGGTATTCATCGACGATATTCTTATTTATTCTCAGAGTGATAGCGATCATGAGGAACATCTGAGATTGGTGCTACAGAAGCTATGAGATAACCAGCTATATGCCAAGTTCAGCAAGTGCGAGTTTTGGATTGGCGAGGTGTCATTTCTTGGTCATATTATTTCTAATGGAGGAATATCAGTGGATCCTGCTAAAGTTAAGGAGATAATGGAGTGGAGAGTACCCACTACAGTTACTGAGATTCGGAGTTTCTTGGGATTAGCAGGCTATTATCGGAGATTTATTGAAGGATTTTCTAAGATTGCTAAGCCTATGACTTCGCTTTTGGAGAAAGGAAGAGAATTTAAGTGGGACGAGAAGTGCCAGGATAGTTTTGATCAATTGAAGAAAAGATTGATGTCGCCACCAGTATGGGTTATGCCAGACCTACAGAAAGGATTTGATATCTATTGTGATGCATGTGGCTAAGGCTTAGGATGTGTTCTCATGCAAGAAGGACATGTGATTGCCTATGCTTCTCATCAGTTGCGGAAACATGAGTTAAACTACCCCACTCATGACTTGGAATTGGCAGCCGTTGTGCATGCGCTTAAGATTTGGAGACATTATATCATGGGGACCAAGTGCCAAGTATATACAGATCATAAGAGTTTGAAGTATATATTCACTCAGAAGGATCTCAACCTTAGGCAACGCCGTTGGTTGGAGCTTATTAAGGATTATGATTTGGAGATTCACTATCACCCGGGCAAGGCAAATTTGGTTGCAGATGCCTTGAGTCGAAAGGAGCATGTTCATTCAGCTATTGTTGCCCAGCTACCCGATGAGATTGTTGAGGATTTCAGGAGACTTAACCTGGGGATAGTTGCTCATACTGAAGGAGTTACTATTGATGTGGAACCTACTTTGGAGCAAGAAATTCGTAAAGGTCAAATTGGTGATGCTAAAATAAACGAGATTAAGGATCTGATTACTGAAGGTCGAGTTCCGGAATTCACGGAAGATGAGCAAGGCACCGTATGGTTCAAGGACAGGATGTGTGTTCCTGATATTGAAAGCCTTCGAGAGACTATTTTAAAAGAAGCCCATGATTCAGATTATTCTATTCATCGTGGCAGTACCAAGATGTATCAGGATTTGAAGCGGAAATATTGGTGGTATGGATTGAAGAGAGATGTGGCTGCACATGTGGCTATGTGTGATGTATGTCAAAGAGTTAAGGCTGAACACCAGAGGCCAGCTGGACTATTGCATCCACTGAAGATACCTGAGTGGAAATGGGAAGAGATTGGTATGGATTTTATTACTAGATTGCCTCGCACCCAGAAAGGATATGATGCTATATGGGTGATTGTGGATAGATTGACTAAAGTGGCTCACTTTATCCCTGTGAAGACTACTTATAAAGGTTCTCAGCTAGCAGAGTTATACATGGCTCGGATTGTGTGTTTACACGGAGTACCAAAGAAAATCGTGTCTGATCGAGGTTCACAGTTTACCTCAAGGTTTTGGAGAAGCTTTCATGAGAATATGAGTACGAAGTTGAATTTCAGTACAGCTTATCACCCTCAGACTGATGGACAGACTAAAAGGACAAATCAAGTTTTGGAGGATATGTTGAGAGCTTGTGCCCTTCAGCATGGAGGAAGTTGGGATAAAAGTCTACCTTATGCTGAATTCTCATACAATAATAGCTATCAGGCCAGACTGAAGATGTCACCTTTTGAAGCTTTATATGGGAGGAAGTGCAGGACTCCTTTGTATTGGGATCAGACTGGAGAAAGACAATTCTTTGGGCCTAAATTGATCCAAGAAGCAGAAGAACAAGTCCGTATAATTCGAGAGAATTTGAGGGTGGCTCAAACCCGGCAAAAGAGCTATGCTGATAATAGAAGGAGACCACTGAAATTTGAGGAAGGAGATTATGTGTACCTCAAGGTGTCACCACTTCGTGGAATGAGAAGATTTAAAGTCAAGGGCAAATTGTCCCCTCGCTATATTAGACCATTCTTGATCTTTAGGCGAGTTGGGGAGATGGCATACCAACTCGAGTTACCTGCTACTCTATCGGATGTGCATAATGTGTTCCATGTATCTCAACTGAAGAAGTGTCTCCGTGTCCCTGAGGAACAGTTACCAATGGAAGAGCTCAGTGTTCAGGGTGATTTGACTTACACGGAGTATCCGATCAAGATTCTTGACACATTGACTCGGGTTACAAGAAATAAGGTGATAAAGATGTGCAAAGTGCAATGGAGTCACCACGGTGAAGATGAAGCAACTTGGGAAAGAGAAGAAGAGCTTCGCATAGATTTTCCCCACCTGTTCCCTAGATCCTCTTAAATCTCGAGGACGAGATTATTTTTAAGGGGGGTAGGATTTGTAACACCCATTTTGTAATTTGCTAGAAATAATACCAATAGAGAAACAATTTCTCTTTATGTGAGTTTGATCTTTATGCATCATCATATGTGAACACCATACCCAAAAACAATTAATAAAAATATATACTACCAAATTATGCATCATGCTCGATTTTATTCTGTGTGCATTTTGTGACAAGAAAATATTAAAGACCAAAAAGGGAATTTAGAACCTAAAAGAAACTCTTGAATTTAGAAAAGAGAAGGAAATAAATATTGTGAGGATAAAAATAAGTAAATAAAAAAATATTATTCCAACATTAGAGTGTGAATGTGTATAATGGACTCAAAGGAGAAACTCACATTCAAATTCAAATTTGGATTCAAAACAATTAAAGAAAATAGAAAAAAAATAAAAAAAACATAAAAGAAAAGGGAAAAGGAACCTTACCTGGGCCGCAGACTCCCATTTCGGCCCACCTGATCTTTCCAGCGCGCGCAACCCATTTCCATCCCACGCCCCCATCACCCTTTCACTGGCGCGTGGCCCGCTTCGCCAGACCCGCACGTCGCTCGCACTGACAGGGCTGGCCCAGTGGCCAGACGCCGCTCGCGCTCGCTCTTTTCCCCTCCGCTGGCGCGTGGGCCAGGCGCGTCAGCCCTCGCCCCGTCAACGAGCTCACCGAGCATGGCGGAACGCGCGCGGAGCCGCGGACTTCACGCAAATCGTTGAATCTCTAATCACGTCCGCATCGATATAGGGTGCCACGACACCGGGCTCGCCTATCCCTCCCCTCTTCCATCCTCTCGCGCAGACCCAGGCACCGTAGCCAGTCGCCGCAGACGCGCGCCATTAGCTGGTAAGGGACGATTCCGCCGCCGCCAAGCTCGGGAATCACAGGCAATTGGGCACCGTGGGGCATCCGGCCGCTGCGCCGTGCACTCTCGGAGCTTCGACCGTCATCAATTTCGTCATCAACGACACCGTGACCGCGCAATTGCACGTCGGTGTGGAGTTCCGCCGCCAAATCCGCTCTGCGCCGTGGCTGGGCACCACCGTTTCCCTATAGCCGGTAAAATCTTGTTATATTAGTTCGCTTTAGTCTCAATTAGGGCTAGGTTCATTTGATTTGAATTTGGGGTCGCGGATCTCGTCGGTCGTGTGCGCGCTGGCCATGGCGCCGCCGTGAGAGGGCAGGCGCCGTCGCATCTGGGCACCTTGCGCGTGCATTGTGTAGCGACCGTGGATGTGTGGATGAAGGGTCGAGATTAGATCTCGCGTACCCTTTCGCCACATTCGTTCTGGTTCGTTGATCTGGATCGAACGGATCCGAATGACCGCGCCTGTTTAAAATCCTCGTCGTTGGTTTCCAATCGGATGGTGGAGGACACGCACCGATTCATCAGCTCGCCATTTTAATATGAACCGTTGAGATGGGATCAAGCAGCCCATATCTGCGAGTACCCCTTCGGCCAGGGAATTTTGTTAAAGAGCCCCCGTGAAATACTGAATTCAACCCGCGGTTCATCTCTAGCGGGCTCAGAGTCTAGGGAAGTTTTATAACTTAGCCCCTGCACTTGTCATAAAATGAGGCCCAGTCCAGAATATTACAAAACCAGAGAAAATAACTTATAAATAAATTTTTAATAGGTAAATAAATGCTAGAACTTTGTTTAAATCATGGAAAATCCATTTTTAGTCCAAATCACTTCATTCCAGTTGCTAAAATTTGGTAATATTATTCTCCATCACTTAGAGCCTCTGTTTTATCATGAAAACAATAAGAATTTTAATCTCACACTTAATCTTATTTTAAACACATAAAACCTTTGAAAATCCATAACTTAAAATCTATAACTCGAAAAATTATGATTCCTGTTCCTAGGTTTTTATTTTAATGTGTAGATTATTACTGTGTATTTTGTTTATATGTTTGGTGTAATGTTAATTTCTCTATATGCACTGTGTTTGTTTGTATTGTGGCGAGTAGAAGAGACTGTGACTGAGGATCCTGGTAAGCAGCAGGTTGAAGTAGCTGAGCAGGAGCTCATTGAAGGCAAGTTGTGCCCTTGACCACTTTTTACCCAATAATGTTCTTTAAGATCATTTATCCATGCATAGGTTAATTTTGATGGGACCCAATAGGTCACCCTAGATTGTTTATCTCATTATCTTGTTTACCCCTGAATCACTTGGGTAGTTTGCTATTGCTTTATATGGTTTTGGGATAATCATCCATTATATCCATGTTCCAATTATTCTTGTTATTCTATTTATGATCATGTCAAGTTCATTAATGTTAATTGGAACATAGAGCTTAACTTGAGAACCACGTGCCACCATAAGGGTTTAATGGGACGCCCTTGGCTGACTAATTAGGAAAGCTAGTGGAAGACTACCTTACCCGAAAGGGGCAAGGGCAGTAGGGGAGTGGTCAGTGTAGGGAGGTCCTTGGTTGATTTTGCTGCGATGACGGTCAGACAAGAACCCTGCATTGGAGCTTCCTATAAACTGTAGCGGGTTTTTGGAAGCTAGTGGAACTTTGTAAAGGCCTCGTAGTGTTGCCCTGCCATGCTTCCTAGGTAGAGGTGTATGAGATTCGCGCCCCCTTGGTAGATGGGTAACATGACTTGTGGGTAAAGGGTACAACCTCTGCAGAGTGTAAATCTGGTATACTAGCCGTGCTCGTGGTCATGAGCAGCTCAGGACTCTCTGATGTTTAAATTATGGAACTTAAATTCAATTTTGTCATATGCATTGCATGGGTTTATTATTAATTTTTTTCTAATATTCTTATTATGGTTTGATATTCACTTACACTTAGTAACTGCTAATAAAACTTTGACCAACTACTTAAAAGCAATGCTCAGCTTTAACCCCTATCATTGATTTAGTCTTACACATCACATGAACTCACACCTTTGTGAGTTTATGTCCACTGGCTCCCTACAACTTGTTGAGCTATGATCATATGTGAGCTCACCCTTGCTGTCTCACACCCCCCACAGGAGAAGAGCAGGTGGTTCAGGAGGAGCCACAAGGCGAGGAGTATGATCTGATCTAGGTAGCGTTTCTCAGTTGACATTGGCGCCGACGATCCTTAGTTCGTTTTATGTTTATTCTTTTATTTTGTAATAAGTCTTCCGCTATGTAATAAGTACTCTGATGTTTTGTGACATTTATCTCTATACACTCTATTATTATATATGTTGTCTTCTTGGCGCATGTATGAGATGCACCTGGCTTTGTCCCTTAAAGCCGGGTGTGACATCAAGGGACCGGCGGGGTATGACGTCATGGATCGAGTATGAACGACAGTGACTTCTTTCGTAGGTGAGGTACGAGTACGACGAGGTCGGCCGGTGCCGCGCCGCAGATTTGGGACGACCGCGCGCATCCCTGCATGCATGGCTCAGCTCGCTCCCTGTCCCGGCCCTGCTGTGTGCTGATAACTGTCTCTCTTTATTACGTGTTTACGCATTTTACAAGATCACCGTAGCTTGGACGAGAACGAACTTATCTCATATATATATATATATATATATATATATATATATATATATATATATATATGCCGGGGCCAAGGTTCATGTCCTATATGCGTCACGACAGCTAGACCAGATAACACGCCGCAGCTAGCTTCCTATAACTCCTTCTTGGCTAATAAGTTCAAACAGTGTAGAACGTGTAGACCGAGGGCACGCATGCAGCAAGTAGGGAGTTGACCATGTGGCGCTAATCAAAGGGGCCGGCGGGGTATGACGTCATGGATCGAGTATGAACGACAGTGACTTCTTTCGTAGGTGAGGTACGAGTACGACGAGGTCGGCCGGTGCCGCGCCGCAGATTTGGGACCCAACAAAGAGGGACCAGCGATGTCGGTGCAGGGCAGACGTCGCGAGGGCGAAAGCAGCCAGAGAGTTCATCCAGCTGATTTAAGACGGGGAAATAATAATAATGTCAATAGAGGGTAAATCGTTCATGTTGGAACTAAACCGTGATAAATAAACAAAACCGGAGAGAGTAAATCGTAAGGGCCTCACGAGAGAAAAAAATATCTCACAATACTAAAATATAGTTTTTTTGTCCACATTCGAATAAATAATAAGGAATATATATAAATATATATAAACTATATATATTTATAAAAACTACGCTCATAAGATAATTAATAAATGTATATTTAGTCTAGGACGAATTATATTAATTTTGGGATTTAGTCTAGGACGAATTATATTATTTTCGGGATGGACGGATGGAGGGAGGGAGTAGCAATGTTGGGAGATTTGACAAGGGAGATGCCAGGCACGCACGCAAGAAGGACTGAATTTTTGTTACTATTTCCCGCCCGGAAGAAGAAGAACAACAACAAACCAGTTTGTACTACAAAGGACTAAAGGGGAGGTCAAGTCGGCGTGGAGTATACACGTAGAGCAGGTGCAAATACAACAGGGGCAGAGAGAGAGAGAGAGAGAGAGAGAGAGAGAGAGAGAGAGAGAGAGAGAGAGAGAGAGAGAGAGAGAGAGAGCTAGCTGAGAGCTCGCGCTGGCGCTTGCGCTTTCCAAAAAGGCAAAGCAAGACCGGCCGAGCCAGGCAACTCCAGCCGTTCTTTCTAATCAGGCCACAAACCACAACCGTCCCTCTTTTTTCTTTTTTTAAAACGCGGCACAGCATCCAGAGGAGCCACGTACGTACGGTCGTCAAAACAAGTAGTACTACAGGCATCAAGCATGCAGCCGCCGCATGAAGAAAATATCTAGGGTTTTTTTTTGTGTGTGTGTGTTCCTGAAGACACCGGAAGGAAAACTATGGGAAAAAAAAGAGCAAAGGCCAAGCAGCAGTGACGATGTGCGCCGGGCAGTAACGGGTCCGCATATATACAGCCGCCGGTGCTACTTGTGTACATCACGTGCCTGGGCACACCACTACACCTCTTCGCCGCCATCGTGACGAGGAGGCCAGGCCACACTACGCAACGCAACGCAAGTGACGACCGCGCGCATCCCTGCATGCATGGCTCAGCCAGCTCGCTCCCGGTCCCGGCCCCGGCCCTGCTGTGCTGATAACTGCCTCTCTTTATTACGTGTTTACGCATTTTACAAGATCACCTTGGACGAGAACGAACTTATCTCATATATGCCGGGGGCCGGCAAGTTCATGTCTTATGCGTCACGACAGCTAGAGACCAGATAACACGCCGCAGCTAGCTTCCTATAACTCCTTGTTGGCTAATAATAACTAATAAGGCTATCCAGCAGACCGACCGTGAATATGGCAGTGTAAAACACTCTCTTTTTTGGTACCACAGACTATACTGTTTAATTTACAGAGTAGAGTTTGATGAGATGCATGCAACGTAACTACTGACCTTCCCATTCACGTACTGTATAGAGAGCGCGCGAATTGAAGGCCGCCTACCTAAAGTACGTGTACCTGCTGGGATGTTACGTACACACCAACTTGCTGTGCTGTGCTGTGCACACACACCAGCGATTAATCTCTCGCACAAAAACTGTGCAGTGAGAGGACAAGGGGATTGCGAGCACAAAAGGAAAGGCGCATGTTGCATGTGCCACTTTGTGTACGTCATGCTAGCTGATGGTTAATCTCGTTTCCTAGCTAGCTTAGCTTATTCAATCTCCCTGGCTGTTGTCGATCAGGACCAAAATGGTGCTGTGTGTGCATGCTAGCTGCAGCAGGGGGCCCGGCCGGGGTCACTAGTACACTATATAAACCCCCCCTCCTCCAAGGTCTCTGCTACCATCAAGCTTTCAGGCAGGCAGGGCAAGCAACTCGAGTAGTCGTAGTTGCCTCCGCCCTCCTGTCTTCCTTTTTCTTTCTCGCATTGAGGAGGAGAAGGATCAAGTGCTCATAAGCAAGCTAGCTTGACGAAGTATAGGAATACAAATAAACTCCTCCTCCTCCTCCTCATATATAAACTCTCCATCTCCACCAGATATGGCCGGCCTGTCGCTGCTGCATCCCATGGCCTTCGCCTTCGGCCTCCTCGGTATTTATTTTACTTTTCCTTATTTCACTGTAAGTGCGTGCGCTTCTCATCGGGAAAAGGATCTCCCCTATATATAGCTAGGATATACGTATATATATAAAAGCATAATTTTATTTATTCTTCATTATTGGGTTGGAAGGAGAAGTAGATATTTTATTTTACAGAAAGCAGGGAATGAGATATATATATAGGACATATATATGCTATGGTGCCTGTCCATTATTTAGGGCAGAAAGAGCGGGAAAAAAGAAAAGAAAAAGGAGGACGATATATATTTTTGCATGGCGCCTCTGCTGCCTCTGATGGTGTGGCGTGACATCACCAAAGCGTCGTCGTCATCGAAATTGATTGAAGGAGATAGTTGCATTGCATGTGTCATATGTCATGCTCATGCATGTACAGAGCTCGAGCTCCCCAGCTGAATTCTATCTGGCGCCTCTTTGCTCCTTTTTTTCTTTTGTTTGGCGGTTTGATGTGTTTGTGTTTGCAGGCAACATCATCTCCTTCATGACCTACCTGGCCCCACTGTAAGGCTCTCTCCCTCCCTCCCTCTCTCTCTCTCTCTCTCTCTCTCTCTCTCTCTCTCTCTCTCTCTCTCTGTAGCTCATCAGCTGCATATGTGCGCGCGTGATGGTCTGCTGACCGTGTGCTTTCTCTGGCATGGGGGCGCATCGTCCATGGGACGACGACGACCACGACGACGACGACGCAGGCCGACGTTCTACCGGATCTACAAGAACAAGTCGACGGAGGGGTTCCAGTCGGTGCCGTACGTGGTGGCCCTCTTCAGCGCCATGCTGTGGATCTACTACGCGCTGCTCAAGTCCAACGAGCTCCTGCTCATCACCATCAACTCCGCCGGCTGCGTCATCGAGACCCTCTACATCGCCATGTACCTCCTCTACGCGCCCAAGAAGGCAAAGGTCCGTGTCGTCGCCGCCGTCGTGCTTCCGTCCTCACCATGCATGCACATCCGTCCCTCACCCACGCACACGCGTACGTTACGAGTATGCAGCTGTTCACGGCCAAGATCCTCCTCCTCCTCAACGTGGGCGTGTTCGGGCTCATCCTCCTCCTCACGCTGCTGCTCTCCGCCGGACAGCGCCGCGTCGTCGTCCTCGGCTGGGTCTGCGTCGCCTTCTCCGTCAGCGTCTTCGTCGCGCCGCTTAGCATCATCGTGCGTACTACCCAACACCATGTGCATATATATCTAGCTACCTATATATCGAGTGTATAGCAGCTGAATTATTGCAACCTCTAACGCGCGCGTTCTCTCGTCGTATACTCGTATGGCTGCTGCAGCGCCAGGTGGTGAGGACAAGGAGCGTCGAGTTCATGCCCTTCTCGCTCTCCCTCTCCCTCACCGTCAGCGCCGTCGTCTGGTTCCTCTACGGCCTCCTCATCAAGGACAAATACGTCGCCGTAAGTAAACTAGAGCTTTATTTCATTTCGGCATGTAAAAGAGCCGCGAGATAACTTGACTCGATCGTCCCCTTTCTCCAGCGAAACAGATCGATCAGCAACTGACAGCTCTTTCTATTTTGTTTGCGTCCTCATCGATCAGCTGCCAAACGTCATCGGCTTCAGCTTCGGCGTGGTCCAGATGGGTCTCTACGCGCTCTACCGCAACGCGACGCCCAGGGTGCCTGCCAAGGACGTGGCCGACGACGGCAAGGACAAGGCGCCCGGCGAACATGTGGTGGTCACCATTGCCAAGCTGACCGCGGCGACGACGGCACCTGCAGCTGCCGTGGCGGAGGACCTTGTCAAGGTCCACGACGGCCACCCGGAGGAAGCAGCCGAGGCCGCCAAGCCGGCGGAGAACGGCGCGGGAAGCACCGACGCCGAGCAAGTCTAGATTCCTCGCTCGATCAGATCAGAATTCATGAAGAAGAACATGCGTATGTATTGTGTATCAGGTAGGTCGTAACATAACATAAATTAAGTGCGCGTGCAGTTTGGCAACTACTGCTGCTCATGTTGTTTCATTTCGTTCTCGCGCAATATGCGCATGTATTAATTTTAGATTGTCATTATTGTAGTTCTTGCCTCCGATTATTAGTGTGTCCGTCACCTTCCATGTAATAACAAAAATATATATAAATGGTCCTATTAAAGCAAAAGTTAAAGTTCGTTTTTATGCCAAAGTGCTTCGTCTGTCATTTGGAGCTGAGTTTCATTAATTATGTTATGTTGTATATCTAGTATATCACACGCGTAAGTTTCATTTTTTTAACGTGTGCCTGAGCATAAGACATCGAACACCTTTTTGAAACTTTTAAAAGATATATGATTTGAAATCCTATCATAGTACCAGGTGACACTCGGCAAAGCCTGATAAAAAATAATCGGTAAAAAAGTTGTTGTCGATATATAGTTCGTCGAGCTTTTTTTACCGATTGTCACCGCCGAGTGTTTTCCATGCTTTGCCGAGACACTCGGTCAAGCAACTGTTTTCGATAGCGTATGTGTGGACCTCCGTGCACTTCCACAGTTATGGATAATAATTATTAGACCGCTCTAAGTGGAAGTTTTATTTCTATTTAATAAGTTGTCTCAAGAACTTTTTCGATGAAGTGAAAACGCTTTTTTTAAAAGAGAGAACAAGTGAGTGTCATGGAGATCCAACTCTCTTAGCACAATTATTATCGACTATATATAGGTCATGGAATTATATATCTTCAAATTCTAAAATGAAACTTTTCATTAAAAGCGAGTGTTTCATTTATTTTTCATTTTGTTATAGACAGCATGGCAGTTTTAAAAGATCATGCAAGAGAACTCTCTACTAGACGTCTAGACCTATAGCCTTAGGAGCAACGTCCCTCTTTCGCCTTTTGTGCATTTCTTCCGGGCCAAAACTCCAAACTGGCGTGGGCTTTCACAGGCTCGACCCCCTCCAATCCTCGTACATTCAAACAAACCTTTACTAAAAATAGTTTAGAAAATCAAATCCTACTAAAATCCTTGTTATTTCTCAGGGCAGCAAACCAAAAATATTGTTAAGGACTAGTTTAGAAACTTAAATTCTCTCTGTGGTTCCTGGGATCAAAGAAAAATATATTTATATATTTACATCTTAAATGATAGATTAAATAAAACTAAAATATGTATGCACTATTTAAATTTAATGGTATGACAAATACATACGTATAAGAATTTATTCGTCTCCTCTATATATTTTCAAAAACATAAAAAAGAAAAAAAATCAACACCGGACCAATGCGCGCTCGCTCGAGCACAGTATTGCGGCAGTATTGCAGTCCAGAACAGGGCACCGCCGCACCGGTGCTCGTTCCAGCCCAGTAGGCCAGTACCCCAGTCCCGCGCAGCCGCTCTATCCGCGGCGCCGGCCATCTCCATGCCGCCGGCACCCACGAGATGGCGGCGCGGGGGCCGCTCGCCATCGCGTCTCCTTCAGCGAGCCCTC
Source organism: Zea luxurians (assembly GCA_029449295.1). NCBI lineage: Eukaryota > Viridiplantae > Streptophyta > Magnoliopsida > Poales > Poaceae > Zea > Zea luxurians. The sequence continues at coordinate 17,494,413 of JAOPSE010000024.1, forward strand.
CTCTTGGCCGCCTTCTCCGCTGCGGCCCTCATCCTCCTCGTACTCCAGCACCACCACGGCCCTAAACGCCCAAACCCTTCCGCCGCGTCCCACGCCCGCGACTCCTCAGACGAGCTCCTCGACGACTCGCCTCCCGCGGAGCGGGATCCGGAGGCCAGTGACCCTGCGGTAGTCGGCGACAGGGCCACGTGCGCAACGGTGGAGATGATGGGGGAGGAGGCCGCTGGCGCTGGGCGGGGCTCTCCGGAGCAGGCCAGCCTGCGGGTCCGCGAGATAATCCGGCGCCACTTCGAGCTCCATGGTGCGTTCCGGTCACGAAGAGGATGTCGCCTCGATTTTGATCTCTGTTTTTATTCCCCTGGAAATGCTCCATGGTTTGTTAGCCATGCTATGTATATGTGAATTAGAATATTTTTTTTGGATCAATATGTGGATTAGAATATGATCCCTAAACCGGCTAGTTTGATGGCATACGCTATCAATACAGGGCTTATTTTGTTATAAAGGCTAATGACTATAGCTAACTATACATTAGCCCAAATTAGCTCTAGTGCATCCAAACAGGAGGGCTAATAGGTGAGCTAATTTGTTAGACAAGTGTTCAACTAATTGTTAGCCATCTAGATAGCTAGCCTGGTCAAATTTGAGTTATTTTTAGCGTAACTAGTAACTGGCTCTAGCTCATCCAAACACAATTGGGGACTAGCCTGAAAAGCGAGGAAGCGCCTGACAGGTTGGCAATTCACATTTGTTGATTGTCCCTTATGAACTTCTCAAGCTTTTATGTTGCTGGCGGCGGCAGAAATTGACATTGCTCGAAGTATGTTCTCATAACCACTTTCTGCCATCATTCGCCCCACTACATGTGGTTGTTTGTAGCAAATCACATTAGGATTGTGTATTTGTGTATTACAGAACCTTGAACCAAACTGAATTTTGGTACATATCCACTGTCATTCTTCTACATTATGCACCAGTATATCCATTTGTAACTGCAGTGTCTACATAGGTTCTTTATTACTCATTGGGCTTCCTGTCACAATATAGTGTCGCTGTGAACATCAACAACTAATAAACAGAACAATCAGTATATGATTTTTTTGTACAAAATTGAAAGTTGGCCGCCTATCTTCTACTACTGTTTATTGAATTGTTTGAAGCATTGGTTTACTTGATTCAACAAAATTTCTATTCACATGATACAAACTTGTTCAGGAGAGAGACACATAAATTTAAAGCTATCAAGTTTGTGGCCCATCACATGCTTACGAAATGTAAATTAACATGTGCATCACATAGTTCAGTCATAAGTCAACTGTGATGTATCCAATAGCTTTGCATGGAGAATTGCACTTTGTAGTTATGCACAGGAGCCCAACGTTTACATCTTCAATTAACTTGCCAGGAGCAGAAAGAGTGAGAATGCTTCCTGCCCATGAATTCTGCAAACAAGGATTTGTGTTGGGGAAAGCATCTGAAGCTGGATTTGGCAATGAAATGTACAAGATCTTAACAGCGGGAGCCTTGAGTGTCATGTTAAACCGATCTTTGATCATCGGGCAAACAAGGCATATGGATTTACACTCTGCTACTTTTCATTTGTATCTTTGATTTGACTATTATGCGATTGGTCGGAAGCATTGAGTTCTATGAATTTGCTTCTTTTCCTGTTGTTGTTGCCAAACATTCTTCAAACTTTGTGTTGCTTATATATTGTTAATTTTTACAGGATGTTTAATTGTGAATTGTTGCGTATTATCATGGCTGTGAACCCATGATAAATAGATTCTGTAGTTCAATAGCAGTGGTGATTAATATTCATCATCCACTTACAAAATTTTGTTCTTCTCTAACAAACAGGGGACTGTATCCTTTTGGGGAGTACATTTCTTATACCAACCAGTCATTCACTATTCATGAAATCAAACATTTGTGGAGGAAGCATCGCTGTGCTAGGACATATGGTAGAGATCTGAATATCAGAGTGGATATTTTTGAAAATCCAACTGAGACGAATGTTCTGTGTAGTGACTGGAATAGCTGGAAGGATTCAATTATCTGGTTAGTATTACAGTTACAGCCTAGAATAAGTTTTACGTTTTATAATATTTCTCTTGGCATGACCTGCATATGTTATTGATAGGAAGAAGGGCAGAAAATAATAATGGTGATAACTTTCCTAATTTACTCCAGAGGCACACTAGATGATGAAGATATCTGACACATCTTGCACTTACACAAGGCTTAGTGTTTAGAGAACAAGTTCGCGAAGGTTAAATTTTTATTTCTTAAGCCTTAGGTGACCACTAACCAGTCATTTCTGTTAGTGTGCATTTCTTATGTAACTAATCATTTGTTGTAGTACATTTATTCTTTCTTGTTTATTCAGTTCTTTACACATTAGTAGTTCGTTTGCTTTCTTTTCTTGAGCCCTTAGTTTTCATACAAAAGCCATGTGTAAAACTTATTCACGATTCTAGGTTTGATGGCGCAACAGATGCAGTGGGGATTCAGTTCTTTCTGAAGAATGTTCATCCTAGAATGAAGGCTGCCGCGTCGGCTCTTTTTGGATTGCCAAACTCATTGTATGCCAGGCCTAATACATTTGGTGAACTTATGCGAGCTATTATATCTCCATCCAGCAAAGTCCAAGAAGCAGTTGACTGGGCTTTGAAGGGTGTGAATCCAGATATTGTTTTGCACATGCGCATGATGGCGAATAGGTATGGCGCACTATTTGTGGATGCTTGTGTAAATTGAAGTAACTATATAGATTGTCCCATCAGTTCAAAAAGGAAAACTGCAGTGTAGTAGAATATTGATATCATGCAATTTCACTTGCCTACTTATCTCGTTCATCAGTAGTCACTGAAAATGCTTCTTTGTAGCTGAAATTGTTAATGTAACCCAAGATAGCTTTGCATATTTCTTTTATTTCCGTAATATAATCTTCAAACTTAAGTTTGAAACAGTAATAGTCAATTTAAAATTTTCAATATTTACTCAATATCTTTCATTTTCAGAATGTCCACCACATGTATCATGCAAATAATCTGTTAGCAGCACTCACTGTTGTGCAAAGGCGAGCTAAAGAGCTAATTAGTAATGAGGCGATAGTTGGCTAACACGCCTACATTTTAGAATACATCATATGTTTTGAACAGTTGAAGATTAACTCCTATTATTACTCTAGGCCAGTCCGAGCAAGAAAAGCTGCAGTTCTTTGTATCAAGAAAGCCCTACAGATTAGCCATATTAAGGGTACAGCTCTGGTGGCCTTGGTCTCAGACACACCAGCATTTGTGAAGGAGATAAAGTCAGACATCAGTGAGTTTGCAGAGGTTAGCTGCTAGGTTGAATTGAATACTACAGGGTGAACTTAGCATCGTATTTCAAGCACTATGGAGACTGATTATGTATTTCTTGAAATATTAGGAAGTTGGATGTTCATTCTGCAATTGTTTTCAGGTACTTAATTTTGATTACAAGTTGTTTGCCAAGACTTCTAGTCTGGAGATAGTTGGAAATGATAAGGTATTATTCACTTTTCACTCTCATCATCTCATGGCCCTTTCTGAGTTCTGACCCTTGTTGGAATCTTTACTGTTTCCTCACCTTTCTGAGTTCTGACCCTTCTTGGAATCTTTAGGAGTAATTTTGTATGCTAGATTTGTGTCAAGGACGTTACAGTTTGTATCAGGAAATAAAAAAAATTATGCATATTTCCTAAACTTGCTATTGTTACTAACCTTGAGATGGATAATCTGTCCCTAAGGACTATAGGTAATATATAGGCAGTAGGCCTGGGCCTAATGGGCCTTAACACCCGTCCTCAAACTCAAGGTGGAAAAGGAGGATCTGAAGCTTTGAGTTTGATCAAGTGAAACTGATGTTGTGCTCTTGTTTGTGCTTTGGTGAAGAAATCTGCCAATTGAGATTCTGAGGGCACATATTGAAGATCAATAGTCTTCTGCTGACAGTGAGATCGAGTAAAAGATGCATCAACACCTATGTGTTTAGTAAGTTCATGCTTGATTGGATCATGAGCAATCTGTATAGCACTCAAGTTATCACATAACAGAGGTGTAGAAGTGTCACAAGTGACACCAAGATCAGCCAAGAGCCAGCGCAACCAAATAATTTCAGCAGTGGTAGTAGCAAGTGCCCGAAGTTCGGCTTCAGCACTAGAACGAGATATGGCCGCTTGCTTCTTGGATTTCCAGGCAATGGGAGATGATCCAAGAAGAATACAGTAACCTGTAGTAGAACAACGGTCAATAGGATCACTTGCCCAAGTGGCATCAGAATACGCATGAAGCTGAAGTGGGCTATCAGAAGCATAGAGTAAACATCTGGATCTTGTCCCACGTAAATATCGAAGCACACGAAGCAAATGACCATAATGAACTGAAGTAGGTGTTGATACAAATTGGCTCAACATATGAACATCATGAGCAATATCAGGTCTGGTGATGGTGAGGTAAACAAGACTACCCACAATATGACGATACTGAGTTGGGTCTGCTAGTGGTGTCCCATCCTTCGGGCGAAGTTTTAAATGAAGATCCATCGGTGTTGCAACAGTGCGTGTATCAGTAATTCCAGAGCGATCAAGAAGATCTTGTATATATTTGGACTGAGACAGATAAAAGCCTTTTTGAGTCTGCTGAACTTCAATGCCCAAGAAATAGCTAAGCGGTCCCAAATCAGACATCTGAAATTCCTTACTAAGATGCTGCTTGACATGAGAAATATGTTCTGAGTTGTCACCTGTAATCAGCATATCTTCCACATATAATAGAACTAAAGTGCGGCCTTTTGGAGAAACGTGAATAAACAATGCAGGATCATGTTCACTAGAAGAAAAACCAGCAGCTGTGATGACAGAGATGAATCGATCAAACCAAGCCCGAGGAGCTTGTTTCAGCCCATACAATGCGCGACGGAGACGACAAACATGCCCTGAAGGAGTATCAACCCCTGGAGGAGGATGCATATAAACTTCTTGTAGATCGCCATTGAGAAAAGCATTCTTGACATCCATCTGAAAGATAGTCCAAGAAGATGAGGCTGCAACTGCAATCAAGGTTCGAACAGTAGTCATATGCGCAACAGGTGCAAAAGTCTCATCATAATCAAGTCCTTGAGTCTGTTGAAAGCCACGAGCAACAAGACGAGCTTTATACCTCTCAATGGACCCATCTGATTTTGTCTTAACTTTGAAGACCCATTTACATGTGATAGGATCAACATGCGAGGGTAAAGGAACAATATCCCATGTACCGGTGCGTTCAAGAGCAGCCAATTCATCAACCATAGCTAGCTGCCACTCAAGAATCCCAGAAGCTTCCTGATATGTAGTGGGTTCAACAATTGCCACACCAGCCCGTGGAAAATCATAGATCTGGAGGTTCAATGGTACCACGGTCACGAAGACGATATCCCTGTTTAAAAACATCATTAGACTCATTATGGTTAGTACAAGAATCAGGTACAGGATCAGTATCGGGACCAGCCGTAGAAATAGAGTGGGAACGACGAATGTAGGTTTGGATGATAGGTGGTTTGGAAGAGTAAGAAGAGGATGACGTGGAGGTGGAAGGTGGTGTTATTGGAATGAGAACATCAGATGTGGATGATGGTGTAGATGAAGGAATGGAAGGAAGACACATGAAAGAAGTAGATTCTGTGGGATAATATGAGGAGTGAGTAGACTGGTTGTGAAAGAAGGGGCGATTTTCATTGAAACTCACATCTCTAGAAATTCGAATACGACGAGTCGAAGGATCATAACAACGATAGCCTTTGTGTTCTAGACTGTATCCAAGGAATACACATTCTACAGATTGAGCAGTCAATTTGGTCCGCTCATGTGGTGGTAACAAGACATAACAGATACATCCAAACACACGGAGATGATCATATCGTGGGGGGGTCCCAAAAAGAACTTCACCCGGGGATTTGCCAGAAAGTTTAGATGATGGTTGTCTATTAATAAGATACACAGCAGTGGAAACGGCTTCACTCCAAAAGTGTGAAGGAACAAAAGAAGATATCAAAATAGTACGAGCACTCTCAATAATATGACGGTGTTTGCGTTCAACAACACCATTTTGAGCATGAGCCCTAGGACAGGAAAGTTGAGCTAGAGTACCTTCTAAGGTCAATAGCTGGCGGAAAGTGTCAGATAAAAATTCACCACCAGAATCGGAACAGAATATTTTAATAGTAGCAGAAAACTGGGTGTGAACCATACGAGTGAAGGACTTATAAATAGAAGGCAATTTTGAACGGCGTTTCGTGAAGTAAATCCAAGTATAACGAGAATGATCATCAATAAAAATGACGTAATATTTATGACCACCTTTTGAGACAAATGGAGCAGGACCCCAAACATCAGAGTGAATTAAATCAAAAGGTTTAGCAGAATGAGAATCACTAGTAAAATATGGAAGTTGTATTTGTTTTCCAAGATGACAACCCTTACAATGAAAACTAGACTCAGCATGTGTAGGACCTAAACATCCTGACTTTATTAGGGTGGACAGACGAGATCCACATAAGTGACCAAGACGATGATGCCACTGAGCAAACGTCGTCGTGGAACCCGAAGCCGCAAGCACATGAGGTGGAGAAGTATGGTAGGAAGGAAGACACAAGGTATCCAAGATGTAGAGGTGAGGCGAAGATCTACGGCGACGGCCAGTCCCAATCACATCCCCTGTGTGACGATCCTATACAAAATAAGATGAGTCATCAAATCCAACAAAACAATTGTGATCGGTAATTTGACCAACTGATAGTAGATCCATGGATAACTCAGGAACAAAAAATATATTTGGAATAGTAAAATTAGAATCGGAAAGAGAACCCTTGTGGGTGACATGACATAATGTACCATCAGCTGTCTGAACAGAGGTACCCTCGGTGACAGGTGTAGTAGATGCCAGACGTGACTGATCAGATGTCACATGAAAAGAAGCACCAGAATCAAGAACCCAAGATGATGATGAAGCACCAGCAGAAGAAGTAGCAGCAACCGCAACTGAGCCTTTAGGAGATGGTCCCATACCACGACCACGAGTAGCACGACGGACACGAAAATCAGCCAACTTCTCTGGAAACTTGGCAAAGCAGTTCTCAGACCGATGAGTGGTCTTTTTGCAGTGTTCACAAGGCTAAAAGGAGGTGTTCCTAGACTTCTGAGTAGCAGCCAACACACTGTGAGAACTGACACCCGTAAGAGAAGACATAGATTTCAGACGAGTCTCTTCAGCAAGCAATTCAGACAATGCCTGAGCCATGGTGAGAGTATCCGAACTGTGAAGCAGCCTTGCACGAAGGGAATCAAATTCAGGTCGAACTCCCATAACAAATCTGTAGGTAAAAAATTTGTCAATGAACTTATGGGCTGGACAAGGCACAGCTGTACAAGCGGGCACCATGGAGGTCAATGCACTCATAAGACGATCAAAGGCGGAATAATATTCATCAATGGACATATCATGTTGCTCAATCACATGAGTCTGCTGCATAAGAGTATGTAAAAGAGCACCGCTATTCTGAACAAATCGATCCTTCAGATGTGACCAGATAGCCTTAGCAGTGGTAAATTTGGACAGACTCATAATCATAGTTGGTTTAGTGCTGTTGACCATTGCAGCCATTACCTTGCCATCATTGATCCGCCAAGTCTTAATTGCAGCAGCATTGCTTCGATCAGCTGCTAAAACTGGAGAATCCTCAGTCAAATGAAAAAGTAAACCATGACCCCTTAATGCAGTCTGAACACAAAAAGCCTATTCGGGGTAATTCTGGCCATCAAGCACAATGTTGACAACAATAGCGTTGGCTGACATATTGCAGAGTAATAAATCACCGAAGAATAACAGATCTGAAACAACTGGCTGGAAGGTACCAAAATCCCGAGCGGGAGCAGCGGATGAACAGTGATGGCAGAAACCAAGCGCACCAGCACCGCAGGCCGCAACTGCGCGCAGAGGGCGGATGAAGAGGCCGCGACTGCGCCAGACGAAGACAGCAGCAGAGGGCCGCAATTGCGCCGGGCGGACGAAGACAGCCGGGCGGACGACCGCGACTGTAGCAGAGGGACCACGACTGCAGCGCAGCCGCGCAGGCGCGCAGAGGGCGCTGCCGGGCGGACAAGCTCGACAGCAGCAGTTGCGCGGGCAGTAGAGGGCGCGGCTGGGGCAGGATCCGCGACGGCGGCTGGGACGGGCGGGTGACAGCCGCGCGGGAGAAGCCCGATCCGCGGCGGCTGGGGTCCTCGACGACGGACGGCCGCGACGGCGGAGAGCGCGCAGACGCGGGAGAAGCCCGATCCGCGACGGCAACAGCACGGAAGGCCGCACGGAGAGGAATCCTTGACGGCGGATGGCCGCGACGGCGGCTGACGCAGGATCCTCGACTGCGGGCGGCGGCTGGGGCAGGGGACGGCCGCGAAGGCGGCTGGGTAGGGTGACAGCTGGGGGGGACAGCCGCGAACCCTAAACCCTGACAGCCGCGACAACGGCTAAGAGAAAATTAGGGTTTTGTAACCTGCTCTGTTACCATGTTACTAACCTTGAGATGGATAATCTGTCCCTAAGGACTATAGGTAATATATAGGCAGTAGGCCTGGGCCTAATGGGCCTTAACAGCTATGTTAGACCGTCTGCAGCAGTCTACCCATAGTTTACCCAAAAACATTGGTTTACACTGTTCTGCACTGTAGACTGCATTGTTCGCAGAGTGGAGTTTGAATATGGGTATAGGGATGGGTAAGCTGCTGGAGATAGTCTTACAGTTCGAAACTATCCGGATCATAAAAGTAACAGTGTGGTACTATGCATTAATATAAGATTTTGTTTTAGTCTAAGAACACAAGTTGTCACTACATTTGTTTTGATGAACAATGGCAGCTTTGTGTTATTTCTGTGGATACTTTTGTATCTATCCGGTTTCACATCTTGTTCCCTGAACTCTACTTTTTTTTGCAAGCCTTTGGATTTTCGATCAAGAGACTGGGGATCAGCTCCAAGGTGGGTGGCGTTTGTTGATTTCTTTATAGCTGCACAGGCCAGGTACGCAGTCGTCACTGGAGCACATCGTCGTGTGGGGACCACCTACGCACAACTCATTACAGCATTGGCTGCGGCAAACAGGCATGGTACGGTCTTTAAACACGCAGTGGCCTTTTGTGTTTAGGCCAGTTTTGAGCCCTCAACTTAAACTAGCCTACACTTTTCTTGTGTAATTAGGTCGAGAGCCTTCAGGCGCCAACTTCACGTTCCTAAGTAGTGTCCACAGCAACTTGCTGGTGGAGGGGCTGTCGACGCAGGTTGGCTGGGGCCATATCTGGAACAGATATGCTGGTCCTCTAAGCTGTCGGCGCCAGCCACACCAATGCGCCTTGACCCCGCTCCTCCCTCCTGCTTGGTGGGACGGTCGATGGCAAAGCCCTATTCCCAGGGATGTGAGGAGGCTACTGGAGTACGGTGTCCGGTTATCAGATACTGGGGAGGTGGACGAGAGGCGCCTGTTGTCGTACTGCAGGTCAAGGAAAGATCATGTGAAGAGGTACCATGTCCTTCCACCATACAAGAACCCGGCACGACTGTAGGTTGAGGAGGTCGGCGAGGAGCAGTAGAGAGCTCAATTTTGCATTAACCACTTATGACGAGTGTAGGTTTGAGTGGCCAAGCTTTTAAACTGGCCATGCTGGTAAATTTCGTGTCGTGACTGGTGTTCAGGCGGTAGTATATCATGCATCGTACATCACTGTTGTTCATCTGTGATAAGATTGGAAAGCAGGTAGCAGACCTGGAGATGATAGCGTGATGTATAAAGGGTAAAGGCATAGCATTGCATTGTCGATGAGTTATAAGCTGGTGGTCTATCTGTCAATTAACTATATAGCAGAGCACCGACCCAGAATGTAAGCCTTTCGTCTACCGATGCAATTTTGTTGTTTATCGTTCACCTGTATCTTTGATTTGGCAATTATGCGATTGCTTGGAAGGACTGAGTTATATGAAATTGCTTCTTTTCCTGTTGTCGTTGCCAAAATATTGTTCAAACTTTTTGTTGCTTGTATATTGTTAATTTTTACAGGATGCTTGATTGTGAATTGTTGCGTATTATCATGGCTGTGGACCCATGACAAATAGATTCTCTAGTTTAATAGCAGTGGTGAACTGGTGATTGATATTTATTATCCCCTTACCGAATTTTTGTTCCTGTCTGACAAACAGGGGACTGTATCCTTTTGAGGAGTACATTTCTTATACCAACCAGTCATTCACTATTCATGAAATCAAAACATTTCTGGAGGAAACATCAATGTGCTAGGGCATATGGTAGAGATCTGAATATCAGAGTGGACAAACTGTTGTTCATCCGTGATAAGATTGGAAAGCAGATAGCAGATATAGAGATGGGTTGATGTATAAATTCATAGCATAACATTGCATTGCATCGTCAATTAGTTATAAGCTGGTGGTCTAATCTACTGGTGCGATTTTGAGGTTTTTCGTTCTCCTGTCTAGTATACGTGCACGCTTAGGCGACCTTGTCTGTTTCAGCTCAGGATTGTGTTCAGACGTGCAAGCTTGGCTGCTTGGGATGGCTTTCCAAGCTGAAACAAGGTTCTTGAAAGATGCGTGGGTGCACGATGCTAGTTCGGTGTCGAGCCATGCCGCGCAAAGTGGACATCTAGTGGGCCTGTGGCGACTCAGTGATTTGAACCTAACGCATGATGTCACTAGATATACTACCTCCATTTTTATTTATTTGACGCCAGTTAGTTCAATTTTATACTAATCGGTGTCAAATAAAAATAAACGGAGGAAGTACTAGATAGAATGTCTAACAGCTAATAGAAGGGCCCCTTATTTGTTGGATCTTTTATGGGCTTGGCCCATTTATTAAATAAACTCTAAGGTGTGTAATGGTGGAGAATACCAATAGTACCATATTGGAAGTCCAAGGGTCTGTTGGCTTGACTTATATGGTGGGATTTATTCCACTTAATTTGAGAAGTCAAGAAATGGACAAGGGCGTGCCGCGCGCGCGCCACCGGTCGGGCGTGGCGTGGCGTGGCGAGGCGAGGCAGGCCGGCGAGCGGGCGTGGTGTAACCTTTCAGTTGTCTGTCTCTTCGTCAGCCAGCCGAGTGACCCTTCTCCTTCAGCTGACCGACTTATGGCGTGACTCGGCGACCTTTCTCCTTCAGCTTCCCTCTGTGAGAGGTTAAATAGAGGAGCACCCCTGTCACTCGGTACACGCGAGAAAACACATTCAGAATCACAGTCCAGCCGTCGAGTGAGGGTTTTTCCATCTCGTGACTCTGCGCGCACAGAGAAGCGAGAGGGCAGGTGCCTCCGAAGCCGGTGCCGTTCGAGACCTTGCACGGGGGATCAACAATTAGGTTTTTGGGGAGCGTCTACGCGATTGCCCAAAACATCTCCAACATGGCAAAAGAAGCTGGCCAAGGATCTGGATCATCAAAGCGCATGGGAGGGTATGATCAGTTTATTTACTACTGTTTTGTGTTGTGAAGATTATATATGTTTCATATATTCATCTATGTTGTTTCATATGTAGGAATGATTTTATCTTATCTGTTCTGTCTTATTATAATATGATAGATCTGTCTGTTTTAATTTTACAGTCATGCTGTTTATGTTTTTATCTGTTTATTTTCAATTGTTCAGTCAGTTTACATGTTTATCGTATTTATATGATTTATATAATTCATATGCTTTATGTTCTCATGATCCATATTGTTATGTATATATTTGATGTCATGATTAATTATCTTTTATATGTCATCATCATAATATTAATTTATGGAATTAAAATGATACGGAAAATGCCTATAAATCTAACAATCAAAAACCTAATGTTAGGCATTTTTCTGTCAGAGGTTTTGCTGCTGTGCTAAAGCCTGATCCTTTTGATGGTAAAAACTTCTTGATATGGAAAGCTAAAATGGAATTGTGGCTAAATGCAATGTCTTGTTTTCATGCCGCTGAGGGCAAGCCTGCCAACTTACCTCCTGAGGATGAGGCTAAGTTTAAGGCTGAAGACAACCTCTTTCGAGGAGCAGTGATTAGCGCACTGGATACTAAATTCCAGAAAAGCTATATCATCCTTCCTACAGGGAAAGAGCTGTTGATGCACTTGTTGGAAAGTTTGGAGTTACTGACGCTGGTAGCGAGCTGTATCTCATGGAGTAGCTGTATGACTATAAGATGGTTGAGAACCGATCTGTAGTGGAACAGGCTCATGAGTTTCAGGCACTAGCTAAGGAACTCGAACTTTTCCTTGTCCTTTGCCTGACAAGTTTGTGGCTGGCGGTATAATCGCCAAGTTGCCACCTTCTTGGAAGGACTTTGCTACCTCTCTCAAACATAAGAGACAAGAGTTCAATGTGGAAGAGCTCATTGGTACTCTTGATGTTGAGGAAAGAGCTAGAACAAAGGACAATGGAAAAGGTGTTGAGACCTCTACTGCTAATGTGGTGCAGAAGAGAAACTTCCGCAAGTTTAACAAGAAGAAAAACCAGAACAAACCAGAGAACGCGAATAAACCTGTTCAAACAGCATAGTTTAAAAAGAAGAACAACAATAACAAGGGAAAGGGAGGATGCTTTGTCTGTGGCAGTGATCAACACTGGGCTAGACAGTGCCCTGATCGCAAGTTCACACAGGACAAGAAATCAGCTAATGTTGTAACCACTGAAACTGGAGAAGGAACATCTGGGTATGGTAATTCTTTACCATTTGTTCTCTCAGTTTGTAATTCACCTGAGTGGTGGATGGACAGTGGTGCAAATATTCATGTGTGTGCTGATGCCTCTATGTTCTCCTCCTATCAGGTCGGGAGGTCTGGCGCCTTGTTAATGGGAAATGGGTCGTGTGCTCATGTTCTTGGTGTTGGTACGGTCATTCTGAAGTTTACTTCGGGAAAGACGGTGCCATTGAAGAGCGTGCAGCATGTGCCCTCTATCAAGAAGAATCTCATTAGTGCTTCTATGCTATGTCGAGATGGATACAAAGTTGTTCTTGAGTCTAATAAATGTGTTGTGTCGAAACATGGTACTTTTGTTGGTAAAGGATATGACTGCGGAGGCTTGTTCCGCTTATCACTGCATGATGTGTGTAATAAACTGGTGAATTCTGTTAATTTTTCTGATAAGTCAGATTTATGGTATTCACGTTTTTGTCATGCAAGCTTTAGCTGTCTTATGCGGTTAGCAAATATAAATTTAATTCCTAAATTTAACTTGGTCAAAAAGTCTAAGTATCATTTGTGTGTTGAATCAAAACAACCCCGCAAGCCTCACAAGGCTGCTGAGGCGAGGAGTTTGGCACCTCTAGAACTTGTTCATTCTGATCTGTGCGAGATGAATGGAGTTTTGACCAAAGGTGGTAAAAGATACTTACTCAATTTTATAGATGACTCCACTAGATTTTGCTATGTGTATCTCTTAAAAACAAAAGATGAAGCGTTCAATTATTTTAAGGCCTATAAAGCTGAAGTTGAGAACCAACTTGAGAGGAAAATAAAACGGTTAAGGTCTGATCGAGGTGGAGAATATTTCTCTAATGTGTTCGATGAGTTCTGCGTGGAACATGGTATTATTCATGAGAGGACACCGCCATTCTCACCACAATCCAATGGGATTGCTGAAAGGAAAAACCGCACTCTAACAGATTTGGTGAATGCCATGTTGAGTACAGCGGGATTATCCAAGGCATGGTGGGGTGAGGCGATTTTGACAGCATGTCATGTCCTGAATAGAGTTCCAACAAAGAACAAAGAGATCACTCCATTTGAGGAATGGGAAAAGAGAAGAGTAAATCTCTCGTATTTACGCACTTGGGGTTGCTTGGCTAAAGTGAATGTGCCAATCAACAAAAAGCGTAAACTTGGGCCTAAAACTGTTGACTGTATATTCCTTGGATACTCTTTTCACAGCACTGGGTATAGGTTCTTAATTATAAAGTCTGATGTGCCTGATATGTATGTTGATACTATCATGGAATCAAGAGACGCAACATTTTTTGAGAATGAGTTTCCCATAAAGAATACACCTAGTGATACAAGTCATGAGACTATAACTCCCCATGAGCACGAACTGTCGATTCCTATAGATCATGCTGAGGATTCTCACGTGCACATCCCTGAGGAGGATGACACTATAGTCACTCGAAAGAGCAAGAGACAGAGGGTTGCAAAATCCTTTGGTAATGACTTTATAGTGTACCTTGTGGAAGACACACCAACTACCATTAGTGAGGCATATTCCTCTCCTGATGCTGACTTATGGAAGGAAGCAGTAAGGAGTGAGATGGAATCTATTGTGTCTAATGGAACTTGGGAGGTCGTTGACCGTCCTTATGGTTGTCAACCTATAGGTTGCAAATGGATCTTCAAGAAAAAGCTTAGGCCTGATGGTACAATCGAGAGGTACAAGGCAAGGCTTGTGGCCAAAGGATATACCCAAAAGGAGGGTGAAGATTTCTTTGATACCTACTCACCAGTGGCTCGATTGACTACAATTCACACATTAATAGCCGTGGCAGCCTCTTATGGTCTTATCATTCATCAGATGGATGTTAAGACAACTTTCCTAAATGGAGAGTTGGATGAGGAGATCTATATGGATCAGCCAGAAGGGTTCATTGCGGATGGTCAAGAGAACAAGGTGTGCAGGTTGATAAAATCATTGTATGGCCTAAACCAAGCACCTAAGAAATGGCATGAAAAGTTTGATAATACTCTTACAGCAGCTGGATTTGTTGTAAATGAATCTGACACGTGTGTATACTATCGGTATGGTGGGGGTGAGTCTGTTATGCTATGCCTTTATGTTGATGACATCTTGATCTTTGGATCAAATCTCAATGTGATTGAGGAAGTTAAAAATCTTCTATCGAGCAATTTCGAAATGAAAGATTTGGGAGAAGCTGATGTCATTCTAAACATCAAGCTTGTTAGAGAAGCTGATGGTGGGGTAACTTTGTTACAATCCCATTATGTGGAAAAGGTATTGAGTCGCTTTGGTTTTAGTGACTGTGATCCTGCTCCAACACCTTATGACCCCAGTGTGCTATTAAGAAAGAATCGGAAAATAGCAAGGGATCAATTGACATACTCCTAGATCATTGGCTCGCTCATGTATATTGCAAGTGCAACAAGGCCAGCCATCTCTTATGCTGTGAGTAAGCTAAGTCGGTTTGTGTCGAAACCAGGAAATGATCACTGGCGTGCTCTTGAGAGAGTGTTGCGGTATTTGCAAGGTACTATGACATACGATATTCATTATACCGGAAACCCAAAAGTGCTGGAAGGCTATTGTGATGCCAACTGGATTTCTGATGCTGATGAGCTTTATGCCACAAGCGGATATGTGTTTCTGTTTGGAGGTGGCGCTGTTTCCTGGAAGTCTTGCAAGCAGACTATCTTAACGAAGTCTACAATGGAAGCAGAACTCGCAACATTAGACACTGCTAGGGCTGAGGCCGAGTGGCTTCGTGATTTCCTATTGGACTTACCGGTAGTTGAAAAACCGATACCGGCTATTTCCATGAACTGTGACAATCAAACTGTGATTACAAAGGTTAACAGTTCTAGGAATAATATGAAGTCTACAAGGCATGTTAAGAGGAGATTGAAATCTGTCAGAAAGTTGAAAAACTCCGGAGTTATAACTGTGGATTATGTCCACACATCGAATAATCTGGCAGATCAATTCACTAAGGGTCTGTCACGCAATGTGATAGAAAGTGCATCGAGAGAAATGGGTATGAGACCTGATAGTCGCCTAGAGGGGGGGTGAATAGGGCGAAACTGAAATTTACAAAAATAATCACAACTACAAGCCGGGTTAGCGTTAGTAATAAAGAAACGAGTCCGCGAGAGAGGGCGCAAAACAAATCGCAATCAAATAAGAGTGTGACACGAGGATTTGTTTTACCGAGGTTCGGTTCTTGCAAACCTACTCCCCATTGAGGAGGCCACAAAGGCCGGGTCTCTTTCAACCCTTCCCTCTCTCAAAACGATCCCACGGATCGAGTGAGCTTTCTCTTCTTCTCAATCAACCGGGAACAAAGCTTCCCCGCAAGGGCCACCACACAATTGGTGCCTCTTGCCTTGGTTACAATTGAGTGATGATCTCAAGAACAAGTGAGAAAGAAAAGAATGCGATCCAAGCGCAAGAGCTCGAAAGAACACAAGCAAATCACTCTCTCTAGTCACTATGGAGTTGTGTGGAATTTGGAGAGGACTTGATCTATTTGGTGTGTCTAGAATTGAATGCTAGAGCTCTTGTAGTAGTTGAGAAGTGGAAAACTTGGATGGCAATGAATGTGGGGTGGTTGGGGTATTTATAGCCCCAACCACCAAAAGTGACCGTTGCTGGAAGCTGTCTGTTCGATGGCGCACCGGACAGTCCGGTGCACACCGGACAGTCCGGTGCCCCTGCCACGTCACCATTGCCGTTGGATTCTGACCGTTGGAGCTTCTGACTTCTGGGCCCTCCTAGGTGTCCGGTGCACACCGGACAGGTACTGTTTGATGTCCGGTGCACCGGTATGGGCGATCCTGACGTCTGCGCGCGCATTAAATGCTCCGTAGGGAGCCGTTGGCGCCGCAGGGAGCCGTTGCTCCGCTGGCACACCGGACAGTCCGGTGCACACCGGACAGTCCGATGAATTTTAGCGGAGCGGCTGCCGCGCGAACCCGAGGCTGGCGAGTTCCGGAGACCGCGCTTCCTTGGAGCGCCGGACATGTCCGGTGCACACCGGACAGTCCGGTGAATTTTAGCGCGCCGGCTTCCGAGAATTCCCGAGGGCGAAGAGTTTGAGTCGAAGTCCTCTGGCCGCACCGGACATGTCCGGTGCACACCGGACAGTCCGGTGCCTTCAGCCAGAGGTGCCCTCGGTTGCCTTGCTGCTCCTTTGTTGAATCCAACACTTGGTCTTTTTATTGGCTAAATGTGAACCTTTTGCATCTGTATAACTTATGCACTAGGGCAAACTAGTTAGTCCAATATTTGTGTTGGACAATTCAACCACCAAAATTATTTAGGAACTAGGTGTAAGCCTAATTCCCTTTCAATCTCCCCCTTTTTGGTGATTGATGCCAACACAAACCAAAGCAAATATAGAAATGCATAATTGAACTAGTTTACAAAATGTAAGTGCAAAGGTTGCTTGGAATTGAGCCAATAAATACTTATATGATGCGCATGGATTGTTTTCTTTGTTTTTGTCATATTGGACCACATTTGCACCATAAGTTTTGTTTTTGCAAACTCTTTTGTAAATTCTTTTCAAAGTCATTTTGCAAGATAGTCAAAGGTAAATGAATAAGATTTTGCACAGCATTTTCAAGATTTAAAAATTTCTTCCTTTGTTCCAAAATGCTTTTCCTTTGACTAAACAAAACTCCCCCTCAAATAAGGTCTCCTCTTAGTGTTCAAGAGGATTTTCCATCATTTTTGAAAAAACTACTTGCTCCCCCTTTAGAACACAAAGAGATACCAATTTTGAAATTTACCAATATAAAATCATCAAATTTATAAAATTAGGTGGTGGTGCGGTCCTTTTGCTTTGGGCTCATATTTTCTCCCCCTTTGGCATGAATCGCCAAAAACGGAATCATTAGAGCCCAATGAAGTACTTTCTCCCTCTTTGGTCATGAAATGAATGAGTGAAGATTATACCAAAGTTGGAGAGATGATGCGGAGCGACGGCGAAGGATGAGTAGTAGAGCGGAGTGGAAGCCTTTGTCTTCGCCGAAGACTCCAATTCCCTTTCAATATACCTATGACTTGGTTTGAAATACACTTGAAAACACATTAGTCATAGCATATATAAAAGAGACACGATCAAAGGTATATTCATGAGCTGTGTGTGCAAGTTTAGCAAAAGAAATTCCTAGAATCAAGAATATTGAGCTCATGCCTAAGTCGGGTAAAAGATTGTTCATCGAGTGGCTTGGTAAAGATATCGGCTAATTGATCTTTAGTGTTAATGTAAGAAATCTCGATATCCCCCTTTTGTTGGTGATCCCGAAGAAAATGATACCGAATGGCTATGTGCTTAGTGCGGCTGTGCTCGACGGGATTGTCGGCCATTTTGATTGCACTCTCATTGTCACATAGCAAGGGGACTTTGGTTAGTTTGTAACCGTAGTCCCGCAGGGTTTGCCTCATCCAAAGCAATTGCGCGCAACAATGGCCTGCGGCAATATACTCGGCTTCGGCGGTGGAAAGAGCGACCGAATTTTGCTTCTTTGAAGCCCAAGACACCAAGGATCTTCCCAAGAACTGGCAAGTCCCCGATGTGCTCTTCCTGTTAATCCGACACCCCGCCCAATCGGCATCCGAATATCCAATCAAATCAAAAGTGGATCCCCGAGGGTACCAAAGCCCAAACTTAGGAGTAAAAGCCAAATATCTCAAGATTCGTTTCACGGCCGTAAGGTGTGATTCCTTAGGGTCGGCTTGGAATCTTGCACACATGCAAACGGAAAGCATAATGTCCGGTCGAGATGCACATAAGTAAAGCAATGAACCAATCATCGACCGGTATACCTTTTGATCCACGGACTTACCTCCCGTGTCGAGGTCGAGATGCCCATTGGTTCCCATGGGTGTCTTGATGGGTTTGGCATCCTTCATTCCAAACTTGCTTAGGATATCTTGAGTATACTTCGTTTGGCTAATGAAGGTGCCCTCTTGGAGTTGCTTGACTTGGAATCCTAGAAAATACTTCAACTCCCCCATCATTGACATCTCGAATTTTTGTGTCATGATCCTACTAAATTCTTCACATGTAGATTTGTTAGTAGACCCAAATATGATATCATCAACATAGATTTGGCATACAAACAAATCATTATCAAGAGTCTTAGTGAATAAAGTAGGATCGGCCTTGCCGACTTTGAAGCCATTTACAATAAGGAAATCTCTAAGGCATTCATACCATGCTCGTGGGGCTTGCTTAAGCCCATAAAGCGCCTTAGAGAGCCTATAGACATGGTTAGGATACTCACTGTCTTCAAAGCCGGGAGGTTGATCAACATAGACCTCCTCCTTGATTGGTCCATTGAGGAAGGCACTCTTCACGTCCATTTGGTAGAGCTTGAAGCCATGGTAAGTAGCATAGGCTAATAATATACGAATTGACTCAAGCCTAGCTACGGGTGCATAGGTTTCACCAAAATCCAAACCTTCGACTTGTGAATACCCCTTGGCCACGAGTCGAGCTTTGTTCCTAGTCACCACACCATGCTCGTCTTGCTTGTTGCGGAAAACCCACTTGGTTCCTACAACATTTTGGTTAGGACGTGGAACTAAGTGCCATACCTCGTTCCTCGTGAAATTGTTGAGCTCCTCTTGCATCGCCATCACCCAATCCGAATCTTGAAGTGCTTCCTCTACCCTGTGTGGCTCAATAGAGGAAACAAACGAGTAATGTTCACAAAAATGCGCAACACGAGATCGAGTAGTTACCCCCTTATGAATGTCGCCGAGGATGGTGTCGACGGGGTGATCTCGTTGTATTGCTTGGTGGACTCTTGGGTGTGGCGGCCTTGGTTGTTCATCCTCCTTGTCTTCATTACTTTCATCTCCCCCTTGATCGTTGCCGTCATTTTGAGGTGGCTCATCTTCTTGATCTTCTTGTTCGACCTCTTGAGCCTCATCCTCAACTTGAGTTGGTGGAGATGCTTGCATGGAGGAGGATGGTTGATCTTGTGCGTTTGAAGGCTCCTCGGATTCCTTAGGACACACATCCCCAATGGACATGTTTCTTAGCGCTATGCATGGAGCCTGTTCTTCACCTATATCATCAAGATCAACTTGCTCTACTTGAGAGCCGTTAGTCTCATCAAACACAACGTCACAAGAAACTTCAACAAGTCCTGAGGACTTATTAAAGACTCTATATGCCCTTGTGTTTGAGTCATATCCTAGTAAAAAGCCTTCTACAGTTTTAGGAGCAAATTTAGATTTTCTACCTCTTTTGACAAGAATAAAACATTTGCTACCAAAAACTCTAAAATATGAAATATTGGGCTTTTTACCGGTTAGGAGTTCATAAGATGTCTTCTTGAGGATTCGGTGAAGATATAACCGGTTGATGGCGTAGCAGGCAGTGTTGACCGCTTCGGCCCAAAACCGGTCCGGTGTCTTGTACTCATCAAGCATGGTTCTTGCCATGTCCAATAGAGTTCGATTCTTCCTCTCTACTACACCATTTTGTTGTGGAGTGTAGGGAGAAGAGAACTCATGCTTGATGCCCTCCTCCTCAAGGAAGCCTTCTATTTGAGAGTTCTTGAACTCCGTCCCATTGTCGCTTCTAATTTTCTTGATCCTTAAGCCGAACTCATTTTGAGCACGTCTCAAGAATCCTTTTAAGGTCTCTTGGGTTTGTGATTTTTCCTGCAAAAAGAACACCCAAGTGAAGCGAGAATAATCATCCACAATTACAAGACAATACTTACTACCGCCGATGCTTATGTAAGCGATCGGGCCGAATAAATCCATGTGTAGGAGCTCCAGTGGCCTGTCGGTAGTCATGATGTTTTTGTGTGGATGATGGACACCAACTTGCTTCCCGGCTTGGCAAGCGCTACAAATTCTGTCTTTCTCAAAATGAACATCGGTTAGTCCCAAAATGTGTTCTCCCTTTAGAAGTTTGTGAAGATTCTTCATTCCAACATGGGCTAGTCGGCGGTGCCAGAGCCAACCCAAGTTAGTCTTAGCAATCAAGCAAGTGTCGAGCTCAGCTCTATTAAAATCTACTAGGTACAGCTGACCCTCTAACACTCCCTTAAAAGCTATTGAATCATCACTTCTTCTAAAGACAGTGACACCTATATCAGTAAAAAGACAGTTGTAGCCCATTTGACATAATTGGGATACGGAAAGCAAATTGTAATCTAAAGAGTCAACAAGAAAAACATTGGAAATAGAATGGTCAGGAGATATAGCAATTTTACCCAAACCTTTGACCAAACCTTGATTTCCATCCCCGAATGTGATAGCTCGTTGGGGATCTTGGTTTTTCTCATATGAGGAGAACATCCTTTTCTCCCCTGTCATATGGTTTGTGCACCCGCTGTCGAGTATCCAACTTGAGCCCCCAGATGCATAAACCTACAAAACAAGTTTAGTTCTTTGTTTTAGGTACCCAAACGGTTTTGGGTCCTTTAGCATTAGAGACAAGAACTTTGGGTACCCAAACACAAGTCTTGGAGCCCTTGTGTTTGCCCCCAACAATTTTGGCAACTATCTTGCCGGATTTGTTAGTTAAAACATAAGATGCATCAAAAGTTTTAAATGAAATGCTATGATCATTTGATGCATTAGGAATTTTCTTTCTAGGCAACTTGGCATGGGTTGGTTGCCTAGATCTAGATGTCTCACTCTTATACATAAAAGCATGATTAGGGCCAGAGTGAGACTTCCTAGAATGAGTTTTCCTAATCTTGCTCTCAGGATAGCCGGCAGGGTACAAAATGTAACCCTCGTTATCCTGAGGCATGGGAGCCTTGCCCTTAACAAAGTTAGATAAGTTCTTTGGAGGGGCATTAATTTTGACATTGTCTCCCCTTTGGAAGCCAATGCCATCCTTAATGCCAGGGCGTCTCCCATTATAGAGCATGCTTCTAGCAAGTTTAAATTTTTCATTTTCTAAGTCATGCTCTCTAATTTTAGCATTAAGTTGTGCTATGTGATCATTTTGTTTTTTAATTAAGGCTAGGTGATCATGGATAGCATCAACATTAATATCTCTACATCTAGTACAAATGGAAACATGCTCAACATTAGATGTAGAAGGTTTGCAAGATTTAAGTTCAACAACCTTAGCATGCAACATATCATTTTTAGTTCTAAGGTCGGAAATGGTAGTATTGCAAACATCAAAATCCTTAGCCTTAGCAATTAATTTCTCATTTTCATTTCTAAGGCTAGCAATGGAAACATTCAACTCATCAATCCTAGCAAGCAAATCAACATTATCATTTCTAGGATCAATGCAAACATGAGAATCAACCTTAGCAATTAATTTAACATTTTCACTTCTAAGGTTGGCAATAGTGTCATGGCATGTGCTTAGCTCACTAGATAATTTGTTACATTTTTCAACTTCTAGAGCATAAGCATTTTTAACCTTAACATGTTTTTTGTTTTCCTTGATTAGGAAGTCCTCTTGGGAGTCCAAGAGATCATCCTTTTCATGGATGGCACTAATTAGCTCATTTAATTTTTCTTTTTGTTCCATGCTAAGGTTGGCAAAAAGAATACGCAAATTATCCTCTTCATTTTTATCATCATCCTCATCACTAGATGTTTCATATTTAGTGGAGGACTTTGATTTCACCTTCTTTTTGCCGTCCTTGGCCATGAGACACTTGTGGCCGACGTTGGGGAAGAGGAGGCCCTTGGTGACGGCGATGTTGGCGGCGTCCTCGTCGTCGGAGGAGTCGCTTGAGCTTTCGTCGGAGTCCCACTCCCGACAAACATGGGCATCGCCGCCCTTCTTCTTGTAGTACTTCTTCTTTTCTTTCCTCTTTCCCTTCTTGTCGTCGCCCCTGTCACTGTCACTAGACATTGGACATTTTGCAATGAAATGACCGGGCTTACCACACTTGTAGCAAACCTTCTTGGAACGGGATTTGTAATCCTTCCCCTTCCGTTGCTTGAGGATTTGCCGGAAGCTTTTGATGATTAGGGCCATCTCCTCGTTGTCGAGCTTGGAGGCGTCAATTGGTTGTCTACTTGGTGTAGACTCCTCCTTCTCTCCTCCGTTGCCTTGAAGGCCACGGGTTGCGCCTCGGATGTGGAGGGTTCATCAAGCTCGTTGATCTTCTTGGAGCCCTTAATCATGCATTCAAAACTCACAAAATTTCCGATAACTTCCTCGGGGGTCATTAGTGGATATCTAGGATTACCACGAATTAATTGTACTTGAGTAGGGTTAAGGAAAATAAGTGCTCTTAGAATAACCTTAACCACCTCGTGGTCATCCCATTTTGCGCTCCCGAGGTTGCGCACTTGGTTCACCAAGGTCTTGAGCCGGTTGTACATGTCTTGTGGCTCCTCCCCTTGGCGAAGACGGAAGCGACCGAGCTCCCCCTCGATCGTTTCCCGCTTGGTGATCTTGGTGAGTTCATCACCCTCGTGCGCCGTCTTGAGTAGGTCCCAAATTTCCTTGGCGTTCTTCAACCCTTGTACTTTGTTGTATTCCTCCTTGCTTAGAGAGGCAAGAAGGATGGTTGTGGCTTGGGAGTTGAAGTGCTCGATTTGGGCCACTTCGTCCGTGTCATAGTCCTCATCCCCTACGGATGGTACCTGTACACCATACTCAACAACATCCCATAATCTTTTGTGGAGAGAGGTTAGATGAAATCGCATCAAATTACTCCACATAGCATAATCTTCACCATTAAAAGTTGGTGGTTTGCCTAATGGGACGGAAAGTAAAGGTGTATGTTTAGGAATGCGAGGGTAGCGTAGGGGAATTTTACTATACTTCTTACGCTCTTGGCGTTTAGAAGTAACGGATGCCGCGTCGGAGCCGGAGGTAGATGTCGATGAAGTGTCGGTCTCGTAGTAGACCACCTTCCTCATCCTTTTGTGCTTGTCCCCACTCCGATGCGGCTTGTGAGAAGAAGATTTTTTCCCTCTTCTCCTTGTGGTGAGAAGAGGAGGATCTTTTCTCCTTCCGCTTGGAGGAGCTCTTCTTCTTCTCCCTTCTCTTGGTGCGGGACTCTTCCGAAGAAGTGCTCCCTTGGCTTGTAGTGGGCTTGTCGCCGGTCTCCATCTCCTTCTTGGCGTGATCTCCCGACATCACTTCGAGCGGTTAGGCTCTAATGAAGCACCGGGCTTTGATACCAATTGATAGTCGCCTAGAGGGGGGGTGAATAGGGCGAAACTGAAATTTACAAAAATAATCACAACTACAAGCCGGGTTAGCGTTAGTAATAAAGAAACGAGTCCGCGAGAGAGGGCGCAAAACAAATCGCAATCAAATAAGAGTGTGACACGAGGATTTGTTTTACCGAGGTTCGGTTCTTGCAAACCTACTCCCCGTTGAGGAGGCCACAAAGGCCGGGTCTCTTTCAACCCTTCCCTCTCTCAAAACGATCCCACGGATCGAGTGAGCTTTCTCTTCTTCTCAATCAACCGGGAACAAAGCTTCCCCGCAAGGGCCACCACACAATTGGTGCCTCTTGCCTTGGTTACAATTGAGTGATGATCTCAAGAACAAGTGAGAAAGAAAAGAATGCGATCCAAGCGCAAGAGCTCGAAAGAACACAAGCAAATCACTCTCTCTAGTCACTATGGAGTTGTGTGGAATTTGGAGAGGACTTGATCTATTTGGTGTGTCTAGAATTGAATGCTAGAGCTCTTGTAGTAGTTGAGAAGTGGAAAACTTGGATGACAATGAATGTGGGGTGGTTGGGGTATTTATAGCCCCAACCACCAAAAGTGACCGTTGCTGGAAGCTGTCTGTTCGATGGCGCACCGGACAGTCCGGTGCACACCGGACAGTCCGGTGCACACCGGACAGTCCGGTGCCCCTGCCACGTCACCATTGCCGTTGGATTCTGACCGTTGGAGCTTCTGACTTCTGGGCCCTCCTAGGTGTCCGGTGCACACCGGACAGGTACTGTTTGATGTCCGGTGCACCGGTATGGGCGATCCTGACGTCTGCGCGCGCTGCGCGCGCATTAAATGCTCCACAGGGAGCCGTTGGCGCCGCAGGGAGCCGTTGCTCCGCTGGCACACCGGACAGTCCGGTGCACACCGGACAGTCCGATGAATTTTAGCGGAGCGGCTGCCGCGCGAACCCGAGGCTGGCGAGTTCCGGAGACCGCGCTTCCTTGGAGCACCGGACATGTCCGGTGCACACCGGACAGTCCGGTGAATTTTAGCGCGCCGGCTTCCGAGAATTCCCGAGGGCGAAGAGTTTGAGTCAAAGTCCTCTGGCCGCACCGGACATGTCCGGTGCACACCGGACAGTCCGGTGCCTTCAGCCAGAGGTGCCCTCGGTTGCCTTGCTGCTCCTTTGTTGAATCCAACACTTGGTCTTTTTATTGGCTAAATGTGAACCTTTTGCATCTGTATAACTTATGCACTAGGGCAAACTAGTTAGTCCAATATTTGTGTTGGACAATTCAACCACCAAAATTATTTAGGAACTAGGTGTAAGCCTAATTCCCTTTCAAGACCCATGTGAAATCTACTCCAGTGGTAACCTGCTCTATGTGATCGGAGATCCCGTGAAGTAGAGTGGAGAAACAAGCTAGGAGTAGGTTGTGAGGAAAGATCCCTTCCTTAACTCATTTCTGATGCACATCTTTCCTATCTGTAAGGCAGGATGGTTTTTACCTTAATGTATTCCAAGGGTCTTATAAAGGTGAGATGTTGTCCTACAGAACATCTTTTGAGGAATACACCTATATGAGTCAGACTGCTGGTCACAGTCTATGGGACTTGGGTAATCCCTAAATACTCATGAAAGGCACTGAAGTGTGACTTATATGATTCTAAACTGCGGGAATACCCTTTTGCAGCCTAGTATCAGCAAAGGATTTGAGTGAATCTTATTTCGCACAAAACTGTCAATTCAAGGCATAGTCCATTGTTCAGTTGTGAATGAGTGAAACTCTTATTCTAGATGGATGTTCAACTTAACAGTCTCCATCGAAACACTGGTATATCAAAGGATTGTGATTCTGATACTTCATCATCACAAACCCTAGAGTTTGGTGGGGATTGTTGGATCTTTTATGGGCTTGGCCCATTTATTGAATAAACTCTAAGGTGTGTAATGGTGGAGAATACCAATAGTACCACATTGGAAGTCCAAGGGTCTGTTGGCTTGACTTATATGGTGGGATTTATTCCACTTAACTTGAGAAGTCAAGAAATGGACAAGGGCGTGCCACGCGCGCGCGCGCGCGCCGCCGCCGGCGTGGCGTGGCGTGGCGTGGCGAGGCAGGCAGGCAGGCGAGCGGGCGTGGTGTGGTTGTGTTAATTTTTAGCACTCACTAACCACGTTAACCTTTCAGTTGCCTGTCTCTTCGTCAGCCGAGTGACTCTGTCTCTTCGTCAGCCAGCCGAGTGACCCTTCTCCTTCAGCTGACCGACTCATGGCGTGACTCGGCGAGTGCTGGCCGACTCATGGCATGACTCGGCGAGAGCTGACCGACCCTTGGCGTGACTCGGCGACCTTTCTCCTTCAGCTTCCCTCTGCGAGAGGTTAAATAGAGGAGCACCCCTGTCACTCGGTACACGCGAGAAAACACATTCAGAATCACAGTCCAGCCGCCGAGTGAGGGTTTTTCCATCTCGTGACTCTGCGCGCACAGAGAAGCGAGAGGGCAGGTGCCTCCGAAGCCGGTGCCGTTCGAGACCTTGCACGGGGGATCGACAATTAGGTTTTTGGGGAGCGTCTACATGACTGCCCAAAACATCTCCAACATGGCAAAAGAAGCTGGCCAATGATCTGGATCATCAGAGCGCATGAGAGAGTATGATCAGTTTATTTACTTACTGTTTTGTGTTGTGAAGATTATATATGTTTCATATATTCATCTATGTTGTTTCATATGTAGGAATGATTTTATCTTATCTGTTCTGTCTTATTATAATATGATAGATCTGTCTGTTTTAATTTTATAGTCATGCTGTTTATGTTTCTATCTGTTTATTTTCAATTGTTCAGTCAGTTTACATGTTTATCGTATTTATATGATTTATATAATTCATATGCTTTATGTTCTCATGATCCATATTGTTATGAATATATTTGATGTCATGATTAATTATCTTTTATATGTCATTATCATAATATTAATTTATGGAATTAAAATGATACGGAAAATGCCTATAAATCTAACATTATTGCCTAGTGGTGGCTTCTTTGTTACAAACTGGTATCAAATTTTACGCGAGGAGGTGACTCTCCAATCCAAGAAGAAAGCCCATGGCAGCCCCCCGTTCCTATCGGGCAGCACAATTCGATGCGTTTCCTCAGCTTCCCGCAGGACGGCAGGAGGATTCCTTGGCAACAGAGCACCGCAACCCCTGTTGCTTCCTTCACGTCGCCACGGGCAAGGGCCACACACTCCTAGTACCTGTTGTTATGCTATTTAACTCGATCTCATCAGCTATCTAGTCAGTCAGAGACGCTCACATGGACGAGGCTCATCGTTCTGCTCTGGCCGCCGCGCGCCGGCGCAGATACGTTTCACGGTACCCTCTTGCATCGCACTCCCACATGGCGGCTGCGGCTCAAGCTAGGTCGTCCTTCCTCGTCCTGCTCGTCGTCACGGGGTCGCTGTCGCCGCGGCTTGCCGGGGCGTCCACGTCCACGGAAGCAGCAGCTGCCGGCCGTGGTGTTACGCTACGCGTCGACCCGAACCAGGTACGTACGGTACGAGGCAACAGCCAAGCTCACCGCTGGGCGCTGACGTGGCATTGCTGGCGCGATCGATGACCAGTTGGTTTGGTTGTGTCCATTGAACTCGTTCTCGTTCCCAGGTGGTCGTGGACAATGGCGCGGTGCAGGTGGCGCTGTCGGCGCCGGAGGGCCGGATCACCGGCGTCAGCTACAGCGGCGACGGCGAGACCACCAACCTGCTGGGGTACGACGCCGGCGAGGGAGACTCCGGAGGGTAACTGACGAGTGCATGCGTATTACACTTGTGCTGCCTCTTCTTTTATCTGCCTGCACTCTCCCCTCTGCCACTCGGAATCTGTCCCCTCTCTTGCAGGTATTGGGATTCGGTATGGAACTATCCCGGCTCTGGTCTCCCAGGACAGTACAATACGTGAGTGATGACTAGACTCTGTACTCTTGCTAACGTCATAAGCATTGCTCAATACTCACAACTTGATTCTGGAATGAATAGAAATTGCCAACAAATAGGAAGCTGTGCCTTATATTGATCAGCAATAGAGATAATACTGGTTACACTTCGTGCAAGAAATGTTTAAATGCCTATGAATGGGCAGTCCAATCTTTTTTTGTTTACAGTAGTGGTTCGAGTCAACAACCCATTCCACATGTATCCTGGGATTTGCAGCAAGGAGGAATTGGATTTACTGGTTACACTCATACATACAGGTTGGATAGCACAGAGTTCAACGTAGTGTCCTCAAGTGAAGATCAAGTGGAGCTTTCTTTCAGGAGCACATACAACCCGTCGCATCGAAACAGCTTTCGGCTAAACATCGACAAGAGGTGCCAAAATCCTTCACGTTATTCGCTCCACGCAACACAACCTGTTTTGGATACTGTTTTCCTCATCTGAAACAGTACCAAACTGTCTCTCGGGAGTTCGCTAAGACGGCTGGTTCAGGCTGGTGATGCTCAGAGGTAGCTCTGGGTTCTACTGCTACGCCATCTTTGAGCATGACAGGGCCTACCCCGCTCTCAACATCACGGAGGCTCGGCTCGTCTTCAAGCTTAACACGGCAAAGTGAGCTAGCTAGCATCCCTCTTTAAGTTTTTGAACACAATTGATCATCTCGATCGAGCTGTATCGTACGTGAAATCTTTGCTAGGTTCAATTACATGGCTATTACAGACGATATACAGAGGTACATGCCCAGCGCGGCGGACAGAGAAGAGCCTCGTGCTGTCCCGCTGGCTTACAAGGAGGCTGTTCTTCTGGTTGACCCCAAGGAACCCCAGTTCCGAGGAGAGGTATATACATATATCGTAATTTATGGTTGTCCATTGAATCCTTTAAATTTGGGGGAACTGTGCCAAGCTGCAAGCATGAACATTCATGTGTGCAGGTGGATGACAAGTACCAGTACTCGCTCGACAACAAGGACAACGTTGTTCACGGATGGATTAGCCGCGGCGATCCCAACGCCGTGGGTTTCTGGGTCATCACTCCCAGCAACGAGTTCAAGAGCGGCGGCCCTCTCAAGCGGGAGCTCACCTCCCACGTCGGCCCCACATCCCTCACTGTAAGCCTCGCAACTCGCAAGCACCGTCCAAAACAAACCAAACTGGAACTACGTTTATACTCTATACTATTGTTCCGGTCAGATGTTTATGGGGACACATTACGTTGGCAAGTACATGGTGGCCAACATCAACGACGGCGAGGCGTGGAAGAAAGTGCTAGGCCCGGTGTTCATCTACCTCAACTCAGGTCCCAGCAGAGGTGAGCTCTGGAAGGACGCCAAGGCTCGGGCGCTGGCGGAGGCGGCGAGCTGGCCCTACAGCTTCCTCGCGTCACCGGAGTTCCCCAAGGCGGCCGAGAGAGGATCCGTCGTAGGAAGGCTCCTGGTCAGGGACAGACACGAGAAGCATGGCATGCCTGCTGGGTCGTCGGCCTTCGTCGGCCTCGCCTCGCCTGGGCCGCCGGGGTCCTGGGCGACGGAGAGCAAGGGCTACCAGTTCTGGACGAGGGCAGCGCCGGACGGCACCTTCCGCATCGCCAACGTCAGGGAAGGAGTGTACGGTCTGTACGCGTTCGTTCCCGGGTTTCTCGGAGACTACCGCTACGGTTCGCCGCTGACCGTAGCGGCAGGCCGTGCCATCGGCGTCGGCGACCTCGTGTTCGAGCCCCCGAGGTCGGGCCCGACGGTGTGGGAGATTGGCGTCCCCGACCGGACGGCGGCGGAGTTCTACGTCCCGGACCCGGACCCCAGGTACGTCAACAGGCTCTTCGTCGTCCGAGACAGGTACCGGCAGTACGGTCTGTGGGAGAGGTACGCCGACCTGTACCCGGACAAGGATCTCGTCTTCACCGTCGGCGAAAGCGACGAATCCAAGGACTGGTTCTTTGCACACGTCACAAGGTAAGTGATAATGCTGCATTACTGCAACGCACAACCTAACTTTAGTACTACTAAGTACAGTATGTTGATCGATCTGCAGAAAGGTAGGGCAGGTTGCCGTGCCAACAACATGGCAGATACGGTTCAGTCTGGACCGCGTCGTGGCAGACGACGACACCTACACGCTGCGGATCTCCCTTGCAGCTTCTCAAATGTGCAGGTTGCAGGTATGTATGTATGTCTGCAGATGTGCAGAGTTTTACATAATAACCCGCCACAACGTAAATGCAGTTTGGTTCTTAGGCTATTCTTAATGCATAGTTTCATGAGAAGTTTCATACATAATTAGTAGGGTGCTACATCAGATTTTTGGATGATATGGCACCATATTTGTTATGACATGGATAGAAGTAGTTTCATCACCGTGAAACCATATCAACTCGTTTCCAAGACATTGGAAAACACATGAAACCACCATTTTTGTTTCATCTCCATTCATTTCATATATTTCTATTGGCTATTTAGACGCAATGACATTGTGGCTTGTAAAATCGTGAAGTGAAACTTTGTATTCAGACTATATGTTTCATTCTTTATTTCATCTCAATGATGTGACAGCATTGAAAATAATGCAATAAACTCTCATCGAGAATGACCTTATTTCTGCAAAACAAATACCGTTCGGTTCTGAACATATCTCTGTGCATTTCATCAAGGTGCAAGTGAATGGGGATGCAAGGAGAGGAAGGGCTTTTACAACGCCCGACATGGGCGATGACAATGCGATCACGCGCCACGGGATACATGGCTCACAGTGGAGCCTCGAGTGTGTGGTCGGGGGCCACCTGCTGCGCCAAGGCGATAACACCATTGACATAAAACTCATCGCACAACAAGGACCGAAAGGTCCTGCCATGGTCGCCGGGGTCATGTATGACTATATCCGCCTAGAAGGGCCACCATCTAGAGGCGTTGTCTCGAGCCGCATTCCATCGTTCTCCCTTCACTGGATTTTGTTCCTGTTAGCCTTCCTAGTCATGTCCTAGCATGTCTAGCTATGTGGCCATCTAACATGTAGCATTTTTGCTAGTTGTTGTATGAAAGCAAGAAATATGATGTAGTACAAGCAATGTTATTGTGGAGAGAATGAAGGCCCATGCTACACTGATTAAGTATGTATTCAACAGATCATCAATTGACCGGAGATAAGAGACCATGCTAAATGTTCACATGCAACTTATGAGTGTTAAACTAGATATGGCTTAGGGCACACATGCAAGGAGCCTTTCCATCCACCATAGATAACTTCTGGTGGTCATCTATAAGATTCCTATAAGAAACCAAAACAAAGCAACACAATTAAGTTGGTGAAGCCTTCTCCCCATGTGTTCCCATGAAGAGAGAAGCGTATAAGGGGAGAAGGTTAAGTAAAGCATGGAAGATACATGAAGCAAAATATATAAAGAAACATGCTATGAAACATATTTATGATCCTTTATTATTTCCCCTTAATTACAAATGTCTACATTGATACTTTTAGGATATATAAACGACATTCAAAATACCCCTATTTATAGGGACAAGGCGATGTACAACTTCGTATAAAATTACATTTGTATCTTTAAGCTCTATACACATGATCTATAGAATCTAATAGGGACATTGTCTTATTTTCGTTATTTTCCTTCGTAGAACGTGTCATGCAAACTTCCCTTCTCTTATGTGACACCAAGGGTGACATTTGGTCCTACTAAAACATTTCTTTTGAGACATGATGACGAAGCTGTTACCTCCTTGATGAGTTACTTCTCTCTAGGTCCCGAAGGTCTTCTAAATGAAGCTTACATTAACCCTGAAACAAACTTGGAAACAACTAAAACTCATCAGTTTGAGGACCTTCGGCGAAGGCACACCTCAACAGTAGCCCCTCGCGGGTTTAGTTCCTTTTTTCTATAACAGGCTCAAACCGCGAATAAGTTGAGATAAGGGGGCTTACACCGAAGGTCTGAAAACACCTTTCTTGAATGCTTTATCGAAAATAGATATGCTTAAATACGTTCTACAAAAGGGTTGGCGAGGAACGATTAGAGCGATCCACCATGCAGCGAGTGATCGTCGCTTGACTCCTTGATTTCTGTGCTATTTTGGCCATATAACCATTCTCGGTCCCTACTACATAGGCACAACTTTTGATACTCTTGCCAACCTGTTGCCTCACTCTGACTCTGAAGCTCCTTTGCGACACTGCATTTTGTGATCTTCGTCTCCTTTGAGCTTCAACAAGTGTTGGATGGCTAGGATCAGAATGGTTGCTAGACCGTCGACTCCCGCTTATCCGGAGGCATTACAAAAAGAAGGTGAAGCTTTTGACATAGAAGTAATGTACTGTTCAGCCAGTGGTGCACCTGTGCAGCCAAGAGGTCATAAATTGATAGTGGATGTGAAGAAGAGGAAAGCAGATGATGAGGCTGAATCAAAAGGGGGTGCAAAAAAAAAGAAGACGAGGCCGAGGATCGCGCCAAAGCCAGCAATGATGAATCAAGTGAAGGAACTTTTGGTTCAGAGGACGATATAACATTGGAGGAGGAAAATGACCTTTGTCTCTTCCAAGGCTAGCTATATCGAGATGGGGAAGTCTATTGTGAGGCCCGAGCATAAGAAGATCTTGAAGAAACTTGGATATGTGGAGGACGAGAATATGATTCTGAAAGTCGCCTAGAGGGGGGGGGGGTGAATAGGCGAAACCTGAAAATTAAAACTTTATCCCCCAACTAGATCCCTTGATTAGTGGTTAGAACAAGATGCACAATTATCGGAGTATAAAAACTAAGTCCTTGCTTGTAAAGAGTATTGCTTTCAAGTAATGCGGAATTGATAAAACAATACAACTAATAGGTCTATGAGAATAAAGCAAAGGGGGGGGGGCTTAGATAAGAAGAGCAATAACACAAGTTCTTTCTTGCAAGGTGTTGCTTTACTAAATGAGAATTTAACTTGAAGCAACACTAAATGGTATTAGCAAACAATAGTGCAAGAAAAAACTTAGAAAGGGAAAGAACAAACAAATCACAAGCAAAAAGCACACGAGACACGGGTGATTTGTTTTACCGAGGTTCGGCCCTCGCAGGCCTAGTCCCCGTTGAGGAGTCCACTAAGGACGGGTCTCTTTCAACCCTTTCCCTCTCGACCGATCATGCAAGACCGGCGAGCTCTTCTTCTCAAGGATCACTTAAGACCCCGCAAGGACCACCACACACTTTGGTGTCTCTTGCTAGCTTTACAAGCCTCCAAAACTTTGGAGGAAGTTCAATGGGAGTCAAAACTCCACGCGCAAATGAACACAAAGAAGTAGCACACACTATCTCTCAATGAATCTCACAAGGCACTAGTGCTAAACTCAAATGTGTAGCTCTCTCTTGCTTGCTCTATCTTTTGTGGCACTTGTGTTGGTTGTAGTGGTCTAAATCTTGTGTATAGGATGGATCAATGAATATGTGTGGTTGGGAGGGCTTGAGTATGTCAACTAGATGACTTGGAATGTTGCTTGGGCTCCCACACCTTGAAGTGGCCGGTTGGGGTGGTATTTATAGCCACCATCCAAAATGTAGCCGTTGAAGAAGGCTGCCGGCGATGGGCGCACCGGACAGTCCGGTGCGCCACCGGACAGTGTCCAGTGCGCGACCATGTCATCCAGACGTTAGGGCTTGGAGCTGGTCGACCGTTGGAGGCTTTGTCCTTATGCGACACCGGACAGTCCGGTGCCCCTCTGACCAACTGCTCTGACTTCTGCCGCTTTCACTGTGCTGCACTGTTCCCTATCAGAGTCGACTGTTGCGCGCAGATAGCCGTTGCTCCGCTGGCACACCGGACAGTCCGTGGCCCACCAGACAGTCCGGTGAATTATAGCGAAGCTGCGCCTGGGAAACCCGAAGCTGAAGAGTTTGAGGTTGATCTTCCCTGGTGCACCGGACACTGTCCGGTGGCACACCAGATAGTCCGATGCGCCAGTCCAGGGAGCACTTCGGTTTCCTTTGCTCCTTTATTCTTGAACCATTTTTAATCTTTGTATTGGTTTTGAGTTGAACCTTTGGCACCTGTAGAACATATACTCTAGAGCAAACTAGTTAGTCCAATTGTTTGTGTTGGGCAATTCAACCACCAAAATCATTTAGGAAAAGGTTTGACCCTATTTCCCTTTCAATCTTCCCCTTTTTGGTGATTGATGCCAACACAAACCAAATCAAATATATAAGTGCAGAATTAAACTAGTTTGCATAAAGGAAGTGCAAAGGTTGCTTGGAGTTAAACCAATATATTATTTTTACTAGATATGCATGAATGTTTTTCTTCTTGTTATTTAAAACTTTGGACCACGCTTGCACCACTAGTTTTGTTTTTGCAAATTCTTTGTAAAATTCTTTTCAAAAGATTTTTATAAATGGTCAAAGGTACATGAATAAGATTGAAAGAAGCATTTTTAAGATTTGAAATTTTCTCCCCCTATTTCAAATGCTTTTCCTTTGACTAAAACAAAACTCCCTCTTAATGAAATTCTCCTCTTAGTGTTCAAGAGGGTTTTACAAATTTTGAAGATACTAGAACTTTTCTCCCCCTTTTGAACACAATAAGATATCAATTTGAATACTTTATTTTGAAAATTTAGTGGTGGTGCGGTCTTTTTGCTTTGGGCTAATACCTTCTCCCCCTTTGGCATGAATCGCCAAAAACGGATACTTGTGAGTGAAATATAAGCCCTTTTTACTTTCTCCCCAATGATAAACAAATAAATATGAGTGAAGATTATACCAATGTGGAGAACAATGCGGAATACCAACAAAGAGTGGATAATACCGATAGAGTTGAGTGGAAGCGTCGTCTTTGCCAAATACTCCATTTCCCTTTCAATTCTATGACTAAGCATAAGAATATACTTGAAGACACATTAGTCATAGATATAAAGAGATGCGATCAAAAGATATATCAATTTAAGCATAATCATAGTTCCATATAATATAGATTGCTCCCCCTAAATATGTGCATGGAAAGAAACATATATTTTGGCCTTAAATGCCAATTGCACATAATTAGGTTAATGATAACATACCTATATCATACAGAATGTGAAGTGCATTGTGTCATAGTATAAGTGTGATGCTCATGACAGTTTATGCACTTATGAAAGCATGTTAAAACATCTTAAGCATTTTCCCTTAAGGATTTCAAAGAGGCTTAAGGACCATCCACCTTTGGAACAAAGGTAGCTTATCCTCGTTACAAGGTTAAGCTTTAAGCTCTTTGACAATAAAATTACTTCACCTAGTTTCAACAAAGATGCATTAATGTAGGAATGAAATTTTAAGAAGTTAAACTAGGTATGAAGAAGGGATAATGCATGGACATGCTTTCTCTTCCTTTTATACAAGATACGCAAAGAATGTATATAAAAGGGAGATTTAGGTACATGTATAAATGAGATGAAGTAGTTTTACCCTTTTGTACCTTCACATAGAGACGCTCTCCTCATTGTGCTTTGTCCTTAGTCTTAGATGCTTAAGACCTATACTCAAGACAATATATGGAAATATTTTGCACAAGAGAGAGTTCTACAACTAGTGATCCTTTTCTAAGACATTGTCAGCATATATCAAATGGATCACAAATTGCATAGATGTATCATGAATTCTCCTTTTAACTTAGTGCACATCAAGAGAGATATCAGTTGATAGTATATGCGACACTAAGAAACATAAGTGTTAATTGAAGTTATTCCATGATCAAACAAATAATGGATGTGATCAAAAGAACAACATATGCATTAGAATAGGAGAATCCAGTAAATATGCTACTTTAGCAATGAAAGCAACAATCCTTGATAAGAGCGACATTATTTTAACAAGTTGGATTGATAGGTAGTAGCATACATCATGAGAAACTTATTCTCAAGCAAGAGACTATATGAGATTACTAGAATAAAGTGATAGTCTCAACATAATCAAGATATAGAAATAGGCTCCCCCTAGAGATATGCATCTAAGAATTTTAATGAGATGAATAGATGCATTCATTTTTAGAGACGTGTAGGGAGAAGCATTATACATCTTGATCAAGGCTTATAAGATTTGCAATAAACACCTTATGCCTGATATTCTCACAATGAAAAGGATTTAGAGTACTCACAACCACAACATTGATTGTTTTGTAGAAGTAGGTATTGTTGTTCTTGATGTCCTTCTCTTTCATGTGAGTGTCCTCCCTTTGTAGTTGTTTCTTTTTCCTTCCAAACTTATTGAAAATACTCAAGAGAGATGTTAGTAGCATAAGGGAGTATGTGAAGAAGGATGATTTCTTTAGATAGGAAATAAAAACAATTCATCATCAAAAGTCACATAGACATGAAGTAAACTTCTTAACATTAGTGCACATCTTTTAAGAAAAAGGAATATGCACCTTTTAAACATTTGATCAATCATAGATATTGAATTCATTAATCATTTCTTAGAAGCAAATCAATATGAGAACAAATATAGCAAAGGCATGAAATAGATTCTAATAGACTAGGGCATTTATGAGAATGAGATTGAATGCACACCTAGCAGAAATTAAGTTCAATAAAGAATCTATTCTTCCCATAGGTAGAATAAGATAATTAAGAGTAAATAACCATTGATGGGAAAAAGAGTTCCCATATCTTTGCTTTTACCTTTCTTCCTTAGGGTGAAGAGTAACCCTAGAGGCTTGTGTTCTTTTGTCGATTTTCATAGGTAAGCTCAAGAGATATGTTGTTAGTAACACAAGCACTGGTTTCCATTTTTGTAATTATTTTTGATAAGGAATGAAAAGATAGATTACTAAACATGGAAACTTCATAGCATGAACTAGATTATCCTATAGATGATGTTATGCGCAATTTTAACTCATAAAACAAGCATAAATATTTTCTTAAGATTATGGAACAACTCTAGTTCATAACATGGAGAGCGATAAATGTAGAAGAATCATGTCCAATTTAAGCAAGTAGAAATACACCATAAATCATTGGATTGATTTTTCCTTTTATATTAGATTATGCACTTCCAAAGAGAAACTTATTCTCTACAAGTGAGACTACTTAGGTTACTTAGATAAAAGCATTAGTCTCACTATTCTAGTTATAGAGAGAATTTTCCTTTTATAAGTGCCCTAAGGATTTGAATTCCTTACATGACACCTTATTCTTTTAAGAACTTGGAATATCTCTCTACATCTAGAATCATGGCAATAAGATAATTAGTAAAGAGACATGCCATGGGGTACTTGCAATAATTTAAAGCATGTAGATAGCCATAGAATAGAAATGATGAATAAGCAATCTACCATATGAGAGGAATTTCTTCAAAGAATGGTGACATAATTTTAAGGACATTTAAAGTGCTTCTTATTCTATGTGACTACACAAGACACATGAGAACTCATAATTTAAGATGCGTGCACCTAAGACATAAGTGTTACCATCCTTTGGCTTTCCTCCATGTTGTAGGCCTTGATCTTTCTGCACAGGGTAATTCTTTATTTCCTACAACATCAAAATCTTTCACGAGATCATATGAGTTTTGAATATAATAAATTTAAATAACTTTGGGTCAATCTTGGATATATAGATTATTGAAGATTGATAGCTTGAGTTAATAAAAATTGAATTGACTCTCTCAAGCACCCCAAAGCTTCATATCATCTCCTTCTCCTGCAAAGCTTGTCAAGCATATTTTGGTACCCATCGCTTGATGGGTCCATCAAGGTTAGTCAACAAAGATCTAGGAACCCAAATGTCCTTTGTGCTAGCACTAGGTAAACTCATTACCTTTCTAGCACAAGTTGCAATTTTGGGTTGCCTAGTTATATGAGAATTAATTGACAAGCTAGGAGTGGGGTTGTTACCAATAGGACAATCTTTGCATTGATGTCCCTTCTTTCGGCATATGTAGCATAGGCGATCTTCAAGCCTTGAAGATTTCTTCCTTCCTTGTTTCTTGCTTGCTACATGGTTAGTAAATGTTTTCTTTTCTAACATTATGCCTTTTTGTTTTAAATGGGGACAAGATCTAAATAAGTGTCCCTTCTTGGAGCATTTAAAACAAATTTTATCATCCTTGTTAATAATCAAGTCATTTTTAATATAGGGACATGACCTAATAGAGTGCCCCTTTTCAAAGCATTCACTACACTTCTTACTTCTCTTAGTGTGAGGTGTGACTTGATTATTACCTTGGATGTTACCTTTTATGGAGGCGTGGTTGAGGCTTTTGGAAGAGGTATTGATTTTCTTC
Organism: Zea luxurians; assembly: GCA_029449295.1. NCBI lineage: Eukaryota > Viridiplantae > Streptophyta > Magnoliopsida > Poales > Poaceae > Zea > Zea luxurians. The sequence continues at coordinate 17,532,547 of JAOPSE010000024.1, forward strand.
TTTTGGTCCTTCCTCTTGACAATCCTCAAGTCCTTGACATTTTCTTCAAGGGATTTAGTGCATGCCACGGTTGTTCCCGTCTCAAGCTTCTTCACCATGTGATCACGGTTATCTTGAAAAGGTTGAGCAATGCACTTCCCTTTTAGTTGTGCCAAGCTCATTTTTAGCCTCTCATTTTCTTCTTTGAGCTTTTGATATGTATCATCTTTTGTTCCTGCAAATTCTAGCTCAAAGGAAGATTTGCTTGTTGACGGGCAACAAGCATTAGCACATGGTAATGTAGTTTCAATTTGAATACATGTGCATGAGTGAGGTTGTTGGGATTTTAAGTTTTCTATCACAACCTCATGAGCAATATTTAATATGATATGATCATCCATAAGATTTTCATAAGAACATAGAAGCATATCATATTTATCTTGAAAAGCTAGATTTTCAAATTTTAGCTTTTCTACTTGGTCCTTAAGTAAGGCATTCCTATTTACTAATTGAGCGATACAATTGAAAGGGAAATGTGCCCTTGGGCCATTTCTAAGTATTTTGGTGATTGAGTGCCAACACAAGTGCTTAAGTGAAAATCTATGCCAATTGATGGACAAAGTGCAAATCAAGTCTAAAGGTATGTTTCTAGACTTAGTACATTGTTTTGAGAACTAATGTATTGTGTCTAAGTGCTGGAAACAAGAGAAATCTATTTGGAAAAGAGATAGATGTGTTCAGCCGAAGTCTGCTTAGTCTGAGTGCACCGGACTGTCCGGTGGTGCACCGGACAGTGTCCGGTGCGCCAGGCTGGCTCTGGCGAACTTGCTGCTCTCGGGACTTCAACAGCGGTGTATGGCTATAAATCACCAGGCTGGCTCTTCTTCCCAAAAGGACGATGACAACGACTACGAGAAAAAGAAGACGGTTAACTCAAACTTCTCTTTCGATTATTCTCGTATTCTGTATAGTTCAAATGCACATTTGCTTTCCATTCCTCTTGGCAAGCCTCCACACTTTGATGGGGAGGACTACGGATTTTGGAGTCACAAAATGCGTAGTCACTTGTTCTCTCTCCATCCAAGCATATGGGAGATTGTAGAGAGTGGAATGAAATTTGATAGCTCGGATAGTCCCATGTTTATAAATGAACAAATCCATAAAAATGCACAAGCTACTACTGTCCTTTTAGCATCTTTGTGCAGGGAAGAGTACAATAAGGTGAGCGGCTTGGACAATGCCAAGCAGATCCGGGACACCCTCAGGATCTCACATGAGGGGAACGACGTCACCATGCTCACCAAGATGGAATTGGTGGAGGGCGAGCTTGGGAGATTTGCAATGATAAGGGGAGAGGAGCCAACCCAAACATACAACCGGCTCAAGACCCTCATCAACAAAATAAGGAGCTACGGAAGCACGCGATGGACGGACCACGACGTCGTTCGCCTAATGCTAAGGTCTTTTACTATCCTTGATCCACATCTTGTGAACAATATTCGTGAAAATCCTAGGTACACCAAGATGTCACCCGAAGAAGTACTTGGGAAGTTTGTAAGCGGGAGAATGATGATCAAGGAGGCGAGATACGTGGACGACGCGTTCAATGGACTAATCCATGAGCCTCAACCCGTTGCTCTCAAGGCAACGAGGAGCAAGGAGGCGCTACAGAGCAAGGTGGCGCAAGTTGAGGTGGCGGGACTAAATGAGGAAGAGATGGCCCTCATCATCAAGCGCTTCAAGACGGCGCTAAAGGGCCGCAAGGAGCATCCCAAGAAGAACAAGATGAAGGGAAAGCGCTCCTGCTTCAAGTGCGGTAAGATTGGTCATTTTATCGCTAATTGTCCCGATAATGATAGTGACCAGGAACAAGGGAACAAGAGGGAAAAGAAGAAGTCTTACAAGAAGGCTAAGGGCGAGGCACACCTTGGCAAGGAGTGGGACTCGGATTGCTTGTCGTCCGACTCCGACAACGAAGGACTCGCCGCCACCGCCTTCAACAAGTCATCCCTCTTCCCCAACGAGCGTCACACATGCCTCATGGCGAAGGAGAAGAAGGTATGTACTCAGAATACTACTTATGCTTCTTCAAGTGAGGATGAGTCTAGTGATGATGATGAAATAGATTATTCATGTTTATTCAAGGGCCTAGATAGAACCAAGGTTGATAAAATTAATGAATTAATTGATGCCCTGAATGATAAGAATAAGTTATTAGAAAAGCAAGAGGATCTCTTGTATGAAGAACATGATAAATTTGTAGAGGCACAAAAATCTCATGCTTTAGAAGTTAAAAGAAATGAAATGCTTTCTTGTGAACTATCTACTTGCCATGAGACAATTTCTAGCTTAAGGAGCATCAATGATGATTTGAATACCAAGTTAGAAATAGCTAGTAAATCAACATCTTGTGTAGAAAATGTTGTAATTTGCAATAGGTGTAAAGATTTTAATATTGATGCTTGTAGCAAACACCTAGCTTCAATTTCTAAATTGAATGATGAAGTGGATAGTCTTAATGCCCAACTTAAGACTAGCAAAAGTGAATTCGATAAGCTAAAATTTGCAAGGGATTCCTACACGATTGGTAGACACCCCTCAATAAGGATGGTCTTGGCTTCAAGAGGGAAGTCAAGAACTTAACAAGCCATAAGGCTTCCATCTCCGCCAAGGAGAAAGGGAAGGCCCCTATGGCTAGTAGTGCTAAAAAGAACCATGCTTTTATGTACCATGATAGGAGACATTCTAGAAATGCTTATAGGAGTTGTAATGCTTATGATGCAATGTTTGCTTCAAGTTCTTCCTATATGCATGGTAGAGATATGACTAGGAAAAATGTTGTTCATCATATGCCTAGAAGAAATATTGTTCATACTCCTAGGAAAGTAATAAATGAATCTTCTACAATTTATTATGCTTGCAATGCTTCTTTTGCTATTTGTAGAAAGGATAAGAAGGTAATTGCTAGGAAGTTAGGGGCCAAATGTAAGGGAGACAAAACTTGCATTTGGGTCCCTAAGACTATTGTAACTAACCTTGTAGGACCCAACATGAGTTGGGTACCTAAGACCAAAGCCTAAATTTGCCTTGCAGGTTTATGCATCCGGGGGCTCAAGCTGGATTATCGACAGCGGATGCACAAACCACATGATAGGGGAAAAGAGGATGTTCTCTTCCTACGTCAAGAACAAGGATCCCCAAGACTCAATAATATTCGGTGATGGGAACCAAGGCAAGGTGAAAGGGTTAGGAAAAATTGCTATTTCATCCGAGCACTCTATTTCTAATGTGTTCTTAGTTGAGTCGCTTGGATATAACTTGTCTGTGAGTCAGCTTTGTAAAATGGGATATAATTGTTTATTCATAAATGTAGATGTGTCTGTCTTTAGAAGGTGTGATGGTTCACTAGCTTTTAAGGGTGTACTAGACAACAAACTTTATTTAGTTGATTTTGCAAAAGAGGAGGCCGGTCTAGACACATGCTTAATTGCTAAGACTTGCATGGGCTGGCTGTGGCATCGCCGTTTAGCACATGTGGGGATGAAGAACCTTCACAAGCTTCTAAAGGGAGAACACGTGATAGGTCTAACTAACGTGCATTTCAAAAAATATAGACCCTGTGCAGCTTGTCAAGCAGGTAAACAAGTGGGAAGTGCTCATCACATCAAGAACGTGATGACCACATCAAGACCTCTAGAGTTGCTTCATATGGACCTCTTCGGACCCGTCGCCTATCTAAGCATAGGAGGAAGTAAGTATGGTCTTGTTATAGTTGATGATTTTTCCCGCTTCACTTGGGTATTCTTTTTGCAGGATAAATCTGAAACCCAAGGGACCCTCAAGCGCTTCCTAAGGAGAGCTCAAAATGAGTTTGAGCTCAAGGTGAAGAAGATAAGGAGCGACAACGGGTCCGAGTTCAAGAACCTTCAAGTGGAGGAGTATCTTGAGGAGGAAGGGATCAAGCACGAGTTCTCAGCTTCCTACACACCACAGCAAAATGGTGTGGTAGAGAGGAAGAACAGGATGCTCATAGACATGGCGAGGATGATGCTTGGAGAGTTCAAGACCCCCGAGCGGTTTTGGTCGGAAGCCGTGAACACGGCTTGCCACGCCATCAACCGGGTCTACCTTCACCGCCTCCTCAAGAAGACTTCGTATGAGCTTCTAACCGGTAACAAACCCAATGTTTTGTATTTCCGAGTTTTTGGGAGTAAATGCTACATTCTAGTGAAGAAGGGTAGGAATTCCAAATTTGCTCCCAAAGCTGTAGAAGGGTTTTTATTAGGTTATGACTCAAATACAAAGGCGTATAGAGTCTTCAACAAATCATCGGGTTTGGTTGAAGTCTCTAGCAACGTTGTATTTGATGAGACTAATGGCTCTCCAAGAGAGCAAGTTGTTGATCTTGATGATGTAGATGAAGAAGACGTTCCAACGGCCGCAATGCGCACCATGGCGATTGGCGATGTGCGACCACAGGAACTCAAGGAGCAAGATCAACCTTCTTCCTCAATGATGGTGCATCCCCCAACTCAAGACAATGAACAGGTTCATCAAGAAGAGGCGTGTGATCAAGGGGGAGCACAAGATGATCATGTGATGGAGGAAGAAGCACAACCGGCACCTCCAACCCAAGTTCGAGCGACGATTCAAAGGAATCATCCCGTCGACCAAATTTTGGGTGACATTAGCAAGGGAGTAACTACTCGTTCTAGATTAGTTAATTTTTGTGAGCATTACTCCTTTGTCTCTTCTATTGAGCCTTTCAGGGTAGAAGAGGCCTTGCTAGATCCGGACTGGGTGTTGGCCATGCAGGAAGAGCTCAACAACTTCAAGCGTAATGAAGTTTGGACGCTGGTGCCTCATTCCAAGCAAAACGTTGTGGGAACCAAGTGGGTGTTCCGCAACAAACAAGACAAGCACGGGGTGGTGACAAGGAACAAGGCTCGACTTGTGGCAAAAGGTTATGCCCAAGTAGCAGGTTTGGACTTTGAGGAGACTTTTGCTCCTGTGGCTAGGCTAGAGTCTATTCGTATATTGCTAGCATATGCCGCTCACCATTCTTTCAGGTTGTTCCAAATGGATGTGAAGAGCGCTTTCCTCAACGGGCCAATCAAGGAGGAGGTGTACGTGGAGCAACCCCCTGGCTTCGAGGATGAACGGTACCCCGACCACGTGTGTAAGCTCTCTAAGGCGCTCTATGGACTTAAGCAAGCCCCAAGAGCATGGTTTGAATGCCTTAGAGACTTTTTAATTGCCAATGCTTTCAAGGTTGGGAAAGCCGATCCGACTTTATTCACTAAGACTTGTAATGGTGATTTGTTTGTGTGCCAAATTTATGTCGATGACATAATATTTGGTTCTACTAATCAAAAGTCTTGTGAAGAGTTTAGCAGGGTGATGACGCAAAAATTCGAGATGTCGATGATGGGCGAGTTGAACTACTTCCTTGGATTCCAAGTGAAGCAACTCAAGGACGACACCTTCATCTCCCAAACGAAGTACACGCAAGACTTGCTAAAGCGGTTTGGGATGAAGGACGCCAAGCCCGCGAAGACCCCAATGGGAACCGATGGACACACCGACCTCAACAAAGGAGGTAAGTCCGTTGATCAAAAGGCATACCGGTCAATGATAGGGTCTTTACTTTATTTATGTGCTAGTAGACCGGATATTATGCTTAGCGTATGCATGTGTGCTAGATTTCAATCCGATCCAAGGGAGTGTCACTTAGTGGCCATGAAACGAATTCTTAGATATTTAGTCGCTACGCCTTGCTTCGGGATCTGGTATCCAAAGGGGTCTAACTTTGACTTAATTGGATATTCAGACTCCGACTATGCTGGATGTAAGGTCGATAGGAAGAGTACATCGGGGACGTGCCAATTCTTAGGAAGGTCCCTGGTGTCATGGAATTCTAAGAAACAAATTTCCGTTGCCCTATCCACCGCTAAGGCCGAGTATGTTGCCGCAGGACAGTGTTGCGCACAACTACTTTGGATGAGGCAAACCCTCCGGGACTTTGGCTACAATCTGAGCAAAGTCCCACTCCTATGTGACAATGAGAGTGCTATCCGCATAGCGGAAAATCCTGTTGAGCATAGCCGCACAAAGCACATTGACATCCGGCATCACTTTTTGAGAGACCACCAGCAAAAGGGAGATATCGAAGTGTTTTATATTAGCACCGAGAACCAGCTAGCCGATATCTTTACCAAGCCTCTAGATGAGAAGACCTTTTGCAGGCTGCGTAGTGAGCTAAATGTCTTAGATTCTCAGAACTTGGATTGATTTATAGCATACATGTGTTTATGCCTTGATCATGTTCCTTATGCATTTTGTTGTTTATTTATGGTTCTCAAGTTGTACAAACACTCCCCGGACCTCAAAAGTCCATGTGTGAGTGATGCACATATTTAGGGGGAGATGTGCTACAACTTGACCCTTTGAGACTAACCGTGTGCTTGAGTTTGCTTAATTTAGTCTCAAAGGTGGATTGAAAGGGAAAGGTGGACTTGGACCATGAAAGACTTCCACTGCACTCCGATAAGAGGATAACTTATTCCAAGTTCATCTCATGTACTCTTATTGCCTTTTGTCGGGGACCATAATTAGGGGTACCCTCAAGACCCCTAAATCTCAGCTGGTAACCCCCATCAGCACAAAGCTGCAAAGGCCTGATGGGTGCGATTAAGTCAAGGATCAGTCCATTCAAGGGACATGATCGTGCCTCGCTCGAGCCTAGCCTCGGGCAAGGGAAGCCGACCCCGGAGAACCTACGTCTCGCCCGAGGACCCCCCTCCAGCAACGGGCACACTATCGGCTCGCCCGAGGCCCAGTCTTCACCGAGAAGCAACCTTGGCCACATCACCACGCCGACCGACCAAATCGCAGGGGCATTTAATGCAAAGGTGGCCTGACACCTTTATCCTGACGCACGCCCTCCAGTCGACAGAGCCGAAGTGACCGCAGTCACTTCGCCGCTCTACTGACCGGTCTGACAAGAGGACAGCGCCGCCTGTGCCGCTCCGACTGCTGAGCCACCCGACAGAGTGAGGCTGACAGCAGCCAAGGCCGGCCTCGGGCGTCATAGGAAACTCCGCCCCGCCCGACCCAGGGCTCGGACTCGGGCTCAGCCCCGGAAGACGGCGAACTCCGCTCCGCCCGACCCAGGGCTCAGACTCGGGCTCGGCCCCGGAAGACGGTGAACTCCGCTCCGCCCGACCCAGGGCTCGGACTCGGGCTCAGAATCGGAAGACGGTGAACTCCGCTCCGCCCGACCCAGGGCTCGGACATGGGCTCAACCCCGGAAGACGACGAACTCCGCCTCGCCCGACCCCAGGGCTCGGACATGGGCTCAACCCCAGAAGACGACGAACTCCGCTCCGCCCGACCCAGGGCTCGGACTTGGGCTCAGCCCCAGGAGACGACGGACTCCGCTTCGCCCGACCCCAGGGCTTAGACTCAGCCCTGGCCTCAGCCGACGGTCTCCGCCTCGCCCGACCCAGGGGCTCGGACTCGACCACGGCCACGGAAGACAGACTCGACCTCGACCTCGGAGGAGCCTCCACATCGCCCAACCTACGGCGCGGACCGACCACGTCGACAGGAGGCGCCATCATTACCCTACCCCGAGCTGACTCAGGCTATGGGGAACAAGACCGGCGTCCCATCTGGCTCGCTCCGCCAGATAGGCAATGATGGCGCCCCGCACGCTCTGTGATGACGGCGGCTCTCGGCCCCCTTACGGAAGCAAGAGGACGTCAGCAAGGACTCGACAGCCCCGACAGCTGTCTTTCCGCCAGGCTCCAGCGCTCCTCCGATGGACACGACACCACGCGAACTGGGCGCCAAGACCTCTCCGGCTGCCACGATGGCATGTACTTAGGGCGCTAGCTCCCCACCGCTAGACACGTTAGCACATTGCTACACTCCCCATTGTACACCTGGATCCTCTCCTTACGCCTATAAAAGGGAGGACCTGGGCCCTCTTACAGGGGGTTGGGCCCGCGTGGAGAAGGACGGGACGGCGCTCGCGCAAGGCCGCTCGCTCCCGCTCCCGCGTGGACGCTTGTATCCCCATACTGCAAGCGCACCCGACTCAGGCGCGGGGCTAACACGAAGGCCGCGGGATCCGCTCTCTCACGCCTGCCTCCCTCCGGCTGCTTCCTTTTCCCCCTTCGCGTTCCGCCTCGCGTCGACCCATCTGGGCCGGGGCACACGGCGACAATTCACTCGTCGGTCCAGGGACCCCCCGGGTTTCGAAACACCGACAGTTGGCGCGCCAGGTAGGGGCCTGCTGCATGTTGACGAATAGCTTCCCGTCAAGCTCCAGATGGGCAGTCTCTAGCAACCTTTCCAGCCCGGGACGGTGCTCCGTTTCGGGAATCTTGAGTTCATGTCCCTCGACGGCAGCTACGACATGATACTCCTTCCCCCGCCGTGCGACAGCGACAATGGCGGTCGACAACCTGCTCGCCGGTGGGGAAATCGACGACGGCTTCCCCACGTGGTGGAAGGACGACATTCGGGCTTGTCCCGTCCCCTCCCCCGCCGACGGAGGAGGCGGGGCAACCAAGGCCAAGCGGGAAGCGGCACCTCGTTGGCTGTCGAGCGAGTCGACGGCGCCGGCGCCCCAACGGAGGGCGCGTCGGGCATCGATCTCGCGTTTGAGACGAAGACGAGCGCCGCCTCCCCGCAACACGCCAATCTCAAGCAAACGCACGATGCCAGCACGCTCGCGAAGGACTTGCTGGGCGTCACCCTCGTACCTGAGACAACGGTGCAGTCAGTCCCAGACGCGACCTCGTCACCGACCGTCGACCGAAAGGTACCGACCGATTCCCATCTCGCGTCTTTTGGATTCATCCTCGACCCACCAAGCGGCTCCGCTTCGGTGAGCACTCTCTTAGAGGCGAGTCCAAACCCTCTGGGGTATCGTGTGCGGTCACCTTGGGACCAACTGATGGCCGACTCGACCTACGAGCCCTCGGGGTCCGAGGAAGATGGCGAGCCCGACCTCTGTTGGGATTTCTCCGGACTTGGTAACCCCAGTGTCGTGCAGGACTTCATGACCGCATGTGACTACTGCCTTTCCGACTGTTCCGACGGCAGCCGCGGCCTCGACAACGAGGACCGCGGCCCAAGTCGTGAATGTTTCCACATCGATCTAGGGGTCCCGGCGAAGGCAACCATCTTGGTATGCCGGAAAATGGTGATCCCCCTTGGCCCGTGCCTCGCGTTGACATCCTTCGGGAGCTAGCTGTGGTCCCCGTCCCGGCGGGGGGTCCTGACCCACAGCTCGAGCAAATCCGCGAGAGGCAGGCCAGGCTCGACGAGGGAGCAGGAACGCTTGTGCCGATCCGCCGGGACATCGGGTAGGAATGGGCGGTCCAACCCCCGGCCGGAGAAGCGCGTCATCTCCCCCAGGACATCCAGCACCGCATCGCCGACGACGTCAGGGTGAGGCCGCCGCCGGATTCCAGCGGAGTCGGCCAGAACCTGGCTGCAGCGGCAATACTCCTCCGCGCGATGCCGGAGCCATCAACCACCGAGGGGCGGCGTATCCAGGGAGAGCTCAAGAATCTCCTGGAGGACGCCGCGGTCCGACGGGCCAAAAGCTCTGCCTCCCGAAGGCAGGGGTTCCCCTCGGAACATCGCGCCGCGACTTCCCGATTCATGCAGGAAGCCTCGGTCCACTCTGGGCGCACGCGCAACACAGCGCCTGCGGCCCCGGGTCGCCTCGGCAACGAGCGCCACCATCACAGCCGTCGGGCCCACCTCGACGACAGGGCGCGCCGAGGCTACCACCCCAGGCGTGGGGGACGCTACGACAGCGGGGAGGATCGGAGTCCTTCGCCCGAACCACCCGGTCCGCAGGCTTTCAGCCACGCCATACGACGGGCACCGTTCCCGACCCGGTTCCGAACCCCGACTACTATCACAAAGTACTCGGGGGAGACGAGACCGAAACTGTGGCTCACGGACTATCGGCTGGCCTGCCAACTGGGTGGAACGGACGATGACAACCTCATCATCCGCAACCTCCCCCTGTTCCTCTCCGACACCGCTCGAGCCTGGCTGGAGCACCTGCCCCCAGGGCAGATCTCCAACTAGGACGACCTGGTCCAAGCCTTCGCCGGCAATTTCCAGGGCACGTACGTGCGCCCTGGGAACTCCTGGGATCTCCGAAGCTGCCGCCAGCAGCCGGGAGAGCCTCTCCGGGATTACATCCGGCGATTCTCGAAGCAGCGCACAGAGCTGCCCAACGTCACCGATTCAGATGTCATCGGCGCGTTCCTCGCCGGCACCACCTGCCGCGACCTGGTGAGCAAGCTGGGTCGCAAGACCCCCACCAGGGCGAGCGAGCTGATGGACATCGCCACCAAGTTCGCCTCTGGCCAGGAGGCGGTTGAGGCCATTTTTCGGAAGGACAAGCAGCCCCAGGGCCGCCCACCGGAAGATGCTCCCGAGGCGTCAACTTAGCGCGGTGCCAAGAAGAAGGGCAAGAAGAAGTCGCAAGCGAAACGCGACGCCGCCGACGCGGACCTTGTCGCCGCCGCCGAGTACAAGAACCCTCGGAAGCCTCCCGGAAGTGCCAACCTCTTCGACAAGATGCTCAAGGAGCCGTGCCCCTATCATCAGGGGCCCGTCAAGCACACCCTTGAGGAGTGTGCCATGCTTCGACGACACTTCCACAAGGCCGGGCCACCCACGGAGGGTGGCAAGGCCCTCGATGACGCGAAGGAGGAAGATCACAAGGCAGGAGGGTTCCCCGAGGTCCGCGACTGCTTCATGATCTACGGCGGGCAAGTGGTGGATGCCTCGGCTCAGCACCGCAAGCAAGAGCGTCGGGAGGTCTGCTCGGTAAAGGTGGCGGCGCTAGTCTACCTAGACTGGTCCGACAAGCCCATCACCTTCGACCGGGCCGACCATCCAGACTACGTGCCGAGCCCAGGGAGATACCCACTCGTTGTCGACCCCATCATCGGTAACGTCAGGCTCACCAAGGTCCTCATGGACGGAGGCAGCAGCCTCAACATCATCTACACCGAGACCCTCGGGCTACTGCGGATCGATCTGTCCTCGGTCCGGACGGGCGCTGCGCCTTTCCACGGGATCGTCCCTGGGAAGCGCGTTCAACCCCTCGGACAACTCGACCTACCTGTCTGCTTCGGGACGCCCTCCAACTTTCGAAAGGAGACCCTCACGTTCGAAGTGGTCGGGTTTCGAGGAACCTACCACGCAGTGCTGGGGAGGCCATGCTACGCCAAGTTCATGGCCGTCCCCAACTACACCTACCTCAAGCTCAAGATGCCGGGCCCCAATGGGGTCATCACCGTCGGGCCCACGTACCGACACGCATACGAATGCGATGTGGAGTGCGTGGAGTACGCCGAGGCCCTCGCCGAATCCGAGGCCCTCATCGCTGACCTGGAGAGCCTCTCTAGGGAGGCGCCCGACGTGAAGCGCCACGCCGGCAACTTCGAACCAGCGGAGACGGTCAAGTCCGTCCCTCTCGACCCCTGCAACGACGCCTCCAAGCAGATCCGGATCGGCTCCGAGCTCGACCCCAAATAGGAAGCAGTGCTCGTCGACTTTCTCTGCGCGAACACCGACGTTTTCGCGTGGAGTCCCTCGGACATGCCCGGCATACTGAGGGAAGTCACCGAGCACTCTCTGGATATTCGAGCTGGGGCCCGACCCGTGAAGCAGCCTCTGCGCCGATTCGACGAAGAAAAGCACAGAGCCATAGGTGAGGAGATCCACAAGCTAATGGCGGCAGGGTTCATCAAAGAGGTATTCCATCCCGAATGGCTTGCCAACCCTGTGCTTGTGAGAAAGAAAGGGGGGAAATGGCGGATGTGTGTAGACTACACTGGTCTAAACAAAGCATGTCCGAAGGTTCCCTACCCTCTGCCTCGCATCGATCAGATCATGGATTCCACTACTGGGTGCGAAACCGTGTCTTTCCTCGATGCCTACTCAGGGTATCACCAGATCAGGATGAAAGAGTCCGACCAGCTCGCGACTTCATTCATCACACCCTTCGGCATGTACTGCTATGTTACAATGCCGTTTGGTTTGAGGAACGCGGGGGCAACGTACCAGCGATGCATGAACCATGTGTTTGGCGAACACATCGGCCGAACGGTCGAGGCCTACGTCGATGACATCGTAGTCAAGACGAGGAAGGCCTCCGACCTCCTTTCCGACCTTGAAGCGACGTTCCGATGTCTCAAGGCGAAAGGCGTGAAGCTTAATCCCGAAAAGTGTGTCTTCGGGGTCCCCCGAGGCATGCTCTTGGGGTTCATCGTCTCCGAGCGGGGCATCGAAGCCAACCTGGAGAAGATTGCAGCCATCACCAGCATGGGGCCAATCAAGGACTTGAAAGGCGTACAGAGGGTTATGGGATGTCTCGCGGCTCTGAGCCACTTCATCTCCCGCCTCGACGAAAGAGGTCTACCTCTGTACCGCCTCTTAAGAAAAGCTGAGTGCTTCGCTTGGACTCCCGAGGCTGAGGAAGCCCTCGGGAACCTGAAGGCACTCCTCACGAACGCGCCCATCTTGGTGCCCCCCGCTGCCGGAGAAGCCCTCTTGATCTACGTCGCCACAACCACCCAGGTGGTTAGCGCCGCGATCGTGGTTGAGACGAGAAGAAGGGCATGCATTGCCCGTCTAGAGGCCAGTCTACTTCATCAGTGAGGTACTGTCCGAGACCAAGATCCGCTACCCACAAATCCAGAAGCTGTTGTACGCGGTGATCCTGACACGACGGAAGTTGCAACACTACTTCGAGTCTCATCCGGTGACTGTGGTGTCATCCTTCCCCCTGGAAGAGATCATCCAGTCCCGAGAGGCCTCGGGTAGAATTGCGAAGTGGGCGATGGAGATCATGGGCGAGACGATCTCGTTCGCCCCTCGGAAGGCCATCAAGTCCCAGGTCTTGGCGGACTTCGTGGCTGAATGGGCCGACACCCAGCTCCCGACGGCTCCGATCCAACCGGAGCTCTGGACCATGTTTTTCGATAGGTCGCTGATGAAGACGGGGCCAGCGCAGGCCTCCTCTTCGTCTCGCCCCTCGGGAAGCACCTGCGCTACGTGCTACGCCTCCACTTCCCGGCATTCAACAATGTGGTAGAGTACGAGGCTCTGGTAAACAGGTTGCGAATCACCATCGAGCTAGGGGTCTGACGCCTCGACGCTCGCGGTGACTCGCGGCTCGTCATCGACCAAGTCATGAAGAACTCCCACTACCGCGACCCGAAGATGGAAGCCTACTGCGATGAGGTTCGGCGCCTAGAAGACAAGTTCTACGGGCTCGAGCTCAACCACATCGCCCGACGCTACAACGAGACTGCGGACGAGCTGGCTAAAATAGCCTCGGGACGAACAACAGTTCCCCCGGACGTATTCTCCCGAGACCTGCATCAACCCTCCGTCAAGACCGAGGACACGCCCGAGCCCGAGGCACCTTCGGCTCAGTCCGAGGTACCCTCGGCCCAGTCCGAGGTACCCTCGGCACGGTCCGAGGTGCCTTGGGCTCAGCCCAAGGTACCCTCGGCCCCCGAGGGTGAAGCACTGCGCGTCGAAGGGGACCAAGAGAGGTCACGCCTAATCAAAGCTGGCAGACCCTGTACCTGCAATATCTCCACCGAGGGGAGCTGCCCCTCGACCAAGCCGAAGCTCGGCGGTTGGCGCGGCGCGCCAAGTCTTTCGTCTTGCTGGGAGATGGGAAGGAGCTCTATCACCGCAGCCCCTCAGGCATCCTCCAGCGATGCATTTCCATCACCGAAGGCCAGCAGCTCTTGCAAGAGATACACTCGGGGGCTTGCGGCCATCACGCAGCACCTCGAACCCTCGTTGGAAACGCCTTCCGACAAGGATTCTACTGGCCGACGGTGGTGGTTGACGCTACTAGAATTGTCCGCACCTGCGAAGGGTGTCAGTTCTACGCGAGGCAGACCCACCTGCCCGCTCAGGCTCTGCAGACCATACCCATCACCTGGCCGTTTGCTGTGTGGGGTCTGGACCTCATTGGCCCCTTGCAGAAGGCACCCGGGGGCTACACGCACCTGTTGGTCGCCATCGACAAATTCTCCAAGTGGATCGAGGTCCGACCCCTAAACAGCATCAGGTCCGAATAGGCGGTGGCGTTCTTCACCAACATCATCCATCGCTTTGGGGTCCCGAACTCCATCATCACCGACAACGGCACCCAGTTCACCGGCAGAAAGTTCCTGGACTTCTGTGAGGATCACCACATCCGGGTGGACTGGGCTGCCGTGGCGCACCCCATGACGAATGGGCAAGTGGAGCGGGCCAACGGCATGATCCTGCAAGGACTCAAGCCTCGTATCTACAACGACCTCAACAAGTTCGGCAAGCGGTGGATGAAGGAACTCCCCTCGGTGGTCTGGAGTCTGAGGACAACGCCGAGCCGAGCCACGGGCTTCACACCATTCTTTCTAGTCTATGGGGCCGAGGCCATCTTGCCCACAGACCTAGAATACGGTTCCCCGAGGGCGAGGGCCTACACCGACCAAAGCAACCGAGCCAACCGAGAAGACTCACTGGACCAGCTGGAGGAGGCTCGGGACATGGCCTTACTACACTCGGCGCGGTACCAGCAGTCCCTGCGACGCTACCACGCCCGAGGGGTTCGGTCCCGAGACTTCCAGGTGGGCGACCTGGTGCTTCGGCTGCGACAAGACACCCGAGGGCGGCACAAACTCACGCCTCCCTGGGAAGGGCCGTTCGTCATCGCCAAGGTTCTGAAGCCCAGAACATACAAGCTGGCCAACAGTCAAGGCGAGGTCTACGACAACGCTTGGAACATCCAACAGCTACGTCGCTTCTACCCTTAAGATGCTTTCAAGTTGCTCATATACCTCGTTCACACACCAAGTCTGGTCGTCAAGGAAGGGTTAGCCTTGCCTCGGCAAAGCCCGACCCTCCCTCGGGGGCTAGAAGGGGGCAACCCCCTCTGCGTCAAAATTTTCCTCGAAAAAAGAAAAAAAAATCTTTTCTGCCAGAATGCCTTTCGTGCTCTTCGACTACTTCAAAAGTGGATCCGGAAAACGACGGAGTACACGTAAGCAGCCAAGGCTGACCGAGCCGAGGGACTCCTACGCCTCCGGGATACGGATACCTCACTCATCACCTTCTACGATAAGTAACTCGCGTTCGGATAAGTGACTCCGCGGACCGAACAAGTCTTCATACTCGAGAGCTCCTCTGCCGAAATGATTTTTCGGGCCTTCTCGACTGCGTCGGTAACAGAACCCTATGGACGAGCAAGAGCGCGCGTAAGCGGCAAGGCCGACCGAGCCGAGGGATTCCTATGCCTCCGGGATATGGATACCTCACTCATCGCCTTCCGTGAAAAGCAACTCTCGCCCGCACAAACAATTCTGTTACCGACAAATGAGTCCGGATACTCGAAACAAGAGGAAAAGGAACGCAGCTTTACAACACGACGACGGTGTGTTTAGGCCTCGGCGGCCGCAGAAAACATACACACTACAAGACAACCTGATCCTACAGGCTCGGACGTCGACAGCCGAAGGGGGCAGCAGCACCCTCGGCATCAACTACACCTTCGGCGGGGTCTGACCTAGCCTCGGACGGCGACGCGGTCGGAGGGCCCCCACTCTGAAGGACGACATCAGCACCACACCCGGGCCATCGCCGCTAGGGTCTTCTTCGAGAATCCGGCCCGAGCAGGCGGCTCGGCCGGCCACCCCGAGGCCTTGGCCAGCTGTCCCCCAAAGACATCAGCTCGGCTTGTGGCCTCGGCAGCTCAACTCCGGCATCGGTTCCACCAGTGGACGACCCGGCCAGGCTCTGGCCAACTACACCTCCTTTTCGAAGCCAACTCTGCCTCCGTCCGTGCTGACACCGCTACCTCCGGCTTTGGCTCATCGAAGGGCGGCCGAGGGGTTCCTTTAACTAAGCAAGAGGGGCCTCAGACAACAAGGCCGACCGAGCCGAGGGACTCCTACTCCTCCGGGATACGGATACCTCACTCGTGACCTTTGCACGAGGCAACTCGCGCTCGGTGAAGCGGTTCAGATAATCGACAAGGCGAGTCTCAGTGCTCGAAATGAAGAAAAAACACGGCTCCGTGCCGAAAATACATACACGTTCAGGCCTCGACGACCGCATTGAACAAGACACCGGTATTCAAGGTGCCATTACAAACGGAACTCTGGTTCCAACCTCATAGCGGCAGCCATGACCCCAGTACGGACGCGGCCACCGGAAGGCTTTCGTTCGCGTCCCTACTCAAGGGACGCGAAACAGACATCAAAGCCTAAGAGCCGGGGGCCGGCCCGTGGGCGGCGCCGATGGCCTCAATGAGGGGGGAGCTTCCTCCGGCTGCCACCACATCAGCACGGACGGCGGCGTCCGCCTCTCCACCAACACCGACGGTCGGCAAGGCACGCCGGCAGGTCCTCACTCCTGTCCTCGCCACGAAAGCCAGGAGGAGGACGGAATGTTGCATCCTAGCTGGACAGCAACAGTTCGCCTTCCCCGGCATGGCTGGAGGACGCCTCCTCCGCAAGGCTGGAGGATGGTTTCCACCACCAGAAGCTGGAAGAGGAGGTGACCAGCCGACCCGCGCGGGAGGTAGAGCTCCGGCTCAGCCTGGCCTCCGCCCAAGCGAGGATGATGAACATCCTTGAAGCTGAGGGCGGGACCAAGATCACAGCCCGGCTCGCTTCTCCCCGCCATCAAGCTGGTGGTCACCATCTTGGGTGACCACCGGCGAGGGGATGCAGCCGGGCTGCATGATGAAAATCCTTGAAGCCGAACGATGGCTGAAAGGTACCAACTTCCACGAAGTTGTGTTCCTCCGACGACAAGGCGGAAGGATTGCGGGCGTCCCCCATCCGGGGGCTCGGAAGGTGGAAAGACACGATGCATGAGGGGAGCGCGAAGACATGGTGGCCCTCCAAGGGGGTCGCCCCCCTTTTTAAAGGCGACTCTCCCCACTTGCGCCCTCAACCGTTGCGGGTTGAGTCTTCGCCAACACGCTCTAAGATTCTCCCCCCCACGACGCGGGGGCTGGGTCCCACACGTCATGCAAGCCGGTCCAGGGGAGAAGAAGCCAACACGCCATGCGCGCGGTGCATGCAACCACCCGGCGGTTACAAGCACTCCTACACTTTCGCCCAGACCAGCGGGCGAAAGGGCGGACAGCCATGTAGGCGGCATGCAACCGTGCCAAGTGGGCACGCCCCTTCGACTCCAACGAGCCCAGCATGGAGGTCCAGGCCCACGCGTCATGCAACCGGCGCGCCGGTTGCTACGTGTGAGCAACTGCACCGCCACTCACGCCACTACCGCGCCTCCTCGACTGCGGAGTCAATACCGCGACTCGAGGCAACCCTGCAGTGCCAGCCAAGCGCGACGGTCAAATGCGGACAAAATTGGGCCGGTAGTAATGGCGGTGACAGGCGGGCAGGAGCAGCGGTCACGTCGTCAGCCAAGCTTACGTCCCATCCAGGGGCAGCGAGGGAGCCCTCTCCCACGGCGTGAAGATGGTGCGCCCGTGATCCGTTCCTCGAACGGCTCGCACACGCGCAACGACCGCCCCGCAAACTGCTCGCCCCGTCGCATAAATTCAGCGGCGGGACAGGCGGCGTCTCTGGCAGGGGAAGCGAGCGACGCTTCGCCTTCGCCATAATGACCGCGTCAAAAAAGGTACGCCGCGTCATTCGATTTCGTGTCCTTTTCCTCTTTCTCTCTCTTACAACAGGGACCGGGAAAGGGGGATACCCCGAAAAGGACCCTTCTCCGTGAAGGAAACAGGCTCCGAGCCTCCCTACTGATCAGAGGTTCGAAGGCCGGCCCCTCGGAGGGGTTCAACGGCCGCCTCAGATCGATTGGGTTCTGCGCCCACTACTGTTCAGAGCTTCGATGGCCGGCCCCTCGAAGGGTTCAAAGGCCGCCTCAGGCCACTCGGGCTCCGCGCCCACTACTGATCAGGGGTTCGTAGGCTGGCCCTCGAAGGGTTCACAGTCGCCTCAGACACAGAGCAAGGGATGACCCTGGGTACGTTCGATACATAACCAAGGCTCGGGCTACGCTCCCGAGGTACCCTAGGACATTTCCGAGACCAGCGGGAGCGATCTTGTAACGGAATCCCATCAGAGGGAGGCATCGAGCCCTCGGACCCCGTCAAAGGGGACCGGGTCCGGCAGATCACCCGCAGGTACTTTTGGAGCGCGCCTCCGGGCCTCTAGCCGACCCCTAGCAAATGGGGCACGGGCGTCCGCTCGGATTACCCGCCAGCAGCTCACCGGAAACACCATGTTCGGCGCCCTCCGAGGGCAACATGGCGCTTTCCCCCCTCCTCCTTGCGGAAAGGCGACGCAGGGGCGTATGTAAAAAAAGACGAGTCTGTCCTTGACCGTCCTCTCGCCCTGTGCAGAGGCTCGGGGGCTGCTCTCGCAAACCCGGCTCTAGCCAAACCGTTGACAACGTCAACATACCAGCCCGAGAACTTGGGACCCGACCGTGCACTTGGGCTACGGCCAGCTCGCATGAGGGAACAACTAGACCAGCCGAAGTGTTGCGAAACACACTAAGACCTCGAAGGAGTAAAACTACTCCTCCGAGGCCTCGGGGGCTACACCCGGCGGGTGCGCTCGCGCGCACCCACCGGAACAGAATGCAACCGAAAAAGGCTGGTCCCCTTGCAAAAAAGTGCGGCAAAAGCCTCCAAGCGAGTATTAGTACTCCCTTGGAGGCTCGGGGGCTACTGTCGGGGACCATAATTAGGGGTACCCTCAAGACCCCTAAATCTCAGCTGGTAACCCCCATCAGCACAAAGCTGCAAAGGCCTGATGGGTGCGATTAAGTCAAGGATCGGTCCATTCAAGGGACATGATCGTGCCTCGCCCGAGCCTAGCCTCGGGCAAGGGAAGCCGACCCCGGAGAACCTACGTCTCGCCCGAGGACCCCCCCTCCAGCAACGGGCACACTATCGGCTCGCCCGAGGCCCAGTCTTCACCGAGAAGCAACCTTGGCCACATCGCCACGCCGACCGACCAAATCGCAGGGGCATTTAATGCAAAGGTGGCCTGACACCTTTATCCTGACGCACGCCCTCCAGTCGACAGAGCCGAAGTGACCGCAGTCACTTCGCCGCTCTTCTGACCGGTCTGACAAGAGGACAGCGCCGCCTGCGCCGCTCTGACTGCTGAGCCACCCGACAGAGTGAGGCTGACAGTAGCCAAGGCCGGCCTCGGGCGTCATAGGAAACTCCGCCCCGCCTGACCCAGGGCTCGGACTCGGGCTCAGCCCCGGAAGACGGCGAACTCCGCTCCGCCTGACCCAGGGCTCGGACTCGGGCTCAGCCCCGGAAGACGGCGAACTCCGCTCCGCCCGACCCAGGGCTCGGACTCGGGCTCAGCCCCGGAAGACGGCGAACTCCGCTCTGCCCGACCCAGGGCTCGGACTCGGGCTCGGCCCCGGAAGACGGCGAACTCCGCTCCGCCCGACCCAGGGCTCGGACTCGGGCTCAGCCCCGGAAGACGGCGAACTCCGCTCCGCCCGACCTAGGGCTCGGACATGGGCTCAACCCCGGAAGACGACGAACTCCGCCTCGCCCGACCCCAGGGCTCGGACATGGGCTCAGCCCCAGAAGACGACGAACTCCGCTCCGCCCGACCCAGGGCTCGGACTTGGGCTCAGCCCCAGGAGACGACGGACTCCGCTTCGCCCGACCCCAGGGCTCAGACTCAGCCCTAGCCTCAGCCGACGGTCTCCGCCTCGCCCGACCCAGGGTCTCGGACTCGACCACGGCCACGAAAGACAGACTCGACCTCGACCTCGGAGGAGCCTCCACATCTCCCAACCTAGGGCGCGGAGCGACCACATCGACAGGAGGCGCCATCATTACCCTACCTTGAGCTGACTCAGGCTACGGGGAACAAGACCGGCGTCCCATCTGGCTCGCTCCACCAGATAGACAATGATGGCGCCCCGCACGCTCTGTGACGACGGCGGCTCTCGGCCCCCTTACAGAAGCAAGAGGACGTCAGCAAGGACTCGACAGCCCCGACAGGTGTCCTTCCGCCAGGCTCCAGCGCTCCTCCGACGGACACGACACCACGCGAACTGGGCGCCAAGACCTCTTCGGCTGCCACGATGGCATGTACTTAGGGCGCTAGCTCCCCATCGCTAGACACGTTAGCACATTGCTACACTCCCCATTGTACACCTAGATCCTCTCCTTACGCCTATAAAAGGGAGGACCAGGGCCCTCTTACAGGGGGTTGGCCCGCATGGAGAAGGACGGGACGGCGCTCGCGCAAGGCCGCTCGCTCCCACTCCCGCGTGGACGCTTGTATCCCCCTACTGCAAGCGCACCCAACTCAGGCGCGGGGCTAACACGAAGGCCGCGGGATCCGCTCTCTCACGCCTGCCTCCCTCCGGCTGCTTCCTTTCCCCCCTTCGCGTTCCGCCTCGCGTCGACCCATCTGGGCTGGGGCACGCGGCAACAATTCACTCGTCGGTCCAGGGACCCTCCGGGTTTCGAAACACCGACACCTTTGTACTCTTATTTGAAGATTTTTGTGAGGCAATGGGGTTAAAGGGCCAAGATTGATCCCGTTTTGGTGCTTGATGCCAAAGGGGGAGAAAATAAGGCCAAAGCAATAAATGGATCAGCTACCACTTGAGAAATTTTGAAAATAGTATAATAGAGCTTTTGGTTTGTCAAAACTCTCTTATTGTCTCTTTTGTCAAAAGTTGGTCTCTTGTGGGGAGAATTGTTGATTATGGGAAAAAGGGGGAGTTTTTGAATCTTTGATCAATTTCTTTTAGAATACCTCTTTTTATGTCTCTACAAGTGAACTTGACTTAGAGATAGGAAATTGAGTTTGATTTGCAAAAACAAACCAAGTGGTGGCAAAGAGTGATCCATATATGCCAAATTTGAATCAAAACAATTTTGAGTTCTCATTTGTATTGATGTTGCACTTCTATTAGTTGCTTTTTGTTGTGTTGGCATAAATCACCAAAAAGGGGGAGATTGAAAGGGAAATGTGCCCTTGGGCCATTTCTAAGTATTTTGGTGATTGAGTGCCAACATAAGTACTTAAGTGAAAATCTATGCCAATTGATGGACAAAGTGCAAATCAAGTCTAAAGGTATGTTTCTAGACTTAGTACATTGTTTTGAGAACTAATGTATTGTGTCTAAGTGCTGGAAACAGGAGAAATCTATTTGGAAAAGAGATGGATGTGTTCAGCCGAAGTCTGCTCAGTCTGAGTGCACCGGACTGTCCGGTGGTGCACCGGGCAGTGTCCGGTGGTGCACCGGACAGTGTCCGGTGCGCCAGGCTGGCTCTGGCGAACTTGCTGCTCTCGGGACTTCAACGGCGGTGTACGGCTATAAATCACCGGACTGTCCGGTGAGCCATTCACAAGCGAACTCGTCGCTCTCGGGAGATGATTAACGACGTACGGCTAAAATTCACCGGACTGTCCGGTGGTGCACCAGACTATCCGGTGAGCCAACGCTCGGCCGGGCCAACGGTCGACCGTGCGATCCGCGCGGGACACGTGGCCAAGCCAACGGCTAGAAGGGGGCACCAGACTGTCCGGTGTGCACCGGAAAGTGTCCGGTGCGCCAACGGCTCTGAATCTGCAACGGTCGGCTTCGCCAAATAAGGAAGGAGATCCGCACCAGACAGTGTCCAGTGGTGCACCGGACTGTCCGGTGCGCCAGGCGACTGAAGGCAAGAATTGCCTTCCTGGAATGCTCTCAACGGCTCCTAGCTGCCTTGGGGCTATAAAAGGGACCCCTAGGCGCATGGAGGAGTACACCAAGCATTCCCCAAGCATTCTAAAGCACCAAGACCTCGATTCCGCGCATTTGATTCTTTGTGATAGCATCTAGAGTTCTATTTGAGTTGTGAACTCGTCGGGTTGTGTTGTGAGCTCTTGTTGCGACTTGTGTGCGTGTTGTCGCTCTGATTTTGTGTCTTGTGTGTGTTGCTCATCCCTCCCTTACTCCGTGCTTCTTTGTGAACATCAAAGTGTAAGGGCGAGAGACTCCTCGTTGTGGAGATTCCTCGCGAGCGGGATATAGTGAACAAAGCAAAACACCGTGGTATTCAAGTGGGTCTTTGGACCACTTGAGAGGGGTTGATTGCAACCCTCATCCGTTGGGACGCTACAACGTGGAAGTAGGCAAGTTTTGTACTTGGCCGAACCACGGGATAAACCACCGAGTCTATCTGTGTTGATCTTCGTGTGGTTGTTGTGTTTTGCAAGAACTCCTCTTTAGCCACTTGGCTTAATTGTGCTAACCTCTAATCAAGTTTTTGTGGCTTTAAGTTTAAGTTTTTACAGGATCATCTATTCACCCCCCTCTAGGTGCTCTCAACAATGTAAAGAGTTATCTTGCTCAATTGAAATAGTTTCATACCTTTGGACCAAATCAACATGAGAGCACTTTAGCTCCTCATGTTCTTTAGTCAACTCGTCAAAGCTTAGCATTTTATGGAGAGAATATCTTCTAGCCTTTGACGAGCTTCGCTTTGCTCTCTCGCTCTTTTTAGAAGTTTGAGCATGGCCGCCTTATCTTCTTGGCTTAAGCGAGCGTAGAGTTGCAAGAAGCTTCTTTCTTCCTCCTCATCCTCATTTGTGCTTCCGCTATCATTTTCATTAGCCACACAACATATGTAGGAATCGAAATGGGAAGACAAACCTTTTGGAGAGGTGGATTCATCGTTCGGTCTCCATCGTTCATTTTCTTCTTCTTCCTTCAAAGGGTTAGTTTCACAAATACCAAAGGAAGTAGAGACACAAAATGAACTATCATGTTTGGACTCATCAAATTTGCTTTTAATTCTAGTCCAAATATCATGCACATCACAAATAGGTTTATCATATTTTATTATGAAGGCATGATAATCTTCTTTGCTAAGGGATTTACTTAAGATGTCATAAGCTAGATAGTTTAAGCGTATACATCTTAGATCTTCCTCGGAAGCATTTTCCCTAGTATAACTAGGAGGAATAATACTCTTGTCTAAAATTTGTTCTAATTGTGGATCTATGGTTCTAAAAGCATTTATCACTCTAGTAGACCATGAATCATAATTAGAACAATCGGAAAGTAATATCTCAAGAGTTACCTCCTTGTTCTCCTGGGTCTTCTTGTTCTTTTGGGATCTTCTACGAGTCATCACTTTGAGTTGTTAGACTCAAGATGAAGTGCCTAGCTTTGATACCAATTGAAAGTTGCCTAGAGGGGGGTGAATAGGTGAAACCTGAAAATTAAAACTTTATCCCCCAACTAGATCCCTTGATTAGTGGCTAGAACAAGATGCACAATTATCGGAGTATAAAAACTAAGTCCTTGCTTGTAAAGAGTATTGCTTTCAAGTAATGCGGAATTGATAAAACAATACAACTAATAGGTCTATGAGAATAAAGCAAAGGGGGGCTTAGATAAGAAGAGCAATAACACAAGTTCTTTCTTGCAAGGTGTTGCTTTACTAAATGAGAATTTAACTTGAAGCAACACTAAATGGTATTAGCAAAGAATAGTGCAAGAAAAAACTTAGAAAGGGAAAGAACAAACAAATCACAAGCAAAAAGCACACGAGACATGGGTGATTTGTTTTACCGAGGTTTGGCCCTCGAAGGCCTAGTCCCTGTTGAGGAGTCCACTAAGGATGGGTCTCTTTCAACCCTTTCCCTCTCTCCACCGATCACGCAAGACCAGCGAGCTCTTCTTCTTCTCAAGGATCACTTAAGACCCCGCAAGGACCACCACACACTTTGGTGTCTCTTGCTAGCTTTACAAGCCTCCAAAACTTTGGAGGAAATTCAATGGGAGTCAAAACTCCACACGCAAATGAACACAAAGAAGTAGCACACACTATCTCTCAATGAATCTCACAAGGCACTAGTGCTAAACTCAAATGTGTAGCTCTCTCTTGCTTGCTCTATCTTTTGTGGCACTTGTGTTGGTTGTAGTGGTCTAAATCTTGCGTATAGGATGGATCAATGAATATGTGTGGTTGGGAGGGCTTTAGTATGTCAACTAGATGACTTGTAATGTTGCTTGGGCTCCCACACCTTGAAGTGGCCGGTTGGGGTGGTATTTATAGCCACCATCCAAAATGTAGCCGTTGAAGAAGGCTGCTGGCGATGGGCGCACCGGACAGTCTGGTGCACCACCAGACAGTGTCCGGTGCGCGGCCACGTCGTCCATACGTTAGGGCTTGGAGCTGGTCGACCGTTGGAGGCTTTGTCCTTATGTGGCACCGAACAGTCCGGTGCCCCTCTGACCAACTGCTCTGACTTCTGCTGCTTTCACTGTGCTGCACTGTTCCCTGTCAGAGTCGACCGTTGCGCGCAGATAGTCGTTGCTCCGCTGGCACACCGGACAGTCCAGTGAATTATAGCGAAGCTGCGCCTTGGAAACCCGAAGCTGAAGAGTTTGAGGTTGATCTTCCCTGGTGCACCGGACACTGTCCGGTGGCACACCAGACAGTCCGATGCGCCAGTCCAGGGAGCACTTCGGTTTCCTTTGCTCCTTTATTCGTGAACCCTTTTTAATCTTTGTATTGGTTTTGAGTTGAACCTTTGGCACCTGTAGAACATATACTCTAGAGCAAACTAGTTAGTCCAATTGTTTGTGTTGGGCAATTCAACCACCAAAATCATTTAGGAAAAGGTTTGACCCTATTTCCCTTTCAGATTCGCTTTGCTAGGGAGGAAACAACACCAAAGCCAAAAGAAGACTAAATTGTTGTCTTTAAAAGCTTCTTCCACATCAGGCTTTGGCTTCCTATTGATGGAATGATCAGCGCAGTGCTGAAGAATTATGAAATACACATGCACTAGCTTACCCCTAACACTATTATGAGCCTGGGGGGTTTCATATGGGTCGTGAGAAGTCAGGGTGCTATTCCTGATCTAGAATGCATATGTAGAGTACATGAATTACACTATCAGACGAAAGAGAGAGCTTTGGATAAGCTACACAATAATTTTGGTTGCTACAACTTCACATACTGGAAGGATTCAAAATTCCTGGTGCTAGCGTACCGAAGCAAGCGACCCAACAATTAGACCTAGAAGTGGTTTGATGTGAATGTTGGTACAAATAAGGGCGGAGATTTGAAAGGCATAATGATGAAGCCTATGAAGGTGAGCTTCAGATTAAAGGGACCTATTTGCAATATGAGTGGAGATGCTCAGACAACATATATTGCTTTTTAGACCATCGTCGATAACGTTGGCACTCGTGACCTAATATAAGATTTTTTAGTGTATAGAGTTTTCCCTATGAGATTTAGCTGGTCCATGCCGAAGCAAGAGAAGGATGAAGAAGTTAAATCTGGTTTGTTGGTTAAGCTTCCGACAAGTTCAAGGAGTACCCACTCTTCAAGAGCCCATGCCCAGAATGGTTTGGGACTATCGAATTCATGAGCAACACAATCTTGGGCAATTATACCATAAAAGAGATCATTTGATGATGACGTCCTTCGGAGAGCGGGGGAAGAGAAGGATGAATAGAGTGATGGATGTCTTTGGCTTTGAATGTCTATACTACAATAACTTGGCCCAAGAAGTCGAAGAGTATTTTGGAACAAGAGGCGGCTAGACTAGTAAAAAGTAAAAAAGGGTATTTGAAAGGGAAATAAGCCTAAAATCATCTCCACACTTGTTTTGGTAATTGACGACCACCACATCCGATCGAGCTAACTAGTTTGCTAAGTTATGATTTCAGGAACTCAAAAAGTACTTCAAGAAAGATCAACCCTCAAAATAGCCCATCGCTGACAATCCGAGCCTCTAGTGCAGGCTGTCTGGGATAACGTAGATTATTCCGGACTATCCGAGCCCTTTTGGCGGACCGTCCGTGACAACTTGATGCACTTTGGTAGAAACTATGCCAAATGCACATTTCTACTGTAGACTGTCCGAAGGAAAGACAAGTACCATTTGACACTATACACGGACCGTCCGACCTCATGCGTGGGCCGTTCGCCCGTTGTAAATCAGACACACCCAAAAGTGTCGGGTTTGGTAAAATGAATTATATCGTCCACGCGGACTCATTTAATGCGATTATAAATGTTGATATAGCCATTATAACTGAATGTTGTGATCGAGCCATTGACCTTGCAGGGACGGACCGTTCGGACCAGGAGTGTGGATCATCTGTGTTTGGAAGAATTGAAGCAATAGTTAGGAGGTGGTTGGTGGACATAAATACAACCCCAACCACCCCCTTGAATGGCACCCAAGCATTACAACTCCCACATTCATTGCAAAGAGCAAGACTTCACTCCATCCACACTAAAAGCATGAAAGTCCTCTCCAAGTGTCGTAATTGTGTTTACAGATCATTAGTGATTAGTGCTTTGGAGAGACTCAAGAGAGTGTGACATTGTGATTTTCTTGTTGTTCTTTTGGTTTGGTTTTCTTGATCGTGCTTTCTTTCTCCTCTTCTAATTCTCATTCACTTGTAAAGATAGAAAGAGACATCTAAGTGTGTGGTGATCCTTGTGGGGTCTAAGTAACCCTCGAGATTAAGAAGCACTCAACCGGTTTAAGTGACCGTTTGAGAGGGGGAAATGGTTGAAAGAGACCTGTCCTACATGGACTCCTCAACGGGGAGTAGGTTCCTAGGAACCAAACCTCAGGAAACAAATTGCTTATGTTCATTGCGTTAATCTTTACTTTGTGATTTAGTTCTTCCTCTCTCCTATCTCTAGTTCTCTTGCTTGTGATCATTTTGAGTTGGCTCCTAAAGTAATCCGCAATTGATTAAGCAACTCTAAGCAAGAAGAACTCTTCTTTCGCACTTTGATTTCATTTATACTCATTCTAACGCTAATCTCGATTGAAGTTTTATGTCCAAAGTTTAAAATATTCAGGTTTCACCTATTCATCACCCATCTAGGCGACTTTCAGTATCTCCAAAGAGATTGAAAAAACGAAGCTGGCATCTGATAATGAAGAAGAATATTTGCACTAAGAGTTCGAGAAGAAATCTTCTATACAAGAGGAGAAGATTAAGGTCATTGCTAGAGAGGAAAGGTGAAGAAAAATCGGCTGAAGCCAAAAGATAACAAAGAGAAGAAAAATGAAGGGAGTGCCTCAACTTTATTATTACAGGTAACCCAAATATTAGAGGTAATGATGAGGCCCATGTCTGTTACAACATTGAGTCATTTGGGGTTAGACCTAACTTGCTTTATGCATACAACGAAGGAGAAGAAAAAAATAAGATGAAGACGAAGTGGTCGAAATTCTAATCCACGTGGGGCTAAGATGGAGCCCGAAACAAAGCATGTTTCTAGGATACTTTGGAAGGCATTGTTTTGAAAATGCCCAAGATATCGAGTCGCATGACGTCCCTTATAGATTCTATCTTTAGGACACCGTTTGCCGCAAATGCTGAAGAAAAAGTTCAAGTCCGTGAAGGGTTGGCGAGTTTGCTAAAGCTGTAGTTATGGCTGAAAGTGGTGTTGTTAGGAAAGAATTCGTTTTCAAAAAGGAAAGAGGCAAAGAGAAAAATAAGCACCAGAATAAGTAGAAGTACGACATGAAAAGATGCCTTTACTCGAGGGCGAACCTAGATCGAAAAAATAAGTTTATATCTTTGGCATGCTGCTGGCAAAGAATTGAGTGAAGAAGATGGCGAATTGCAAAGGTATGCCGAAGGTATGTGATACCCGAAGGGCGCTACCATCTTTAGGAGAAGCAAGAGGGACATTTTAGGGTGTATCCTAGATTCTAGAGAGGTGGAAATTCTTGTGAAGTCTATGCATATTTTCCACTTGCCATTGTTCTTCTTTACCACTACTACATTAGTGAGCCAAGTCGGATAGTCTGTTGGCTCGATAAATTTGACCTCTAGAAGTCCATGGGCTTCAACTTTTGCTGCCTTGATCTTCTCATCTGTCATCTTGCAAAGTCTTTACTTTTTTGGTTAGATCGAGGGGTTGACACTTAGGTTGCGTTATATGATATTACGACTGGCGATAATGAAGTCTAGTGACAACCATGCAAAGACGTCCTTATTCCTATACAAACAGGATAACAACTTGTTTTCTTCCTGAATGCTTAGGTCTTCGCTTCTTAGTACTATTTGGTTGGGTACTAGTTGCAGGGTCCAAGGGGACTCCTTTTGCCTCCTCGTTACTCTAAATGTTTTTTATTTTTTGTTTTTGATGGTCGGGGTGAGGCTGATCTTTGCCTTCCTTAGCTAAATAATGCACATTACGCTGGTCTGGGACAAAATCTCATTCTATGTTATAGGCTACTTGCTAGTCCTCGTAAACTTTTTATAGCTCCGTGAGAGCCGGGTATCTTCATGCATAAATAGAGGTCATCGATGGCTGCCTCTAGTTTATCGATCGAATCCCTTCCGATAATAGCATTGTAGGGGTAGACATGTCAACTATGTTAAAGGTGATATGTTTAGTCCTTACAATGAGGGTTGTACCAAAGGACAACGACAATGTTATTTTTACAGCGGAGAAGGTGCCTTTTCCACCAGGGCCGAGCAAAAAAGCCCGATACCCGAACTCGTATTACTGAAACCCGATTTTAATATGGGAATTTGAAGTGTCAACTCTAAAAACCCAAATTTATTACGGGTACCATACTCGGATACCCGAACCCAAACGTCCCAACCTGGCCGACAGTCGCCCTGAGCCCCTGACGCAGTGTGCAGTGACGCCCTGACGAGGTGTCGCCAGTGATTCAGTGACGCCCTGATGTAGTGATTTTTTTAGTTTTAAAAGTCTGCAACTGCAAGGTCTTATCTTTTTTTTCAAATAGCAATTATTAATTTGTTTGCAAAATAGTACTAAGCCAATGAGTCAGGCGTTCAGCCACAACCCACAAGGTAAGTGAGTCTGCAAGCAGCATGATGTCAATTCACAAGTGGAAGACACCAAAGCCAAGCGCCCAACTGTCAACTGACCAAGAGTCCAATGTCCAAGACCAAATTTCATTTATCTTCATTTATGACAAGTCTATAATGGTAAGGACTGAGGAGTAAGGATCGAATCACCAAAAGATGTACTGAATGATGAATTGTTGATGCTGAACAAGTGAACAACATTGATGCTTAAGAATACTGCTGGATGCATGTCGGCTGTTAGTGTCTGCTGACTGTTGTACAACCTGTACTGTCAATCACCGTACTAGAGTCTACAACCTGTACTATTGTTTATGCTATTGTAAATGCAGGAACTGTTGTAGCAATGCGCACATGGTTGATTTTACAAGCTGGTATGCTTCGTAGTGGGTATCAAATTGAAGGCTGGTGGCATGGCAGACGATATCAAACAGGTAAATAGAATTAGTTTGGGTACTTCGAGAAAACCCGATTATTCGGGTACCCAAATTGTTGAGTAATATAAAACCCAATGTGTTTTCGGGTAATAATTCTTAAACCCAAAATTTCAAAAACCTGAACTATCCGACCTGAATTTTTAGTGTAACCCGAATGCCTAGACCTATTTCCCACCAAATCCATATATAGGGTTGTTTGATGGATGCAATAGGTCACGATTGATGCCCATGTGATCGAAGACATGTAGAAAAATGGTGTCTTCCTGGCTGCCGTTGCAGCAAGGGCCTTATGCAACTCCTAGATGACTATATATGTTACAGTTTATTACCATTGCATCAGTGTGCAATGCATTCTACAGGTCCACATCCTTTGCATCAAATGTCAGGGGATGTGTGATCGCTTCATTTTAACGACGGGTCTAGTGACGACGACATGATTGACCCTTCGGTAATATTCTTTTCTCTATCTTTTATTTTTGAAGTCTATACTAGACCCTCTAGAGATAAGTTTATTATACAGTGTACTGGTGGCTGGTGGAAATCGTCTTCGCAGTTGGGTGGTGGAAGAGGGAGTTGTTGAACGGAGAGTATTATATGTGGTGGTGGTGGAAGGGGCAACCTTTCTTGACGAGGGAGCTAGGGGTGGTAATTTTGTGGGCATTGGAGGTATGGTGGTTGAATGTCTTGATAGCAAGGGGGAATTGTCGCTGATTTGACACTAATCGTGCCATTCTTTCTTTGGCTTCTTTTGTGATCGGGCAATTCTTGGTGGAGTGTCCAACATCTTTGCCATGGAAGACACAATACAATTTGTGATCCTTTGTGGGGCCTCAGTCACGTATGCGGCCTTTGTTGATCCTCCCCCTTGGCCTGGCTGCTGAGGGTGACTTTGATTGCGAGATGGCTTCAACCTATTGTTGCTGGTTTGTAATGTTGTGGACTTGCTGGTTGAGGCTAGCGATCGTGCTGACATTTTTTCTGTTGGCCTCTGGCCTAAGGCTTATTGCTAGAGTGCGAAGTCTTCTTTGGCTTTCGCTATGTTTCTAGCTTGTAGTAATGCAGCTCCTCCGACCTTGCATGTTTTTTAAAGAGCTAATACAACTCTTGGAGGGAGGTGCGGGGTCCCTTATATAATGACTGTATATATCTCCAATGCAGAGGCTACTGATGGCGTAGTCAATTGCCATATGGTCTTTAGCCAATGATAACTAGGTCTTCAGCGACAAGAATTTATTGTAGTATTCGTGGATGCTTTATTTCTCTTGCTGCCTACAGAGGGATAACTCCACGAGTGCATCGGTATCTGGCCTATATCCTTGGAAGCTAGGGAGGAATTTCTCATGGAGTGCCCTCTAGGAGTCAATGGATAAGGGTGTCATCCTTATGTTCCAAGTCAGGGCTGAGCATTCGATGGCAATGATGAATGAATTCGCTATGGCATTGTCGTCGCCCCCTGACAATGTCATTGCTACATGATAACTCATGATGTATTGTGAGGGGTCAGAGCTATCGTTGTATTTGGGCTAGCTACCCGATCGATAATTGTGCAGACATGGCATTGTCTGCAATCTAGCTGAGTGGGGGCATCTCTCATCTAAAAAGTTGAAGCTTTGGAACATGCTCTTGGACGAAGTCTACGTATCATTGTGCTCAATGTCATGATGTTTGGTGGTTCTAGGCGAAGGTTGATGGGCATAGTCCTAATCCATTAACTCGACTATCTCTTGTTGTAGAGCTCTGGATCGTTCTTTTTCCTTTTGGATCAGTCATTGAATTCTGGCCTAGACTTCGTTGCACTGCCTTTTGGATGTTAGGGCCTCCTTTTGCTTTTGTAGGTGGCCATTCCTCATTTAAAGGCTCTTTAGCAGCAACTAGACCTTAGTATTAAGCCAATGCCCTCGCTGTTGTGTAGGATGTCTTCGTCTTCCTCAGTAGTGGGCTGGGGTGGTAGTGACCATTTGTGGTGCTCTAGGATGGGTGCTATCACTTGAAGGTGTCTTTAGGTTGGTGGGAGTTGGATGGTATATTTCTGAATAGGTCGAGCCAAACTTTGGCCTGGTATGGGTGGCTCTAGGAGTTGAACGGGGCATGCTTAGGGTCTTTGAGCTGCATGTGTGAACAATGCCTTCTAGGGTGGGTGTTTCTTTGTGGCGAGGAGGGATTAGTCGTCGGTGTTTGGTTCATTGGAGATGGATGCGACCTTCTAGCCGGGGCTTGTGGGATTTGGTTAGCGAAGGTCACCTTGCCTTTCTTGGTGTTGTTGATGGAGGTGGCCTCCAACAGTTCTGACACGTGGGCCCAAACATTTAGAAACAGGGAGCTCAAATACCTTGTCTAGCATCTCCCATCTGGGGACCAGACTGGGGTATTTATATAACAGTGCTACCCTATGCATTATTACACCAAATGTTACACACGTAAGAAAGGCAAATATGTGTGCCTGTTTAGCTAGCCAAGGGCCCACCGGGCCCTCACTGCCTGCTTATAGTCCTTCGGGTCCAAGTATTGGGGGTCCTTGCCTTGAGGCCTTCGGGGCCAACCATGATGACCAGTTTTTGGCTTGAGGGGGGAGTGCCCTTCGCCCAGTTCAGGTCCTCGCCTCGAAGCAAGCAGATTGCACTGACGGCCAAGGAGCGAAGGCATCGGGCATTGGGGTCTGCTTGATCCAAAGCCTCCAATGTGAGTCTGTCCTCACGTGTACCCTTCGCCTTGATTGGGTCCTTGTCTCGGACCAACCAGACCGTGCCGATGGTCGAGGTCTCGAGGATGACTGTATTTAGAAATCTATTTGTATGGATGACCGAATGAAGAGCCGTCTATGAACATAGAGGCATTTGTAAAGATCGTTAAAAATAACAGCTACCTCTAGAAATGTATTTTTAGAGTGACTTGTTTCAAAACCCATTTTAGAGACGGTTGGAGGCTGATGCACCTCAATTTAAAAAAGACGAGTCTCTACAAATGATTTTTGTAGTAGTATCCAACCCAAAAGTGTACACTCAGCATAAGTGTTTATCTGTTTTTAAAATCATTCAGTGATACATGGCGTCCTTGTAATTCTTCTATTTTTATTTATATGTTGTATTACCCTTATTTTGCATAACACTAGAAAGGCAAAACCAAGCAAAAAAAATACAACTAAAGGTAGAAATGAGGACACCAGCAATACCGAGGGCATCACCTTAAAAAACCCTTGTTTTAAGCCTAACATTTGTAACTTTGATAATCAATTCTTAAAAATTATATAGGTTTACAATATACGATTTATGTTTTTAGATTTACTATAAAAATATTTGTATAATCCATCTATAATATATGTTTAGAAACTTCATTTTTTAGAAAAAATAATGGTCAAAGAACGTTGATTTAGAACAAAACTGGTAAAATCACAAGGAGTAAAGCGCCGCGGCCCCCAGCTGGATGCTTACCGCTGCGGTTGGCCAAAGGGTCCTAGAAAGAACCATGCAAGAGGTTGTACGTACAGTACTAGCTCCGTTTTTAAAATATACTAGTCAGTTACCCGTGCATTGCGGCGACTCACAATAATATCTACGTCCACCAAAAAGATCTCAAGATTATTTTTATTGATTGTCTCCGCTCTTCGCATAATATTTTTATGAACACACGCGTACCATAGACAACAAATCAGATACCCCCATCCCTCGCCTACCCCACTTCCAAGGTTTCGTATAGTAGGAGGGAAAAGGAAGAGGCGGACATACCTATTCGTTGCCGGAGGACATGACGAAGACCTGGGCATCTGGAGGCGACATAGGTAGTATACCGCTAGATATATAGGGAGAGAGCACGCAAGCGGATAAAGAAGCCCAGACGGAGCAGCTCCAAACCGAGAGGCACCCGCACCAAGCGTTAATCCGAGAAGGGCGAGAAAATGCGAGTGTCTTCCCAGCCCTAGACCCGCCGAAGCGACACAACACCACCACCAACTCCATAGCATATGCCGACTGCTGCCACGCTACGGGCCATGGTTGTCCAATATCTCAGACCTGGACTCCCCATCACCAATATAATCTAAGCGTGGCAGGCGCCACCATGTCCTCCTCGACGACACGCACGAAGAAAGGCTAGAAGCATGACCGACTCGCCCCGTACCCACGTCGACGAGCGTCGGTCGGATCGCGGCTGCGACCGTGGGCGAGGGCAGTAGGTTGGGGAGGAAGAACAGGGTGAAGGCCGGGAAGATAAACGGGATGTCCGACGACGGCGAAAACGATAGTGCACGCATGATGTGAAACGTCCTCGTGGACGTGCAATAGCCGCTGCGCGAGTCAGTGTCGAGGCTGGTTCGGACGAATACGGGGAGGAGGCGTATGCTCCTACGCCCTCTGCCGAGAATAGGGTGGTGCGGAGGTGGAGGCATGAGGGGAGAGAGAAAAGTAGAATGGCGAACGAGGTGGTGGCAACTGAGACGATGACCATCATTATCGTGCGGGGGTATAGATGGCCAGATGGGCCATGTCTGGCGAGCCGATTTGAGGCACGATCTATTTAATAGTTTATGGGCCAACCCGACACGAGCGTCGTGCGGTGCTTGGACCGTAGCCTCGACTCATAGTGCTGGCCCAGCCCGACACAATTTTTTTATTTTACAAAAAATCATATATACATATGTACAATTTATATTCATTATTATAAACACCTGACAATGATGTTCTACTATTTATACAACTTCGTCTAGTGTCTCTCACCCTTTTTCTATTAGGGTGTGGGTTCAAACCCCACCTAAGTTGATTTGGTAGAAATGTAGAGACTTTTTTTTTTGTAAAAAGATGACCGTTAAAACTGATGCTTTAAGTATAGTGGAGATGATAAAGTTACTTTTTTAAAAACTTTGACTACACGTCTTATTCAGAAAAAATATAAATTATCATTTATTTTATTATGATTTATTTTATCACTTAAGATTGTTTAAGCATAATTTCAAATTTTATATTTTTAAATAAATATTTTGAATAAGATGAGTGATTAAAGTTTTAAAAAAACAATAACGTCATATATTTGAAAACTGAGGGAATATTAATTTTGTGCACGGCACGTCCGTCACTCTTGCTTAGGGGGTGTTTGGTTCCTCCGGCTAAAGTTTAGCCCGGGTCACATCAAGCGTTTGACTTTTAAATAGGAGTATGAAATATAGACCCAACCAACTGGACTAGATTCGTCTCGTCTTTTAATCTTCGGCTGACAAATTAGTTTTATAATCCGACTACATTTAATACCCGGAACGGAGGTTCAAACATTCGATGGGACAGGGGCTAAATTTTAGCGGGGTGTAAAACGGCTACGGACAAAAAAGCTTTTCTATCTTGTCGGAAGTGTTAACCGCATGCCCAAGGCACTACTGGTGCACAAATGTCTGCGTGGGCACTTTGGCATAATGCACGCGACTACGTACGTAGAACTTGGAGCATTATATATGAACAATTAGTTGCACTAGTCCTCCTCATATATTTCTTCCAATTTATTGGTCACTAAACCAGCCTTAACTATCTTTTTGGTGACAGTTTATTGACGTAATAGTCATTAGTAAAAATCAAAGTACGGGCTATAGTTATGAAGGGGACATACTAGAATAAAATACTTTTGGCAAGGGGGCATATAGGAGCACAACTTAGAATTAGTCGAGGTGACTAATATTTTAAAGCAGAATCAAGGATGAGGTGAAGTAATAATCAATAAGTCCTTAAAACAACCAATGCTACTCTCAGCGGTCCTACAGTCAGCACGGCTTTGATACCACTTATGTCACACCCGGTTTTAGAAGGTAAACCGGATGCGAACCATGTACGTGCCAGGATCAGAAATTCACGTACATAGTGATTACATAAATGACTCATCATAGCACAATGCTTCAAATAACAATAAAAAATAAGTACTAATATTACAGACTAGAGCCATTTACATAATATAAATTAAAGTACACATAATCAAAACGTAGCCAATGTAAATAAACCCACCACAGACAGCTGACTGGGGGAGGTCGCTTGCCTAATCCTCAAACTTGTTGAAGTCCTGGAACTCCTGGAGATCCGCCTCGACACCTTCTTCTTTACCTAAGCATAGATTGCACCAAAGGCAACCTAGTGTTTTGTGAAAGTAAGGGTGAGTACACATCAACGTACTCAGCCAATGTCCTATTTGGCTGAGGTGGACTAGCTTTATGTGGTGTTAAGGTCAAGTAGTTGCTTTTAGTTGGTCAGGTAATTATTAATAGTAGAGAGCCAGGTTTTAACCTTAACCCAAGTTGTTAACCCAAGTTGTTAACCCAAAAGTACTCTTTCCAAACAGAAAGAATACCATAAACCATAATCATAGTCATAACAGAAACCAACATTATCCTCATCATCATCTGTGAACAAAGCATCTCTGATCAATGTGTCTCTAATCAATAGAGCTCCCTTGGCCGCTCATAACCATGACCACGGCTGATATATCAGTTTCATAACACTCTGCAGAGTTTGCATACTTTACCCACAAGTCGTGATTCCCTCTTTAGCTCGGGCTTGCAAGACCCTTATTCACTCCCGAGGTGAATGGCCAGGGATTCACTACGAAGCCATTACAAAGATTCTCTAAGGCTGTAGCCGCCCGTTAGGTTTCCTAAATGCACCGCACTCCTCCCCAAGGGGGCGAACCAACCTTGGCAGAGCGAGCCGCATACACCGAGCCCCATTAACGGCACGACGACGAAGCGAACTACACCCCAGTTCCTCTAATTATTCAGCTAAGGGCGTCTCATTCCACCCTCATGGTTGCACTATTTTCCCGAGCGGTCATCCAACGAACCAGTCCTTACGGAGAGGCACTCGAGAAACAACTTGAGTCCCCTTAAATGCCACAAGTATATCATCATATCCAGAATAAAACCATAGTATCATCATTGTATCTCATCATGTTCTTTGATTAAAGTAAAGCGCTAGCATGAAGCTAACCATAGTAACCCAAAAGGTAATCAAGGACAAGGTAAATAGAAAGCTAGTCAATCCTTATGTTGTTCATAGTATGCGGGACAATGAATTATAAAGTAAATGGGACATAATGGGTCAGAGGACACTTGCCTTCACCAAACAGATGCTCAGGGTATTCAATCTCGTAGAACTCGAGGAGCTTGATCTCGGGACTGGTGGTTCACCAAATCTTGATCGTCGATTCCTCGAAGCTCAGGAACAGACCGCAATCTATTCGCGACGCGCAACAAATACAAACAGGCACAAGCAAACATATACTTGCATAAGAACATTACACCATACAAGATAAAATATTATCGAAACGAGCAATATAAAAATATAGAGCGCTTCTATGGTTACGCGGGGATAAGGAGCGCGACGGTCAAAGCTACGGTCGAGAAGTTATAACGTTTAGACTGAACGAGTATTAATTAGAATATTAGTTCGACATAATTATAATTACATGAATTGACATTATCATATCAAATATAAATTAAAACTACTACTTTGCTTTGACTGACTTACTATTTTAATAGTGGACGATTAAAGAAATAGTTAATTAATTGACATGAGTGATTATAATCGAACGGTTTAATATCGCGTGCGACACGCAAAACAACACGTGCGACATACGCGAACGACGCGCGAACACCGCGACGCCACGCACAACACGCGTGAACAACGTGTGCGACACACGCGAAGGGGCACACGGACAGCGCGCACGAGAACACGTGACCATGTGCGACTGACGCGTGACGACGTGCGCGAACAACACGCGACAACACGTATTTAAGTTAATATAAACCATGTTAATGTTTATTATAAGAGCCCAAGTTGAGTACTACACATTTAATCTAATTGGAAAATAAATATTAGTTAAGCAAACCTTAAGTTAATTGTCTAAAATATATGACCTGACGAATTAACGTTATTAACATGAGTCTTTATAAGAGAAAAACAATTTATTACCACGCGCAGACGTCGCGCGACACATGTGAAACAGCACGTGCGACAAGCACGAACGATGCGTGACCACGCACGCAACAACACGCGAGTAACGCATGGACCGGACACGCGAACAAACACGCTGACGGTGAGCGCCAAACGTGCGAACAACGCGTGTGAACAACGCGCGACCCACACGAATGATGTGTGACGACACGTGACACTGTGTGAAACAAAGCGCATGACATCACGCGACACGCGTGAACCAACGCGACGACGTGTGCGAACGACACACGGCGCGCGCGACACACGAGATAAACTAAATAAACGTCGCATTTATATTAAACGAACATTAGGGCAGAACGTTTGAGTTAATATTAATCACGTCGACGTGCATTTATAAAGCGCAACTTTAAAACTATAAATTAGTTTAATTGAAAAGTCTAATTAATTGACGTTAGTTAAACAAAAACATAATTAATTATTTAAAACATGAGACATGTCGAAACGATGTTACTGACGCGTAGACGATGCTCACCCCTCGACGACAACGAATGGCTCGGCGAGCTCATGGCGAAGCACGAGGACGGCGATGCTGCTACTGCGTCGGGGTCGCGCAAAGGCCGAGTCGGGCCTGCGCAGGCCACACCAACCGCGCTGCGCGAGCCACGCCATGCCTGTGCTGACCATGCTGCGATGGCCGCGCGTAGGAGGAAGCGGGGGCGGCTGGGCCGCGATGCCGTGCCGGGGACGAGGCCAGAGAGGGACCACAGACGCGTGGGGCCTGAATGCCGGGGCGTCGGGCTGACTGCTCGTCGCGGGCCGCGACGACAGCGAGCTGCGACGGCTGCGTGCCGCGCTCTGGGC
The DNA here is from genome assembly GCA_029449295.1 of Zea luxurians. Lineage (NCBI taxonomy): Eukaryota > Viridiplantae > Streptophyta > Magnoliopsida > Poales > Poaceae > Zea > Zea luxurians. The sequence goes on from JAOPSE010000024.1 coordinate 17,570,654, forward strand.
TCTAGGCCACGCGAGGGAGCAGGGCGCTGCTAGCCGCGCTGGCTGGCTGCCGTACAGGCTGGCCGCCACGCTGGCTTGTGCCGTGCTGGCTAGCGAGCGCGCGCAGGGGAGATGCGCGGGCCGCGCTACAGGGCCCGAGGTCGGCCGCGTGCAGGGGCCACGCTCAGATGCGAGCATGGGGGCAGGGGCGGCTAGCTGGGCCGCACCGCCGGCTGCCGCGCCCTGGCCGCTGGCCACCACGCCGGGCTGCTGGTTGCCAAGGAGAGAAGGGAACAGATGCTTGGGGTTGAAGAAGTCATGGATGTGAGTGAAGAGGAACAGCCTGGCGGCTGGGAAACAGGAGTAGTGGCGGCTAGGAAAGGGAGTGGGCAGTTGAGGGAAATAGGCCTGACAAGTGAGTCCTGCACCCTGCTAACGGGTGGGCCCACGAACTGGATGGGCGCTACTCATGCTCCCATGCGCGCGACGAGGCTGGAAGGCCGAGCGGGCCACGGACATGCCGAGCAGCTGGGCCTTTTCTTTCTTTTTTGTTTATTTTGAAATTCATTTTCCTCTTTTTCTTAACACATGTTATTCAAAATGTATGAATAAATATTTGTTCTTTTTTGAAATATTAAAAGAAAAATCATAATAATTAAAAAATAATAATATTTCCAAATAGAATATTCAATAAATATTTTTTTGGTAATTTTATATTATTAATTAAATTGGGCTTCGCAAAAGAGAATAAATTAACTCGTCGAACTCTTTCAACTCAATCAACAACAAGAAGACTAATGCTCTAGCATGTGATGCAATGATCAAAAACCCTTTTTGAGATTCTTTAATACATCTAATACTTCCATAAAAGCAAAATGTTATTTTTAAAAGATAAAGAAAGGCAAAGGAAGAAGAGGGTAACATCTGAATTTGGTGGATATTAGAAAAGAAATTTTATACCCCCAAATTCAGGGTGTTACACCGGATCACTCCAATTCAAATGGAGTTCCATGATTCGAACAACAAAGCTCGAAACGCTTTATTCTCGTGTCTCTCGCTTGGTGAGTATGAGCGAGTTGGACATCTGACTAAGGCTCATCACATCTGGTCTACCCTCGAGAGATTCCATGTGGGCAACGATCATGTGAAGACTAGACTGTTTGAGACGTACATGCGAGAGTATGAGAACTTCACATAGTTGGCTGGAGAGACCATTGATTCTATGTTCTCCAGGTTCTAGTCAATTGTGAATAAGATGCGTGCCAACAAGGCACAGCTACCCTATAGTGATCATGAGAGGGCGCTGAAATTACTACATGCTCTAGATCGAAGGGTTTGGGAGGTGAAGGTCTCGGCAATCATCGAGTCACCCAACTACGAGACTCTCACCATGGACGAGCTCTTTAGCAAGCTCAAGTCCACAGAGATTGACCACCAGACTCGGGCCAAGATTAAGAACCCTAGTGCACCCACCATGGCCCTGGTCTCTAGAGGTGGTTCTGCTTCTAACTCTTTACCTGCTATGTTTTCTCTATCTTCTTTGTTGTCTATTATAGAGGAGTAGGTGGAGAGCCTTGGGGATGAGGAGCTGGCACTTGTGGCTAGCCGGTTCACGCGGTTCCACAACAACCGTATGAGCCGCCGGCGTGGCGGGTCCAAGGATGGATGCTACAATTGTGGCAATCCCGACCACTTTGTTGCCAGCTGCCCCAAGAAGGGCAAAACGGAGTCTAGCCCGCGCGACCATCACTCTGGTCTACGCAAGGGCAAGTACTCCTCTGGCAAGTACAAGTCCAAGGGAGGATTCGACAAGGAGGCACTCAAGAAGAAGTACCTTCAGAAGGCAAAGATCAAGGAGCGTGCCTTCCTCGCCTCCCTCAGCGACCTTGACCACGACTCCGACGATGTTTATCTTCCTCCAGCGATGAGGAGACTGAGAGGCGAGTCGAGGACAAGCTAAACGGGCTGTGCTTCATCGTCGACACCGCAGGAGGCTTCTGCACCATGGCACTTGGTGAGGACGCGGTCGGCACTAGCGACGACAAAGACATCGGCGACGACACTACTTCTGAGGTACTACCTTCCACCGATGATCTCGCCGCTGAGATAGAAGAGCTGAACGCTGCTTTGGCTAGTCATGATAAGTTGCTTAGGTAGGCTGCTCGTTAGAGGAGAGAGTTTAGATCCAAGTACGAGAGCACGCTTAGGGAACTTGAGTCTGCTAGAGCTTCAGTTGAGGTGTCCGAAGAGACTGAATGTGATGAGTGCGCTCTACACATGTCGAACATCACCACTTTGCAGACTAAGTACTCCACCTTGCTAGATGAGCGCGACGAGTTGAGATCTAGGTCTATCCTGTTGGGTGCGTGTACCGTTTGTCCTGGCTTGCAGTCTGAGCTAGCAGAGAGAGATGCTAGGATAGCTTTGCTTGAGAAGGCTAGCTCAGTAAGTGCCCCTGCACCTGCGCAGTGTGCACTTTGTGAGGGTTTGCAATCTGCCCTTGAGTCCTGCAGACACGACAAGACAAGAATCGAGGAAGAAAACACATACCTTCGATCTATCTTAAGTTGGGTGTCATACAGTGAGCCCTAGTTGGGCATGATGGTCAGTCAGTTCAAGAGGGGAACTGGCGGACCGGGGTTGGGCTTTGCTACTAAGGATGGGAGTGTCGCTCTCTTTGGAAAGGTTGGTGAGTGTAGTGGTTTGACACCTTCAAAGAAACCTTCACCCACTCCCAAGCTTATCAAAACCACCTCTGCTAAGCCTGTCGCCCCTATGAGAGATGGTGTGATTGATGAACCTATGAGAGCTCCTCCTCAGAAACAAGTGTGGCTTCCATAACCTAACCATCTTAGGAACACACTTGACACTTCTCCTGACATCTCTAGCGATCCCCTTCCTAGAGCCTCTCAACCATCCAAAAAGAAAGCCCCCTCCCACAAACAAAATCCACCCAAGAGAGAGGTGCGGTACCATTGTAAATATTGTGAGAGGGATGGGCATCTAGCTTCTTTTTGCTTTAGGAGGAAGAGAGATGAGCGGTGGGTTTCTGAGTCGAGTAGGAAGGACATGAACCGCCTCTTTCATGGTGTTCATGCTCAGCCTGTTCAGAGACGTCCTGGGAGGCCTAGAGGTGTTTTGCTTCTTGCCACTAGGCCTTAGGCAGTGAGACCATGTGGTGGTCATGCCCGATGGGATGCTGGTCGTGTGTCATATGGCCAAGGACCATGTGACAGAGGCTTTGGTTCATACTTCCCCAGCGGACCACAACGTTCTTGTGGTGATCGCTTCCCTTCGGGACCGGGGATGTTTGGTGTTTTCCCTAACACTTTTCAGAGGCAAATGCCGCAACACTAGTATTCTTCACAGTTTACTTACCCCAGTGTTGTGCCATTTGCTCACTCCGTGTCTTACTATTGATGCAGGACGGAGGTCTGGAGAACACGTGGCTCATGGATTCTGGCTATTTGCGCCACATGACCAGAAGCTCAAAATGGTTCTCCAGCCTTGACCCCATGATTGGTAAGGAATACATCACATTTGGGGATAAGTCAAGAGGTAAGGTTGTTTCTCGTGGCACCATTCGGGTGAATAAGAGCTTTATTCTCAAGGATGTTGCTTTGGTCTCGAATCTGCATTTCAATCTACTTTCTGTTTCGCAACTCCTTGAGGATGACTATGAAATGCGCTTTAAAAAGGGCTTGTCACAAGTTTTGGATGCTCGTGGGGATCTTATTTGCTAGATTTCCCCTTTTGGTCGAGTTTTTAGTGCTGATTTTTCACATTCTTCTGGCCCTTCTTGATGTTTGTTGGCAGGATCTTCCTCTTCTCTTTGGAAGTGGCATAGGAGGCTAGGTCACTTGAGCTTTGATCTTTTGTGTCGTTTGAGCTCACTTGACCTCATCCAAGGATTGCCCAAATTAAAATTTGAGAAAGATCTTATCTATCACCCTTGTCGTCATGGCAAGATGATTGCCGCTTCCCATTCCCCAATCACCAAGGTGATGACCTCGCATCCTGGTGAATTGCTTCATATGGACACTGTTGGTCCAGCCAGGGTTTGCTATTTTGGAGGAAAGTGGTATGTGGTTATGGTTGTCGACGACTTCTCTCGCTACTCTTGGGTGTTCTTTATGACGGCGAAGGATGAGGCTTTTACTCATGCTCGAGATTTGATTCTTCGGTTGCAAAATGAGTTTCCTAAAAATGCCATGAGAGCTATACGCAGTGACAATGGCATAGAATTCAAAAATACTCAATTTGCAACCTTTTGTGCTTCTTTGGGACTCGAGCATCAGTTTTCCTCTCCGTATGTGCCCTAGCAGAATGGTATTGTTGAATGCAAAAATTGAACCCTTGTTGAGATGGCCAGGACGATGCTTAATGAGCATAGGACTCCTAGGCATTTTGGGCCGAAGCGATCAACACTGCTTGCCATGTGTCCAATCGCATCTTTCTTCGGGCTTTTCTGAACAAAACTTCTTATGAGATGCGATTTGGACGGCCACCCAAGGTCAGTCATTTTAGGGTATTTGGCTACAGATGCTTTATGCTAAAATAGGGTAATCTGGACAAGTTTGAGTCCCGGTCTTCTGATGGGGTTTTTCTGTGTTATGCATTACATTCTCATGCTTGTCGTGTTCTTAACCTAGAGACTAACCAGATTATGGAGACTTGTGAGGTTACATTCGATGAGACTGCACCTTGTCCATCCCCTATCTTTGAGCCTGTAGGTCCAGATCAGATGGGGCAGACCATCTTTGTGGAGGAGGAGCACGACGACGCCGATTGGGTTGCTCTCAAGCCAACTCCACCGGTTGCCCCAATCGAGCCTGCTTCCACTACTACGGCTGATGGACCTAGCCCCACTACTTCCACCACTTGGGGTCTGCTCGAGCCAGCTCCTGCTGAGACTGGAGGAGTTGAAGCTACTGTTGAGGGGGAGGCCACTTCCTCAAGGGAGGCTCCACAGCATATTCAGCACCGTCACCCACCTCGGCAGATGATTGGGGAGCTTCACGAGCGAGTCACTCGCTCTAGGTCACACCACATTTCTCATTTTGCTCACTCAGCTGTTGTTGCTACTTTTGAGCCCCGAGATGTTGGACATGCTTTATCTGATCCTAACTGGGTTAATGCTATGCATGAGGAGCTTGAAAATTTTGAAAGAAATCAGGTTTGGGTTTTGGTGCCACCTCCTTCTAACTACCATCCCATCGATACAAAATGGGTTTTCAAAAACAAACAAAGTGAGGATGGTTTGGTAGTGAGAAACAAGCGAGGTTGGTTGCCCAAGGGTATTGCCAAAAAGAGGGAATTGATTATGACGAGACCTTTGCCCCTGTTGCCCGTTTAGAGGCCATTAGTATCCTTTTAGACTTTGTTGCTTCAAAGGGTTTTAAGCTTTTTCAAAGGGATGTCAAAAGTGCCTTTTTGAATGGGTATATAGAGGAAGAGGTATATGTTTGGCAGCCCCTGGTTTTGAGAGTTCCAAGTTTCCAAACCACGTTTTAAACTCCAAAAAGCTTTGTATGGTTTGAAACAAGCCCCTAGAGCCTGGTATGAGCGTTTGAAATCTTTTCTACTTTCTAAGGGTTTTAAAATGGGCTCTGTGGACATAACTGTTTTTCTCCTCAAGCATAATAATAACACCCTTTTAGTCCAGATTTACGTGGATGATATCATCTTTGGTGGTTCTTCTAATGCTCTTGTGTCTAGATTTTCAGATCTTATGAGTAGGGAAATTGAGATGAGCATGATGGGCGAGCTGAATTTATTTATTGGGTTGCAAATCAAGCAGACTCAAGACGGGACCTTTGTACATCAAGGCAAGTATACAAAGGACGTCCTGAAGAAGTTCGACATGGGCGAGGGAAAGCCTCTTTCGACACCCATGTCCACCTCGACGACACTTGACACTGATGAGGATGGCGAACCCGTGGACCAGAAGGAGTACAGGAGCATGATTGGCTCTCTCCTGTATTTGACTGCGACAAGGCCGGACATACACTTCGCAGTGTGTTTGTGTGCTTGTTTCCAGGATTCCCCACGCACATCTCACAGAAAGGCTGTGAAACAGATTATGAGGTACCTACATTTCACTCCTGAGTTTGGTTTGTGGTACTCCTCATCGTCCGTTCTGTCCTTGTGCGGTTATTCTGATGCTGATTTTGCGGGTTGTCTTTTGGAGCGCAAGTCTACTTCTAGGACTTGTAAGTTTTTGGGTACTTCATTGGTTTCATGGTCTTCTAAAAAACAGTCTAGTGTTGCCCTGTCTACCACAGAGGCCGAGTATGTTGCTGCCGCTAGCTGTTGTTCGCAGTTACTTTGGATGATGGCTACCTTACAAGATTTTGGCTTGGATTTTCATCATGTGCCTCTACTTTGTGATAGCACGAGTGCCATAAGTGTTGCCAAGAATCCTGTGCTACATTCGAGGACCAAGCACATTGATGTTCGCTTTCACTTTCTTTGTGATCATTATGAGAAAGGCAACATCGAATTGCGCTATATTGATACCACTTGCCAGCTTGCTGACATTTTGACCAAACGCCTTGATAAAAAAAACTTTTGTTCATTTGCGAGGGGAATTGGGTGTTTGTTTGCCTTTTTGATTAGAGGGCTCCCTTTTGGTCTTTTCTTCTTATTTTCTGCTTTCACTTTCTTTTGTATTATATCTGCATGTCATATTGAGCATCACTTGTATAACTGCTAGAATGTGATTCTGCTCCTAGTAGTATGTTCTTTGTGTACATGATAATGCTATGGCATGCTTAGGCTCTTTTTGCTCATATTGATACAATATTGTTGAGCTAAGTTGTTTTCATAATTGTGAACTTGACTATTACTTGCTCAATCTAAAATTGTTCACCATTAAGATTGGAACCTAACATGTGTAGGATGTGTTGAAATCCTTTTTGCTATTACTAGTACGCTAGGTGGCTATGTCTCATGCCTTGAGTCATTCACTTGTCTTGATTTATTCATATCGTGCTAAAAATTCAAAATCAAGATAAGTGATAATCATAAAGATCGAGATGGGTTTGTATTTGTCACCACATCACTATATCAAGACTTATTCCATTTGCAATTTTGGATGAACTTGAGCAGTGTAGTGGACGATTGAAACCAGTGTTTTTAGCTTCTGATTGCTTGTCTGCATAGGCTACACCCAGTTGAAAAGTCAGACAAAGACAATGCTTACAACCTCTCGCACTCACATGCTTTTCAATGAAATTTGGAATCCGCTGCAAAATCCGATAAATCTTGAAAATTTCAAATGGTATCTATTTTAGATATGTTTCTACCATGATGAGTGATCACTGTTTGGGGTAGTTCACCTTGTTCACTTGTGACTAGCACTTAGTTGATTTCCTGCTTATTATGTGCTTAGTGATGTCTTTGTGGTGAACATCTTTTTGAAATGCTTAAAACTGAATCAAAATACTTACACTTCACATATCTTGTGCATATGACCAGTTTGAGCATCTGCTAGCACGTGCATTTATTGATGCACACATAGCACAACACCACTTAGAGCATTTTTGACACTCTAGCTGGTATACTCCTAAAGCTCATGCATTTTCTCCATTTCATACTCTCTGTTGCATTTCTGTTTTTTTTTCTCAGGGGAGGTTCTCTTATCAAGGGGGAGTTTTTTTTCTTTTTACCCCTGTTTGTGCTTGATAAGTTCACTTGTCAACAAGGGGGAGAGATTTTGAAATTTCCTGTTTCCTCTATCTAGGGGGAGAATTTTGTCTTTTGGGCTTCCCCTCATTTAAGAGGGCGAGATGTGTTATTTGGAGCTATTGCTAGTTGTGTTGAGCCGTTTGTCTCCTTCTGGAGGAACTAGCTTTGATTTTAGCTTTTATGCTGATCTTATGCTCTAAATTGTTTTTTTGTGCTCTGATAAAGCCTTTTGTGCTCCGTTGAGATTTTGGCTTCTCGCTAGTGGTGTTGAACCCTGCTTTTGCCTCTTATTGAGGGCTAGTCTTTTCATGCTTGGTCGTGTTGAGTCGTTGCCCATTTCTTTGGGGACCAAGTTTTGCTTACTCTAAATGACTTGTCTGGTTTTTATCTGGCTTATGGTCATTTGAGTGAGTTTCTCTTCTTCTTCCTCTTTCTGTTTATATATGCTCAAATGGTGGTGTTGACAATGCACTCATCAAGGGGGAGATTGCGAACACAAGGTTGACTTGTCCCTTGTGGTTCGGGTTGATGATGAGTGATTGTCAACGGGTAGCACTCTGGGGTAGTCAGTGGACAGACCAGAGTGTGAGATTATGCTTGTGCAACCATGTCGGTCGACTTGTGGTGTGCAGGTGTGGAGCATAGGAACGATGGTCGATGGTTGAGGTGATGGTCATACAGGCTCGTGTTGATGGACCGGGAGTGGTCAAGGGCGTGTGATGGGTGTTGACAGAGCAGCCAGGTGACCAACCGTGGTGGCTGACACCTAGGACACTGAAAGGGAAATGTGCCCTTGGGCCATTTCTAAGTATTTTGGTGATTTAGTGTCCAACACAAGTGCCTAATTGTAAAAAGGTGGACAAAGTACAAATCAAGGATAAAGGTATGTTTCTCAGACTTAGTACATTGTTTTATGGACTAATGTATTGTGTCTAAGTGCTGGAAACAGAAAAAATCGAGTTGGAGAAGAGATGGCTCGAGCAGCCAAAGTCTGCTCAGTCTGGGTGCACCGGACTGTCCGGTGGTGCACCGGACAGTGTCCGGTGCACCGGGCTGGCTCGAGGGAAAAGGCTGCTCTCGGGACTTCGACGGCGGTGTACGGCTATAATTCACCGGACTGTCCGGTGGTGCACCGGACTGTCCGGTGGGCCGTTCACAGGCGAACTCGTCGCTCTCGGGAATTCATCATCGACGTATGGCTATAATTCACCGGACTGTCCGGTGTGCACCGGACTGTCCGGTGAGCCAACGGTCGGCAGGGCCAACGGTCGGCCGCGCGATCTGAGCGGGACACGTGGCCGAGCCAACGGCTAGAAGGGGGCACCGGTCTGTCCGGTGTGCACCGGACATGTTCGGTGCGCCAACGGCTCTCAGTCTGCCAACGGTCGACTGTGCCATTTATGGAAGGAAATCGGGCACCGGACAGTGTCCGGTGTGCACCGGACTGTCCGGTGCGCCAGTCGAGAGAAGGCAAGATCAGCCTTCCTAGATTGCTCTCAACGGCTCCTAGCTGCCTTGGGGCTATACAAGGGACCCCTAGGCGCATGGAGGAGCACACCAAGCATTCCTACAACATTCCTAAGCACCAAGACATCGATTCCGCGCCTTTGATTCTTTGCGATAGCAATTAGAGCTCTAGTCGAGTGGTGAACTCATTGAGTTGTGTTGTGAGCTCTCATTGCGACTTGTGTGCGTGTGTTGCTGTGATTTCTTGTCTTGAGTGCGTTGCTAATCCCTCCCTTGCTCTGTGCTTCTTTGTGAACTTCAAGTGTAAGGGCGAGAGGCTCCAATTTGTGGAGATTCCTCGCAAACGGGATTGAGTAAAGTAAACAAAACACCGTGCTATTCAAGTGGGTCTTTGGACCGCTTGAGAGGGGTTGATTGCAACCCTCGTCCGTTGGGACGCCACAACGTGGAGTAGGCAAGCGTTGGTCTTAGCCGAACCACGGGATAACCACCGTGCCATCTCTGTGATTGATCTTGTTGGTTATTGTGTTTTGTTGAAGATTCCTCTCTAGCCACTTGGCGGTTATTGCGCTAACACTTAACCAAGTTTTTGTGGCCTAAGTTCTTAAGTGTTACAGGATCACCTATTCACCCCCCCTCTAGGTGCTCTCAATTGGTATCAGAGTCGTTCTCTTCACAAAGGGACTAACCGCCCGAAGAGATGGATCCTAAGGGGAAGGGAATCGTGATCAACGACAAAGAGAAGGAATCCTTCGTCAACGAGCCGAAGGACGACAAGCCTACCGACTCCGACTCGGGCCATAGACGGAAAGAAGGGAAGAAGAAGAAGACGAGGCGCATCAAGGAGATCGTCTACTACGACGACATCGATGAGTCTACTTCTTCCCAAAAGGACGACGACCACAACGACTACGAGAGAAGGAAACCGGTTAATTCGAACTTTTCTTTTGACTACTCTCGTATTCCGCAAAGTTCAAATTCACATTTACTCTCCATTCCACTCGGCAAGCCTCCACACTTTGATGGAGAGGACTACGGATTTTGGAGCCACAAAATGCGTAGTCACCTATTCTCTCTCCATCCTAGTATATGGGAGATTGTAGAGAGTGGAATGCACTTTGATAGTACGAATAGTCCTGTGTTCATTAATGAGCAAATACATAAGAATGCACAAGCTACTACTGTTCTTCTAGCTTCTTTGTGCAGGGATGAATACCACAAAGTGAGCGGCTTGGATAACACCAAGCAAATATGGGACACCCTCAAGATTTCTCATGAGGGGAACGACGTCACCTTGCTCACCAAGATGGAGTTGGTGGAGGGCGAGCTTGGACGGTTCGCGATGATAAGGGGCGAGGAGCCAACCCAAACATACAACCGGCTCAAGACCCTTATCAACAAAATAAGGATCTACGGAAGCACACGATGGACGGACCACGACGTCGTCCGACTGATGCTAAGGTCCTTTACCGTTCTTGATCCTCATTTGGTGAATAATATCCGTGAGAATCCCAGGTACACCAAAATGTCGCCCGAAGAAGTCCTTGGAAAATTCGTAAGCGGGCGAATGATGATCAAGGAGGCGAGGTACGTGGAAGACGCTCTAAACGGTCCAATCAATGAGCCTCAACCCGTTGCTCTCAAAGCAACAAGGAGCAAGGAGGCGTTACCCAGCAAGGTAGCACAAATTGAGGCGGCCGGACTCAATGATGAAGAGATGGCCCTCATCATCAAGAGATTCAAGACGGCGCTTAAGAGTCACAAGGGACAGCCAAGCAAGACCAAAGCCAAGGGGAAGCACTCATGCTTCAAATGCGGTAAGATTGGTCATTTTATTGCTAACTGTCCCGACAATGATAGTGATCAGGATCAAGGGAACAAGAGGGAGAAGAAGAAAAACTATAAGAAGGCAAAGGGCGAGGCACATCTTGGCAAGGAGTGGGATTCAGATTGCTCCTCGTCCGACTTCGACAATGAAGGACTCGCCGCCACCGCCTTCAACAAGTCATCCCTCTTCCCCAACGAGCGTCACACATGCCTTATGGCAAGGGAGAAGAAGGTAAGTACTCGAAACTCTACTTATGATTCTTCAAGTGAGGACGAATCTAGTGATGAGGATGAAATAGATTATTCATGTTTATTTAAGGGCCTAGATAGAACCAAGGTAGATAAAATTAATGAGTTGATTGATGCCTTGAATGATAAGAATAGGCTTCTAGAAAAACAAGAAGATTTGTTGTATGAAGAACATGACAAATTTGTAGAAGCACAAAAATCTCATGCTTTAGAAGTTAAAAGAAATGAAATGCTTTCTTGTGAATTATCTTCTTGCCATGAGACAATTTCTAGCTTAAGGAGCATTAATGATGATTTGAATGCTAAGTTAGAAATAGCTAGGAAATCAACAACTTGTGTAGAAAATGTTGTTATTTGCAATAGATGTAAAGATTTTGATATTGATGCTTGTAGTGAACACATAGCTTTGATTGCAAAGTTAAATGATGAACTGGCTAGTCTTAATGTCCAACTTAAGGCTAGCAAAAGTGATTTCGATAAACTAAAATTTGCTAGGGATGCCTACACGATTGGTAGACACCCCTCAATTAAGGATGGGCTTGGCTTCAAGAGGGAAGCCAAGAACTTAACAAGCCATAAGGCTCCCATCTCCGCCAAGGAGAAAGGGAAGGCCCCTATGGCATGTAGTACTAAAAAGAACCATGCTTTTATGTACAATGATAGAAGACAATCTCATAGGAGTTGTAATGTTTTTGATTCACATGCCTATGACTCTTATGCTATGTATGCTTCCAGTTCTTCCTATATGCATGGTACAAATATGCCTAGGAAAAATATTCATCATGTGCCTAGGAAGAATATTGTTCATGTTCCTAGAAAAGTTATGAATGGTCCCTCTACAATTTATCATGCTTTAAATGCCTCCTTTGCTATTTGTAGAAAGGATAGGAAGATAGTTGCTAGGAAATTAGGGGCAAAATGCAAGGGTGATAAAACTTGCATTTAGGTCCCTAAGGAAATTGTGACTAACCTTGTAGGACCCAACAAGAGTTGGGTACCTAAGACCCAAGCCTAAATTTGCCTTGCAGGTTTATGCATCCGGGGGTTCAAGCTGGATTATCGACAGCGGATGCACAAACCATATGACGGGGGAGAAGAAGATGTTCACCTCCTACGTCAAGAATAAGGATTCCGAAGATTCAATCATATTCGGTGATGGGAACCAAGGCAAGGTGAAAGGTTTAGGCAAGATTGCAATATCAAATGAGCATTCTATCTCTAATGTGTTTTTAGTTGAGAGTCTTGGATATAATTTACTATCTGTTAGTCAATTATGTAATATGGGATATAATTGTTTATTTACAAATGTAGATGTGTCTGTCTTTAGAAGATGTGATGGTTCACTAGCTTTTAAGGGTGTACTAGACGGCAAACTTTACTTAGTTGATTTTGCAAAAGAAGAGGCCGGTCTAGATGCATGCTTAATGTCTAAGACTTGCATGGGCTGGTTGTGGCATCGCCGCTTAGCACATGTGGGGATGAAGAACCTCCACAAGCTTCTAAAGGGAGAACACGTGATAGGTCTAACCAATGTTCATTTCGAAAAAGATAGACCTTGTGCAGCTTGTCAAGCAGGTAAACAAGTGGGAGGAGCACATCACAGCAAGAATGTGATGACCACGTCAAGACCTCTGGAGCTGCTGCATATGGACCTCTTCGGACCCGTCGCCTATCTGAGCATAGGAGGAAGTAAGTATGGTCTAGTTATTGTTGATGACTTTTCCCGCTTCACTTGGGTGTTCTTTTTGCAGGATAAGTCTGAAACCCAAGGGACCCTCAAGCGCTTCCTCAGGAGAGCTCAAAATGAGTTTGAGCTCAAGGTGAAGAAGATAAGGAGCGACAACGGGTCCGAATTCAAGAATCTTCAAGTGGAGGAGTTCCTTGAGGAGGAGGGGATCGAGCACGAGTTCTTCGCTCCCTACACACCTCAACAAAATGGTGTGGTAGAGAGGAAGAACAGGACGCTCGTTGATATGGCGAGGACTATGCTTGGAGAGTTCAAGACCCCCGAGTGTTTTTGGTCGGAAGCCGTGAACACGGCTTGCCACGCCATCAACAGGGTCTATCTTCATCGCCTCCTCAAGAAGACCTCATACGAGCTGCTAACTGGTAACAAACCCAATGTATTGTACTTTCGTGTATTTGGGAGCAAGTGTTATATTCTTGTGAAGAAAGGTAGAACCTCTAAATTTGCTCCCAAAGCTGTAGAAGGGTTTTTATTAGGTTATGATTCAAATACAAAGGCGTATAGGGTCTTCAACAAATCATCGGGTTTGGTTGAAGTCTCTAGCGACGTTGTATTTGATGAGACTAATGGCTCTCCAAGAGAGCAAGTTGTTGATCTTGATGATGTAGATGAAGAAGATGTTCCAACGGCCGCGATACGCACCATGGCGATTGGAGATGTACGGCCTCAGGAACATTTGGAGCAAGATCAACTGTCTTCCTCAACTATGGTGCATCCCCCAACCCAAGATAACGAACAGGTACCTCAAGTGGAGGCGCATGATCAAGGGGGAGCACAGGATGTTCGAGTTGAAGAGGAAGAAGCACCTCAGGCACCTCCAACCCAAGTTCGAGCGACGATTCAAAGGGATCATCCCGTCGACCAGATATTGGGTGATATTAGCAAGGGAGTAACTACTCGTTCAAGATTAGTTAATTTTTGTGAGCATTACTCTTTTGTCTCTTCTATTGAGCCTTTCAGGGTAGAAGAGGCCTTGCTAGATCCGAACTGGGTGTTGGCCATGCAGGAGGAACTCAACAACTTCAAGCGCAATGAAGTTTGGACGCTGGTGCCTCGTCCCAAGCAAAAAGTTGTGGGAACCAAGTGGGTGTTCCGCAACAAACAGGACGAGCACGGGGTGGTGACGAGGAACAAGGCTCGACTTGTGGCAAAAGGTTACGCCCAAGTCGCAGGTTTGGACTTTGAGGAGACTTTTGCTCCTGTGGCTAGGCTAGAATCAATTCGTATCTTGCTAGCATATGCCGCTCACCATTCTTTCAGGTTGTACCAAATGGATGTGAAGAGCGCTTTCCTCAACGGGCCGATCAAAGAGGAGGTGTACGTGGAGCAACCCCCTGGCTTCGAGGATGAACGGTACCCCGACCACGTGTGTAAGCTATCTAAGGCGCTCTATGGACTTAAGCAAGCCCCAAGAGCATGGTATGAATGCCTTAGAGACTTTTTAATTGCTAATGCTTTCAAGGTCGGGAAAGCCGATCCAACTCTTTTTACTAAGACTTGCAATGGTGATCTTTTTGTGTGCCAAATTTATGTCGATGACATAATATTTGGTTCTACTAATCAAAAGTCTTGTGAAGAGTTTAGCAGGGTTATGACACAGAAATTCGAGATGTCGATGATGGGCGAGTTGAACTACTTCATTGGGTTCCAAGTGAAGCAACTCAAGGATGGCACCTTCATCTCCCAAACGAAGTACATGCAAGATTTGCTAAAGCGGTTTGGGATGAAGGATGCCAAGCCCGCCAAGACGCCGATGGGAACCGACGGACACACCGACCTCAACAAAGGTGGTAAGTCCGTTGATCAAAAAGCATACCGGTCCATGATAGGTTCTTTGCTTTATTTATGTGCTAGTAGACCGGATATTATGCTTAGCGTATGCATGTGTGCTAGATTTCAATCCGATCCTAAGGAGTGTCACTTAGTGGCCGTGAAGCGAATTCTTCGATATTTAGTCGCTACGCCTTGCTTTGGGATCTGGTATCCAAAGGGGTCTAACTTTGACTTGATTGGGTACTCAGATTCCGACTATGTTGGATGTAAGGTCGATAGGAAGAGTACATCGGGGACGTGCCAATTCTTAGAAAGGTCCCTGGTGTCATGGAACTCTAAGAAACAAACCTTCGTTGCCCTATCCACCGCTGAGGCCGAGTACGTTGCCGCAGGACAGTGTTGTGCGCAACTACTTTGGATGAGGCAAACCCTCCAGGACTTTGGCTACAATCTGAGCAAAGTCCCACTCCTATGTGATAATGAGAGTGCTATCCGAATAGCAGAAAATCCTGTTGAGCACAGCCGCACAAAGCACATTGACATCCGGCATCACTTTTTGAGAGACCACCAGCAAAAGGGGGATATCGAAGTGTTTCATGTTAGCACCGAGAACCAGCTAGCCGATATCTTTACCAAGCCTCTAGATGAGAAGACCTTTTGCAGGCTGCGTAGTGAGCTCAATATCTTAGATTCGCGGAACTTGGATTGAATTGTAGCATACATGTGTTTATGCCTTTGATCATGTTCATTCTGCATTTTGTTGCTTATTGTGGTGCTCAAGTTGTACAAACACTCCCTGGACCTCACAAGTCCTTTTTGCAAGTGATGCACATATTTAGGGGGAGCTGTGCTACAACTTGACCCTTTGAGACTAACCATGTACTTGAGTTTGGTTGTTTTAGTCTTCAAGGAGGATTGAAAGGGAAAAGGTGGACTTGGACCATGCAAGACTTTCACTGCACTCCGATGAAAAGAGTAACTTTTCCAAGTTCATCTTTATACTCTTATTGCCCATTTGCTCTTATTTGAAGATTTTGGTGAGGCAATGGGGTTTAAGGGCCAAGATTGATCCCGTTTTGGTGCTTGATGCCAAAGGGGGAGAAAATAAAGGCCAAAGCAATAGATGGATCAGCTACCACTTGAGAAATTTTGAAAATAGTAGATTAGAGCTTTTGGTTTGTCAAAACTCTTTTATTGTCTCTTATGTCAAAAGTTGGCCTCTTGTGGGGAGAAGTGTTGATTATGGGAAAAAGGGGGAGTTTTTGAAATCCTTGATCAAATTTCTTTGGAAAACCTCTCTTTATGTCTCTACAAGTGGTTTTGACTTAGAGATAGGAATTTGAGTTTGATTTGCAAAAACAAACCAAGTGGTGGCATAGAGTGATCCATATATATCAAATTTGAATCAAAATAATTTGAGTTCTTATTTGAAGTGATTTTGTACTTGTTCTACTTGCTTTATGTTGTGTTGGCATAAATCACCAAAAAGGGAGAGATTGAAAGGGAAATGTGCCCTTGGGCCATTTCTAAGTATTTTGGTGATTTAGTGTCCAACACAAGTGCCTAATTTTAAAAAGGTGGACAAAGTACAAATCAAGGATAAAGGTATGTTTCTCAGACTTAGTACATTGTTTTATGGACTAATGTATTGTGTCTAAGTGCTGGAAACAGAAAAAAATCGAGTTGGAGAAGAGATGGCTCGAGCAGCCAAAGTCTGCTCAGTCTGGGTGCACCGGACTGTCCGGTGGTGCACCGGACAGTGTCCGGTGCGCCAGGCTGGCTCGAGGGAAAAGGCTGCTCTCGGGACTTCGACGACGGTGTACGGCTATAATTCACCGGACTGTCCGGTGGGCCGTTCACAGGCGAACTCGTCGCTCTCGGGAATTCATCGTCGACGTACGGCTATAATTCACCGGACTGTCCGGTGAGCCAACGGTCGGCAGGGCCAACGGTCGGCCGCGCGATCTGCGCGGGACACGTGGCCGAGCCAACGGCTAGAAGGGGGCACCGATCTGTCCGATGTGCACCGGACATGTCCGGTGCGCCAACGGCTCTCAGTCTGCCAACAGTCGACTGTGCCATTTATGGAAGGAAATCGGGCACCGGACAGTGTCCGGTGTGCACCGGACTGTCCGGTGCGCCAGTTGACAGAAGGCAAGATCAGCCTTCCTAGATTGCTCTCAACAGCTCCTAGCTGCCTTGGGGCTATACAAGGGACCCCTAGGCGCATGGAGGAGCACACCAAGCATTCCTACAACATTCCTAAGCACCAAGACATCGATTCCGCGCCTTTGATTCTTTGCGATAGCAATTAGAGCTCTAGTCGAGTGGTGAACTCATTGAGTTGTGTTGTGAGCTCTCATTGCGACTTGTGTGCGTGTGTTGCTGTGATTTCTTGTCTTGAGTGCGTTGCTAATCCCTCCCTTGCTCCGTGCTTCTTTGTGAACTTCAAGTGTAAGGGCGAGAGGCTCCAATTTGTGGAGATTCCTCGCAAACGGGATTGAGTAAAGTAAACAAAACACCGTGGTATTCAAGTGGGTCTTTGGACCGCTTGAGAGGGGTTGATTGCAACCCTCGTCCGTTGGGACGCCACAACGTGGAGTAGGCAAGCGTTGGTCTTGGCCGAACCACGGGATAACCACCGTGCCATCTCTGTGATTGATCTTGTTGGTTATTGTGTTTTGTTGAAGATTCCTCTCTAGCCACTTGGCGGTTATTGCGCTAACACTTAACCAAGTTTTTGTGGCCTAAGTTCTTAAGTGTTACAGGATCACCTATTCACCCCCTCTCTAGGTGCTCTCAGACACGCACTTGTGCGAGGACATAGTGGAGTGGACCGTGTTGCCGGCGTGGTCGAGGACTAGCGGGACACGCGTCTGATCATGGAGGACGCGCACAAGGTGCGGTGCTCACGGCAAGTTTGGTGGTTTGGGCCTCAAAACCACCCAGCGCTACGGATGGCTGGTTTTGCTGAGTTTGGGCCTCAAAACTCGACGGTGGCAGTTTCGGAGGGAACCGGTTGTGGCATGCGGCGTGATCGCGGAGGGTGCGTCAAGGCGAAGCAACTCCGTGTGAAGGACGTGGCCGTCGGATCGAAAACCTAGGAGTTAGTCCATTTCGCCCCTGTGGAGTGGATAGGCTCTATGTAAATAGGGATAGTTTAGGAAGTGAGAATAACCCTCTATAAATAGAGGGGAGGGCTGGTTAGTTCAACATCCCTTGGCTGCCATTTATTTTGAGCACTCATTCTAGAGCTCCTAGTTTTCTCTCTAGGTAGACACCAGTTGAGCTGAGGGTTCCGTAGTGATTTTGTACTTTGAATGTGTTCTTGATTTTCAAGTTTAATCAGAGGAAGTATCGCCGGTCCAGCCTACAAGGCTCTTTGGCTTCAAATCTCAGTTTTTACCCTTGCTAGAATTTTGAAGTTTTTATAGTCTTTGTAACACCCCTGGTGTTACTAAAACTGAAATCTGGCATAACATCATGTGCATTAGCATATCTGTGATTTTAATGACTCTAGAGTGCCTTTACTAGGTTTAAGAAAACTTTGAATGTAAGTAGTAGTGAGTAGGAAGTTTAGAGAAAACCCTCATATGTAATCCCAAATAATGAAATTTGAATTTAGTCATATTTTGTCCAAAGTCAAATTATCAAACTTATAGAGTTTTCCATACCAAATAGCTTTCATGTGTATAGATTTTCAGGTCTTATAGGAAAGAGGTGGGATTTCAGAATCTGGATTTCAGGTTTAGTGTGATTCCTAGAACTGAAGCTTTTATGTTTAGAGACCACTTTGGAAGTCTATTAGTGGCAAATTTATACCATTCTAGACTTGGAGTATTATAATAAAGTGCAAGACCACATGTTGGTGTATAAATTTAATTAAGGGTCATGCCACTAATGCTGTATAAAACTGGTGGAAAAACTTAGCCCAAAGGTCCTATCCTCAAATCTGAAATTTCAGACTTAGTGCAGTTCAGATTTTAGAAATGTGTATAATTGGTCTAACATTGGGGGCCCTTTTGTGGATGATTAGTGGAGTATTGGGCCATATTTGCTATAGAGAAATTGTAGATTACCTATCAGGGCACAAGTTTGCTTAAGGGAGGCTGGTTTGGTTCTACACAAAAATAGCAGAAAATGGCGCCTACAGATAGGCTGTCAGACTTCTACAGCTTTAGATGGGGAAAGTGTACTGGTCTGAATTTCAGTAATTTGGCTCCACTTTGGAGCTGTATGGTGTCTTTTCTAGGCAGTTTGGAGCTGAGATCTTTATAATAAAAATGGAGATCATCTATAAATGAATAAATTCCTTTAAGTAAGTTGGGTTTGATCCAACACAAAAAGTAAAGGGAAAACTATCTGAAAATCATCCTGTCAGTCTGTGCGTTCAGATTTTATTTCAGATAACTGAAATCATGGCTCCTATGAGATGTGCCTCACTTTGGAGTAGCATAAATGGAGGATTCCTGTAGCCTATTTGTAGGGCTTTGGGCAAAGATGTATTTAGTAAGTTGGTAGACCATAGTAAGTATAACAACCTGCTTATAGGTTGTATGACTTGGCGCTACACAAAAACCACAGAAAAAGGCACCCGAAGTTGGACTGTCAGATGCCTCACAGTTTCAGATAATGAATAACGCTCTAGGCTGAAATTCTGTGAGTGACTCAATTTGGGAGTTATATGGTGTCGGTTCTGGACAGTTTTGAATTGGGATCTTTATAGAAAAGTTGAAGAGTACATATTGGTGTACAAGTTTACTTCACAATGATTAACTTGGTACCATATAAAATAAGTAGTTAAGTACCCTTAAAGTTGCCTAGACAGTCTGAAATTTCTGGGTTCAGTTTCAGAAAACTGAAATATGGTTTCTGTGTGACTTGCCTCACTTTGGAGATCTATAACTCGAAACCTGCAAGGTATTGACTCTGGAAGTCTACAACAAACTAAAAGACCAATATTCAGGGAATAAGTTTGATGTGGAAAGTTAGCTCTGTCATTATAAATAAATTGGAGAAACGGAAGGGACAAGGTGGCTGCTGTTGTCGACTGAAGTAGATCAGAATTGTGCAAAAGAGAAAAAGAAGAAAATCAGAGAAACATATCCATCTCCACCTGTGCTCTAGAGATTTCTAGTGTCTGTCAAAAGGGAAATTCGTGTCCTGTGGAGGGAGTAATTCATCCCAGCTTTATCACTGCATGGATCAGAGTCCCAAGCGGTGAATCCTGGCCATAGTGACTCAGCTGCTTCCCTGTTTGGTTTGCTGTCCAGCATGCAGCAAAGGAGACTGGAGTTTTTCCTGTGCTTGGGGCTGGGTGGGATATGGTGAGGGTGTCCACGTGCATAGGTTCATGCACTAGCTGGACCCAAGGATTCACCTCTCCCGTGAACATGTGAAAGCAAAACTGGGTTTACCCTCTGTTCTCTGCACTACTGCCCTCAATTCCCTTTGAAGAGTGTTCTAAATACCTCTGTGCTCCTCGACCACCATCTGATAGTGCATACGTTGCTAGCACCCTTGTACGTAGAAATGGTCAGCTGAAACCATCCCTCCAACCAGCAGACTCCCAGTATTTTTGAAGACCCTGAAACTGGTGACCACACCCTTGTTCCTCTCAGTTCGCCGTGACCAGCAATTTCTGAGGTGAATACTACACCATTAGTTCATGTTTCGTTGTTGATAGGGTACAATGGTTCTCATAGAGTTGCCCTTTTGAACGTTACCGTAGTACCCCGGCCAGAACGCCATCGGGTCTGTCTAGCACGCCGTCGCGGACAAGCTTTGCGTGAGCTGATTAAACCGTACTCTCCCTGGATAAATCTTGCGTGAGCTGATTAAACCGTACTCTCCCTGGATAAATCTATGTGGGCATAGTGTGCTAGACCAATCCCTGGGACTCACCATAACCGTGAATGGAACACTTCGAGGTCCTAGACCCTGGTTCGTGCACGCCAGAGTTTGGTATGTCCGCCGTCGCCGTGATCTGGGCAGCCTAGACTATTTAAATCCGAATCGCTTACGGGTTAGGTCGAGCCGGACTTGGGTGACGTTTAAGAATGTAAATCCTTGCCGAAGATGGCCAGAGTGGGCTTGTCGTGAGCGCGCAACCTCGTGCCCGACTTAGGGTCGCCGGAGTCACTATCATGGACTTGAGTTTGTGAATAAGCAAAAAGACAGGGATCTCAGTGCTAAGGTCAGTGAAACAATTAAATAGGACATAGGACCTTTATTCGGTTAGCTGATGCAACGAGGGTAATTGCACAAAATTGCACAGCGCCGGCGCGGGGCCAGTTCCTTCGCTGTTAGTGGGCTGCACGGTCGGTTTTGGCCCAGTCACTATTACAGTTTTCTTTTTTTTCTTTTAGTTGACAACTTGTAAAATGCACACAAAAAAAAATGTAGAAAAATGCAAAAATTGTGAAACCAATTTTGTTGAATCCGCAAAATTCTGTAGTTTCTGCTGGAAATAGTTTTAGGATTTTTGCAGCAATAATTAAATTTTTGGGTAATTAAAAGTGTCTCTGGAATGCCTAAATGAATTTTAGAAATAAAAACCAGTGCACCAAAAATTATGAAAACTTGCAGAAACATTATATACCCTTACAACAGCTCCTGGTAGAAATTTGAGTCTGTTTAAGTTTAATTTACTTGGAGAACCAGAAACTACTTTAGTAAACTTTAATCTATTTAGTTCTCTAATTGTTTGAAGTAAGTTTAATTTGATAATTTTGGTCCACTATTAAGAAACCTAGAACCATGTGTATAATCACTGTATGCTTAGTTAAAAGTATTTAAACTTTTCTACCTCTTCCCAAGTGAGAGTTTGCATAGCATATCATTACATAAGCATTCATATACTTCGAATTGACTTGTAGAGCACCTTGAAGAAGAATTTGAAGTTGAAGTAGAAGGGGAGCCTGTTCCTCCATCTGAAACTTCTCCAACTGAGGCTGTCACTGAAGGTCCTCCGGAGGGTGTCCCATTTGGATTTGCTGCTAACTGCAATATCCTGGTAGAAGAGCCCGACTCTCCTCCTCACCAAGGCAAGCCCCGGTGCATTTGCCACCTCCTTGCTGTTTTAAAAACATTTTATCACTTATATGCTGCATTAGGTGGTAGGAGTTGAATGGGTAAACCTTTGCTGCATAACTTCCTTGAATTATTGATTATCATCCTTGATACCTGATTTGAAAAGCTAGATATGCTTAGCCTGCTTATAGACAAGGAACAAAATATTTTAATGTATGAATCATGCTTTTACAAAGAAAAAGGGGCTGGAATGATGAAGGTATCAAAGGCCTTGATGACTTCATCATTTCGGTAGGGTACCTCTGACAGGTACCAGATTTTCAGAATTATTTTAATATGAGACCAGACGTTGAGCAGGAAAGGTCGCCCGTCTGTGTCGATTAAGGACCGTACCGAAAGTAGGCTTGCTGATCTAGGACCCTTTAACTGGCCACATGCCTCGTCATGGGTAAGCTTAGCCTCGGTCGGACCAATACCAGAACAGCTCGCACGCACTGGGAGTGGAGAGATGGCGAGAGTAGCTTGTACCCTCCGTGGCAAGAGACTGGAAGGTGGGGTGCTGTACTCTCGGAAACATGGCGGGCACCATGGCGAGAGTTACGTGTACCAACCAGGCCAATGGCTGGACGGTGGAGTGCTGTGCTCTCGGGTCGCGTGAACCCGTTCTGGTCTTGAGAAACCCGGTGGCGAGTTGACATATGCAAGGGTTAAGTGCTACATATGTCGTGTGGTTGGAGATCCTCAGCTGAGTATTAATCGATTCGGATCGCCGAACTTCTCGGATATGAAGACTGGATCACTGCCCTGCATCGTAGATAACAAGTGAAACTAAAGCTGTTAAAATGAAGCTAGTGTAGGACAAGTGAATGCTCTAGATTAGGCAAATCTAGATTCAGGAAAAGTACTTAACTTGTGAAGTAAAAGTTTGGCCTAAGGATTCACTACTAGTAAGCTTTTCTGCAAAACTGAGTCTTTGAAATTTGGTAAGCCTTACCTTGATTCCCAACAACTAGCATATCCTTGCGAGTCTTTTTCTTTAGTCGGGTCAGTCTTGCTGAGTATTTCCATACTCAGGGTTTATCCCATTGTTGTTGCAGGAGAAACTATCAACACGTATGGGTTTTGTTAAACTCATAATGGTGACTTTTACTTGTGTGCATTATGTGGGTTCTGCGGGAAGATAGTTTCTTCCCAGTTGATGTAATAAGTTAGCACTTCAACTCTACCTCGGGCATGTAATAATAAATACTTTGTGGTTTGTAAACTTATTAGCTTGTTAATGTATATTATCTTATTGTAAAGACTTCCGCTCAACTCCTGTTTTTTTTTAAACTCTATGTTCTGGATTGGTTATTGTAATATTTGCAACTTTGCGTGAATGGTCCTTGGAAAGGAACGAGTTCATCGAAACTCGGCAACTCGAGTAAGTTATCTGATCCACTTACCTATCTATCCGAGGCCTTGAGGGCAAGGATTGGTGTACGTGGGCCCGATAACTTGGTTGGGTTGTGACAGCTGGTATCGGAGCCCTTCACACAATTTGCAAGTAATAGAATAATCGTAAGAACCTATTTTTAAAGGAATTTGAGTTCAAATGAATTTTTGGAAAACTCTAAAATTAGGATTACATGCCTGGTAGTAAGAAGTGCAATTAGTACTATAATAAGTCAAGGACTAATCGGTGGCTTAGTTGAAGGTACTAACCACTAACCCACAACTTAGGCTAGAATTTTCTGCAGGTACACTAACAAAACACTAGCAGATTACGACTAGTTAATCTCGGAGTGAGTAGGGTTGCCACCGCCATAGAACGTGATAGCCATATATTTTGGCAGTAGTTGTGGGGCGAATAGGACCCGAAGCATGCATCATAACACTCACTCTTTATTAAAAAGTTTTCCCCCTAACGCAAGATGGTTACCATAATATATGTGGGTCAAAAAAAAATTCTAACTCTACTAATCCTTGGTCTTTTATTGTATCTTTACTCTTTAAAAATTCAGAATGGCTCCCCCTAAGCAGACGCCCCGCATGCATGTTGGACCGCGAGGCGTGCCAAAGCATCGACTGGCCTCCCGTACTGTGGAGACCGGCAGTAGCAGTCGCACACCTCCATCGCAGGTGGAGGCAAACAGTGGTCGTCACGCACCTCCGTCGCTGGTGGCACAACTACAGCAAGATTTAAAAGCGTCAGTCAACGAACGGGGCTTGGACGCTGCTCATATTCTGGAGCTACTGGCTGAAAAGAAGCAGCTTCAGAAGCAGTTAGCTGAACAGAAGGAGCAACTGGCTGTGACAATGCGATCTAGGGAGGCAGCGTTTGCCCGTGAGGATCATTTGAGGGGTCGTTTTCAGGATTTAGTTATGGCCTACAATGATCTAGAGGACTACTCCAATGTACTGCATGAGGAAGTTCACCAGCTGTATTACCAGCTACACCCCGATGATGCACCAGGAGCCGCAGAGGCAGAGGGTGGTGTTGTGTTAGCTGATGGGGGTGAACCGGATGCAGACTCAGAGGAAGAAGCAGCGCCTGTGTTTGCACCAGGTGGAAATTCTCCAGTGGGTAGTGATGTGTCAGGAATAGACACTGATGCAGAGGATTAGAATAGGCACTAGGTCTATGAGTGCATCCTCTGTTGTAATATTAGTACCAGCAGCAGTCTGGAAATTTTGGTATTGTAACCATTAAGGATCATGTATTTTGTTTTTTTTATATAATATATTCCTAGTTGTGGACGCCCATTTATGAGTTCTGTTTCATTTCAGATGCCTAGGCGTGTTCGACTATCTGATATAGCTGGCACCTCTCAGGGCGGTGTGGAAGATGACTCTGATCCTCCACCGCCACCAATTCCTCCAACCCTAGCTGATGCAATTGCCGCGTTAGTAAATGCGACGGCTGACAATGCACGTGTTTTGCGTGAAGTGCTTCAGAACCAAAATCAACATGGGGCTCGGGTACCTCCAAATAATGCCAGAAATGCTTCTTACATGGAATTCATGGAGACTCGACCTCCCACTTTTATAAAAGCTGAAGAGCCACTTGAAGCTGATGAATGGCTTTGGGTGGTGGAACAAAAGTTTGGGTTGATCCAGTGTACCGAAGTGCAAAAACCTCAGTTCGTAGCTCAGTTACTTCGTGGACCTGCCAGCACTTGGTGGGCAAACTTTGTGGCTGTACAACCAGCAGGACATCAAATTACTTGGGCTGAATTTAAGGAAGCTTTTAGAGCACATTATATTCCAGATGGAGTCCTGCAAATGAAACTAGAGGAATTTTTAAGGCTTAAGCAAGGTCCTGACACGGTGATGCAATATCTTGGGAAGTTTAATCACTTGTCCCAGTATGCTGTTGATCATGTGAACACTGACGGTAAAAAGCGAGATTGTTTCATGCGGGGTTTGAGTTTCAAGCTGCAAAAGAAAATGGCAACCTGTTATGACTTGACATTTAATAGAGCAGTCAGTGTGGCGATTGCAGTAGAAGACAAGGGGCGGGTGCATCAAAATGCTAAAAGGATGTGGAAAGGCTCTGGAGCTGGATCTTCCCAGGATCCATCAAAGCGTCAAAAGGTAGTAATCAGAACAGCTGGTTCTCCCAACATTCCCTATCACTCAGCCGCTTATCCTGCTAAGACTCCTATCTACATCCGTCCCACAAATATGCAACGCCAATCCTTTCCCACAAATAACCAAGCTCCCCGTTTGCCTGCTCCCACTGGCACCAAATATCCCTGCTATAACTGTGGAAAAGCAGGGCATTTTATTAAAGACTGCCCCTACCCCCGCCAAAACAACTCAAACTTCCAGAAACCAGCAGGAAATCATTCTCAAAATCAGAACAAGAATACTTCTGGGAACAATGCAAAAGGAAGGGACAACAGAAAATTCGGGCGAGTATTCTATACTCAAGTGGATGTGACTCCAGAGGGAAATCCTGTGCTTATGGGTATGTTCCTTGTTGCCCATCATCCTGCCAAAATACTTTTTGACACTGGTGCATCCCATACATTTCTCAGTAAAGATTTTGCCGTGCATCATAATGTTTCTATTCAAGAAGCAAGATGGGGTGTGGCAGTACAATCACCCGGGGGTCGATTGTTTACAAAGGAAATGGCCTTCCAAGTGCCAATAGAATTAGTTGGGCATAGTTACCCTACTAATATGATAGTGCTGAAAGGTCAAGATATAGATGTGATTTTAGGCATGAATTGGCTAGTCCAACATGAAGTCGCTACTGATACGAAGAAAGGGACCATTCGATTAAATACTTTGTTAGGAGAGAGCCAGTTGCAAATTCAGTTGCCCCCACTAAAAGAAGTCTCAGGAGGAGTCTATAGTACATTAGTTAAAGAGTTAGCCAATATTTCGGTGGTGCGAGAATTTCCGGATGTTTTTCCAGAAGAGTTGCCAGGTTTGCCACCAGAACGTGATGTGGAATTCTCAATTGAATTAAAACCTGGTACAGCTCCTGTCTCTCGGAGGTCGTATAGAATGCCCCCAAATGAGCTGGCAGAATTGAAGACGCAACTGCAAGATCTGTTAGAAAAAGGTTTCATTCGACCCAGTTCATCACCCTGGGGCTGCCCTGCCATCTTTGTGAAAAAGAAGGACCAAACATTAAGGATGTGTGTTGATTATAGACCCCTGAATGAGGTAACTATCAAGAACAAATATCCATTGCCGCGAATAGACCTTTTGTTTGACCAGCTTGTTGGGGCAAAGGTATTTTCCAAGATTGATCTCCGTTCCGGTTATCATCAAATTCGGGTTCGGCCAGAGGATATTCCGAAGACGGCTTTTACGACAAGATATGGGTTGTATGAGTATTTGGTTATGTCGTTTGGACTTACTAATGCTCCTGCCCATTTCACCTATTTAATGAACTCGGTATTTATGCCAGAATTGGATAAGTTCGTGGTAGTTTTCATTGATGATATCCTGATTTATTCCAAGAGTAAAGAAGAACATGCTACTCATCTTCGGGTGGTGCTGACTCGACTTCGGGAACATAAGTTATATGCTAAATTCAGTAAATGTGAGTTTTGGTTAGATCGAGTTCCATTTCTTGGTCATATTTTGTCAGCAGAAGGAGTAGCCGTGGATCCTAGTAAAGTGAAGGATATCCTAGAATGGAAGCCACCTACCACGGTTCATCTTGTTCGAAGCTTCCTGGGCATGGCAGGATATTATCGTCGGTTCATTCCTGATTTTTCAAAAATCTCTAAGCCAATTACCGAATTACTGAAGAACAATGTGAAGTTTAATTGGACACCGGAGTGTAATGAAGCCTTTGAGAAGTTAAAGAAATTATTAACCACGGCACCCGTGTTAGCACAACCTGATATTGAGAAGTCTTTCGACGTATATTGTGATGCTTCTGGTACGGGCATTGGATGTGTGTTAATGCAAGAAGGCCGTGTAATAGCATATGCTTCACGACAATTGAAGAGACATGAAGAACATTATCCTACTCATGATCTGGAGCTTGCGGCAGTTGTGCATGCTTTAAAAATTTGGTGTCATTATCTTCTGGGCAATACTTGTCATATTTATACAGATCATAAAAGTCTCAAGTACATCTTCACTCAAGCAGAATTAAATATGAGACAACGAAGGTGGCTTGAGTTAATCAAGGACTATGATCTAGAAGTGCATTATCATCCTGGCAAGGCGAATGTGGTCGCAGATGCGCTCAGTCGCAAGGAGCATTTATGTTATCTATTGGCTAGTCCTCTTGAGACCACAATTTGTCAAGAAATGGAACGACTAAATCTGAGTATGTTCCAACCTGCCCTACTAGCTAATCTACAACTGGAGTCAACTTTAATTGATCAAATTGTGGAAGCTCAGAAGACAGATGCTGGGATAACCCATATCAAGGAACACATGGCAATGGATCCTACTACGTGTTTCCACATGGATAACAAAGGTATTCTTTGGTTTAAGAACCGATTAGTAGTTCCAAAGGTTCCTGAGTTGAGGCAACAGATACTGGGTGAATCTCATACCTCCCGGTATTCTATCCATCCTGGGAGTAGTAAGATGTATCAAGACTTAAAATCGCGATTCTGGTGGACTAAGATGAAAATTGAGATTGCTCGTTATGTTGCTAGGTGTGATATTTGCCAACGAGTAAAGGCTATACATCTAAGGTCTGCTGGGCCGTTGCAATCGTTGCCTATCTCGGAAGGGAAATGGGAGGATATCAGCATGGATTTCATCGTAGGTTTACCCAAGACTTCCAGGGGTTGTGATTCTATTTGGGTAATTGTGGACCGTTTCACCAAGGTTGCACATTTTCTACCAGTAAAGACTAGAGATTCAGTGGTTTCCTATGCCAAATTGTACATTGCACGCATCCTGAGCCTACACGGTGTGCCAAGGACGATTATCTCAGATCGTGGTCCTCAGTTTGTGGCCAAATTCTGGGAAGGGCTGCATACGTCTCTTGGTACCAAATTAATTCATAGCTCAGCCTACCATCCCCAAACCAGTGGGCAGACCGAAAGAGTAAATCAGATCTTGGAAGATATGTTGCGAGCATGTGTATTAGTTTATTCGGAAAAATGGGATGAGTGCTTGCCGTTGGCTGAATTTTCCTACAACAATAGTTACCAAGAGAGTATCCAGATGGCACCTTTTGAGGCCCTTTATGGGCAGCGGTGCCGAACTCCACTCAACTGGTCGGGGCCCGGTGAACGGTTTTTCTTTGGGCCAGATTTAGTAAAAGAGGCGGAAGAAAAAGTGAAACTTATTCAACACCGTTTGAAGGTTGCACAACACCGTCACAAACGTTATGCAGACAAGCGAAGACGACCCTTGTTTTTCCAAGTTGGCGATTTTGTGTATTTGAAGGTTTCACCTATGAAAGGGGTAAATCGTTTTGGCATTAAAGGGAAATTGGCACCACGCTATGTTGGCCCTTTTGAAATACTAGCACGGTGTGGAGATGTGGCTTATAAAGTGAAACTACCTGAACATCTTTCGGCCATACATAATGTATTTCATGTATCCCAACTTAAGAAATGCCTTCAAGTGCCCGACAAAGTGGTAGAAATTTCTGATGTTGATCTGGAACCGGATTTGACTTATTCCGAGCACCCTATAAAGATTGTAGATCAGCAGGAAAGGGTTACCCGCAGAAAGACTATCAAATTCTACAAAGTGCAATGGAATAAGCATTCCGAAGATGAAGCTACATGGGAATCTGAGGAGTTTTTGAATAATAAGTTTCCTAAGTTTTTAGAGTCTTGTAAATCTTAAGTCTATTGTAAATTCTACTTAATGTAAATTGACTGGGGCACCCACACCCCCTGCCTTGTAAAAGAAATAAGGAAATGGGATTGTGACGTGTTTCCTTTTCCACTACTTACCCTCGAGCTTTAATCTCGGGACGAGATTTATTTTTAGGGGGAAAGGATGTAACACCCCTGGTGTTACTGAGAGCACCTAGAGGGGGGGGGGGTGAATAGGTGATCCTGTAAAAACTTCAAACTTAAGCCACAAACTTGTTAAGTGTTAGCACGAGTATTGCCAAGTGGCTAAGGTGAAGTCTCAACAAAACACAATACCACAAGAGATCAAGACAGAGGTGACACGGTGGTTTATCCCGTGGTTCGGCCAAGCCAATGCTTGCCTACTTCCACGTTGTGGCGTCCCAACGGACGAGGGTTGCAATCAACCCCTCTCAAGCGGTCCAAAGACCCACTTGAATACCACGTTGTTTTGTTGTTCCTTTCACTATCCCTTTTGCAAGGAATCTCCACAAATTGGAGTCTCTTGCCCTTACAAGTATGATCACAAAGAAAGCACAGAGTAAGGGAGGGAAGCAACACACACAAATCCACAACAAAAGCGCACACACACGGCCAAGACTCGAGCTCGAATGACTATCTCAGAGTTCACAATAGAACAGAGCTCGAATCGCTTAGAATCACAAACGAATGCGCAAAGAACTTGTGTGGATGATCAAGAATGCTCAAGAGTTGCTTGTGTGTCTCCTCCATGCGCCTAGGGGCTCCTTTTATAGCCCCAAGGCAGCTAGGAGCCGTTGAGAGCAATTCTGGAAGGCTATCCTGGCCTTCTGTCGTCGGGGGCACCGGACAGTCCGGTGCACACCGGACACTGTCCGGTGCCCGATCTGTTTCCTTTTCGGGCGCTTCCGACCGTTGGAAGACTGCCGTAGATCTGCGAGCCGTTGGCGCACCGGACAGTCCGGTGCACACCGGACAGTCCGGTGCCGTCTTCCGACCGTTGGCTCGGCCACGTGTCCCGCGCGGATTGCGCGGCCGACCGTTGGCCCTGGCCGACCGTTGGCTCACCGGACAGTCCGGTGCACACCGGACAGTCCGGTGAATTTTAGCCGTACGCCGCCGGCCAAAAACCCGAGAGCGGCCAGTTCGAGTCGAGTTGGCCTGGCGCACCGGACACTGTCCGGTGCACACCGGACAGTCCGGTGCTCCAGACCGAGCTGGGCCTTGGCTGCACACAGCCAAGTCTTTCTCTCCCCTTTTCTCTTTTTCTTCTTTCTGTTTCTAACACTTAGACAAATATGTTAGTCCATAAAACCAATGTACTAAGGCTTAGAAACATACCTTTATCTCATGATTTGCACCTTGTTCATCCATGTACACAAATTCATAATTAAACACATGTGTTGGCACTCAATCACCAAAATACTTAGAAATGGCCCAAGGGCACATTTCCCTTTCAATCTCCCCCTTTTTGGTGATTTATGCCAACACAACATAAAGCCACTAGAACAAGTGCAAACTCAATTCAAATAACACTTTAAATTTATTTTGAATCAATTTTGGCATATATGGATCATCCTTTGCCACCACTTGGTTTGTTTTTGCAAATCAAACTCAAATCTCTATCTCTAAGTTAAACACACATGTTTAAGCATAAAGAGAGTCATTCAAAAAGAGATTGATCAAGGATTTCAAAAACTCCCCCTTTTTCCCATAATCAATACTTCTCCCCACAAGAAGCCAACTTTTGACAAGAGAGACAACTTAAGAATTTTGACAAACCAAAACTCTATTCTACTATTTTCAAAATCTCTCAAGTGGTAGCTGATCCATTTATTGCTTTGGCCTTTATTTTCTCCCCCTTTGGCATCAAGCACCAAAACGGGATCAATTGTGGCCCTATAACCCCATTGCCTCACCAAAATCTTCAATTAAGAGCAAATGGCAATAAGAGTTCAGAGATGGACTTGGAATAGGTTACCCTCTCATCGGAGTGCAGTGGAAGTCTTGCATGATCCAAGTCCACCTTTTCCCTTTTAATTCTCCTTTGAGACTAAATCAAACAAACTCAAGCATATGGTTAGTCTCAAAGGGTCAAGTTGCAACACATCTCCCCCTAAACATGTGCATCACATTGCAACGGACTTGTGAGGTCCATGGAGTGTTTGTACAACTTGAGCACCATAATAAGCAACAAAATGCAGAAGGGAACATGATCAAAAGCATAAATACATGTATGCTACAATTCAATCCAAGTTCCGCGAATCTAAGACATTTAGCTCACTACGCAGCCTGCAAAAGGTCTTCTCATCTAAAGGCTTGGTAAAGATATCGGCTAGCTGGTTCTCGGTGCTAACATAAAACACTTCGATATCTCCCTTTTGCTGGTGGTCTCTCAAAAAGTGATGCCGGATGTCTATGTGCTTTGTGCGGCTGTGCTCAACGGGATTTTCCGCTATTCGGATAGCACTCTCATTATCACATAGGAGTGGGACTTTGCTCAGATTGTAGCCAAAGTCCCTGAGGGTTTGCCTCATCCAAAGTAGTTGCGCACAACACTGTCCTGCGGCAACGTACTCGGCCTCAGCGGTGGATAGGGCAACGGAGGTTTGTTTCTTAGAGTTCCATGACACCAGGGACCTTCCTAAGAATTGGCACGTCCCCGATGTACTCTTCCTATCGACCTTACATCCAGCATAGTCGGAATCTGAGTACCCAATCAAGTCAAAGTTAGACCCCTTTGGATACCAGATCCCGAAGCAGGGCGTAGCGACTAAATATCTAAGAATTCGCTTCACCGCCACCAAGTGACACTCCTTAGGATCGGATTGAAATCTAGCACACATGCATACGCTAAGCATAATATCCGGTCTACTAGCACATAAATAAAGTAGAGATCCTATCATTGACCGGTATGCTTTTTGATCAACGGACTTACCTCCTTTGTTGAGGTCGGTGTGTCCGTCGGTTCCCATCGGAGTCTTTGCGGGCTTGGCGTCCTTCATCCCAAACCGCTTCAGCAGATCTTGCGTGTACTTCGTTTGGGAGATGAAGGTGCCGTCCTTGAGTTGCTTCACTTGGAACCCAAGGAAGTAGTTCAACTCGCCCATCATCGACATCTCGAATTTCTGCGTCATCACCCTGCTAAACTCTTCACAAGACTTTTGATTAGTAGAACCAAATATTATGTCATCGACATAAATTTGGCATACAAACAAATCACCATCACATGTCTTTGTAAAAAGAGTTGGATCGGCTTTCCCAACCTTGAAAGCATTAGCAAGTAAGAAATCTCTAAGGCATTCATACCATGCTCTTGGGGCTTGTTTAAGTCCATAGAGCGCCTTAGAGAGCTTACACACGTGGTCGGGGTACCGCTCATCCTCGAAGCCAGGGGGTTGCTCCACGTACACCTCCTCCTTTATTGGCCCGTTGAGGAACGCGCTCTTCACATCCATTTGGTACAACCTGAAAGAATGGTGAGCGCCATATGCTAGCAAGATACGAATGGACTCTAGCCTAGCCACAGGAGCAAAAGTCTCCTCAAAGTCCAAACCTGCGACTTGGGCATAACCTTTTGCCACAAGTCGAGCCTTGTTCCTCGTCACCACCCCGTGCTCGTCCTGTTTGTTGCGGAACACCCACTTGGTTCCCACAACATTTTGCTTGGGACGAGGCACCAGTGTCCAAACTTCGTTGCGCTTGAAGTTATTGAGTTCCTCCTGCATGGCCAACACCCAATCCGGATCTAGCAAGGCCTCCTCTACCCTGAAAGGCTCAATAGAGGAGACAAAAGAGTAATGCTCACAAAAATTAACTAATCGAGATCGAGTAGTTACTCCCTTGCTAATGTCACCCAAAATTTGGTCGACGGGATGATCCCTTTGAATCATCGCTCGAACTTGGGTTGGAGGTGCCGGTTGCGCTTCTTCCTCCATCACTTGATCGTCTTGTGCTCCCCCTTGATCACACGCCTCCTTTTGATGAACCTGTTCATCGTCTTGAGTTGGGGGATGCACCGTCGATGAGGAAGAAGGTTGATCACGTTCATCCTGTTCCTGTGGCCGAACGTCTCCAATCGCCATGGTTCGTATAGCGGCCGTCGGAACATCTTCTTCATCTACATCATCACAATCAACAACTTGCTCTCTTGGAGAGCCATTAGTCTCATCAAATACAACGTCGCTAGAGACTTCAACCAAACCCGATGATTTGTTGAAGACTCTATACGCCTTTGTATTTGAATCATAACCTAATAAAAACCCTTCTACAGCTTTGGGAGCAAACTTAGAATTTCTACCCTTCTTCACTAGAATGTAGCACTTGCTCCCAAAAACACGAAAGTACGATACATTGGGTTTGTTACCGGTTAGTAGCTCATACGAAGTCTTCTTGAGGAGTCGATGAAGGTAGACCCTGTTGATGGCGTGGCAAGCCGTGTTCACGGCTTCCGACCAAAAGCACTCGGGGGTCTTGAACTCTCCAAGCATCGTCCTCGCCATATCGATTAGCGTCCTGTTCTTCCTCTCTACCACACCATTTTGCTGTGGTGTGTAGGGAGCGGAGAACTCGTGCTTGATCCCTTCCTCCTCAAGAAACTCCTCCACTTGAAGGTTCTTGAACTCGGACCCGTTGTCGCTCCTTATCTTCTTCACCTTGAGCTCAAACTCATTTTGAGCTCTCCTGAGGAAGCGCTTGAGGGTCCCTTGGGTTTCAGACTTATCCTGCAAAAAGAACACCCAAGTGAAGCGGGAAAAGTCATCAACAATAACTAAACCATACTTACTTCCTCCTATGCTTAGATAGGCGACGGGTCCGAAGAGGTCCATATGCAGCAGCTCCAGAGGTCTTGACGTGGTCATCACATTCTTGCTGTGATGTGCTCCTCCAACTTGTTTACCTGCCTGACAAGCTGCACAAGGTCTATCTTTTTCGAAATAAACATTGGTTAGACCTATCACGTGTTCTCCCTTTAGAAGTTTGTGGAGATTCTTCATCCCCACATGTGCTAAGCGGCGATGCCACAGCCAGCCCATGCAAGTCTTAGCCATTAAGCATGCATCTAGACCGGCCTCTTCTTTTGCAAAATCAACTAAATAAAGCTTGCCGTCTAGTACACCCTTAAAAGCTAGTGAACCATCACATCTTCTAAAGACAGACACATCTACATTTGTAAATAAACAATTATATCCCATTTGACATAATTGACTAACAGATAGCAAATTATATCCAAGACTCTCCACTAAGAATACATTTGAAATAGAATGCTCATTAGAAATTGCAATTTTACCTAACCCTTTTACCTTGCCTTGATTCCCATCACCGAATATAATTGAATCTTGGGAATCCTTATTCTTGACGTAGGAGGTGAACATCTTCTTCTCCCCCGTCATATGGTTTGTGCATCCGCTGTCGATAATCCAGCTTGAACCCCCGGATGCATAAACCTGCAAGGCAAATTTAGGCTTGGGTCTTAGGTACCCAACTCATGTTGGGTCCTGCAAGGTTAGCACAAATGTCTTTAGGGACCCAAATGCAAGATTTATCTCCCTTGCATCTAGCCCCTAATTTCCTAGCAACTACCTTCTTACCCTTTCTACAAATAGCAAAGGGAGCATCACAAGCATAATAAATGGTAGAAGGTTCATTCACTACTTTCCTAGGAGCATGAATAACATTCTTTCTAGGTACATGAGCAATATATCTCCTAGGCATATGTACAACATTTCTCCTACACATATCTCTACCATGATTATAAGAAGAACTAGAAGCAAACATTGCATGAGAATCATAAACATGTGAATCAAAATGATTATAAGCATTTCTAGCATGTCTCCTATCATAATACATAAAAGCATGGTTCTTTTTAGCACTATTAGCCATAGGGGCCTTCCCTTTCTCCTTGACGAAGACGGGAGCCTTATGGCTTGTTAAGTTCTTGGCTTCCCTCTTGAAGCCAAGCCCATCCTTAATTGAGGGGTGTCTACCAACCGTGTAGGCATCCCTTGCAAATTTTATTTTATCAACTTCATTCTTGCTAGTCTTAAGTTGGGCATTAAGACTAGCCACTTCATCATTTAATTTGGAAATTAGAACTAGGTGTTCACTACAAGCATTAACATCAAAATCCTTACACCTAGTACAAATTTCAACATGTTCAACACAAGAATTTGATTTACTAGCTACTTCTAGTTTAGCACTTAAATCAATATTAACACTTCTTAAGGTAGAAATGGTTTCATGACAGGAAGATATTTCACTAGAAAGCATTTCATTTCTTTTCACTTCTAAAGCATATGATTTTTGTGCCTCCACAAACTTATCATGTTCATCATACAATAAATCTTCTTGCTTTTCTAAAAGCCTATCCTTTTCATTCAATGCATCAATCAATTCATTGATTTTATCTATCTTAGATCTATCTAAGCCCTTGAACAAGCAAGAATAATCTATATCATCATCACTAGACTCACTATCGCTAGAAGAAGCATAAGTGGAGTCTTTAGTACTTACCTTCTTCTCTCTTGCCATAAGACAAGTGAGACGCTCGTTGGGGAAGAGAGCCGATTTGTTGAAGGCAGTGGCGGCGAGTCCTTCATTGTCGGAGTCGGAGGAGGAGCAATCCGAGTCCCACTCCTTTCCTAGATGCGCCTCGCCCTTTGCCTTCTTGTATGCCTTCTTCTTCTCTCTCTTGTTCCCCTTTTCCTGGTCACTTTCATTATCGGGACAGTTAGCAATAAAATGACCAAGCTTACCGCATTTGAAGCACGAGCGCTTTCCCTTGGTCTTGGTCTTGCTTGGCTGCCCCTTGCGACCATTTAGCGCCGTCTTGAATCTTTTAATGATGAGAGCCATCTCTTCATCATTAAGGCCAGCCGCCTCAACTTGCGCCACCTTGCTAGGTAGCGACTCCTTGCTCCTCGTTGCCTTTAGAGCAATGGGTTGAGGCTCGTGGAGTGGTCCGTTCAACGCGTCGTCGACGTATCTTGCCTCCTTGATCATCATCCGCCCGCTCACGAATTTTCCAAGTACTTCCTCGGGCGTCATCATCGTGTACCTGGGATTCTCACGAATATTGTTCACGAGATGAGGATCAAGTACGGTAAAGGACCTGAGCATTAGGCGGACGACGTCGTGGTCCGTCCATCGCGTGCTCCCGTAGCTTCTTATCTTGTTGATAAGGGTCTTGAGCCGGTTGTACGTTTGCGTTGGCTCCTCGCCCCTTATCATTGCGAACCGTCCAAGCTCGCCCTCCACCAACTCCATCTTGGTGAGTAAGGTGACGTCGTTCCCCTCATGAGAAATCTTGAGGGTGTCCCAGATTTGCTTGGCGTTGTCCAAGCCGCTCACCTTATGATATTCATCCCTGCACAAGGAAGCTAGAAGAACAGTAGTAGCTTGTGCATTTTTATGAATTTGTTCATTAATGAACATGGGACTATCCGAACTATCAAAGTGCATTCCACTCTCTACAATCTCCCATATACTAGGATGGAGAGAGAATAGGTGACTACGCATTTTGTGACTCCAAAATCCGTAGTCCTCTCCATCAAAGTGTGGGGGCTTGCCAAGTGGAATGGAGAGCAAATGAGAATGTGAACTTTGCGGAATACGAGAGTAATCAAAGGAAAAGTTCGAATTAACCGGTTTTCTCCTCTCGTAGTCGTTGTGGTCCTCATCCTTTTGGGAAGAAGTAGACTCGTCGCTGTTGTAGTAGATGATCTCCTTGATGCGCCTGGTCTTCTTCTTCTTCCCATCCTTTCGTCTTTGACCCGAGCCGGAGTCGGTAGGCTTGTCGTCCTTCGGCTCGTTGACGAAGGTCTCCTTCTCTTTGTCGTTGATCACTATACCCTTCCCCTTAGGATCCATCTATTCGGGCGGTTAGTCCCTTTGTGAATAGAACTCCTCTGATACCAATTGAGAGCACCTAGAGGGGGGGGGGGTGAATAGGTGATCCTGTAAAAACTTCAAACTTAAGCCACAAACTTGTTAAGTGTTAGCACGAGTATTGCCAAGTGGCTAAGGTGAAGTCTCAACAAAACACAATACCACAAGAGATCAAGACAGAGGTGACACGGTGGTTTATCCCGTGGTTCGGCCAAGCCAATGCTTGCCTACTTCCACGTTGTGGCGTCCCAACGGACGAGGGTTGCAATCAACCCCTCTCAAGCGGTCCAAAGACCCACTTGAATACCACGTTGTTTTGTTGTTCCTTTCACTATCCCTTTTGCAAGGAATCTCCACAAATTGGAGTCTCTTGCCCTTACAAGTATGATCACAAAGAAAGCACAGAGTAAGGGAGGGAAGCAACACACACAAATCCACAACAAAAGCGCACACACACGGCCAAGACTCGAGCTCGAATGACTATCTCAGAGTTCACAATAGAACAGAGCTCGAATCGCTTAGAATCACAAACGAATGCGCAAAGAACTTGTGTGGATGATCAAGAATGCTCAAGAGTTGCTTGTGTGTCTCCTCCATGCGCCTAGGGGCTCCTTTTATAGCCCCAAGGCAGCTAGGAGCCGTTGAGAGCAATTCTGGAAGGCTATCCTGGCCTTCTATCGTCGGGGGCACCGGACAGTCCGGTGCACACCGGACACTGTCCGGTGCCCGATCTGTTTCCTTTTCGGGCGCTTCCGACCGTTGGAAGACTGCCGTAGATCTGCGAGCCGTTGGCGCACCGGACAGTCCGGTGCACACCGGACAGTCCGGTGCCGTCTTCCGACCGTTGGCTCGGCCACGTGTCCCGCGCGGATTGCGCGGCCGACCGTTGGCCCTGGCCGACCGTTGGCTCACCGGACAGTCCGGTGCACACCGGACAGTCCGGTGAATTTTAGCCGTACGCCGCCGGCCAAAAACCCGAGAGCGGCCAGTTCGAGTCGAGTTGGCCTGGCGCACCGGACACTGTCCGGTGCACACCGGACAGTCCGGTGCTCCAGACCGAGCTGGGCCTTGGCTGCACACAGCCAAGTCTTTCTCTCCCCTTTTCTCTTTTTCTTCTTTCTGTTTCTAACACTTAGACAAATATGTTAGTCCATAAAACCAATGTACTAAGGCTTAGAAACATACCTTTATCTCATGATTTGCACCTTGTTCATCCATGTACACAAATTCATAATTAAACACATGTGTTGGCACTCAATCACCAAAATACTTAGAAATGGCCCAAGGGCACATTTCCCTTTCAGTTACTAAAACTGAAATCTGGCATAACATCATGTGCATTAGCATATCTGTGATTTTAATGACTCTAGAGTGCCTTTACTAGGTTTAAGAAAACTTTGAATGTAAGTAGTAGTGAGTAGGAAGTTTAGAGAAAACCCTCATATGTAATCCCAAATAATGAAATTTGAATTTAGTCATATTTTGTCCAAAGTCAAATTATCAAACTTATAGAGTTTTCCATACCAAATAGCTTTCATGTGTATAGATTTTCAGGTCTTATAGGAAAGAGGTGGGATTTCAGAATCTGGATTTCAGGTTTAGTGTGATTCCTAGAACTGAAGCTTTTATGTTTAGAGACCACTTTGGAAGTCTATTAGTGGCAAATTTATACCATTCTAGACTTGGAGTATTATAATAAAGTGCAAGACCACATGTTGGTGTATAAATTTAATTAAGGGTCATGCCACTAATGCTGTATAAAACTGGTGGAAAAACTTAGCCCAAAGGTCATATCCTCAAATCTGAAATTTCAGACTTAGTGCAGTTCAGATTTTAGAAATGTGTATAATTGGTCTAACATTGGGGGCCCTTTTGTGGATGATTAGTGGAGTATTGGGCCATATTTGCTATAGAGAAATTGTAGATTACCTATCAGGGCACAAGTTTGCTTAAGGGAGGCTGGTTTGGTTCTACACAAAAATAGCAGAAAATGGCGCCTACAGATAGGCTGTCAGACTTCTACAGCTTTAGATGGGGAAAGTGTACTGGTCTGAATTTCAGTAATTTGGCTCCACTTTGGAGCTGTATGGTGTCTTTTCTAGGCAGTTTGGAGCTGAGATCTTTATAATAAAAATGGAGATCATCTATAAATGAATAAATTCCTTTAAGTAAGTTGGGTTTGATCCAACACAAAAAGTAAAGGGAAAACTATCTGAAAATCATCCTGTCAGTCTGTGCGTTCAGATTTTATTTCAGATAACTGAAATCATGGCTCCTATGAGATGTGCCTCACTTTGGAGTAGCATAAATGGAGGATTCCTGTAGCCTATTTGTAGGGCTTTGGGCAAAGATGTATTTAGTAAGTTGGTAGACCATAGTAAGTATAACAACCTGCTTATAGGTTGTATGACTTGGCGCTACACAAAAACCACAGAAAAAGGCACCCGAAGTTGGACTGTCAGATGCCTCACAGTTTCAGATAATGAATAACGCTCTAGGCTGAAATTCTGTGAGTGACTCAATTTGGGAGTTATATGGTGTCGGTTCTGGATAGTTTTGAATTGGGATCTTTATAGAAAAGTTGAAGAGTACATATTGGTGTACAAGTTTACTTCACAATGATTAACTTGGTACCATATAAAATAAGTAGTTAAGTACCCTTAAAGTTGCCTAGACAGTCTGAAATTTCTGGGTTCAGTTTCAGAAAACTGAAATATGGTTTCTGTGTGACTTGCCTCACTTTGGAGATCTATAACTCGAAACCTGCAAGGTATTGACTCTGGAAGTCTACAACAAACTAAAAGACCAATATTCAGGGAATAAGTTTGATGTGGAAAGTTAGCTCTGTCATTATAAATAAATTGGAGAAACGGAAGGGACAAGGTGGCTGCTGTTGTCGACTGAAGTAGATCAGAATTGTGCAAAAGAGAAAAAGAAGAAAATCAGAGAAACATATCCATCTCCACCTGTGCTCTAGAGATTTCTAGTGTCTGTCAAAAGGGAAATTCGTGTCCTGTGGAGGGAGTAATTCATCCCAGCTTTATCACTGCATGGATCAGAGTCCCAAGCGGTGAATCCTGGCCATAGTGACTCAGCTGCTTCCCTGTTTGGTTTGCTGTCCAGCATGCAGCAAAGGAGACTGGAGTTTTTCCTGTGCTTGGGGCTGGGTGGGATATGGTGAGGGTGTCCACGTGCATAGGTTCATGCACTAGCTGGACCCAAGGATTCACCTCTCCCGTGAACATGTGAAAGCAAAACTGGGTTTACCCTCTGTTCTCTGCACTACTGCCCTCAATTCCCTTTGAAGAGTGTTCTAAATACCTCTGTGCTCCTCGACCACCATCTGATAGTGCATACGTTGCTAGCACCCTTGTACGTAGAAATGGTCAGCTGAAACCATCCCTCCAACCAGCAGACTCCCAGTATTTTTGAAGACCCTGAAACTGGTGACCACACCCTTGTTCCTCTCAGTTCGCCGTGACCAGCAATTTCTGAGGTGAATACTACACCATTAGTTCATGTTTCGTTGTTGATAGGGTACAATGGTTCTCATAGAGTTGCCCTTTTGAACGTTACCGTAGTACCCCGGCCAGAACGCCATCGGGTCTGTCTAGCACGTCGTCGCGGACCAGCTTTGCGTGAGCTGATTAAACCGTACTCTCCCTAGATAAATCTTGCGTGAGCTGATTAAACCGTACTCTCCCTGGATAAATCTATGTGGGCATAGTGTGCTAGACCAATCCCTGGGACTCACCATAACCGTGAATGGAACACTTCGAGGTCCTAGACCCTGGTTCGTGCACGCCAGAGTTTGGTATGTCCGCCGTCGCCGTGATCTGGGCAGCCTAGACTATTTAAATCCGAATCGCTTACGGGTTAGGTCGAGCCGGACTTGGGTGACGTTTAAGAATGTAAATCCTTGCCGAAGATGGCCGGAGTGGGCTTGTCGTGAGCGCGCAACCTCGTGCCCGACTTAGGGTCGCCGGAGTCACTATCATGGACTTGAGTTTGTGAATAAGCAAAAAGACAGGGATCTCAGTGCTAAGGTCAGTGAAACAATTAAATAGGACATAGGACCTTTATTCGGTTAGCTGATGCAACGAGGGTAATTGCACAAAATTGCACAGCGCCGGCGCGGGGCCAGTTCCTTCGCTGTTAGTGGGCTGCACGGTCGGTTTTGGCCCAGTCACTATTACAGTTTTCTTTTTTTTCTTTTAGTTGACAACTTGTAAAATGCACACAAAAAAAAATGTAGAAAAATGCAAAAATTGTGAAACCAATTTTGTTGAATCCGCAAAATTCTGTAGTTTCTGCTGGAAATAGTTTTAGGATTTTTGCAGCAATAATTAAATTTTTGGGTAATTAAAAGTGTCTCTGGAATGCCTAAATGAATTTTAGAAATAAAAACCAGTGCACCAAAAATTATGAAAACTTGCAGAAACATTATATACCCTTACAACAGCTCCTGGTAGAAATTTGAGTCTGTTTAAGTTTAATTTACTTGGAGAACCAGAAACTACTTTAGTAAACTTTAATCTATTTAGTTCTCTAATTGTTTGAAGTAAGTTTAATTTGATAATTTTGGTCCACTATTAAGAAACCTAGAACCATGTGTATAATCACTGTATGCTTAGTTAAAAGTATTTAAACTTTTCTACCTCTTCCCAAGTGAGAGTTTGCATAGCATATCATTACATAAGCATTCATATACTTCGAATTGACTTGTAGAGCACCTTGAAGAAGAATTTGAAGTTGAAGTAGAAGGGGAGCCTGTTCCTCCATCTGAAACTTCTCCAACTGAGGCTGTCACTGAAGGTCCTCCGGAGGGTGTCCCATTTGGATTTGCTGCTAACTGCAATATCCTGGTAGAAGAGCCCGACTCTCCTCCTCACCAAGGCAAGCCCCGGTGCATTTGCCACCTCCTTGCTGTTTTAAAAACATTTTATCACTTATATGCTGCATTAGGTGGTAGGAGTTGAATGGGTAAACCTTTGCTGCATAACTTCCTTGAATTATTGATTATCATCCTTGATACCTGATTTGAAAAGCTAGATATGCTTAGCCTGCTTATAGACAAGGAACAAAATATTTTAATGTATGAATCATGCTTTTACAAAGAAAAAGGGGCTGGAATGATGAAGGTATCAAAGGCCTTGATGACTTCATCATTTCGGTAGGGTACCTCTGACAGGTACCAGATTTTCAGAATTATTTTAATATGAGACCAGACGTTGAGCAGGAAAGGTCGCCCGTCTGTGTCGATTAAGGACCGTACCGAAAGTAGGCTTGCTGATCTAGGACCCTTTAACTGGCCACATGCCTCGTCATGGGTAAGCTTAGCCTCGGTCGGACCAATACCAGAACAGCTCGCACGCACTGGGAGTGGAGAGATGGCGAGAGTAGCTTGTACCCTCCGTGGCAAGAGACTGGAAGGTGGGGTGCTGTACTCTCGGAAACATGGCGGGCACCATGGCGAGAGTTACGTGTACCAACCAGGCCAATGGCTGGACGGTGGAGTGTTGTGCTCTCGGGTCGCGTGAACCCGTTCTGGTCTTGAGAAACCCGGTGGCGAGTTGACATATGCAAGGGTTAAGTGCTACATATGTCGTGTGGTTGGAGATCCTCAGCTGAGTATTAATCGATTCGGATCGCCGAACTTCTCGGATATGAAGACTGGATCACTGCCCTGCATCGTAGATAACAAGTGAAACTAAAGCTGTTAAAATGAAGCTAGTGTAGGACAAGTGAATGCTCTAGATTAGGCAAATCTAGATTCAGGAAAAGTACTTAACTTGTGAAGTAAAAGTTTGGCCTAAGGATTCACTACTAGTAAGCTTTTCTGCAAAACTGAGTCTTTGAAATTTGGTAAGCCTTACCTTGATTCCCAACAACTAGCATATCCTTGCGAGTCTTTTTCTTTAGTCGGGTCAGTCTTGCTGAGTATTTCCATACTCAGGGTTTATCCCATTGTTGTTGCAGGAGAAACTATCAACACGTATGGGTTTTGTTAAACTCATAATGGTGACTTTTACTTGTGTGCATTATGTGGGTTCTGCGGGAAGATAGTTTCTTCCCAGTTGATGTAATAAGTTAGCACTTCAACTCTACCTCGGGCATGTAATAATAAATACTTTGTGGTTTGTAAACTTATTAGCTTGTTAATGTATATTATC
The DNA here is from genome assembly GCA_029449295.1 of Zea luxurians. Lineage (NCBI taxonomy): Eukaryota > Viridiplantae > Streptophyta > Magnoliopsida > Poales > Poaceae > Zea > Zea luxurians. The sequence goes on from JAOPSE010000024.1 coordinate 17,613,736, forward strand.
TTATTGTAAAGACTTCCGCTCAACTCCTGTTTTTTTAAACTCTATGTTCTGGATTGGTTATTGTAATATTTGCAACTTTGCGTGAATGGTCCTTGGAAAGGAACGAGTTCATCGAAACTCGGCAACTCGAGTAAGTTATCTGATCCACTTACCTATCTATCCGAGGCCTTGAGGGCAAGGATTGGTGTACGTGGGCCCGATAACTTGGTTGGGTTGTGACAGTCTTCGTTTCTACTTTTCCCAGATCTTGTGAGTTGGTGAAAAACCTTTGATTCCTTTGAGAGGATTTGGTTTGGGGATTGATTGGTGGTGAGTTGCACTCTTTGGACCACTGCATACACCTAATTGCTGAAGATTTTGGTCGCGATTTAAGAAAAACTCAATTTAAACTCGTTCTAGAAAATCCCAACAAAACCCCAATTTTTGGCTGTAATTTTAAATCGGCGAGTGATTCACAAGTCGGATTGAGCTCAAAATTTGGGGAGACCTTGGAAATGTATTTGCTCAGATGTGTGTAAAATTTTATCTCAATCGGAGTTCGTTTGGTTCAGTTTTGAATTCAAGAACAGAATTTTGTACTGCTGAAAACAACACTTGTTGACGATCTCAATCGGAGTTCGTTTGGTTCAGTTTTGAATTCAAGAACAGAATTTTGTACTGCTGAAAACAACACTTGTTGACGATACTGTATTAGACCGTTTTAGACGTTTTGGTGTCTGATTTGCGATCTGTTTGTTTTGCTAGTCTCATGTGAGTATTAGGAACATTTTGTAATCATGAGATCACTCGTTCGCTGATGTGTTTATGGTTTGAGCACTTGCTTCATCTTAATTGAAGTGAAGTGTTAATTTTTAGTGTTTGGAGACAGAAATCCGATTGGCTCCCATTCACCCTCTCTAGTTACCTTACCGGTCCAACAGATAAAATTAATGAAAAGAACAATATCGTAAATGGACATGACAATCTTATGGGTGTGGTGGTTTTATACGAAGAACACATGTGTGGCTACCTAGTGGAGCCTCTCCAGGATTAAGAAGAGTTTAGCGCGCGTGTGACTGTCTCGCAGGGTCTCCCTGGTATTAAAAGGAATTTGCTATTTTTAGCCTGATTTGCAATTTCTAAAAATATTTATAGCGACGGACTGACGGTTCTCTTAAAGCATGTCCAACGATGACTCAAACTAGTGCCTCAAATTGAAATATACGGCTTTACGTTCGAAAAACTACTATAATAGTGTCTTATTTTATAAAATTTAGTAAAAAATTATAGGACACCGTCTCAAGTGTCTCAAATATATTACACCGTAGTGGACTTACCTATAATCTAGATTTGAGGCTTTACTGTTAGAGCAGTGTGTTTTGTTGGTGCCTAAATTCTACAAAATATACTCATTTTAGATTATAGAGGATTTTTATAGGTCACGTTGTTGGAGATGCTATTAGATCTTAACAAGACAACTAGTGTAAATATTTTAACTAGTGGTTATTAAACTGAACTCAGTGAAAATCTGGTTACTGTCGGTTTTCACCAGTGAAGACGCGTTTAATACGTGTGACTGTGACTACTAATATTTCAATCATTTTTCTATAAAGTATGGGGGCATTGATCGTCTGCCTAACAATCATGCAATCCAAAACTCAATAATCCTGCGCTAGAAGGAAGAAAAGTTGAGTCCTGTATATATTTTTTGATCGTGAAGTCCTGGCCGGGTCTGCCGAATGGAAGTTTTGTCTCATTTTCTGGTGGTTTTGTTCCAAGCTTAGGCTGTGTTACTCACACTAGTGAATCAGTAGAAGATGGTGAATCTTGAGAAGTGCCAGGTGGGCTGCGCCAACACAACAAAAGACCCAGGAAGCAGAATGTGCACGGATTTGGGCCCAATTGGGTGAATTAGTTGGTAGCAGTAGTATTAATACTTGTGAGGACTGTGTGAAGTGGGCATGAAATGTAATAACCTAAAACTTCTACTTGTTTCCTAGCCGTCACGGCGCTACCAGATCCCTTCCATCTCTCTGTTCTTCTGTTTTTCCTCTGTTCTCATACATCATCTCTAGTTGTCTGTTAACCATTGGTATCATATTTAGTTGTTCTTGTCTCTGTGGAGTTCGCCAATCTGGATCTTCCGCCCAACCACGACTACGACACCCGTTTTCGTCTCCACCAAATCATGGTGAATCCGGATACACAGATCATTCTGGATGAGATGTCTTGGTGGTTTGCGGAGCAGGATGCCCGAGTGGGATCGTCGCACTGCCGAGCAGGAGAGTCGCTGAGAAGACGTCTTATCGAGCCACACGGCTGCTCAAGACACGCGCGTTCGTACATTGGAGCAAGCCAAGGGGGCGCTTGAAGACTGGAAGATGAATATCGAAGGTGTGGTGGACGACCTACGCCTAGAGGTCGGCAAAGTAGCCAAGCACTGCGAGCGCACACTGGTGGAGAAGCCGGCTATGCTCGTGGGCGTCCTCGCGCCTTCACCAACGCCTGCCGTGCGTCTATCTGCTGGATCTCCAGCCGTCTCGCCCCATGGGCTCCGCTCGACTCAAGTACACGGGAGAATGATTTTGGGTCAGTCACGACCCTTCTCCATTCCCCAGCAAAGGGTATGTGTTCATCTGCCGCTCTTCAGTTTGTGCCTTCTGTGGGTGATGTCTGTTTTCTTGAAAATGGGGGACAACTGAAATGATATGGGTATGTGTGGTGCTATGCGGGGTCGGTTGCTGCAACTGAATTTTCCAGTATTTGATGGGGATAACCCAAAGTTGTGGATCAGGCATAGTCAGGATTACTTTGATATGTACTTGGTGGATCCGCACATGTGGATTAAGGATGCTACTATGCACTTGACGGGATCGGCTGCTCGTTGGTTTTCTTCGAGAACTGACGAGTGTCGCGGATTTACTTGGTCAGTGTTCTGTCAGGCTTTGTTAGAGCGTTTTGGCAAGGATGAGCACGAGATTTTTATTCACCGTTTGTTTCGAATTAAACAAACATCTACGGTGCAGAATATGTTGAAAGATTTTCAAATTTGGTGGATAATTTGGTAGTTTATGGACATCCTCTGGATCCTTTATATTTTGACCAACGTTTTGTGGATAGTTTGCATGATGAGATATGTGCTGCTGTGTTTGTCAAGCATCCTACCTCCTTGGATTCTGCCTGTGTGTTGGCCTTGTTGCAGGAAGAGGTGGCGTCGACGCCCAAACGCGTGGATGGACGCCTGTGGGGGACAGATATCCCCTGGGTCCACTAGAAGGCAAGAAGGCTTCGCGAAAGGCCTCGAGCCCATTATTTCGCAAGGCCATCCCTTCGTGGGCCAGGGGAGGAATGTCTGGCAGAATGGATCGGCACAAAATCGGATCGACTCGAGCCCGTGCGGCTCACCGAATTCAAACGTTATCCACAACAGTGATCCGATTGTCCTGCGTAGCACCCTCAGACGTCGGAACTGAATGATGATAAGTCGGAAGATAAGCTCAGTCGGTTCACTTTTACTTAGGTGCACGTTGTTATCATATCCGCATGTAACACTCCACGGTCGAGTATATAAGGCCCAGGGGGCACCCCATCAAACAACAACTCACCCATTAGCCATCTACCCCGCTCTCTAGCATCCCTCGAACTAGAGAACTCCCCTGTAACCCACCACATAAAAGATCCGCACCAGGAAGTAGGGTGTTACGCCTCTCTAAGCGGCCCGAACCTTTATAAAATTGTCCACTGTCTCTCGTGCATCCAGCACGAACCATCGAGCTACAGTCGGTAACACCGTCCTACTCCAAAAAAGCACCTCGAGGAGCAACCCTAGGTGCGCGGTCGGACCCAAAACACCGACAACGTCGATTGGAGTTTTCCATGTCAGGCAGAATTCCTGCACCACTTAATGCTGAGAAGCTGATGGGTCCTGTGGTGACTTGCAATCGGACTGATCTTCATCGTCCTCGAGCCGTTGACGATAAATTGGCTGCGCTTCATGCGTATTGACGAGCTCACGGTCTCTGTCACAGGTGTGCTAAAAAATGGTCTCGCGACCACCAGTGCCCTCCTTTAGTGCAGCTTCATGTGCTTCAAGAAGTTCTGGATCTCCATATCACTGAGGAAGATGCTACACCTGAATATACTGTTACAGAGTCAACTGTTTCTGAACAAGTTTTTGTGATGCTTTCTGTGGCTGCTGCATCAGGAGGAGAATCAGTTAATACTATGAAGGAAGATCCTTCACCTGAAGATACTGTTACGGAGTCAACTGTTTCTGAACAAGTTTTTGTGATGCTTTCCGTGGCTGCTGTATCAGGAGGAGAATCAGTTAATACTATGAAGTTTCAAGGCTGTATACAAGGTGTGGAGGTGTTGATTTTGGTGGATTCTGGAAGCTCACATTCTTTTCTGTCGATGATAGTGGCTGATCAATTATCAGGAATTACACCAATGACAACTCCTATTCAAGTGCAAGTGGCCGATGGGGGCAGATTGTCTTGTTCTGGTCAATTATTAGGAGCGAGTTGGACGGTGCAGCAGTGTTCCTTTGTGACTGATTTTCGTCTTTTGGCCCTATCTTCTTATGGTGTGATTATTGGGATGGACTGGCTTTCTCAGCATAGCCTGATGAAGGTCCATTGGCTCAAAAAGTGGATGGTCATTCCTTATCATTCAGCAATTGTTTTATTACATGGATTATCTGCTGTGTGTCTAGCCAGATCGTTAGTTGAAGTTACTTCGTTGTAGTCTGTTCCTCAATCACTATTGGATTTGCGGCTGCTAGAGCTATTGTTGACGTTGTTAACTGAATTTGCTATGTTGTTTGATCCTCCAACAGGACTGCCACCTTCACGTCATTGCGATCATGCTATTCCTCTCATATTTGGGGCTTCTCCTGTCAAAGTTAGGCCATACCATTATCCCCCAGACATCAAGGATGAAATTGAACGTCAAGTTACTGTTATGCTGCAAACAAGCATTATCCAACATAGTGACAATTCCTTGTCAGTACTTTTGGTCAAAAAGAAGGATCAATCATGGCGATTATGTGTTGATTTCGGACACTTGAATGCAATTACAGTAAAGTCTAATTATCCGATGCCTGTCATTGAAGAGAGTTTAGATGAGTTGGGTCAAGCTTCATGGTTTACTAGTCTGGATCTCACAGCAGGGTATCACCAGATATTGCTACAACCTGTAGACACTCACAAGACAACTTTTTAGACACACTCGGGCCACTATGAGTTTCATGTGATGGCTTTCGGATTGACAGGAGCTCCTGCAACTTTTCAACGAGCAATAAATGCCACTTTGGCTCCCTTGCTTCGTCATTGTGTTTTAGTATTCTTCGACGATATATTGATTTATAGCACCACATTTGAAGAGCATGTGCAGCACATTCAGACAGTACTAGAACTTTTGGCCCGTGATCAATGGCAACTGAAACTGTCCAAGTGTTCATTTGCTAAGTCACAGCTGCCCTACTTAGATAATCTCATTTTAGCATCTGGCGTTGCAACTGACCCGGCCAAGATACAGGCGGTGGCAGCATGGACATCACCAACAATAGTGAAAGAGCTTCATAGTTTCTTGGGGTTGGCAGGGTACTACCATCGCTTTGTGAAGCATTTTGGTCTCATTGCTAAACCATTAACAACACTACTTAATAAAGGGGTATTATATGTATGAACCAATGCTCATGAGGAAGCATTTCAGGCTTTGAAGCAGGCTCTTGTCACCGCTCCAGTGCTAGCATTGCTAAATTTCACATTGCCCTTTTGTCTCGAGACAGATGCTAGTGCTTTGGGAGTTGGTGCTGTTTTAATGCAGTCCGGGCACCCAATAGCTTATTTGAGCAAGGCTTTGGGAACTAAATCTCAAGGGTTGTCCACCTATGAGAAAGAATATCTAGCGATTCTGGTTGCTGTAGATCATTGACGCCATTATTTAGAGTTGAAGGAGTTTCACATTTACACGGATCATCGCAGCTTGGTTCAATTGGATGAACAACGTTTGCACACTCCATGGCAATAGAAAATGTTTACTCGTTTATTGGGATTGCAGTACAAAATTATATACAAGAAAGGGGTTGACAATAGTGCGGCTGATGCATTGTCCAGGCATCCGTAGGTTCAGTTCTCCTATTCGGTCTTGTCTACTTGCACTCCACAATGGATAACAGATGTTTCTGATTCTTATCACCAGGATGATATGGCTTCGACTATAATTGCCAAGTTAGCCATTGATGCTAAGGTAGTACCATCTTATTCATGGCACAATGGAATTCTACGCTATAAAAACCGAATTTGGGTGGGATAGTCACTGGCACTGCAACAAAGATTGTTATCAGCTTTTCATGAGTCTGTGGTGGGTGGTCATTTTGGCATTCCAGTTACTTATGTGTGTTTGAAGAAGTTGTTCGCTTGGAAGGGTATGAAGAAGTCAGTCTATGAGTTTGTGCGTCACTGTCGTATATGCCAACAGGCCAAGGTAGATCGGGCTCGGTTGCCAGGACTTCTACAACCACTTCCAGTTCCTACAGAATTGTGGGAAATGATTTCTATGGATTTCATTGAAGCACTACCCCGCTCTCAGTCATTTACATGCATTTTGGTTATTGTGGACCCCTTCACCAAATATGTAAATTTTTTGCCCCTCAAGCATCCATTTACTGCCCTTTCTGTTGCTTGGCTATTTCATGACCAGGTATACAAGCACCATGGGCTGCCCAAATCAATCATTTATGATTGAGACAAAGTGTTTGTGAGTCATTTATGGTGGGAGTTGTTTTGTTTGGAAGATGTTCAGTTGCACATGAGCTCATCCTATCATCCACAGTCCGATGGCCAAATGGAGCGTGTGAACCAAAGTTTAGAAACGTTCTTGCGTTGCTTCGTTCAAGCTTGTCCTCACCAATGGAGTCAGTGGTTGCCGGTGGCACAATTTTGGTATAACTCTTCACCTCACTCAGCTACTGAGCATACACCATTTGAACTCATGTATGGTGTCAGCTGCGCCAGTTTGGTATTGGACAAGATACTGTGATCAGCTCGGCCGACCTCTCTTCGTGGTTGCAGGAGCATTAGTTGATGGCCAACTTGGTATGCTAGCATTTGGAGCGAGCCAAACTGCGCATGAAACGACAAGCTGACAAAGGGCGCTCTGAGCGCGCGTTCGATGTGGGTGATTTAATTAGTTTTTCTGACATTGCAGCCATATGTGCAATCTTCTGTGGCTTCGTGAGCTCACCAAAAGTTGGCTTTCAAATTCTTTGGTCCTTTCCGTGTGGTTCAACGTATTGGTTCAGTTGTGTTGTTGTTGCCAGAAACATCTAAGATTCATCCTGTTTTTCATGTTTCCCAACTGAAAAGGGCATTGAGTGTAGGTTTGATGGCTTCCCCAACTCTACCAACAAACAACTATTCCTTCAGTGTGCCAGAAGCAATATTGCAACATCGCACTGTGATGCATGATGTCAAACCTTGTGCTCAAATCTTGGTCAAGTGGACTCACATGCCAGAGGAGCTCGCCACTTGGGAGGATGTTGAGGATCTTCGTCAGCAGTTTCCTCGTGCAGCTGTTTGGGGCAACCAACATTTTTAGGAGGGAGGAATGTTAGTCACACCAGTGAATCAGGTGAAGATGTTGAATATGGAGAAGTGCCAGGTGGGCTGCGCCAACACAGCAAAAGGCCCAGGAAGCAAAATGTGCGCGTATTTGGGCCCAATTGGGGTGAATTAGTTGGTAGCAGTAGTATTAATACTTGTAAGAACTGTGTGGGATGAGCATGAAATGTAATAACCTAAAACTTCTACTCGTTTCTCTGCCGTCACGGCGCTACCAGATCCCTTCCATCTCAATGTTCTTCTATTTTTCCTCTGTTCTCATACATCATCTCTAGTTGTCTGTTAACAGGCTGTTGTCCTTGAAGCATATGTCAGTAGTCTTTTGACAATTAGAGTCCGACCGACTCTAATCACAAACACAATTTACAATTACACTGTACCAAGATATTGTGCCGTGAAAATTTCCATGACATGCATGCTTTTGTAAGGGCGTTCTAGCTCTCTGTGTTCCAAGATATATACTCTTGATTATCCAGAATACTTGTCTCATTTGGCAGAGCTTCACGAGCTGTGTTTAATTTGTAGCTGTTTTGTGCTAAACCCGTTATTTGAAAACAGTTTTACATGTAAAGCTAGCTTCTTAATTAAATCATGTTTTCATGAAGTATTGGTATGGTGTGAGATGAATCTGAAAATAAGGGCTTCTCCTATCTTCAACTCACTTGTGCCCCCTTATATATATAGGATTCTGTAAAAGCATATTTTAAGTTGCTTCATTTGTAGAGATATTTTATCTAATGGTTTAGTAAAACAACTTCAGTTCTATCGTAGATCTGTTCATATATAGAGCTGAAAGGAAAAAAATGTTTTGTTGATAAAGCAGATCTATGTGAAAATGGAAACCCCGTACTCTGGTAGGGTTTGAAGACCTTTAGGCCATGTTCGTTTGATCTAAAAATCATAGAGATTGAGTGAGATTAGAAGAGATTGGAGATGATTTTAATTTGTAGAGGATTTGATCCCCTAATCCCTATAGATCAGCACAAAACGAACAGAGCCACTGGAACCTTTTGTTTCTAGAGATGTTTCACCCTTTAGCCATATATATATATATATATATATATATATATATATATATATATACCTCTTTTTTTTAAAAAAAAAGTTATGTTTCTTGTTAGGACAGTCAATATATACCACCACCACATGAGTATCCAACAATAAAAATGATTACTACTGCATTTCAGCACAGAAACATGTGTGGTGCGGTAATCCAAGAACATTCAAGCTTGGTCTATATATATTCTTGCAGTCGCAGACTGTATGTTGAATGAACTTACTGTTGACGCCTTTTCGGAGCGCCAAACACTCAACAAGAACCGTGGCGGTGCCTTCTGCACAGGGGCGGACGGTCCGCGCGCAGGGGCCGGACGGTCCGCGGCCTGGTGCGAGGCGCGGTTGTGCTCTCTGCGCAAGGGCGGACTGTCCGCGGCCTAAGGCCGGACGGTCCGCGACCTGGTGCGCGGCTAGGGCTCCTGCCTGACGGCCGGACGGTCCGCGCCCTGGGGCCGGACTGTCCGCGCGTACGCAGGGACGGCGGAAGATCGCCGACGGCGCCTGGATCTCGCTCCCGGGAGGGACCCCGTCGGGGAGTAGAGATCCTAGGTGGTGTCTAGGCTCGGGCCGGCCGACCTAGACTCCTCTAATCGACGTAGAGCCGAAGAGAGACGAAGAATTTGGGGATTGGATAGCTAAACCTAAACTAGACTAAAACTACTCCTAGGATAAAATGCGAAATAGAAATTGTATTGATTCGATTGATGATTACAAATCGGCCGTATACCTCTCTATTTATAGAGGAGGGGGGCTGGACCCTTTACAAACTAATTTCCGAGCTTTTCCCGTGATTTTAGCTAACAACCGTAACACAAAACTCGGAACCCTAATCTGTTCTGCGCACGCGCGGACTGTCCGGACCGCGGACCGTCCGGCCTCAGGGCCGGACCGTCCACAGGCTCAATTATGGTTCAAACATATGCCCCCCTGCCTTTTGGTGGAGCTAGGCGAACCAAAAGCAACTAACTCGATGTGCTCACATCGGTTCTCTTAGGCATCTTGCCACATACTAGGATGGTACTGTTTGAGGAAACGCCCATTCAAGGCCTTAGGTTCTCCAACATTTTTCAAGGTAACTATTTAGAGTACTATCAAAACATTGATATTCTTCTAACACTTGTTGGACAACCAGCTGAGAATCACCAAATACCTTCACATGTTTTACTCCCATACCATTTAAAAGTTCTAAGCCGAATAGGAGGGCCTCATATTCGGCTTGATTATTAGTGCAATAAGTTTTCAATCGGCTAGAGAAGTCAAATGAGACATTACTTGGTGAAACAAGCACAATGCCAATTCCTTGCCCTTCATTGCAAACCGATCCATCAAAATATAAAGTCCAAGGAGTAATAGTGAGGTATGACATGTCTAGTTCATGAATATCATTAACCCGATGTTCTACAATAAAATCCGCTACGACTTGGCCTTTCATAGATTTCAATGGTTCATAGGCCAAGTCATATTCTATGAGTGCATAAGCCCACTTACCAATTCTACCACTCATAATTGGGTTATGCAACATGTATTTGATTACATCGGCTTGACCAGAAACAGTGCAATGACTAGACAGTAAATAACATCTACATTTGGTGCATGCATAAAACAAGCATAAGCATAACTTTTCAATAAAAGTGTACCTTGTTTCAGCATTCACCAATCTTCGGCTTAGATATGTCACCACATGCTCCTTCCCCTCAGTTTCTTGTGTCAGAACAGCCCCAATAACCTTGTCTTCAGCTGCAATGTATAATCTGAATGGCGCTCCTACTTGTGGTGCTTTTAACACGGGAGCCGAAGACAGGTATTTTTTAATGAGATCAAATGCTTCCTGCTGCTCTGCCCCCAAGTGAATTCAGCATCATTCTTAAGCCGAAGGATAGGGGTGAAGGCATCAATCTTCCCGGCTAGGTTAGAAATAAACCTTCGTAAATAATTCACCTTGCCGAGAAACCTCTGCACTTCGACCTTACAAGTCGGGGGCCCCACATTCCGAATAGACTTGATTCGGTCAGGATCTATTTCTATACCATGTTCATGGATGACAAATCCTAAAAACTTACCAGCCGACACTCCAAAAGCACATTTACGTGGGTTCATTTTCAAACCATACCGACGTATTTTATCAAAGGCTTTGCGCAAATCAGCTATATGAGAACTAAATTCAGCCGATTTGACTACAATATCATCAATGTAGACTTCCACAGTGTTTCCTAACAACTCATGGAAGATCAGATTCATAGCCCTCTGATAAGTAGCACCAGCATTTTTAAGACCGAATGTCATGACAACCCATTCAAATAAACCAATGAAGCCTGGACATATAAAGGCCGTTTTAGACGCATCTTCTTCGGCCATGAAAATCTGATTATATCCGGCATTACCATCAAGGAAGCTAATAATTCTATTTCTTGATGCATTATTGATTAATGTGTCGGCTATGGGCATGGGGTATTCATCTTTAGGAGTTGCTTTATTTAAATTACGAAAATCAATGCATACTCTAAGCTTACCTGACTCCTTCTTCTCCACCGGCACAATATTGGAGACCCACTCTGCGTATCTGCAAGGTCTAATAAAATTAGCTTCTAGCAGCCGGTGGATTTCGTCCTTGATTCGTGGGAGAAGATCTGGACAAAATGTTCTAGCTTTCTGCTTGAAAGGTCTGAAACCATACTTAATAGGCAGCCGATGTTCGACAATCTCTCGGCTTAGTCCAGGCATTTCAGTGTAATTCCAAGCAAAACAATCTGAATATTCCTTCAATAGACCGATCATCTCATTTCTAGAATCGGTCTCCAGGGCCTTGTTTACAAAAGTCGGCCTTGGAGTTTTACCATTTCCTATGTCAATCTCCTCCAAAGGATCAGCCGATGTAAACCCCTGTCCTAGTTTATCAAGATCTCTGAATTCCTCTATCATGTCCCCCACAGAGGAATCAGATGATCTTTGTGTGATGACGGACTTTCCGGTCTCGGGGACCAGATCATCCGTAATACTATCTTTTCGCTGTGGTAGATGTTCTGTTTTAAAGTCCGAACTGTTTTGTGAAAGACCGGACCATCCGGCTTTGAGAGCCGAATTGTCCGTGATCAACGACTCATGAACTTTGTGTGTATTCATCATTTAAACTTTATTTAGGATTTAGCCGATTCTCCATCGGCTCTAGCATTACAGGAATGAAACCTTTCTTATCTATACTTATGAACTGATAATCAGAAAAATCTACTCCTATGAGACATGTAGTAGTCTCATAAGTCCAGAGTACAGGAGCATCGGCCACAGCGATGCAGGCCGATATATCAGCATGTACTTGTTCTATATCATCGCCTACCCATTGTATTAACATTTGATGTAATGTAGAAGGTATACATTGATTGGCATGAATCCAATCTCTGCCTAGAATTAAACTGTAATTTCCTTCTACATCAGCGACGAAGAATGCAGCAGCAAGGGTCTTAGTCCCGATGGTTAATTCAACGGACGTGACTCCCCTAGCTTTAATCGAACTATCCCCAACACCGCTGAGGGTCATGTTGGTTTTGACAAGTTCGTCATCTTGTTTTCCTAATTTTCTGTATAATGAATAAGGCATTAGATTTACAGCCGCCCCTCCATCTACCAACATCTTAGCAATCGGTATTCCATCAATGTGACCGCGCACGAAGAGCGGCTTTAAATGATTTACCGATTCCTTTGGTTTAGTAAAGGCGGCTTCTTTAGGACCAAAATCAAACTGTGCAACAACAGGTTCATCATCGCCGATAATAGTACAATCGGCAAAAAATGTAATAATATTTACATCCATACCTGGGCGTTCTGGAGAAGCCTCGTAGTCGACCAGGTCTTCTCCCAGCATGTCGTCCTCTTCCATTGATGTTGTCGTGTCGTTGGAGGCTTCCTGGTGAACGGCGGACTGTCCGCACGCGGGGGCCGGACGGTCCGCGCCTGGTGCAGGTTGTCCCGAGGCTTCCTGGTGAACGGCGGACGGTCCGTGCGTGGGGGCCGGACGGTCCGCACCTGGTGCAGGTTGACTTTCTATTTCTGTGGCCGTTTGTTTTTTCTCAACGGCCTTCGGTCTCCATTTCTTTTGCGGTGGCGAGTATAGTGGATGTGTGTCATTAAATGTCTTTTCCGCCTCCTTCTCCTGGCTCTCCTTTGCTCTTAGGCGCTGTAATTTTCTCTTTTGGGATCGTGTCAATCCCGCTGGGCACCATCGAGGCATGGAGTATTTTGGATCGGCTGTTTTGATGGTAACCGTATCCTTTTCGGTTGTGTTGGCCGATTCGCCGAAAATCATCGGCCCTTTATTGTCTCCCTGTATGACAACATCTGCAGTACCTATTTTGATGATGTCCTTTTTTGTTGTTCTTTGAGTTGCTACAGGCATATGCCCCCCTGCCGGATTGGTCGGCCTTGAAGGCCGAGTAGTCCGGCAATCCTGTTGGGTTTGTGCCTGGTGACCGGATTGAGCAGTGCTCAATCGGTCTTGTACCGGTGGCGTCAACCTGTCAAAAACAGATGTTTGGGATGCCCCCCAGGCGGGGTACTGTGGCATCCCAAATGGATAAGGTGGCATGCCCCACATTTGATTTGGGACATATGGCGGAGGTAAATATGTGTATGGATATGGCATAGGTGGATATGGAGGTGGAGGTGTCCATGCAGGTAAGTTAGGTCTCACTTGTATAGTATGACCTTTCATTTCTTCCGATTGGTGGGGTGGTCCAATTGGCCTGACCTGGCGCTGCTCATGAATGGGTGAGCGGGGTCGCTTTGCTGGCCGGTCACTGGGGCCGACCTTCTTTTTTACGTATTTAGACAATAATTGATCAAAAGTTGGGCCGGCTTTAACCAACCGACCAGCTGCCTTGAATGTATTTGTTTTCCACGTACCTATCTCTGGTCGTCGTGGTTTGAAAGTATGTGGCCGTTGTAAGTACTGAGTACGGCCGGACCGTCCGGTGGGGTCCCAGACCGTCCGCGCCTACGTGCCGGACCGTCCGGGATACACAGCACGGGTTCCTGCATCTGTCTCCCTGTCTGCGCTTGCCCCCCAGTACTGGAGGCTGTGATGGTCACCTTTAGGGTCTCCCCTCCATCGGGAGTATTCTCGGCTACCACTTTCCTGCAAGAAACTTTATGATCCTCATCGGCCTTTTTAGAATTGCCGATGATTGCCTCTTTGCCTTTGCCTTTATCGGTCGTGTTTGGCCGAACCAGGACTTTCTTGCCCTCAAAGTCGATCACGTTCATTGGAAAGGGCTCTGTATCCACCTGCATTTTCCTGAAATTTCAATCGTCCCTCATTAATGGCCGATTGAATCTGTCGTCGGAATACATTACAATCATTAGTGGCATGAGAAAATGAGTTATGCCACTTGCAGTATGCACGACGTTTTAGCTCGTCGGCGGATGTAACAGTGTGATTTATTTTAATATTGCCATTTTGAGTAATTCGTCAAATATTTTATCACATTTACCAACATTAAACGTAAACTTAACCTCCTCTTGCCGTTTCTTTTGAACCGGCTGCAAGGAGGAACAAGCTGAAGATTTGGCCTGTTTTGGCCAAATCATTTCAGCAGCATATACTTCTGCTGATTCGTCATCTGAGCTACTTTGGTCGCATTCTACTATATGTACGTTGTGACGCATTGTTTTAGCAGTTTCTTTGCTCCGGCTTTCGCAAGCTAGAGCCCTCTGGTGTAACTGTGCTAGTGTAAAAAATTGGATGCCTTCTAATCTCTCTTTTAAATAATATCATAGACCATTAAAGGCTAATCCTACTAGCTGTTTTTCTGCTAAATGAATTTGAAAGCATCGGTTTCTTGTATCGCGGAATCTCCGGATGTAATCATTAACCGATTCGTCTTTTGTCTGTCGCAATGACACTAAATCTACCAAATCCAATTCATAATCACCGGAGAAAAAATGATCATGAAATTTTTGTTCTAGATCCCCCCATGATGAAATGGAATTGGGAGGTAAAGTGGCATACCATGCAAACGCGGTTCCTGTTAGCGATAATGAAAATAAACGCACGCGAAATGCCTCTGTGTCTGCCAATTCTCCTAATTGTGCTAAGAACTGGCCTATATGTTCACGCGTGTTTTTCCCTTGATCACCCAAAAATTTCGCGAATTCGGGTATTCTAGTTCCCTGTGGGTACGGGTGGTGATCAAATCGGCTGTCATAAGGTTTCCGATATGATTGCCCCCCAGGGACCATGCTTACTCCGAGCTTATCTCGGAACGCCCCGGCTATTTCTTCCCTCACTATATCAATGGCAGCCGGTGCAAGACCACCGGCTCTCTGGTCAAACATAGGTGGGGTTGGTTGCATATTAGTATGTTGTCGTTCCCCCCATTGATTTGAGCTACGTGGTGCATTCCCATTTGCCCTATATGGCTCATAGGTTTGATCGTTTCTTTCCGGCCTTTTAGGTGGGGCCGGAAAGCTTTCCTAGGCTCTGGATCCTGAATTAATGGGCTGGTGCATTGCATAATGTGATGAGAAGTGTTGCTAGGACGGGCGAGGATTCAGGTAATAATCCTCCTCAAAAGGCTCATGCGCGGACTGTCCGGATATGTACCCGGACCGTCCGTGGTCATATGCGGACCGTCCGTCGTTGTATGCGGACCGTCCGACTGGGTAATTTGGGTTCTGTGTCATATGTGGTGGCTCGGGCGCATATCTAGGTAACTCATTAAAAATAGGCCCAACTGCTGTTGGCCCGGACGGTCCGCGCTCACGTGCGGACGGTCCGGGCATGTGCAGATCGGCTGGTTTGCTGCCGATTTGCGGTTGCTTAGGGTATGTGTCCATCGGCATCCCATAAAGGGGTTGTGACTGGTCGTGACAACCTGTAGCCGATGTGTTACGTGCGTTATCTCCTAACTCAACCTCGTGCGAAGGAAAATTTGCGGTACTAGATTTATCGAATGCACGTACTAGTCTCTTAAGATCGCTTTGCATACCCCCTATGATGTTCTGCATTTGTTCACGCTGATCTTCTACATAATTTCTAAGAGATTGCAGATCGTTGGTATTACTTACATTGGGGATATCTGGCGTGGGTTGGAGCGAAGCCGGATCCGTCGCCCGATGTCGGACGACCTTGTTGTTCCTGTCCACTTTGAAGTTGGCCAAGAACTTTGCTTTCGCCTCCTGGATCATCCGCTCCTTATGCTCCTCAAACTGGAGCTGCTCGTCAGCTGGCAAGGTTTCCCAAGTCGGCTCTATGATGTTGCTTAGAGAAATATCAGAGCTATCCTTTGAACCGGCCATTGAGGGTCGATTTGATGAGCCTAGATGTTTTGTCCCCAGCGGAGTCGCCAAAAAGTATGTTGACGCCTTTTCGGAGCGCCAAACACTCAACAAGAACCGTGGCGGTGCCCTCTGCACAGGGGCGGACGGTCCGCGCGCAGGGGCCGGACGGTCCGCGGCCTGGTGCGAGGCGCTGTTGTGGTCTCTACGCAAGGGCGGACTGTCCGCGGCCTGGGGCCGGACGGTCCGCGACCTGGTGCGCGGCTAGGGCTCCTGCCTGACGGCCGGACGGTCCGCGCCCTGGGGCCGGACTGTCCGCGCGTACGCAGGGACGGCGGAAGATCGCCGACGGCGCCTGGATCTCGCTCCCGGGAGGGACCCCGTCGGGGAGTAGAGATCCTAGGTGGTGTCTAGGCTCGCGCCGGCCGACCTAGACTCCTCTAATCGACGTAGAGCCGAAGAGAGACGAAGAATTTGGGAATTGGATAGCTAAACCTAAACTAGACTAAAACTACTCCTAGGATAAAATGCGAAATAGAAATTGTATTGATTCGATTGATGATTACAAATCGGCCGTATACCTCTCTATTTATAGAGGAGGGGGGCTGGACCCTTTACAAACTAATTTCCGAGCTTTTCCCGTGATTTTAGCTAACAACCGTAACACAAAACTCGGAACCCTAATCTGTTCTGCGCACGCGCGGACCGTCCGGCCCCCAGGCGCGGACTGTCCGGACCGCGGACCGTTCGGTCTCAGGGCCGGACCGTCCGTAGGCTCAATTATGGTTCAAACACTTACATATTATGCACACCTAGTTAGAATTTCATCATCTTATATATATAGGCTTATTACAAACGTATACGTCAAAACACCACAATGTTCCGAAGAATCCTACAAGAAAAAAAAAAGCATCGACGACCCTTCAAAAAAAAACATGAGTGCTCAGCTACGTACATGTAACACTACAGCTACTCCTTGATAAGCTATACCAGCAGTACATGAAGTCATTGTTAGTTCTCAGAAACAAAAAGAAAGCAGTAAATGCCACATCAGCTTAGAGAGGCGGCGTTTTGTCTCTGGAGTAGATGTTAATTTCTGCTAGCTAGCCTTATAGCTCCACAACGATTGTACTATCATCATGATATACACACGCCTTGCTGTTACTTTGTTCTTGTTCTTAACACAACGGTATTCTAACGGCATTGGGAGCTATCTTTCTTGGACGGTATACATTAATTTAAGGAAGCTAAAGTCAAATTTGTTAGTGCTACAAAATTACCGTCTCAGAAGCAAACAAATAATGCCACCCGAATGGCAGCCTAATAAACCAAGGGAGAAGCATCCAAACCCAAGATATGAAGCTGTCCGTCCCGGCTCACGTGTGATGTCCACCTCTTTGTAGCATGGCATTCTACAGTTGGGCTGATGGCCTGGTGGGCCCCAACTGAATCAGATTTGCATCATTGTCCTCTACTTATATACCATAAACAAAATTATGAAAAAGGGCTGTCTGGGTCCATTTATTTTGGAGGAATTAGAATATATACTTAATTAATAAAGTAGGCTATTTCGCTTGAGATTTGATATCCCATCATTTTCCAAAGTTTAGATATAAACATATCTCAAATTCATGGGGTGAGGGATAGAAATTAATTTTATGTATCATGAGGCTATGTTTCTACTCTGTAATTTATAACACGCTCTTGGGCTTGCTCTCGCATAGTAGAAAAAAATATAGGACATAAATATCTCCCACATACGGCCAACAATAGTACACAAATATATTCCACATAAAAAAATTATATTAGCTTAATTCATCTATATCTAGATTATAACTATTAGAATGAAATTCAATTCAAAGGATCTAAATGGGTCCTAAGGGGAAAAGAAGTTCCCATGCATTGGTGAAATTTTGTACAATAGTGTAGCTCACCTTTTGTAACACGCCCTAAGACGAAGGGTTGCACCGACTTAAAGATGCAAAGACCGATCGGCCCATGATAATCTGTGTCATGATTGTAACCAGTTATAAGGGATATAAATGTAAACTCATGCAGGCTGCGCCATGTGTCTATAAATAGGTGAACAGTACCCCCGTACTGTTCACGCTGACCTGTATTCCCTGTTGCGTCACGCTTAGACTTTACACCTTCTGTCAAGCTGAAGGTATAAATGTAATTCAATATTGTTTATGTTCATTCACTTTAATATATAAAAGACATAAATAAAGTCATATGATTATTCATGTTATGTTCTATCTTTCATATGCTTCTTCTTCCATTAATCTATACTGAGATGATGAAGGTACATCCTTCATTACCTTCGACCGAAGATCATTATATCCTAAGGGAGATAATGCTTCGAAGGACGAAGGGCTTTTAACTTTTAACGTTTTGTGTTGCCTTGTTCTTAATTCATAGCATTTGAGAACAAGTCCCCAACATTGGCGCCCACCTCCAGTGAACTCACTTCCACTTTTAAGCTGATGGCTTCATTTAGCAACCAAGTTGTAGCACATTCGGCTACGAAGCTGGTGCTCCCGATAACAGGCGGTTCATGCTTAGAGCCAGCCAACAAGAAGCAGAAGAAAGAAGCACAGAGAAGGGTGCAGCATGTTGGGGTGCAGGGACCCTTCATCAAGACCAAATGGTCCCAGATCCCAATTACCTTCTCCCAGGAGGATCTTCAGCTCAAGGATTACCCCCATAATGATGCTATGGTTATATCTTGTGTCATCAAGGGGTTTCTGGTCCATAATGTTCTGGTTGACACAGGCAGTGCAGCGGATATCATATTTGCTAAGGCCTTCAGACAAATACAAGAGCCAAAGGATAAGATTCATGATGCTACACACCCTCTCTATGGCTTAGGAGGAAGGCAAATTGTAGCACTCGGCAAAATCACAATGTCAGTAACCTTCGGCTTCGTTCATAACACAAGGACTGAACAAATTGTTTTTGATATTGTTGACATGGAGTATCCATACAATGCAATCATTGGCCAAGGGACACTCAATGCTTTCGAAGCTATACTTCATCCAGCATACTTATGTATGAAAATACCTTCGGAGCAGGGGCCTATTGCTATCCATGGAAGTCAAGAGGCTGCCAGAAAAGCTGAAGGAAATTGGACAGATTCAAAGTCAATCCATAATATAGATGGAGCCGAAGCCTGTGAGCAGTATAAATACAAAAGAGAGAAGGCTGGTTCGGCGGATCAGCCGAAGCCTATGCTCCTATGTGAAGACATAGCAGAACAGAGGGTATTGTTGGGGTCTCAGTTATCTGAAGAACAAGAGAAGACTTTGCTAAGATTCTTATTCAACAATAAAGATGTCTTTGCTTGGTCCGCTAATGATCTCTATGGTGTCAACAGAGATGTCATTGAACACTCACTCAACGTGGATCCATCCTTCAGGCCAAGAAAAGAAAGGCTTTGGAAAATGTCTGAAGTCAAAGCTGAAGGTGCTCGGAATGAAGTGAAGAGACTTCTTAGTGCTGGTGTTATTAGAGAGGTGAAATACCCAGAGTGGCTAGCCAACACTGTTATGGTAAAGAAGGCCAATGGCAAATGGAGAATGTGCATTGATTTTACAAATCTTAACAAGGCTTGTCCGAAGGACGTGTTTCCATTGCCAAGAATAGACTCCCTAGTGGATGCAGCAGCTTCTTCGGAGCTCATGAGTCTACTGGATTGTTATTCAGGCTATCATCAAATATGGATGAAGAAGGAAGATGAGCCGAAGACTAGCTTCATAACCCACAGTGGCACATATTGTTATCTTCGGATGCCTGAGGGGCTCAAGAATGCTAGAGGAAGCTTCAGCAGAATGATAGCCAAGGTCCTCCATTCTCAAATAGGCAGGAATGTACTGACCTATGTTGATGATATCATAGTGAAAAGCACGAAGCAAGAAAATCACATTGCTGATTTACAAGAGACATTTGCTAACTTCAGGCAAGCTGGTCTGAAGTTGAATCTAGAGAAGTGTGTTTTTGGGGTAAAGAAGGGCAAGTTCCTTGGTTGTCTGGTGTCAACTAAAGGAATTGAAGCCAACCCAAGTAAGATTGAGGCTATTCTTCGGATGGAACCGCCAAGCACAAAGAAGGGGGCCCAACGGCTGGCAGAGAGGCTAGCATCATTAAACAGATTCATATCCAGATCAGCAGAAAGAAATCTGCCATTCTTTGAAATACTAAAGTAAGACGAAGTCTTTCAATGGGGCCCAACACAGCAAAAAGCCTTTGAAGAGTTGAAGCAATATTTGATTGATTTAACAACATTAACTCCACCTGCGCCAGGGGCTCCATTGCTATTATATGTGGCAGCTTCACATTCTGCAGTGAGTGCGGTGCTGGTACAGGAGAAGCTAAATGGTCAAGTTAAAAAGCAAGCTCCAGTGTACTTCGTCTCTGAAGTTTTAAGTCCATCAAAGAAAAATTATACGGAATTGGAGAAGGTGTTGTATGCTGTATTAATGGCCTCTAGGAAGCTTCGACATTATTTTCAAGCATACCACATAATTGTTCCTTCGTCACAGCCTCTGAAGGACATTATGAAGAATAGAGAAGCTACTGGAAGGATTGGAAAATGGGTCACAGAGCTTAATGAATTTACCGTTGACTATGTGCATAGATCCTCAATTCAGTCCCAGGCGTTAGCAGATTTCATCGCTGACTGGACGCTAGGGGCTTAGGAAGAAGAAATAAACAAAGACATCGAAGCCTGGACAGTGTTCTGGCTGCTGTTCTAGTAGCACCTTCAAAAGTTAGAACGTGTTATGCAGCCAAGCTTGACTTTAGTTGTACAAATAATATTGCTGAATACAAAGCACTCCTGTTGGGGCTACTAAAGTTAAGGGCAATGGGAATAAGAAGGGCCATTCTGAAAACTGATTCTCAAGTCATTTCTGGCCACGTGGACAAAAGTAGTAAGGCAAGAGATCCGAAGCTTGAAAAATATCTGGATACAGTTTGAAGGTTGGAGGCTTCTTTCGAAGGTTTTTCCATCAAGAATATTCCAAGAGGCGAAAATGAGCATGCAGATCTGCTAGCCAAATCAGCGGCTCAGGGGCTCCCTTTACCTTCCGAAGTATTTTTTGAAACAACAAAGGCACCTTCGGTTGAACTCATGGAGAGAGCAGTGCTTACCATTTCTCGAGTACATAGTGAAGATTGGAGGACTAAAATTATATATTTCCTCCAGGGTAATTGCCTTTCAGATGACGAAGCTTATAATAAGAGGATGGAGGCAAGAACAAGACCGTATGTAATAATAGAAGGGGAATTATATAAACATGGAGTCTGTTCTCCACTTCTTAAGTGTTTATCAAGAGCTGAAGGTATTGAGTTAATGAAGGAGATACATGCAGGATTGTGTGGATCTCATATTGAGCCTAGGCCATTGCTGGGAAAAGTATTTAGACAAGGATTCTACTGGTCAAAGCAGCTTTGGATGCGGTAGAGTTGGTTCAAAAATGTGAAAATTGTAAAAAATGTGCAAGAGACTAGAAACAACCTTCATCTCTCACTCAGTTAATACAGCCCATTTGGCCGTTGCAAAGATGGGGCCTGGATTTGTTAGGCCCACTTCCACCAGCGCAAGGCAATTTGAGATATGTCGTGGTGGCTGTAGAATATTTTTCTAAGTGGATTGAAGCAAAGCCTTTGGCTACAATAACTTCGGTTACAGTCCAGAAATTCTTCTGGCAAAATATTGTTTGTCGCTTCGGCGTGCCGAAGGCTATAACTGTTGACAATGGAACACAATTTGATTCCGAAACTTTCAAGGATTTCTACGATCACATTGGCACGAAGATTCATTTTGCATCAGTTAGGCACCCGAAGTCAAACGGGCTGGTCAAAAGAGCAAATGGCATTATAATGGCGGGAATAATGAAGTTAATCTTCAATCAGCCCAGAGGAAAGTGGCCAGATGAGTTGATTAAAGTGGTGTGGAGCCACAATACAACCATATCAAGATCAACAGGTTTTACACCGTTCAAGTTATTGTTTAGTGACGAAGCTATAACCCCAGAAGAAGCTAAAGCGGGGTCAATTAGAACAGCAACTTCGGCAGAGGACGAAGCTGATTATCATGTAGCAAAAGATACTATAGAAGGGATCAGACTTCAGGCTGTGGAGAATATCAATAAATATCAAGCCAAAACAATAAAATGGCGTGACAGAAAAGTTCGGCTGAAAAATATTAAGCTAGGGCATTTAGTGCTTCGGAGAGTGGCCAATCCGGACACAGTAGGCAAACTACAGCTGAAGTGGGAAGGACCTTTTCTGGTGGTATCTTCGTCAAGGCCCGGTTCTTACAGATTGAAGGATATGGATGACAATGACATTCCTAGATCTTGGAATGCGGATGAGCTTCGATGATATTATGTGTAATTTGATGTAATCTTTTTTCATTTTTTTCTATGGCACCCTTTTCCTTTCCAAAGGGGGAGAAAGGTTTTTAATGGGGCCATGGCTTGTAATTTTTCCTTTCTTATTTAGCTCTATGAGAGCAAAATCCCCCAAAAGAATGTAAAATGTAAAATCTGAGCATGCACCATCGAGTGCAGAGAAAAGAAAAAACCAGGGAGAAGCTCGAAAGTCGTCCCTAAGGGGATGCAGAGCACGACGAAGCTACAAAAAAAGTCGTTCCCAAGGGAGCGCAACGTAAGTTTTCTGCTCAAAAGACGTTCCTAAGGGAATGCAGAGCCAAATACTGCTGAAATATAAGGCGAAGAAGTTCAAAAGACGTTCCTAAGGGGATGCAGAACTTACAATGAAAAGTCAATGGTGATACCGCCAAAATAGAAGGCGAAGAAGTTCAAAAGTCGTTCCTAAGGGGATGCAGAACTTACACCGAAAAGTCAATGGTGAACACCAAAAAATAAACGGTGAATAAGATGCAGAGTATGGGTGTGGCTTCGTAAGCGTGTGTTTAGACATTCATTTGCATATTACATCACATCATTCATTACATTCATACACATTCATTTAGGCATTCGTACGATCATCATCATATCATAGCGTACAGGCAGTTGTTTTGGCTCTAACGACAAGAAAAGAAGCAAATCTACGCTTCATTGTGTACGAAAAGAAGGGAAGGTGTTTTTTGCCTTCGGCTCAAAAGATATAAGTTTTGTCCACATCAAAGCAATTCATGCACGGATGGAAAGGTAAAAATATATTACAAGGTATGGACAAATTTACAAAGTAATGTTTGATTCCTAAACTATGATATCTGTTATAAAGATAATTCAAGTGTTATCAAAGCTCTGTGCAGCTTCATCAGCACCCACCAAGCCTCGAGTCATTAATCTTCGAATCACTGATTTTCGGCATCGTCATCCTGTACGCAACAAAGTAATAAGGCAAAAAGGTAAAAAGTGATCTCAGGAGAAGGTAAATAACGGATGAGTTCAATACCGGCTTAAGATGGCTTCGTGCTTCGTCACCAGCCAAGTTTCGCCCACCCTTCATCCAAATTTGAGTTATAAACCTGTTCCCGATGCTTTGGGCCAGGCTGGGTATATTGGCCATGTCAGCTGGAGAAAACTAAAATTTGGCCTATTTACTATATTGCCATGTGTGCAACCGACCTTCATAAATGTGACAGCTGTGCCTCGAGAAGCCAGTAGGGCACAGAAATCACCATGCCCAGCTATAACTTCGTCAAGTGCCTCAACTTCGCCCTCAATGTGTTCAAAGGTGCTTGACGGGTCTTCAACCGAAGGTTCAAATTTTTTAGAACTAGCGCCAACTGAGTTGAAAACCTGCTTCAGCCATTGCACGCACCGGTTGCCAAAGTTTAGGCATTTGTCCTGAAGCTCCTTCAAGGATTTTTGCAAGCTTGAACTTCTCTCAACTTCGGATGCAAGCTTTATATCAAAGTCCTTCTTTTATTGTTTGAAGCTTTTTGATTTTAGGACAAGTTCACTGTTTAGTCTGGCAATTTCGGCTTGGGCTTCTGCCAGCAAGCCCTTCGTTGTTTGAAGATCAAAATCTTTCTTTTCAAGAGCAGCTTCATGTTCTTTGATTTTATTTTCCAAGCCTTCAATTATAATCTCATTTTTCTTATCCTCGAGATCATGTTGCATCCTCAAGGTTTTACTCAGTAGCAGACTCTAGAAAAAATAACCTTCATCAGAAATTACCTTTATCTTAAAACAATAAAAAGTTGAGAAAATTTTACCTTAAAATTAGAATAGAATAAGCTACCGGCGATATGCTGCCGCCGGTACC
This sequence comes from Zea luxurians, assembly GCA_029449295.1. NCBI lineage: Eukaryota > Viridiplantae > Streptophyta > Magnoliopsida > Poales > Poaceae > Zea > Zea luxurians. Next base: position 17,637,906 of record JAOPSE010000024.1, read on the forward strand.
TACTAAGGTCGGCTTCAAGCTTCGGAAAGCCAACACTCTTTGTTAGGGTGCTGATAATCTTTGCTCCGGTACGATCTCGGATGCACCCTAAGGCTTCTTCCTCAACACCACCAAAAAGCAAGGCCCTCGGTTGATAGCCACAGGATATGGCGTACTCCTGAAGTTCCTTTTTCTTAGCCTTGGTCAATTCTTGACCAACTATATTTTGAAAATTGAATTCTTCTTTTTCTGAAGTATCTTCGGCAATCTTCTTCCCATTTTTCCGGCACTGTAGCCAACACTTCTTCTGTAGAAGAAGTAGCCTCCTCCGTTGCCAAATCCAAGAGCACTCTATCAATATTAGATAACGTACTCTCTAAGTTGGCAGCCTCGGCAGTGGCAGCTTCGGCACTGACGGCTTCGGCAGTGGCAGCTTCGGCGCTGGCATCTTCGGCAAATGGTATTATCTTTGATGCTGAGGCCCGCGGCGGTGTTTTCTCAATAGCTTGCATAACAGTGACAATCCTTCGCCTTTTTGGCTCAGCTGTCTTCTTTGTTGCCGAAGGATTGTCCTTCTTCTGTAAAAGCTTTGTCAGTTGCGGCCCTAGAGGACTTAGCAGCTTGATAGGTAGGGATTCAGTCATTACCTTTAGAATTTCCTCTACTTCAGTAGCAAAAGGCGTTGAAGGAGTTTCTTCCTCTATCTCAGTTGCTTTTGGCTTCGGAGCTGCGGATTTCCTCTTCTTCGGCGCAGGAGCAGCCACTTTTGGCTCAGGGCTAGATTTTCTCTTCTTCGCAGCTTCCTCATCTTCTTTCACCATCCTAGCAGCTTGTCTACTAAAAACACTAACAACCCTCTTTCTCTTTTGCCCTTCGACACCTTTGTTCAATCGCTCATAGTCAGGGTAGTCAAAATTCAAGGCATCCATCACCCGATTTAACCTTCGCTTTGGTCGGGTGCCAAAGGCCGCAGTCATCAGTTGATCCTCTTTTTTAGTATAATTTCCCAACACTTCATTGCACACTACTTCAATCATTTCCAACCACTCTTGGCAAGGTTCTTTAAATTGCTTTTCAAATTTAAACCGATAAGGAAGTCGCACAAGCTCAAGTCCCTTCTTCGTTCCTTTTAATTTTGGCATGCTAAATTCGTTCAAAGTCAGAGATGTTTTGTTAGCCAAATATTCTTGAACTAGATCCCTCGTGCTGATCTCTTCGGCTACCACCCTAAATTCTGCCACAGCTTGTTGACATGGTGATCCTGGCGTCATGCGGCACAAAGGCCTAGTCAACCCGAATTTCAAACTCAACGGGCTTAGCACTAGCGTCTTCAGCTTCTCCCTATTCTTTTCATCAGCTTTGGCATAAAACCACTCGCTTTTCCAGCCAGTTGGCCACTTAGTGCGATAGCTAAGCACCGGGGCCTTCATGTCCTTGCGGTATGCGAAGTTGTAACATCCAAAGTTTTCATGCAGCCCATCTTCTCTAGCCTTCGTCTGGTAATGAAGCTCATGCACTCGGCAGAAAGCTTCGACATTCGGGTCCACTCCTTGGCTTCGGAGTGCCTAGATGAAAACGCTGAGCCTAACGATAGCATTAGGAGTCAACTGATGAAGATAGATTTCATAATTATTCAAAACTTCACCAATCATCTCATTCAAGGGAAACCGCAATCCCGCTCTAAAGAAACTCTTGAAAACTACCACCTCATCACTTTTTGGTGTCGGAGTGGTTTCATCCCCAGCAAAACGAATCAGCTTCTTCTCAGTCTCCCTAAAATAGCCTAGCTTTATCAACATGGGCATATCGGCTTCAGAAATGGTAGATTCTCCAAAATCCAAGTGGCTAGGTTTTGACGGGACCATAATGCTATAGTCTTCTTCTTCTTCATTAGTGACTTCTCCCTCAACATCTTGTTCAGTTTCAGCACCAGGTACATCTTGTTCAATGGCTTCTGTTGCAACTAATCTCGATTGCCTCATAACTTCGGAAACTAGGGCTATTTCGGTGACTTTGGCCTCCTCTCCATCACAGGTCACCCTAGCAGTTGAACATACTCTGGCAATCAGGTGTTGAATTTCTTGCAATTCTTACGAATGTTGATAATATTTGCAGTTTTGATGAAGCTCCCTCTTATGCCGAAGCTAAATCAAAATGGTGCTTTGCTTGAGAATGCGATGAGAAAGCTTCGGCTACGGTTAAATTTTTCAGCAGCACAACAGTGCAATGACAATGAATGCTGTGGTAACTTCACACCTACCCCTCTGTTTATGTAGTGCTGCAGGTTTGAAGGTGAATTGACAAATCGCCCGCACCCGCTGAACAGTCACCCACACCCACTGAACGGTGGACCACGCTACGTGGGAGATGAATCGCCAGATCACGCGTACCCGCAACATGGTGGGATCACCTCGCACTCGGAATATTTTAATCGTTTCTCGGCAACGAGCTCGGGGAAGGTGTTTTTCGGACCTTCGGCATTCCGAAGCCTAGAAGAATTTTTCACAGATCAAGCTCGTTACGAAAAACGATCTAGTGCCGCGAAGGGGCTATTGTTGGGGGTCTGCTTCGTCATCGAAGGTCCTGTAAGAAGAAGCACCTTCGGAAGATCAACACGGAAGAAACGCCGAAGCCACCATCCAGGGAGCTTCGGCATAGTAACACGCCCTAAGATGAAGGGTTGCACCGACTTAAAGATGCAAAGACCGATCGGCCCATGATAATCTGTGTCATGATTGTAACCAGTTATAAGGGATATAAATGTAAACTCGTGCAGGCTGCGCCCTATGTCTATAAATAGGTGAATAGTACCCCCGTACTGTTCACGCTGACCTGTATTCCCTATTGCTTCACGCTTGGACTTTACACCTTTTGTCAAGCCGAAGTTATAAATGTAATTCAATATTGTTTATGTTCATTCACTTTAATATATAAAAGACATATAAATAAAGTCATATGATTATTCATGTTATGTTCTTGAAAGTGCATTCATCCCTTTTGTGAGTTTTGGTGATTTTGATAACAACACATTTAAAGGTCTAACGAGTTTGCTAAGTGTTGAACAGGAAATTCAGTATGATGAACATACTTGAATAGTGTATAATGATCAGTGAACAAAGGTTCAACACGAGGTTAAATAACCAATGAGACAATGCAAATGGATATAATATGATCTCTATATTGGTTTGAATATATGGACAAGACCTGAGAAATCACTACATACATATGACCAGAATAGAGGACAAAGTGATTTAGAGGATTGGTCAAGCCAAAGAGAATAAGATATGAGGAATCATGAATTTGCTTGACCATATTACTATTAGTCCATATATGCTTCTATGAGAATCAAACTAGAGCTTGATTAATCTTAACAGTTATATCTAGAAGACATTCAAGCAAGGTTCACAATATTGAAGAAATGATTCTCTCAATGGATGCTCAATATGATGTGACTCAAGAATGGCTTGATAGGGTGAAGATAGCAAGGAAAGGGCTTCGAGGAACTAGGCGAAGGTGAAGGCCAAGCGACGGCTTGTAGACCGAGGTACCATGGCTAAGGTGAAGAAGAGAGTACTTGCACTAAGTCGATGAACTAATCAGCTATGAAGAGTTATAACATGTTGATGCATCAGTAAGGTGACTTGAAGCCATGATTTGAACTCATATAAGGTGATATGGTACAAGTCACAGGGTTTGATTTGAGTTTGCTTCAAAAGGTGAGACAAAGATGTTTGTGATCCTTATGAAGCAATGCCATGGAGAAATCACACATGAGACACCAATGACTCAAGGAGTTTACTTCAATTTATTTTATTTAACTTGAGTATAGGAATCGTCGTACTATAAAGGGGGATCCAAAAAGAAGGTTGGTGTTTGCCAAAGCTCAAACCTCTCTATTCAAAAGCTATTTTTGAAAAGCAAAAATCTCTTTAACGTTCTATGGTTGACCATGGTTAGGTTTGAGAAACCTAGAGTGTTCTTGCTGAAAAGCAGCTGAACTTCTTCAACTGCAGCTGAGCTTTCCAGCTGAACTTAACTTCAGCTGAGTTGAGCTTCTTCAGCTGCAGCTGAGCTTTTCAGCTGAGCTGAACTTCAGCTGAGTTGAGCTTTCTCAACTTCAGCTGAACTCAACTTCAGCTGTGAACCTCTTTGACCATACACCAGCTGAACTTGCCTCCGGGCAGTTGAGCTGGGGTTTTCTCTCCTAAACTCACTGGTCAAGACCAGTTGAACTGGTCCTGAGGGGCAGTTCAGCTGGTCTCTGACCCCTCTGACCTCTGATCTGCAGTCTGCCAGTCAGACTGGCAAACAGGTCGCTAGGAGCTGTCAGGGGCGGTTCAACCGCCCCCCTGGGCGGTTCAACCGGTGTTGGTCAACTTTGACCAGTCTGCGGTCAGTCTGCGCGTCAGTCTGCCAGTCAGACTGGCAGACAGGCTGCCAGGCCTGCCAGGGGCGGTTCAACCGCCCTAGGGGGCGGTTCAACCGGTCTCAGGCAGAAAAATCTGCCCAAACGGCTAGTTTTGAGCTCCACCTATATATACTCACTCCTACCTCTCACCCCACAGCAGTGAGCACGATTTGAACTCCATTTCTAACCCAAGAAACACCTCCCTCTCTCTCACACACATCTCTTGCCTCTCCCATTTCAAATCTTTGGAGAGAAATCTTTGAGTAAGCTGGAGAGCTGCGGTTTTGTGCTTCATCTCTAAATCTCTCTTGCTCTTCTTCTTGATTCGAGCTTTGGTACTACATCGAGTTCTTTGTGGATTCATTACTCTTGGAGCTTCTAGCTCCTAGACGACTAGGTGTCTCTTGTGAGTCTCCAAATCTTGTGGAAGACCACAATAAAGTTTGTATTACCCGCTCGTTTGAGCAAAGATTAGTGTGTGAGCTTGACCTTTGTGGTCGGCAAAGGGAGGATTAGGGTTGAAAGAGACCCGACTCTTTGTGGGCGCCTCAACGAGGAAGTAGGGCACCTTGGTGGTGTGACCGAACCTCGGGATAAATCTTGTGTATCTTGTGTTCTTGCTCATTGTGTTTGTTTGTGTTCTTCGTTCTCTCACCATTCCGTGAAAGATTTGTTTATATCTTTTTAGTGTGTGGATTTTGAGAAGTGCCCTTCTCAGATCTACTACTTTGAACCCTGTGGATCATTTAGAACATCTCATTTCCAAAGTTAACTGGGTGAATTTCAAGATCAATTCAGTTTTACCCAGTTTGCTTCTAATTTTTGTTGAAAAAGTTTTAACTTGCCTATTCTCCCCCCCTCTAGGCAACTTTCAATTAGTATCGGAGCCTAATCGTCGTTCTAACGCTTAACCGCGTGAGGAAAAGATCATGTCGGGGGGACTAAGAAACGAAAGTGCTTCTAAGCTTGAAAAAGTTGAGATTGCCTCGACTTCATCTTTTGGTGCAGATGTTGATCCTAGGGCAATAGATCTTGCCATGAGAATCGCCGAAAGGATGTTCCTCAAAATCAAGGAAGATGAGGCGAAGAACAAAATTGAAGAAGAAAATGATCGATGGAGACCAAACGACGAATCCACCTCTTCACAAGGTTCGTCTTTCAAATCCACTTCTCATATGTGCTTTATTGCTAATGGGAGTGACAGTGAGAGCGAAAGTGAGGATGAGGAGGAGCAAGAAAGTGATAGTGAAGATGAGGATGATCTTCAACAATTCTTCGCTCAGCTAAGCAAGAAACATCGAATGAGCTTGCTCAAACTCATGAAAAGAGCGAAAGAACAAAAAGAAATGCTTCATAAGCAAGAAGACTTCCTCATCAGAAAAATCGAAGATTTAGAAAAGTTGACCAAAGAGCATGAGAAGCTAAAGTGCTCTCATGATGATTTGGTCCAAAGGTATGAAGACATTTCAATTGAGCAAATTAAAGTTTTTAATCATTCATCATATATTGCTCAATTAGAAAATAAAAATGCTATGCTCAAGAACACGGTAGAAAAGCTAAACATTGAAAATCTAGCTTTGCAAGAAAAACATGATATGCTTGTATGCTCTCATAATAAATTTATGGATTCACATATCATGTTAGAAATGGCTCATGAGGTTGTGTTAACTAATTTGAAATCATACCAACCTCACATATGCACATGTACTCAAGTAGAAACTATATTATCATGTGCTAACAAATGTTGCTCTCAAGAAAGCCAATCTTCCATTGAGCTAGACATTTCAGGAATTAGTGATATTTCTATCAGACAAGAAAATAAAGAGCTCAAGGAAGAAGTTGGAATGCTAAGAAGGAGATTAACTCGTTTGAAGGGAAAGTGTCATGCTCAACCTTCTCAAGATAAATGTGATAATATGGTGAAAAAGCTTGAGAAGGGGACAACCGTAGCATGCAGAAAACCCCTTCAAAAGAATACCAAGCTTTCCAAGAAGGGCATGAGCAAAATCCATGGTGAGAAAATTAATGCTCATATGATTTGCTCTAATAATGTACCTATGTGCTTCAACAAAGAAAGATCAAATAGAAGCGATAGGAGGTGTTATGGATGCAAGGAGAAGGGCCATGAAATTGATTCATGCCCCCACATGAAGAATCAAGACCTTGCACGATCAAGAAAGATGACCATCAAAAAGGATGAAAGCAAAAGGCAAATGCATTGCAAGGACAAGCATCGCATTTGCTACAATTGCCGTGAAAAAGGTCATCTATTCAAGGTTTGTCCAAAGGGTAAAACTCCTAAACCTAACTTTTCAATATATTCAAATATGCTTAGGAGACCCAAATTTGACTCTTGTGCTAGAAAGGTGATGAGTTCACCATATTCTAGGACTAAGGCTATTTGGGTGCCTAAGTCCTTATTGCCTAACCTTGATGGACCCATCATGAGATGGGTACCAAAATGTGTTTGAAACTATTTGCAGGTACACAAGATGATATGAAGCTTTGGGGTGCTTGAGCGGTTTAACTCAATTCTTATCTCAAGCTATCAATCTTACATTGTCTATCCTTTAAGATTGACCCAAAGATGAATTGAGTTGTTATATCACTAACTTCATATTCATCTGTAGCAAGAACTTGTGTTGTAGGGAATAATGATTAACCTTTGTGGGAATCAAGCAAAAGGCCTACAACCAAGTGATATCCAAAGGATGGTAACAATTAATTCTTAAGTGCACATTGCTTTTAATTGGTATATTCCTTTTTGTCTTTTGTAGCCACATAGGAAAAATGAAGCACTTAAGAATGAACTTAAAAGATTTTACCTTGCTTTGGAAAGGATCTAATTATATGGTAGATTGCAAGTTCATATTTTTATATTGTGACAATCTACATGATTTAAATTGATTGTATGTATCTTGTGGCATATTTCCAATTTATTATCATATTATTGCCATGACCTAGACATAAAGAGTATTATCCCATGTTCTTAAATGAATAGAGTGCTAAGTAAGAAATTCAAATTCTTAAAGCACTTACCAAAAGGGAATTCTCTATATGACTAGAGTTGTGAGACTAATGTTTCTATCCAAGTGTTTATGTAGTCTCACAACATGAGAATGTGTTTCCCAAATGGAGTGTGCCATTCAACATTCAAAGAAGATCGAACCAATACTATGTGATGTATTCATTCTTGTTTAAATTGGTTTTGAGTCTTCTACATTAATCACTCACCATGCTATGAATTAAACTTGCCATGTAAACTTAATTAAATAATCATGCTACTTTCATCTTTTTTACAATTGATGTTATGCATGATGCTTGTAAGGGTAATTTAGTTCATATCATGAGGTTTCCTTATTTTAGTAACCTTCTTGTCATTCATATACTAGAGGTTGCTAAATAGGAAACTATTGCTTGTATTACTAATACAATCTCTTTTAAGATATTTCATGGAAATTCATAAGTAGAGATTGTGCTCTTTTAATTGGTAAAATCACAAGCTTTAAAGGTTAATCTTCACCTAAAAGAAAGATTAGGAATGCTCAAGGCAAAGGTATGGACCAAATTGCTTCAATTGGTAGTTGATCAATAGTAGTTGCTTCCAAGTGGCATTCTTTCAATTGGTAATAATATATTCTATGGAAAGGAATGTCAATATGAAGGTTAAATTCCTTTTGGCTTAAATTTGTAAATTGGTGCATATTATTAATTCACTCATCCATGTGCATTAATTTAAAAGGAATTATTTTATGCCTTTATGCCTCATAAATGATGATTTGTTTGCCATTCATATATAGATATCATCATTCATTAAATACTTCCTTGTACTACTAATGCCTCTTTTCAAAGTGTTTTATCGACTAGTTTTAAAAGGAAAAGAGATAATAAAGAAGGAAGTCTCCACAAATGATGAAAATAAGAATACTAAGGTGACACCACCACAGATAGTAAGATCTATCAAATTGGTATAACAAATGGTACGTTCTATATGGTGGTAAGTATTCTTAGGCATAAGTTAATTCATTGCAAATTTGTCATGCCTTGACCATGATATGTAATGTACTCCTCATGAGACTCTTAACTGAATTGAAAGTGCATGTGGTAAGTCATTCAAATACTTGATGCACATATCTAGTGGGAGAACATTATATATCTTGTGTCGTAGAGAATAAGTTTCCCTTGAGTAAGCTATACTAAGACAATCCAAAATGGTAAATTTGTATCTCATTCATATGGATTGTAATCTTTGTTTTTTTAATAACTACTCTTGATGCAGTTTAAAATTCCCTTATAGTTAAATCTAAAAGTGCATAAGAATCTTTTTTGTTGATATTCATCTCATACATATGCACTAACATGGATATGATTTTTAAACTGTAAAAGGTACAATTAGTGATCCATACTCTCTAAATTTTAGAAACCCATATTTTGATATCTTAGAAATCTACTTCAATCGGTATCCATATGCTTCACATTGAATTGGATCACTAAGTTGTAAATTCCATGCATAACTTATCTTCATGATATGAATGCTTGTGCGACTAACTTTGATAAGCTAGGTGCACCCAAGGTCAAGCTAGGTTCATCATCAAGAAGGCAACACAACGATGTATCAAGAAAAGGAGAAAAGGCTCTTATTCTTAACTCTAGTTTTTATCTATGTGATTAAATATTGAATTGAAACCATGTAAGATGGTTGTCATGTATATGTGGGTGCCTACACAAAGAGTAAGGCCACAATAAGGATTGTGTGGGTACTCAAGGCTTTTACTACTAATCTCAAAGGACCCAATTCAAATTGGGTACCAAGATATGAAGCTAAAACTTGTTTTGCAGGATCACTCCTTCAATGGATCAAGTTGGGTGCTCGATAATGAATGTATAAATCATATTTGGAGATAGTAGCAAGGGTGGTAACAACTGAATCTCAAGTGCATATTATTTTCAAATCTTATCTCTTTTGTGACTTGTGTAGCCACTAAGGGAAAAGAAGCACTTGAGGATATACATCAGTTGTTGAATATGAAATAAAGGTCCAATTGGAAGATGAATGAATATTATCATATGGTCAACAATCCAAAATTATGTGATGTATTCTCTATCTAGTTAATTTGGATTTGATTCTTCTATATTAGACACTTACCATAATATGGATTAAGTCAGCCCTTTAGACTTCATTGAACACCATGCATATTATCCATGTCATTCAAAATATATTGTGCATGAGGGCTCAAAGGAAATTTAGTCCATATTATGAGGTTTCTCTATTTTTTAGCAACTCGCTTGCCTTCCACATATAAAGGATTGCTAAATAAGAAACTAGTGCTTGTGCTACTAATGTCATCTCTTGTGTTGAGTTTATCCGTAGAAAATCTATATTAAGAGATGGTGCTTATTATTAAATTGGATAAATCACAAGCTTAAGGGATACTATTCAACTAAAGTAAGATGAAGTTGATAAGAGGCCAAGGTATGAAAACTTCCTCTCCTTAAGTTGTTTTAGTATTCTATCCTTAGTGGAATGTACCATAGTATAGGTTAAATTCCTTGCAATATAAAATGTTCAATGGTGCATAAAACTTTGACATCAACTATATGTATGCAATAATTTAAAGGAATTTAGTCTATCCTTTTGGGTTTCAATAATGATGATTCATTTGCCATCCACATATAAGGATCATCATTTGTGAAACCCTCTCTTGTGTTTTTAATGATCTCTTTTCTAAGTGTTTCAACAAGGTCCTCCCAAGTTCTTTGAAGATGAATTCAAAATCTACAAATATAAGAGTCTTGGTTGTTTCAATCATTGAGCTTCAATTGATCTCATATCAAGTATGATCGAATCAAGAAAAGATGAATGAAGTTCAAGATCACTTGGTTGGATGAAATCATAATGAGAAAAGAAATCACAGTGAATCAAGAAGGAAGTTGAACTATCCTATCAACCAAATAATGAAGATGTAGTGACTTATTTATATGATATCCTTCATTATGAGGTTTGGGGTTCATATTAGCATGCTTTACCCTTCAGGATTTCAATTGATATACTTTCAGTTCTTAAATCTTCAATTAGTTTAATTTTCATCATCTATATAAAGCATGTTATGTTAAGCCAAGATATAGTACAAACATCTCCTTTAACCTCACATTGTTAATGTGCATAAGTGTACTTTGTGTACTCTTGCATGCACAAATTGAGGGAGAGTTTAGCCTATATCTTGTGAGACTAATAATTTCTTTCAAGTTCATGTTGTGTAGTCTCACACCTTGGAGAACATCAAATGAGGATGAATGGTTCCATAGAAATGAAAATGAGTTTCTCTTGAACCTATCAAGAAAATGAGTTTCTCTTGATCGTTTGAAGAGGATGAGTTTCTCTTTGAAATGTCAAGCCTATTCACAAAAGCTAAGATGGAAATTCATGATTATAATGGAGACCATGTGGCGTAGAACAAAGGTGTGCCACTCCATGAATTATTGTATTACATTTGTGTATCTAGGCTCTTACATGCTAGTGTATGCATGTATATGCGATATCTTAAGTCACATCATAAGGTTGCACTTGTGGTGACGATTAAAGAATCTCTAGATATTTGATTAATACCTCTTGTGGTGATATCATAAGTTAGTCTTAAGTCATCTTAGTGAGGTATGAGTCAAACATTCTAACTTATCAAGAATCTTGGCTTAAAATATTGCATATCATGTCTATTAGTATACCTTTTGATTATGAGTAATTCCTTAAATTGGTGCAATTTCATATTTTCATACTTCATTTGTACCAAGGTTCAAATTATAGAACTTAATTCCCTGACCTCACAAGTCAAAGTGCATAAGCTAAACAAGTATTCATCACTTGTATGCACACATTTATGGGGAGAATGGTCTATAATTCGAATCTTTGAGACTAACTTCATTTTCAAGTCTATTATGTGTGTAGTCTCAAATTAGAAAGGAATGTTCGGGCAAAGACAATCACTTCCACTGCAAATTTTGATGGGTATCAAAGACTCTTTGCTCCGAATAAATGTATCTTTTATACATTTCATAAGAGAATGAGTTTCTCTTTTATATGCTACTCCAACGTCATCTAAAATTGGTAAATATGTATCACATCCTTTTGGATTGCAAATGTCTGAAGTAGCATAGCTTATAAATTCTCCTGTCTAGAACTTGATTGATTAAATAGTGCACATGTTTCTTATGTTGCATGATTATGTTCAATTGATACTCCTTTTATGCCAATGGTACTTTAAGTTGCAAATAAGTACTCTCAACAGATATCAATTGAATTCATATATATATATGTGTGCACTAAAACTTGAGGAGAACTTAGTGTAATATGCTATTAGTGATCTATTTATCTATCAAATTGTATCAATTGGTGTTTTTCAATTGATATTTTTCATACATGATCACTAGTTGCATAATCCATACTTGTGCAATTTTCATGTTGCCTCTTGTTGTGATAAGAAAATGCTAGGTGACATCTAGACTCCAGGTATCAAGATTTATCTTTCAGTTAGTATGATAATCTTCATTTGATATCTTGGACCTATGTCACAATTATGCCAACAAGAGCTTACAAATGAATTCTAAATCCAACACAAGTCTGGAAACCCCTTGAAAAGGTAAAACGCAAAGGTACATCACTTATGACACTTATCCATTACCTTTGTGCCATCTAAGGATCCCTTTCATGATAGTGTGTTCACATCTCACTTAATCATAATTTCTATCCTTTATATTCTTTGTATCCTTTTTGGAGATTTATGACAAAGGGGGAGAAATTGTGCATTAAAGCTTACCTTTAGTCTTATGTAACTAAGTGTTAGAAGACTTTTAAAAAGGGGAAGTCATAAGAAAAACATAAGATGAAGAAAGTTGATAAGTGCATTCCATGTCATGAGCATCACGTTTATTTTATGACACACTGCACCCTATGAATAGTATGATATAAGTTGTCTATACTTTGACCTAAATATGTGCTTTTGGCATTTGAGTACAAAAGTGTTATTTTCTGAAATGCACATATTTAGGGGGAGGAAACTATATCATAGGATTTAAAATCTTATTTATCAAATCTTATGTAAGCTTTAAATGTGTTGTCATCAATCACCAAAAAGGGGGAGATTGAAAGTGCATTCATCCCTTTTGTGAGTTTTGGTGATTTTGATAACAACACATTTAAAGGTCTAACGAGTTTGCTAAGTGTTGAACAGGAAATTCAGTATGATGAACATACTTGAATAGTGTATAATGATCAGTGAACAAAGGTTCAACACGAGGTTAAATAACCAATGAGACAATGCAAATGGATATAATATGATCTCTATATTGGTTTGAATATATGGACAAGACCTGAGAAATCACTACATACATATGACCAGAATAGAGGACAAAGTGATTTAGAGGATTGGTCAAGCCAAAGAGAATAAGATATGAGGAATCGTGAATTGGCTTGACCATATTACTATCAGTCCATATATGCTTCTATGAGAATCAAACTAGAGCTTGATTAATCTTAACAGTTATATCTAGAAGACATTCAAGCAAGGTTCACAATATTGAAGAAATGATTCTCTCAATGGATGCTCAATATGATGTGACTCAAGAATGGCTTGATAGGGTGAAGATAGCAAGGAAAGGGCTTCGAGGAACTAGGCGAAGGTGAAGGCCAAGCGACGGCTTGTAGACCGAGGTACCATGGCTAAGGTGAAGAAGAGAGTACTTGCACTAAGTCGATGAACTAATCAGCTATGAAGAGTTATAACATGTTGATGCATCAGTAAGGTGACTTGAAGCCATGATTTGAACTCATATAAGGTGATATGGTACAAGTCACAGGGTTTGATTTGAGTTTGCTTCAAAAGGTGAGACAAAGATGTTTGTGATCCTTATGAAGCAATGCCATGGAGAAATCACACATGAGACAACAATGACTCAAGGAGTTTACTTCAATTTATTTTATTTAACTTGAGTATAGGAATCGTCGTACTATAAAGGGGGATCCAAAAAGAAGGTTGGTGTTTGCCAAAGCTCAAACCTCTCTATTCAAAAGCTATTTTTGAAAAGCAAAAATCTCTTTAACGTTCTATGGTTGACCATGGTTAGGTTTGAGAAACCTAGAGTGTTCTTGCTGAAAAGCAGCTGAACTTCTTCAACTGCAGCTGAGCTTTCCAGCTGAACTTAACTTCAGCTGAGTTGAGCTTCTTCAGCTGCAGCTGAGCTTTTCAGCTGAGTTGAACTTCAGCTGAGTTGAGCTTTCTCAACTTCAGCTGAACTCAACTTCAGCTGTGAACCTCTTTGACCATACACCAGCTGAACTTGCCTCCGGGCAGTTGAGCTGGGGTTTTCTCTCCTAAACTCACTGGTCAAGACCAGTTGAACTGGTCCTGAGGGGCAGTTCAGCTGGTCTCTGACCCCTCTGACCTCTGATCTGCAGTCTGCCAGTCAGACTGGCAAACAGGTCGCCAGGAGCTGTCAGGGGCGGTTCAACCGCCCCCTGGGCGGTTCAACCGGTGTTGGTCAACTTTGACCAGTCTGCGGTCAGTCTGCGCGTCAGTCTGCCAGTCAGACTGGCAGACAGGCTGCCAGGCCTGCCAGGGGCGGTTCAACCGCCCTAGGGGGCGGTTCAACCGGTCTCAGGCAGAAAAATCTGCCCAAACGGCTAGTTTTGAGCTCCACCTATATATACTCACTCCTACCTCTCACCCCACAGCAGTGAGCACGATTTGAACTCCATTTCTAACCCAAGAAACACCTCCCTCTCTCTCACACACATCTCTTGCCTCTCCCATTTCAAATCTTTGGAGAGAAATCTTTGAGTAAGCTGGAGAGCTGTGGTTTTGTGCTTCATCTCTAAATCTCTCTTGCTCTTCTTCTTGATTCGAGCTTTGGTACTACATCGAGTTCTTTGTGGATTCATTACTCTTGGAGCTTCTAGCTCCTAGACGACTAGGTGTCTCTTGTGAGTCTCCAAATCTTGTGGAAGACCACAATAAAGTTTGTATTACCCGCTCGTTTGAGCAAAGATTAGTGTGTGAGCTTGACCTTTGTGGTCGGCAAAGGGAGGATTAGGGTTGAAAGAGACCCGACTCTTTGTGGGCGCCTCAACGAGGAAGTAGGGCACCTTGGTGGTGTGACCGAACCTCGGGATAAATCTTGTGTATCTTGTGTTCTTGCTCATTGTGTTTGTTTGTGTTCTTCGTTCTCTCACCATTCCGTGAAAGATTTGTTTATATCTTTTTAGTGTGTGGATTTTGAGAAGTGTCCTTCTCAGATCTACTACTTTGAACCCTGTGGATCATTTAGAACATCTCATTTCCAAAGTTAACTGGGTGAATTTCAAGATCAATTCAGTTTTACCCAGTTTGCTTCTAATTTTTGTTGAAAAAGTTTTAACTTGCCTATTCACCCCCCCCCCTCTAGGCAACTTTCAGTTCTATCTTTCATATGCTTCTTCTTCCATTAATCTATACTGAGATGATGAAGGTACATCCTTCATTACCTTCGACCGAAGATCATTATATCCTAAGGGAGATAATGCTTCGAAGGACGAAGGGCTTTTAACCTTTAACGTTTTGTGTTGCCTTGTTCTTAATTCATAGCATTTGAGAACAAGTCCATAACATAATGGAATTCAATTCAAAGGATCTAAATGGGTCCTAAGGGGGAAAAGAAGTTCCCATGCATTGGTGAAATTTTGTACAATAGTGTAGCTCACCTTTTGCTGAGAGGTAGAGAGACATACGTAGACCATACATCTTTTTTGTTGTCTGCATAGGGTACAAAGTCCATAGGAGATATGTATGTAACATTCCATGTTGCTACATAGATTATGTTATAGAAAGGGGACATGGTAGAAGAGCACAAAGGAATTAGGCTGGTTAGGATGATTTCCAAGAGCAGAGATGAAAACAAATACTTATTCAGATATCATTTTTTTGATCTTTTTCTTTAGTTACAAATAAATAAGATATAGAATCTGCTATACAAATTAGTATTCTTATTTTTAGCACTGAGCTTATATAAAGATTCATAAAAAATAAAGCTCAAATTTATCATATATCTTCCCAAATGGTAGATATAAAATTCGGATACACTTTCATATACGAATACAAATATTTTTTCAACTTTTTGTTGTAGGAAGCAAATAATGCATAAAATAATTCATGCAAAACCCTATTCTTATTTATAATAATGTGCTTGATAACATAAAAAGGACAACAACATATTTCATATATATCTATTTTAAAATGTTTGCTTTGTCTTAACAATTTGGATACCCACATTCATCCCAACCTAAGAGAAACCCTCCTAGGGGGGACAACTCCAACCAATCTGGGACCTTGGGAAATCCAAGGCATAAGCAAATAGAGTTCTCTATACCCATACATAAACGAACGAGTCCTAGCAAAGTTGCTCGCGTCCACACGCAGAGAATATATGTCATATAAGGAATAACATCAAACCATTGTATGTAATAGTTTATTATACTATGGTAGATGGGAAGAGTGGGGACTCTAGGCATCCTCCACGATGCATCGATTGTCATTGCGGGCGGTGGCATGTGCAAGCTCTCCGTGTTGGCAACACTCAAGCTTCATGTGCTTATGCTCAATTTGGCGATGCACATCCTCGAGGGATTTTTGCCACTCCTGTAGCTGGTCCAACCACAGTTGGGGTCTGGCTATGGGAGATGTGTCATCGTCGTGGACAACCTCGACTTGGTCGTTTGGTGATCCAGCCATGAAGCACTCATACGAGGGGTAGTGGCTCGCCCTCACTTGAGCCCACGCTAGAGGATCTCAAAGACTCCTATGCAAGGAGGTCATAGATCAACTTTGATACGTAGTCCACCATTCCTGCGAGGACCTCCGAGGAGAGCGGTGCTCTGCCAGAGAATTGGGCCCACACATTGATGTGCGAGACGTGGACGAGACTATGTCTTCATGGGACAGTCGAGGCCCCAGGAAGGTGAGAAGTTAGTGCCACATGCACTCATTATTAAAGTCTGAAAGCCGATGCTTATGGAGGCTTAAGTCTCCAAGGCTGGAGCTATAGCTCCCCGAGCGCCCTGGTGATAGTGTCGACATTGACGATGAGAGGAGGCTACACGAGGGTCTCCACCCGCACCAGCACCCTCCTCGATGGTGATGATGAAGTCAAGGGTGCCGAAGCACATGCTTGCACCGATGACCCAGCTAACAATGTGGCTTGCCATTTCTACCGGGTGATGCAAAAAATGGCATGAGACGCAAAAAGCCCCTACCCGACGTGCCAACTAATGGTGTTTTGTACTATCAGCTAGTAATAATCGTGCTTTGCGTGTCTAGGAGTGGGTGATGTGAAAAGAGGACACGAAGGTTTGTACTAGTTCAGACAGAATGTCCCCACGTCTAGTAAGTGCTCCTCATGTTACTTTGCACTGGTTTGTAGTAGGTGGTAACAAATGGGTGAGAGGAACAAGTTCCTAGATCTCTGGTGTGCAAGAGTGAATGATTGTTATAGTGTTCGAATGATAGATTGGTAGTGTCCAGCATGATACTAACGAGGGAGCAAACCCTGCTACAAATGATCGAGGTTGAGTGAAACAGATGAGGGTTGGGCAACATTGCATGCTCTATCTTATGTCGAGATTCTCGCTTCTATCAGGCATGGCACTGTTGCCACGTGTGAGCCATCTTGGCATTCGTCATTGTGTTAAGTCGTGTCTTACAACAGGCTAGCTGGTGTTCACTTTTGACTTCCTAGTGTGGGAGTGGTTGTGTCGGTGTTAGTCTCCATGCCCTCATGGATGACGTCCTCATATTGACACACATGCTCTCGTGTTGTCGTTCTGGTTCCACGCAGTGTCAGAGTTTGACTCGCATGTCCTCATGTTCGTAGTTGTCAAGGTAGTATATGGCCCAGGGAATCTCACATTTAGGTGATTGGGAGAAGTCTCCAACCCTTCACCCCCGGGGGTCGGGCAAGGTGGAGCTTCGAGGTGGAAACGCCTGAAGTTCCTAGGTCCTTGACCCCTCTATGGTCGGAGGTCGAGTGAGGCAGAAATGCCCTGGTCTTCAGCCCCTCCGTGATCGGGGGTCGGACGAGACGGAACCTTTTTGGCAAAGGTTAGATGAACTTAGGCAGTTAGAGGTTTGTTACTCCTCACTAAACCTGTGCCACATCATATCTGTAATATTCGTCCCCAATAACAGATGGCGGCTGTCGGAGAGAGGGAAAAAATGAGAAAGGGGCGTGTAAGTGAGAAAGGAGAGGTTTATCGAAGGGTTTATGACTAATTTAGGTTGGCTAGGGTGACCGACGTAAATAAAGGCTTTATTTATGTTGGTTTTTGTCGGCCGACGTAAATAAGAGTATTTACTTCAGCTAGCTTCAGAGAGAGGCACTTATCTTGGGTGGTGATATATTCCATGATGAATCCCAAAACATTGATGAGTGCTCAGCTATATGTAAGACTACAGCAACTCCTTGTCATTGTTGGTTCTCACAAACAGAAAGAACGCAGTAAATGCCACAGCATAGAGGCGTTTTGTCTCTGGAGTAGAGGTTAGTTTCTGCTAGCTAGCCTTATGGCTCCACAACGACTGTACCATCATGATATACACACGCCTTGGTATTACTTGTTCTTGTTCTTAACACAACGGTATTCTAACGGCAATATGGGAGCTATCTTTCTTGGACGGTACATTAGTTTAAGGGAGGTAAAGTCAAATTTTTTTATTGCTACAAAATTACCATCTCCGAAGCAAACAAATAATGCCACCCGAATGGCAGCCTAATAAACCAAGGGAGAAGCATCCAAAATCTGGAGATGAAGCTGTTCCGGCTCACGTGTGAGTGTGATGTCCACCTTCGTAGCACACAATTCCACGATCAGGGTCGGACCCAAGGTTAATTACTCTGCTGGGCAGGTCCCCGACTAACTTGTAATTTGGTCTAAAAACAAACTAAGCTACTGCTCGGAGTTTAGACCCAAAGTAATAAATCTATACAACTCACAACATAATTTGATGAATTAAATATATTATGAGATATTATGGTTATTTTCTGCTTATATATCGAATTGATGGAAAATATATATGTGGCATCGAATAATACACAGCATTACATATCAAATTTTGTTTGTCCTCCACTACCCAAAATTTGAATGCTTGGTCTGCCACCGTCTACAATTATTGGGTTTATGGCCATGGGCCCCAACTGAATCGGATTTGCGTTATTGTCCTCTACTTATGTACCATAAACAAAATTAATGTAAGGAAAAAATTAAAAATTCCCCATGCATTGGTGAATTTTTGTACAATAGTTTAGCTCACCTTTATTGTAGAGAGGTAGAGAGATATGCGTATATATACCATGCATCTTTTTTTGTCGTCTGCATGGGGTACAAAGTCCAGAGAGGAGATATGTGTATGCAATATTCCATGTTGCTACATAGATTATGCTATAGAAAGGGGACACCGTGGAAGAGCACAAGGGAGTTAAGCTGGTTAGGATGCTTCCGCCCAAGAGAACCCCTCCTAGCAGGGGGGGACAGCTCCAACCACTCTGGGCCTTTGGGAAATCCAAGGCGTAGGCGGACGGCGTTGCCAATGCCCATACATATATATACGGACGAGTCCCAGCAAAGTTTCTCAACGAATATGTGTTTTTATAAGGAATAATAGCATCAAACCATTGCGTGTAACACTTAAATACATATATACTATGTTAGATGGATTAAAATTAGTTTATCAGTACATATGTATACCGATGCAGTTTTCTGTTATTTTTGCTATTACTTATTACTAGTATCACAGTGAGAGTGGGCTCTGGTAGTGATGTCAAAAAAAAAATTGTTTAATGAAAGAGCAGTGACGTCAACAAAAAACTATGTACGAAGCACTAAATCCTACATCTATATCATCATCACTATATAATCCATCATCCATAACTTTGCAAAACTCACCTAACCTAATCGCGCCCTACACCTATGGCATCCACTGAATCGATCAAATAAATTACACCTAGACGTAACATAACATCAAAACTAATGATTCAGATAGTTGGAAAAGCCTTTTCT
Organism: Zea luxurians; assembly: GCA_029449295.1. Classification (NCBI taxonomy): domain Eukaryota; kingdom Viridiplantae; phylum Streptophyta; class Magnoliopsida; order Poales; family Poaceae; genus Zea; species Zea luxurians. Next base: position 17,657,369 of record JAOPSE010000024.1, read on the forward strand.
CCCTTACTCAAATTCAATAGACAATATTATTTGGATCGTCCCTCCTCCCTTCCCTGTGACCCTCCCAATCTCTCCTCTCCCTCCGCCATCGTGTCCTCTCCCCCGTCCCCCTCACTTGCGTTGTCATCACCGCTGTTAACCCCTCACCTCGCGCTGTCTACAGGCCCTCCTCCTTTTTCTGGAATCGTAGCGTTAGCATGTGCTATATATATGCTAATAGTAGTTACAACACTTAAAATTAAAACATGCTTCATCTAGTTCCTGACCACATCGGAAGAAAGTAGAAGCAGTACTGCATGCATATCACCACCCAGATGATCATGTCTAGATGATCACCTCTAGTAGCAAATCGTCGTTTACTTTGTGTGCTCTCTTCGTGTGTTTTCAGTTAACTGTGAACTTATATATATACTTGCATTGATTCCTTTAGAGCGAGCTAGCTCTTCTCATATATATATGTAGGAAGTGTGTGTGTCTCGCTCATATTTTTTACCGACGATGTCCCGTCCCGTAGCAGGGTTTCCTCCAAAGTGAGTCCCTTGTCCCTTGTACGTTGGAACACCCTGGTTTCTTGTGAGACTGAGACCTGCTTCTCGTCGCTTTGTCGGCAGGTGCCTTCGACCAATAGACAATACCCAGCAGTAGGGAATTTGGCAGAGACATTGCCTGAGCAACCGACCAAAACTACTTTGACATGTTATGCACAGCCACAGGCCAAGGCAATGCCTCCAAGAATAGACGTCTATTCGATCATGTAGCTAGTACGACACCTGCAACCAAGATGGACGAATTAAAGAGACGCCAAACACACTGCAAGCTCCTTCCCACGCACCTTCGCCTTCTCTCATACACCCGGCCGGTTAAACGTACTCATAGTAGTGGTTAATTTGTAGCTGTGTATCAATGCCAACCTAAGCCCTGCTGTTGTCCATTTCTCTTCATCCTGCTTAATTACTACAGAGAGTGTTCTTGTTATATGCATCCCGTGTCCTGGGGAGGGAGATCTAGCTAGGTGACCATTGGCTAGCTGGTCTCTCATGTGTTCAAGCATGGGGATGCTCAACTGCGTAGACACGACCACCGCCGCCGGCGCCAAACTCCAGCACCAACAACAAGCTCCGACATCGCCCACCGCCTCGGTGTCGGAGTCGAACATCGTCGCGCCATCGGTGTCGGCCGATATCGACGCCAACGATGCCCTAGCCAGCCTACAGGCGCTCAGGTTCGACGGGGACATCGACGTGGAGATCCAGTCGCCGGACATCGCCATGTGGGAGTCGCTCTTCGCCGAGCAGATGGGCGCCGCGGGGGGCGACTTCCTCATGCTGTCTCCGAGGAGGGACTTCATGGCGGCCGGAAGCCCTAGCAGGAGGGACTTCATGGTCTCCTCCCCCAAGAGGGACTACATGGTGTCCTCCTCCCCAAAGAGGGACTACATGATGTCTTCACCGATGAGGGACTTGATGGCGTCGTCCCCCAAGAGGGAGTACATGGTGTCCTCGCCTCGCAGAGACTCTTCTTCCTCCAGGAGATCGCCCTTCTCGCCCAACCTCTTCAGCACCGGCGGCGGCCACCAGCACGGCTACGCGGCGCATGGACCAACAGATGGAGGTGTCGGCGGCGCCGGCCAGCCGCTGTACGGCGGCCTTGCTAACCACCACGGCAAGGGAAAGTCGCAGAGCCCGCTGCACAAGGGGTACATTAACAACAGCGGCAACAAGCAGAGCACCGGCCCGTCGTCTCTCTCGTGCTCGTCGTCCTACGGCCATGCCGACAACGACTTGCCGTCCCTGCCGTCCATGGACACCTGCTTCCTGGACGACTACAAGGACGGAGGCTACATCGGGTACCAGCAGCAGATGCCGGGGAAGCAGGCGGCGGCCGGAATAATGGTGAACAACAGCGGTGGGTGCTCCACCGCGGTCACCACGGTGGGGGTGGCTCCTTCGCCTTCTCACCAGCTGCCGACGCTGTCGGAGTGCCTGGCCATGCCGGAGCCTGCTTTTGTAGGCGGAGAGGAGGCGGCAGCCGGCGGGCTGCAGATGGGCGTCGGCCTGCCGTCTGACTTGTACTACGCAGGACAGTTCGCAGGCGGCGGCGACGGCGGCTTGACGACGACGTCGTCGTTGCAGCACCAGATGGCCAAGGCCGACCACCAGTGGGCGGCAGCTGAGTCGTCGCTGCACAGCATGCTGGGTTCAGTCATCCAGACAGAGGCTGATGAACAGGTAATTTATTTATTTACCATATATACGCATGCATGCATGCAAACGGTACTTGTGTTGGAAGAATTTGACATGCATATCAAAGTACCAAACATGGCATGTTTCCTTGAGTTCCTTATTATATATGCATAGAAAATAAAATAAAATAAAATAAAAAACATGGCATCAGGCTTCTTCCTGGATTGGCCAAATGGTCACAGTGCCATGCCATGCCATGCCATGCATGCAAACGGTAGCAGCTAGCCAGAGGAAAGACGATGCATCCGTACGTATATCTTGTTGTTTGTGTGAAGCTATAGCTCGGCCTTGATGCTTCTAGTTGGAATCTGCGTAGAGAGCCCTGCATGCGATGATATTTTTGGGTCCTCGTTACTATCGGAACGTGCGTACGTGACAATAGCGCAGTCCAAAACCACCGTGTTGCTTCTCATGAACACGTGTCGTTTACGTACGCGACGGCGACGGCGACGGCAATTGGCGTTGAGTAGTACAATTTCAGTTATATTTCGTGATCATTTTTTTACGAATTATTATTTTGTGATCAAGTTTAGAGTTCTTGTGAAAATTTTCTGATGCGCAGTTATTAACGTACTCCACTCATGATGCATGCATGCACATGCAGGAGCAGGACAGCGGCCTTCAGCTGGTGCACCTGCTGCTGGCGTGCGCCGACTTCGTCTCCAAGGGGGACCAGCCGTCGGCGCTGCGCCACCTGCACCTCCTCCGCCGCGTCGCCTCCCCGCTGGGCGACTCCATGCAGCGCGTCGCCTCCTACTTCGCCGACGCCCTAGCCGCCCGCCTCTCCTCCAACAACCCGTCCTCCTCCTCCGGAGGCGCCGGCGCCGGCGCCGGCGTCGCGCCCTACACGTTCCCCCCGTCGCCGGACACGCTCAAGGTGTACCAGATCCTGTACCAGGCCTGCCCCTACATCAAGTTCGCGCACTTCACCGCCAACCAGGCCATCTTCGAGGCCTTCCACGGCGAGGACCGCGTCCACGTCGTCGACCTCGACATCCTGCAGGGCTACCAGTGGCCGGCGTTCCTGCAGGCGCTGGCCGCGCGCCCGGGGGGCCCGCCGACGCTGCGGCTCACCGGCGTCGGGCACCCCGCGGCCGCCGTCAGGGAGACCGGGCGCCACCTCGCCTCCCTCGCCGCGTCGCTGCGCGTGCCGTTCGAGTTCCACGCCGCCGTCGCCGACAGGCTCGAGCGCCTGCGCCCCGCCGCGCTGCACCGCCGCGTCGGCGAGGCGCTCGCCGTCAACGCCGTCAACAGGCTGCACCGCGTCCCCGCCGTGCACCTCGGCCCGCTGCTCTCCATGATCCGCGACCAGGCGCCCAAGATCATGACGCTCGTCGAGCAGGAGGCCGGCCACAACGGCCCCTACTTCCTGGGCAGGTAAGTGATACGCGAGATCGTTTGTGATCTTGCCAAGATGGCCTTGTTGGCGCTGGCCAAAGTAGCCATAAATCGTTTGATCGCGTGTCAATAATTCATCAATGAATTACCTTTGATTTGATGATAAAGTACTGATCGTGTTTTGTATTCCATGAAGGTTTTTGGAGGCCCTGCACTACTACTCGGCGATCTTCGACTCGCTGGACGCGACGTTCCCGGCGGACTCGGCGCAGCGGATGAAGGTGGAGCAGTGCCTCCTGGCGCCGGAGATCCGCAACGTGGTGGCGTGCGAGGGCGCCGAGCGGGTGGCGCGGCACGAGCGGCTGGATCGGTGGAGGCGCATCATGGAAGGCCGTGGCTTTGAGCCTGTGCCGCTCAGCCCGGCCGCCGTTGCCCAGAGCCAGGTCTTGCTGGGCCTCTACGGCGCCGGCGACGGCTACCGGCTCACCGAGGACAGGGGCTGCCTCCTCCTCGGCTGGCAGGACCGCGCCACCATCGCGGCCTCCGCGTGGCGGTGCTGATCGTCGTCGGCGCTCGTCGATCGTCATTTATGGGCGCGCGCGGCCTTAGCGGAGAGTTGACAACTGCTAGGTTTCTCTCTTGCGTACGTGTATGCATGTGTGTGGTTTATATTTGGTTCCTTAATTAATTAGCTTCCTGTATGATTGTACAATTTGTCAAGTGAAAAATACACGACAAATACATACTCTGATGATGGAGAGTAGTAACATATCAGAAACATTATTAATATATGTCGCGGCGATGGAATTATGTTTGATTTATTTGTTTGACACATATTCAAATGCCTAGCCGTCATTGCAGAAAATCGAGCAACTTCCGGTTGCCTTTTCGGCTAGCGCTAAAAACTAATTTATTTTTATGACAGACAATATGTCGTTAAAATAAAATAGTTATTTTTTATGATCTACTGTCAGCCACAAGAAATAAGTTAATTTTTAGCAGCTGACTATATAACGTCGAAAATAAATCAGATATTTTGGTTGGCTCAGCTCCCGCGCCGTCGCTCCCACCGGCCCCAGCCGCACCCGCTCCTAGCCCTTGCTGCCTCACCCTGGGCCTTGTCGTCCATGTCCCCTTTGGCACCATCGTCGTGCCCTCGGCTCCGCCCCCGCGCCCCTATGCTCGCCCGCCGCACGATCATGCCGCTGTGCGACTGACTCAGTGGCCTACAGGTGTCAGCGTCGTTGTACGTCTACCTCGCCACCACCGTGTCTACCCACCGTTAGCATGCCACATATTATTTCAAATAACTACCGGAAACAACTTCTTTGCCGATTGTTTAAAACACTCAGCAAAGCCTAAAAACACTTGACGACGACAAAGAAAGCTCGACGAACTGTACATCAGCAACGATTTCTTTGTCGAGTACTTTTTATCGGGCACTTGACAAAGACTTTACCGAGTGTCAAAAGACACTCGGCAAAGAAAATACGCCATCATGGCGACTGATAACGGCGACGGAGCCTTTGCCGAGTGTCCACTATACGGACACTCCCGAGCATATTAGGTGACACTCGGTCTTTACCGAGTGCCCATCGTGCTAGCGGGCCCCTATGTCAGTACCTTTGCCAAGTGCCAAGGCCACAACACTCGACAAAGAGGCTTTACCAGTGCCCAGGTGTGCTTTTTTTGCCAAGTGCTATGACCCTGACACTCGGCAAAGTACCTCTTTACCAAGTGTTACACTCGGCAAAGTGACCAGAATACCCCTTTTTATTTGTTTTTGCTATTCCATCCAAACAAACAAAACATATATCACATAATCATGACATATACATCATAGATATCACATAATCATCACATACATAATAGAAACCACATATTTCACAAAAAAACACAAATCTCACAAGTTGTTCACAAACATGTCTATGTTCATACCAAGTTTCACCAACATAAGTATTACCAACTCTCAAACATAAGTTTTTAACAAACATAAGTTCAAGGCAAGTTTATCACACAAGTCTCACAATCACAACTAAGCTAAGAGAAGATCATGAGCGAGGTGGGTGGCTCGACTGGTGCGGCGATGGGCTGGGCGATCCATGAGGATTGTTGGATGCCGTCCCAGATTGTCCCTACATAGTGAAGAGATTGCATGTGTTATACCAGATAAATATATATAATGCAGGACTAGAATTTTGATACTCACAGGAGTATGGAACTGAGCAGGGTCAACTGGAGGAAACAACAGAAGTGGTGGAGCAAAACCTTGTGCGGCGCCAAGGCTCTACATGTACTGGAACATCTCCGTCATCCTCTGTTGATCTACCAAGCGGTGAGAGCACCTAGAGGGGGGAGGGTGAATAGGTGATTGTCGAAGAGGAAATTCTCCGGCCGGGTGGCGGAATGCACCCGCCCTAAATCCTAAGATGAGGAGGGGGCCTAAGCGTTTTGCCTGTTATCGGAAGGTGTAAGAACACACGAGAACACAAGGATTTAGAGTGGTTCGGGCCACCGGAGCGTAATACCCTACTCCACTGTGAGTTGTATTGAATATGAGAGTCCGTGAGCTTGAGAGCTTGAGTTGGGTCTGAGGAGTCTAAGTTGCCTCTGCCTTGTAACACTGTGTGTCTTCCCTTTTATAGCTCAAGGGAGGCACATACAAGGGTGCTGAGCCCTGACATGTGGGCCCAGGAACATAATGGATGGAATACCTAGAACAATTAATGCAGGTGACGTCTGTGCAATCTCTAGGCCCATGTTGTCCGCAGTACACGCAGCGTTGACATGCAACGGCGGCTTCCTTGGTAACGTCCGAGTAATGATGGGCGTGTAGTCTACCAATGGAACGGACAGACATGCCGCCTGTGGGATGGATAGGTCTCATTAAATGCGGAGGCGGCACATCGCCTGCCAGTGGAATGGATTGGCACGCCGCCTGCGGAATGGACAGGTTTCATTAAATGCTGAGGCGGCATATCGCCTGTCAGCGGGATGGTCAAGCGGCGTGTTTTATCCGCAATAAATGCAGGGGCCGCGTAACCCGGAGGCCTTACGTCAGGCTCCGCCCGCTGGCTTACGTCACGCGCTGTAGGCCACGTGGCAACATCGGGTCTCCGCCTGGGCGCGGAGCAGAAATGTATGCGGACAGGTCCGCACCAGACTAGGTCTGGACACGTGTCGACACCGAACCCCCACCTGGGTCCTGTTCAAGGTCCGGGTATGTTCTGTCCTGGGACCTTGGGACCCCCCTGTGGGTGACCTGGACCCTATATGGGGGAGGGGGGTCTAGATCCTATTACAGGGGTCTGGCTTGCACAAGTGGAGGTCCGGGACCAACCTCGGAGGTCTAGACTATATATCCGGGGGTCCGAGACCAACCTTGGGGGTCCGGACTGTATATCTAGGGGTCCGGCGCTCTCCCGTGGGGGTCTGAACTCACTGCTGATGTTTTGGAGTATGCCACCTTCTCTGGACACGTGGCGGCTTCGGACCCGCCCATGTGGCGGGGTCGGGCACTGCTGTGGACCCAGAATAGCCGCCTGAGATTAGGGCGAGCCGTGGCTTGGTCCCACACACAGCACTTCTACCACGCGACTAAGGGATAGCCGTGTGGGTTCTTCGTCTTTATACAGTAGTAGGGGGTACCCTAGTTTCAGGGTACCGACAGTGATCCTGTAAAATTCAACACTAATAGCACAAACTCGGTTTATAAAATGTTAGTTAGATCAAAACCAAGATGCTATAGTAAGAACTCTTCACTTGATTGTTCCTTTAGAGTGAGTATTAAACTTAGGAACAATAGCACAAGTGATTAAGTGAGAACTCAAGAAGAGAAACCAATCACAATAAAAGATGGCACAAGAGACACGGTGATTTTATCCCGTGGTTCGACCAATGCCTAATCCACGTTGTGGTGACCTCCTTCGGTCAAGGATTGCACTCAATCCCTCTCAAGCGATCCAACGATCAAACTTGAGTACCACAGTTTTTGTAACACCCAAAATCTGAATTTGGGATTGGTAGAAGAAACTTGAACAAAATAGCATAATGTTTTGGAAATTGGGAAATAAAGAAAAAGATGAGAAAAGAATTTTTCTTTTAAAAGAAACCATTTATACATCTCATGAAATAAATAAACAAGGAGAATAAAAAAATTAAACTAGTAATAATAAAATAGTATGGTTTATATTCACCCTTGGATTCCAATTGATACATTTGAAAAATCTGAAAACTAAAATAGAAGTATAAATTTGAATTTGGAATAGAAAATAGAAAAGAAGAGAAAGAGAGGGGCTATAAAACAAAAATATAAATAATATATATATAAACAAGTATATTCAGAATTAATATCCCTAACTTCACAAAAATAAATTGAAATGATAAGCCATAGAGATTTGAATTTGAGTTTGAATTCAAATTGGATTTGAAAATGAAGAAAAGAAATAGAAAATAAAAAGGAAAAAGATAAAAACCCTAACTGGGCCAACTCTCCACATTTCGGCCCACAACCTCTTTCCCTCTGTGCGGCCCAAGTTGGCAACTGCGCGCCTGCCTCTCACTCGCTGCCAACTGGGGCCCGCCCGTCAGCCTTCGGCGCCGACAGCCCGACCCCACGCATCAGCCGCTGTTCCACCGCACCCGCGTCCGCCACTCGAGTCACTCGCGCGCGGGTCCCGACTGTCAGAGCTATCTTCTTCCCCTAAACGATCTCCAACCAAAGGTGCGGCTTCCGTGGGCGCCTCAACCAAACCCCGCCCGGATTTCTCGCCGTGAACCAACAACACTCGCTCGGACTTGCCCCCTCCGCGCATATCGGGTTGTATTCCGCTCGGACCACCGATTTTTGGGGTATATAACGCGAGACCGTATCACCGAGCGAGCAGAGCCTTACCAAGCCGTCGCCGCCGTAGTCAATTCCACATGCTCATCGCCGTCGCGTCCTCGGATTCGTTTCCGGAAGCTTCACTTGGCCACATGGATGATGTCCGTGGCCTCCCCTGGCAAGATCGTCGGGCGGTAAGGAAGGAATTCCTCGCCGGAGCGAACGCACCGCCGCGGAACTACGCCTCACCGTGGGCAGGGTCGACGCCGCATCAAACCAAGGTAAAAAGCCCACCATCGGATTCCCCTTAACCTCCTCTATGTGTAGCACCAAGGAATCGAGAGCTTAGCGTCTGGGCGAGAAGTTGGGGAACTCCGGCCATGGCGCGCCGCCGCGGACCTCAGCTCATCCGTGGCCGGCCGTCGTTGGTAGGGGGGGAAACACCTCGGCCGTTGGATCAGCCACGAACGGTCGAGATTAGATCGGGGCATACCCCTTCGCGTGAGTGGATCCAGACCGTGGGATGTCTGGTGAATGCGTAGGATTAGATCTGGGAGGTTTTAAATCGTGGCCACTGATTTTAGATCTGGCGGTCCATATCGTGTACCGGTTCATAATGAAGCTCGTGTAATCTACGACGTTGATCTTTGATCCAACGGGTACGATTGTGTACCGGTTCGGAGTGGGAAAGATTTAATCTGGGCCGTCCAAACCTAATCCGATGGCTCTGAAACGCGGATACCCCTTCGTGATGGCCGTTTTTGCTAAAAAGCCCCTGGGGTTCTAAGTAATCAACCCGCCGTCCTATGCGGGGGATGACTGTGTCTTGCGTATTTAGCGCCGAGCCCCCTGCCCTTTTACAAATTTGAGGCCCAGTCCAGTGCGGTTTGAAATTGATTAAATGAATTAGAAAATGAGTTTTTAATATAAAAATAATTCCTAGAAGTTGTTTAATTCATAGAAAATGCATAGTTAGTCCAAATTAATTCATTCCAGTTCCTATAATTTTGTAATATTATTGTTTATCAATTAGTGCCACTGGTTTTACATAAAAGTCACATTAAAATTGTTATCTTAATTAATCTTGTACTAAACACATAAAACATTGGAAAATCCATAACTTAAAATCTATAACTCCAAAATTAATAATTCTTTTTCCTGTGAACTTATTTTAATATGTAGATTATTAATATGTATTTTGCATATATGTTTGGTGTAATGTTAATTTTGCCTATACCATGTATGTTCGAATTGCTACGACTAGCAGTGAGGTCACGAGTCATCTGAAGATCATCCTGGTACCTGGATTCTCAAGGCCCAGGCAAGTTGTGCCCTTGATCACTTCTTTTTACCCAGCCATGTTCTGATTAATCATAATGATCTGCATAGGTTAATTTTGATGGGACCCAATAGGTTACCCCAGTTTGTCTAACTCTATACCTTGTTTACTACTGAACCTTCTGGGTAGTACTTGCTAGTGCTATATTTGGTTTTGGGCATGGAGATACACTTTATTCATGATTACGCTTTTGTTATCAGTTGTTATTTATGATTCATGTTGAGATCATTATGTTAATTGGAACATGGAGAACCACCCGGGAAAACAGTGCTACCACGAGGGTGGAATGGGACGCCCTTGGCTGATTAATTAGGAAAGCTAGTGGAAGACTACCTTACCCGAAAGGGGCAAGGGCAGTAGGGGAGAGGTCAGTGTAGGGAGGCCCTCGGGAGGATTTTGCTGCGATGGCGGTCCTGCAAGGGATTCCTGCACTGGATCTTCCTATAAACTGTAGCGGGTTTTCGGAAGCTAGTGGAACTTTGTAAAGGCCTCGTAGTGGATCCCTAGCCATTCACCTCGGAAGTGTCTAAGGGCTTTGCAAACCCTGGCGACATGGGATACACGACTTGTGGGTAAAGATGCGCAACCTCTGCAGAGTGTAAAACTGGTATACTAGCCGTGCTCACGGTCATGAGCAGCTCGGACACTCACATGATTAATTTATGGAACTAAATTCAATCCGTCATATGCATTGCATTGCAGGTGAAGTTGTTAACTTTTGTTCTACTATTTAATTGGGTTGGTATTTACTTATACTTAGTAATTGCTAATAAAATTTTGACCAATTTTAAAAGCAATGCTCAGCTCTAACCATCTTCTTTGGTAAGCCTTACACTTCACGTGAGCTCCCACCTTTGGCGAGTTCATGCACATTATTCCCCACAACTTGTTGAGCGATGAACGTATGTGAGCTCACTCTTGCTGTCTCACACACACCACAGGGCAAGACCAGGTGCTGCAGGATGATGCTCATGGAGGATGCTGCGATGTGTTCGTGAGAGGTCTAGGTCGTCGTCTCCCAGTCAACTTTGGGTTGCTGGACCGTTGTCTCCCTATAATGTAATTATTTATTTTGTGTAGAACTCCTGTTATATATAAAGATGTGACATTCGATCCTGTGCCACTATACATCATATGTATGAGACTTGGTCCCAGCATACCTGGTGTTTATGTTAACCCCGGGTTTTGGACCCCTAAAATCCGGGTGTTACAGAAGTGGTATCAGAGGAATGTTGACTGTAGGACGAAACCTAGATAGAACTGGACAACCCTTACCTACTTATCTATGCTACTCTGATTCTTTTCTAAACTTATCATAATCTTTTCTCATCTAATTCTGCTTTACTCTGATTATTCTTATCTTTTCTTTCTAAAGACAAATGTGGATTTCACACTTTGAAATCCTGTGCCTAAAGTGACTTTAGGAATAGGAGACCTAATCTTAGGAACAAAATCAAAACTAATTTTTTTTTATCTATATGTTTGAATGTTTGTTCTTATGATACTTGTCTGATTTGGATCTTTGTTTGAGTGTGATGAGTTGTGGAGTAATGTCCACAATTACATCTGCATATACATCTAAGTATAAAGGATAGCATTTGTAAGATAACTAGACAAACTAGATTATCCCCATTGGAACATATCTAGCATAAGAGATTTATCTTATCCTAAAAGATCTCATTCTAACCAATTCATCTTATCTTAAAAAAATTCTCCCTTATCTTAATAGATTCATCTCATCTCAAGAGATTCTATCCTACACTCATAGATCTATCTTATCTCAAAAGGTCTTAACTTATCCTAATATATATAATCCATCTTATCCTAAAAAGATACTCATCTTATCTCGAAGAGATTTTATGTCATCCTAATAGATCTAACTGGCCTTAAAAGATTCTATCTTATCGTTATGGATTGAAGTTATCCTAATAAGCATACATAACCACCCTAGATTAACAATCATAATCTAATGCAAATTAATTAGACCTTATCTAGTCAAACTAGTCATACCAAACTAATCTAGATCCCATCTAACCTAATATGATCCAATCTAAAGTGAGATATTAACAAGTTAGTTCAGTTGGTGATATAGGTTAGACACTGTCTCTACAAATATATCTTGACCTAAATTAATGTCTTATACCAACTCATCCTTGAACAATGACCTACCTACATCATATAATCCACCCTATCCTAAAAGATTCTAACATATCCTAGTAATATTTATCCTACCCTGGTAGATCTAGCTAATCTTAACTAGTTTAATCTAGTCATACCAACCTAATCTGGATTCTATCTAATCCAATATGATCTAAGATGGATTGAGTTACTTAGTGCTGGTACAATGGATAAGGCCATACTCCACATTCACTTAAGTCTAAATTGGTGACTTAGAGCCACTAATCCCTACCCAACAACTTGACCCATATAACAAGTTACATAAACCAATAGAGTAATGATGGATTGCATAGTCTATCAACCCCTACCTAAAATGAACTTGTGACTTACATCATGTAGTCTATCTCATCCATAACTATTCTAACCATATTCCCAACCGATGATATACACTAACCATGAATCAATAAGACCAAGCCTGGAGAAGATGATCAACTTCATCAAGGAAGGATGAGCACCAACTCAAGTCTTCAAGGATCAAGTGTGGTCACCAAGATGAGTCAAGATCCACAATTCTGGATGGAGTCTTTTCTTACCCCACTCTTTCTTATCCCAAACCTATATATGCCCTAAATACATCTTCTATCCTATAATAAAGTGGACATACATATACACACCCATGCTTTCCTAACCACCAGCTTCACCAAGCTACGTAGATATAAATTATGATGATTTGTAAGATCTAGATGTTATTTTAGTTAGTAGATGATATGATATTATTTTAGAAGGAACAATAAGGTCTATTGACCCTATGTTTTGTTAAGGAAATATACCTCATGCTGAGATTTCTTTGTTTGTGCATATGTTCCAAGAGCAATATGAGTATACATCCCTTTCCTTACAAATCTCGGGGACGAGATTATTTTTAAGGGGGGTAGGATTTGTAACACCCAAAATCTGAATTTGGGATTGGTAGAAGAAACTTGAACAAAATAGCATAATGTTTTGGAAATTGGGAAATAAAGAAAAAGATGAGAAAAGAATTTTTCTTTTAAAAGAAACCATTTATACATCTCATGAAATAAATAAACAAGGAGAATAAAAAAATTAAACTAGTAATAATAAAATAGTATGGTTTATATTCACCCTTGGATTCCAATTGATACATTTGAAAAATCTGAAAACTAAAATAGAAGTATAAATTTGAATTTGGAATAGAAAATAGAAAAGAAGAGAAAGAGAGGGGCTATAAAACAAAAATATAAATAATATATATATAAACAAGTATATTCAGAATTAATATCCCTAACTTCACAAAAATAAATTGAAATGATAAGCCATAGAGATTTGAATTTGAGTTTGAATTCAAATTGGATTTGAAAATGAAGAAAAGAAATAGAAAATAAAAAGGAAAAAGATAAAAACCCTAACTGGGCCAACTCTCCACATTTCGGCCCACAACCTCTTTCCCTCTGTGCGGCCCAAGTTGGCAACTGCGCGCCTGCCTCTCACTCGCTGCCAACTGGGGCCCGCCCGTCAGCCTTCGGCGCCGACAGCCCGACCCCACGCATCAGCCGCTGTTCCACCGCACCCGCGTCCGCCACTTGAGTCACTCGCGCGCGGGTCCCGACTGTCAGAGCTATCTTCTTCCCCTAAACGATCTCCAACCAAAGGTGCGGCTTCCGTGGGCGCCTCAACCAAACCCCGCCCGGATTTCTCGCCGTGAACCAACAACACTCGCTCGGACTTGCCCCCTCCGCGCATATCGGGTTGTATTCCGCTCGGACCACCGATTTTTGGGGTATATAACGCGAGACCGTATCACCGAGCGAGCAGAGCCTTACCAAGCCGTCGCCGCCGTAGTCAATTCCACATGCTCATCGCCGTCGCGTCCTCGGATTCGTTTCCGGAAGCTTCACTTGGCCACATGGATGATGTCCGTGGCCTCCCCTGGCAAGATCGTCGGGCGGTAAGGAAGGAATTCCTCGCCGGAGCGAACGCACCGCCGCGGAACTACGCCTCACCGTGGGCAGGGTCGACGCCGCATCAAACCAAGGTAAAAAGCCCACCATCGGATTCCCCTTAACCTCCTCTATGTGTAGCACCAAGGAATCGAGAGCTTAGCGTCTGGGCGAGAAGTTGGGGAACTCCGGCCATGGCGCGCCGCCGCGGACCTCAGCTCATCCGTGGCCGGCCGTCGTTGGTAGGGGGGGAAACACCTCGGCCGTTGGATCAGCCACGAACGGTCGAGATTAGATCGGGGCATACCCCTTCGCGTGAGTGGATCCAGACCGTGGGATGTCTGGTGAATGCGTAGGATTAGATCTGGGAGGTTTTAAATCGTGGCCACTGATTTTAGATCTGGCGGTCCATATCGTGTACCGGTTCATAATGAAGCTCGTGTAATCTACGACGTTGATCTTTGATCCAACGGGTACGATTGTGTACCGGTTCGGAGTGGGAAAGATTTAATCTGGGCCGTCCAAACCTAATCCGATGGCTCTGAAACGCGGATACCCCTTCGTGATGGCCGTTTTTGCTAAAAAGCCCCTGGGGTTCTAAGTAATCAACCCGCCGTCCTATGCGGGGGATGACTGTGTCTTGCGTATTTAGCGCCGAGCCCCCTGCCCTTTTACAAATTTGAGGCCCAGTCCAGTGCGGTTTGAAATTGATTAAATGAATTAGAAAATGAGTTTTTAATATAAAAATAATTCCTAGAAGTTGTTTAATTCATAGAAAATGCATAGTTAGTCCAAATTAATTCATTCCAGTTCCTATAATTTTGTAATATTATTGTTTATCAATTAGTGCCACTGGTTTTACATAAAAGTCACATTAAAATTGTTATCTTAATTAATCTTGTACTAAACACATAAAACATTGGAAAATCCATAACTTAAAATCTATAACTCCAAAATTAATAATTCTTTTTCCTGTGAACTTATTTTAATATGTAGATTATTAATATGTATTTTGCATATATGTTTGGTGTAATGTTAATTTTGCCTATACCATGTATGTTCGAATTGCTACGACTAGCAGTGAGGTCACGAGTCATCTGAAGATCATCCTGGTACCTGGATTCTCAAGGCCCAGGCAAGTTGTGCCCTTGATCACTTCTTTTTACCCAGCCATGTTCTGATTAATCATAATGATCTGCATAGGTTAATTTTGATGGGACCCAATAGGTTACCCCAGTTTGTCTAACTCTATACCTTGTTTACTACTGAACCTTCTGGGTAGTACTTGCTAGTGCTATATTTGGTTTTGGGCATGGAGATACACTTTATTCATGATTACGCTTTTGTTATCAGTTGTTATTTATGATTCATGTTGAGATCATTATGTTAATTGGAACATGGAGAACCACCCGGGAAAACAGTGCTACCACGAGGGTGGAATGGGACGCCCTTGGCTGATTAATTAGGAAAGCTAGTGGAAGACTACCTTACCCGAAAGGGGCAAGGGCAGTAGGGGAGAGGTCAGTGTAGGGAGGCCCTCGGGAGGATTTTGCTGCGATGGCGGTCCTGCAAGGGATTCCTGCACTGGATCTTCCTATAAACTGTAGCGGGTTTTCGGAAGCTAGTGGAACTTTGTAAAGGCCTCGTAGTGGATCCCTAGCCATTCACCTCGGAAGTGTCTAAGGGCTTTGCAAACCCTGGCGACATGGGATACACGACTTGTGGGTAAAGATGCGCAACCTCTGCAGAGTGTAAAACTGGTATACTAGCCGTGCTCACGGTCATGAGCAGCTCGGACACTCACATGATTAATTTATGGAACTAAATTCAATCCGTCATATGCATTGCATTGCAGGTGAAGTTGTTAACTTTTGTTCTACTATTTAATTGGGTTGGTATTTACTTATACTTAGTAATTGCTAATAAAATTTTGACCAATTTTAAAAGCAATGCTCAGCTCTAACCATCTTCTTTGGTAAGCCTTACACTTCACGTGAGCTCCCACCTTTGGCGAGTTCATGCACATTATTCCCCACAACTTGTTGAGCGATGAACGTATGTGAGCTCACTCTTGCTGTCTCACACACACCACAGGGCAAGACCAGGTGCTGCAGGATGATGCTCATGGAGGATGCTGCGATGTGTTCGTGAGAGGTCTAGGTCGTCGTCTCCCAGTCAACTTTGGGTTGCTGGACCGTTGTCTCCCTATAATGTAATTATTTATTTTGTGTAGAACTCCTGTTATATATAAAGATGTGACATTCGATCCTGTGCCACTATACATCATATGTATGAGACTTGGTCCCAGCATACCTGGTGTTTATGTTAACCCCGGGTTTTGGACCCCTAAAATCCGGGTGTTACAGTTTTCTTCCTTAGCGATGTTTTCCCGTTTGTGAGGAATCTCCACAAGTTGGAGCCTCTCACCCTTACAAAGATGTTCACAAGAAAAACATAAGAGTAAGGGAGGGAAAGAAACACACACAAGACTAGAATTGCAGCAACAATACGCACACAAGTCAAGAAGAGAGCACACAAGAACAATGCCACAAGTTCACAACACACTTATTGCTCAAATCTTAGTCGCGATGATCCAAGTGCGTATTTGTGGAGTCTAGGCATCTTAGGATGTTTAGTGAATGCTTGGTGTAGTGCTCCATGAGCCTAGGGGTCCCTTATATAGCCCCAAGGCAGCTAGGAGCCATTGGAACTCCATTTTGTAGGCAATTCTTGCCTTCTGTTTGTCGGCGCACCGGACTGTCCGGTGGCACACCGGACAGTGAACAGTGCGAGCTCTAGACGTGATAGAGAATCCCCTGATTGGCTGCTTTCCTTTTCTGTGGGGCACCGGACTGTCCGGTGTGGGGCATCAGACCGTCCGGTGCACCATATGACCATTGGCTCCCGTCGACGTGGCAGATAGCTATTGCACGGCCGGAGCACCGGACTATCTGGCGCCTCGCGTGAACTGTCCGGTGATTTATAGCCGACGTAGCCAGGAAAAACCCGAGAGCGGGGAGTTTGCGCAGACCGCGCACCAGACTATCTGGTGTCCGGTGATGGGCACAAGACCGTCCGGTGCTGTGCAGTCAGCACCATTTCTTTGTTTCTTTCTTTGTCTTCCTTTGATTCTTTTGGACTTCACTTAGCTGAGTCCCTGGCACTTAGACAAGAGTGTTTAGCATATAAAACAATTGACAAAGTGTCTAGATCATACCTTTATTCTTTATTTGCATCTCTTTAATACTTGGCACACTTCACCTTACATCAACATGTGTTGGGCATCTAATCACCAAAATATTTATAGAAATGGTCCATGGGCACATTTCCCTTTCAAGCGGGCCTCCCGCTTTGCCAAGAAAATAAGCACATATAAAAAAGATGTATTTAGAAATAGGTGCAAAATAAAAAAATATAGCATTACATCGATTAAAAATAATCTTCATATTTGTCGGGGTTAGCCGGATCATAAGTCTCATCATCACTATCAACCATTTTATAGTCAACACCATCTGAAGGCGCAAGTTCGTCATTAATGTCATTGCCTTCAAGTATTTCTAAGTCATTCTCATTTTGCACCTCATCATCCTCCTCATCAACAGTCATTTCTAAGTCTATCTCAAATCGCCCTTCTAGCCTGTCTTCTTGGAAGAACTCTCCGTCATATGTGTCTAGGTCTAAGTTATAATCTTCATCGTTTGGAACAGGTAATTTACTGTGCGGCGATACCTTATACACAACATCCCAACCCTTAAGATGTTCTTTCGTTTGGCACACATATGGGAGATAATACACTTGTGTGGCTTGTTAGGTAATGATATAGACATCGTCTCCTAGTAAGGTGGAATCTTGTCGAATTTTGACTATCCCAAGATTAGAATGTGTTCGTCTCGTCACTTGAGGGTCAAACCAATGACATTTGAATATCACTGGAGTAAGAGGTTTGGAACCATAAAAATTGAGTTCATATATTTCTTTGATTTATCCAAAATAATCAACCTCGTCAAGGCCGAATGTAAAGACTCCAGAACATGTTGTTTTTTGTCACACCTGGTTTTAGAAGGCAAATCGAATGCGAACCATGTACGTGTCAAGATCCACAATTCACGTACACAACAATTTACATAACCAGACATCATCACACATTGCTCAAATAATAACATAAAAGAGTAATAATTTGATTACATCATGATGCCCGAGACATCCACATAGTCATTAACATAGATCAAAGTGCGAAAATGAAACGTAGCTAAACACGGCCTTCACAGGCACCAGACTGGGGGTTTGCTGCTAACCCACACCTAAAACTCATCATAATCTTGGAACTCCTGGAAATCCTCCACAGCGACTTCATCTTCTCCTGAGCAGTGGTTGCAATGTGGACAACCTGGGGGTTTGGTGTGGTAAAGCAAGGGTGAGTACACATCAACATACTCAACAATTGTCCCGTTTGGCTGTGGCGGACTAGCTTTATGTGGGATTAAGATCAAACAGTTGCTTTTAGTTAGTCAAGTAATTATTACTAGTAGAGAGCCAGGTTTTAACATTAAACCCAAGTTATTAGCCCAAAAGTACTCCTTCCAAATGGGACAATCAAACCCTTAAACACTACCAAGATGAGTAGGCAAAGTTTCACTATGTAGCCTTTACAAAGATTCCCTGAGACTGTAGCCACTCGTTAGGTTTCCCAAATGTACCGCACTCCTCCCCAAGGGGCAAACCACCCTCGGCAGAGCAAGCCGCATACACCGAGACCCATTGACGGCACGACGGTGAAGCAAACTATGATATCCCGGCCCCTGGGATGGTGATATCCTGGCCCAAGGCTTAATAGAATTAATAGAGTATCCATACCAACAAGGTGCATCTTCTTTTTCGGAAGCCTATATAAAAAACCTCCAAGTTAAGCGTGCTTGACTTGGAGCAATTTGGGATGGGTGACCCACCGGGAAGTTTTCTCAGGTGCGCATGAGTAAGGACAAAGTGCGCACAAAAGACTCGTGTTGGTCTGGGGGACGATATGTGATCCTAGAGAGCTGCCAGGAGTAAGTACTGCTGGTCCAAGGATTGGACGGGGTGTTACACAAACTACACCTCAGTTCCTCTATATATTTAGCTAAGGGCATCCCATATCACCCTCATGGCTGTACTGTTTTCCTGGGTGGTCATCTAACTAACCAGTCCTTACGGAGAGGCACTCGAGAAACCGCTCAAGCTCCCTTAAATATCACAATGCCATCATCATAATTAAAAGTAAACCTCATATCATAAATAATCTCATCATGTCCATTGATTAGAGTAAACCGCTAGCATAGAGCTAAACCAAAAATGATCCAACCCAAATAGGTGAACAAGGATAGGATAAACAAGAAGTAGTCAATCCTTAGGTATAAATTGTGTAAATGCGGGAGATGAATTATAAAATGAGTAGGACATAAATAGGTCAGAGGACACTTGCCTTCACCAACCAGCCGCTGCTTAGGGTCTTCGCCTACAACTCCTTCGAACTCCGTCAACAGACTGTTATCTATACGAGTTCAAATATACATTCCACAATCTTAACATAGAAATAAACAATACACCACACAATAAAATATTACAACTAAACAGACGGATGGTGCAGGACTCACATCTATGACTATGTGAAAAAATAAACTATAACAGTCAAGGCTACGGCCGAAAGATATAGTGATTACGTTAGGCAGTTATGGACTAAAACAAAGTCTAAATATAATCATATTAATTAACAATCGTGCAATGCATAAATAAAATTAACAATAGATCCTAATTAGTTCGGTATTTGATTAATCATCGTTACACTACGCACTTTAATTATTAAACACGATCCTAGGTGAATTAAAAAAGGATCGTCGCACGACAAAGCGCGTGACACAACGCACTACTCGAATGGAAATAAAAATGATTATCACGCAGCAAAGCGCGCGACACAACGCGTGATTTAAACAGAATTAAAAATGGATTGTCGCATGACAAAGCACGCGACACCACACGAGATCTAAACTGAATTTAAAATGGATTGCCGCGTGACGAAGCGTGCGACACCACACGTGAATTAAACTGAATTTAAAAATATTACGACGCACGCTAGGGCTGCGCAGGGGCTCCGCGCGTGGGGCATGGGCAGCGCACGCGCCAGGGAGAGGGGATCGGCCATAGGGAGGAGGGAGAGGGGAGGGAGGAGAGGGGAGCTCACCATAGGCTCGACGGACGGCAGTAATCGCTCACCAGGATCCACCCTAGGGCAGGGAGAGAGGTAGAGAGAGGTGGAAGAGGGGGAGAGGGAGGTTGTTTTGCGCGGGAAAGAGAGAATGAGGGGAGGGGGGCACACCCAGGGTCGAGCTGGTCCGCGTGAAAGGGAAATGTGCCCTTGGGCCATTTCTAAGTATTTTGGTGATTTAGTGTTCAACACAAGTGCTTAAGTGTTAATCTATGCCAAGTGATGGACTAAGTGCAAATCAAGATTAAAGGTATGTTTCTAAACTTAGTATATTGTTTTAAGAACTAATGTTTTGTATCTAAGTGCTGGAAACAGGAGAAATCAAATTGGAAAAGAGATGGCTTTGTTCAGCCAAAGACAGCTCGGTCTGGGTGCACCGGACTGTCCGGTGGTGCACCGGACAGTGTCCGGTGCGCCAGGCTGGCGGCTGTCAAATGGCTGCTCTCGGGAAGCGATCAACAGCGTACGGCTATAAATCACCGGACTGTCCGGTGATGCACCGGACTGTCCGGTGAGCCATTCACAGGCGAAGTCGTCGCTCTCGGGAAGTGATTAACGGCGTACGACTATAATTCACCGGACTGTCCGGTGGTGCACCGGACTGTTCGGTGAGCCATCGGTCAACCGGGCCAACGGTCGGCCGAGGATTCCGCGCGTGACGCGTGGCCGAGCCAACGGTCACAAGGGGGCACCGGACTGTCCGGTGTGCACCGGACAGTGTCCGGTGCGCCAACGGCTCTGAATCTGCAACGGTCGGCTTCACCAAATAAGGAAAGAGATCCGCACCGGACAGTGTCCGGTGGTGCACCAGACTGTCCGGTGCGCCAGGCGACAGAAGGCAAGAATTGCCTTCCTGGAATGCTCTCAACGGCTCCTTGCTGCCTTGGGGCTATAAAAGGGACCCCTAGGCGCATGGAGGAGCACACCATGCATCCTTTGAGCATTGTTGATCACTCACACTTCATTCTTGCGCGCTTGTTCGTCATTCTTAGTGATTTGAGCTCCGTTCTAGTGGGAACCTCGTGATATTCTTTTGAGCTCAAGTCTGGGTCTTGTGTGTGCGTATTTGCTGTGATTTTGTGTCTTGTGTGCGTTGCTCATCCCTCCCTTACTCCGTGCTTCTTTGTGAACATCAAAGTGTAAGGGCGAGAGGCTCCAAGTTGTGGAGATTCCTTGCAAGCGGGATATAGTAAAGCAAAGCAAAACACCATGGTATTCAAGTGGGTCTTTGGACCGCTTGAGAGGGGTTGATTGCAACCCTCGTCCGTTGGGACGCCACAACGTGGAGTAGGCAAGTATTGGACTTGGCCGAACCACGGGATAAACCACTGTGCCATCTCTGTGTTGATCTCTCTGTGGTTATTGTGTTTTGCTAAGACTCCTCTCTAGCCACTTGGCATTAT
This sequence comes from Zea luxurians, assembly GCA_029449295.1. Taxonomy (NCBI): domain Eukaryota; kingdom Viridiplantae; phylum Streptophyta; class Magnoliopsida; order Poales; family Poaceae; genus Zea; species Zea luxurians. Next base: position 17,678,831 of record JAOPSE010000024.1, read on the forward strand.
TGTGCTAACTCCTAATCAAGTTTTATGGCATTAAGTTTTCAAGTTTCACAGGATCACCTATTCACCCCCCCTCTAGGTGCTCTCAATTGGTATCAGAGACGTTCTCTTCACGTGAGGGACTAATCGCCCGAAGAGATGGATCCTAAGGGCAAGGGGATTGTGATCAATGATAAGGAGAAGGAGTCCTTCGTCAACGAGCCGAAAGATGACAAGCCTACTGATTCGGGCTCGGGCCACAAAAGAAAAGATGGGAAGAAGAAGAAAACAAGGCGCATCAAGGAGATAGTCTACTACGACAGCGACGAATCTTCCTCTTCCCAAAAGGACGACGACAACGACTACGAGAAAAAGAAGACGGTTAATTCAAACTTTTCCTTTGATTATTCTCGTATTCCACAAAGTTCCAATGCTCATTTGCTTTCATTCCCCTCGGCAAACCTCCTCACTTTGATGGAGAGGACTACGGATTTTGGAGTCACAAAATGCGTAGTCACTTGTTCTCTCTCCATCCAAGCATATGGGAGATAGTAGAGAGTGGAATGAAATTTGATAGTACTGATAGTCCCATGTTCATTAATGAGCAAATTCACAAAAATGCACAAGCTACTACTGTTCTTCTAGCTTCATTGTGTAGGGACGAATACCATAAGGTGAGCGGCTTGGATAACGCCAAGCAGATTTGGGACACCCTCAAGATCTCACATGAGGGGAACGACGTCACCATGCTCACCAAGATGGAGTTGGTGGAGGGCGAACTTGGGAGATTCGCAATGATCAGGGGTGAGGAGCCAACCCAAACGTACAACTGGCTCAAGACCCTTATCAACAAAATAAGGAGCTATGGAAGCACGTGATGGACGGACCACGACGTCGTCCGCCTAATGCTAAGGTCTTTTACCGTCCTTGATCCACATCTTGTGAACAATATTCGTGAGAATCCTAGGTACACCAAGATGACGCCCGAGGAGATACTTGGAAAGTTTGTAAGCGGGCGGATGATGATCAAGGAGGCAAGATACATTGACGATGCATTAAATGGCCCAATCCAAGAGCCTCAAACTATTGCTCTCAAGACAACGAGGAGCAAGGAGGCGCTACCTAGCAAGGTGGCGCAAGTTGAGGCGGCCGGGCTTAATGATGAAGAGATGGCCCTCATCATCAAGCGCTTCAAGATGGCGCTAAAGGGTCGCAAGGGGCAGCCTAACAAGAACAAGACGAAGGAGAAGCACTCATGCTTCAAATGTGGTAAGATTGGTCATTTTATCGCTAATTATCCCGATAATGATAGTGACCCGGAACAAGGGAACAAGAGGGAAAAGAAAAAGGCGTACAAGAAGGCTAAGGGCGAGGCACACCTTGGCAAGGAGTGGGACTCGGATTGTTCATCGTCCGACTCCGACAATGAAGGACTCGCCGCCACCGCCTTCAACAAGTCATCCCTCTTCCCTAACGAGCATCACACTTGCCTCATGGCAAGGGAAAAGAAGGCAAGCACTCGTAATACTAGTACTTACGCTTCCTCAAGTGATGAAGAATCTAGCGATGACGAAATAGACTATTCATGTTTATTCAAGGGCTTAGATAGAACTAAGGTCGATAAGATTAATGAGTTGATTGATACCTTGAATGATAAGAATAGATTATTAGAAAAGCAAGAGGATCTTTTGTATGAAGAACATGATAAGTTTGTAGAGGCACAAAAATCCCTTGCTTTAGAAATTAAAAGGAATGAAATGCTTTCTTGTGAATTGTCTACATGCCATGACTCTATTTCTAGCTTAAAGAGCATAAATGATGAATTGAATGCTAAGTTAGAAATAGCAAATAAATCAACATCTTGTGTAGAACATGTTGCAATTTGCAATAGGTGTAAAGATTTCAATGTTGATGCTTGTAGTGAACACCTAGTTTCAATTTCTAAATTGAATGATGAAGTGGCTAGTCTTAGTGCCCAACTTAAGGCTAGCAAGAGTGAATTTGATAAAATAAAATTTGCAAGGGATGCCTACACGATTGATAGACACCCTTCAATTAAGGATGATCTTGGCTTCAAGAGGGAAGTCAAGAACTTAACAAGCCATAAGGCTTCCATCTCCACCAAGGAGAAAGGGAAGGCCCCTATGGCTAATAGTGCTCAAAAGAATCATGCATTTATTTATAGGAAATTTTCTAGAAATATTCATCATGATAGGAGTTGTAATGCTTATGATTCAAATGCAATGTTTGCTTCAAGTTCTTCCTATATGCATGGTAGAGTTATGCCTAGGAGAAATGTCATTCATCATATGCCTAAGAGAAATGTTACTCATGTTCCTAGGAAGATTAATGAACCTTCTACAATTTATCATGCTTGCAATGCTTCCTTTGCAATTTGTAGAAAGGATAGAAAGGTGATTGCTAGGAAATTTGGGGCAAAATGCAAGGGAGATAAAACTTGCATTTGGGTCCCTAAGGATATTGTGACTAACCTTGTAGGACCCAACAAGAGTTGGGTACCTAAAACCCAAGCCTAAATTTGCCTTGCAGGTTTATGCATCCGGGGGTTCAAGCTGGATTATCGACAGCGGATGCACAAACCACATGACGGGGGAGAAGAAGATGTTCACCTCCTATGTCAAGAACAAAGATTCCCAAGACTCAATCATATTCGGTGACGGGAATCAAGGCAAGGTGAAAGGGTTAGGAAAAATAGCTATTTCATCCGAGCACTCCATTTCCAATGTGTTTTTAGTTGAGTCGCTTGGATATAACTTGTTGTCTGTGAGTCAGCTTTGTAATATGGGATATAATTGCTTATTCACAAATGTAGATGTGTCTGTCTTTAGAAGAAGTGATGGTTCATTAGCTTTTAAGGGTGTATTAGACGGCAAACTCTATTTAGTTGATTTTGCAAAAGAGGAGGCTGGTCTAGATGCATGCTTAATTGCTAAGACTAGCATGGGCTGGCTGTGGCATCGCCGTTTAGCTCATGTAGGGATGAAGAACCTTCACAAGCTTCTAAAGGGAGAACACGTGATAGGTCTAACTAATGTAACTTTCGAAAAAGATAGACCTTGTGCAACGTGTCAAGCAGGTAAACAGGTGGGAAGCTCTCATCATACCAAAAATGTGATGACCACATCAAGACCTTTGGAGCTGCTTCATATGGACCTCTTCGGACCCGTCGCCTATCTAAGCATAGGAGGAAGTAAGTATGGTCTTGTTATAGTTGATGATTTTTCCCGCTTCACTTGGGTATTCTTTTTGCAGGATAAATCTGAAACCCAAGGGACCCTCAAGCGCTTCCTAAGAAGAGCTCAAAATGAGTTTGAGCTCAAGGTGAAGAAGATAAGGAGCGACAACGGGTCCGAATTCAAGAACCTTCAAGTGGAGGAGTACCTTGAGGAGGAAGGGATCAAGCACGAGTTCTCCGCTCCCTACACACCACAACAAAATGGTGTGGTAGAGAGGAAGAACAGGACGCTCATAGACATGGCGAGGACGATGCTTGGAGAGTTCAAGACCCCCGAGCGGTTTTGGTCGGAAGCCGTGAACACGGCTTGCCACGCCATCAACCGGGTCTACCTTCACCGCCTCCTCAAGAAGACTTCATATGAGCTTCTAACCAGTAACAAACCCAATGTGTCTTACTTTCGTGTATTTGGGAGCAAATGCTATATTCTAGTGAAGAAAGGTAGAAATTCTAAGTTTGCTCCCAAAGCTGTAGAAGGGTTTTTGTTAGGTTATGACTCAAATACAAAGGCGTATAGAGTCTTCAACAAATCATCGGGTTTGGTTGAAGTCTCTAGCGACGTTGTATTTGATGAGACTAATGGCTCTCCAAGAGAGCAAGTTGTTGATCTTGATGATGTAGATGAAGGAGACGTTCCAACGGCTGCAATACGCACCATGGCGATTGGAGATGTGCGGCCACAGGAACAAAAGGAGCAAGATCAACCTTCTTCCTCAACAATGGTGCATCCCCCAACTCAAGATGATGAACAGGTTCATCAAGAAGAGGCGTGTGATCAAGGGGGAGCACAAGATGATCATGTGATGGAGGAAGAAGCACAACCGGCACCTCCAACCCAAGTTCGAGCGACGATTCAAAGGAATCATCCCGTCGACCAAATTTTGGGTGACATTAGCAAGGGAGTAACTACTCGTTCTAGATTATTAATTTTTGTGAGCATTACTCCTTTGTCTCTTCTATTGAGCCTTTCAGGGTATAAGAGGCCTTGCTAGATCCGGACTGGGTGTTGGCCATGCAAGAGGAGCTCAATAATTTCAAGAGAAATGAAGTTTGGACATTGGTGCCTCGTCCCAAGCAAAATGTTGTGGGAACCAAGTGGGTGTTCCGCAACAAACAAGACGAGCACGGGGTGGTGACAAGGAACAAGGCTCGACTTGTGGCAAAAGGTTATGCCCAAGTCGCAGGTTTGGACTTTGAGGAGACTTTTGCTCCTGTGGCTAGGCTAGAGTCTATTCGTATATTGCTAGCATATGCCGCTCACCATTCTTTCAGGTTGTTCCAAATGGATGTGAAGAGCGCTTTCCTCAACGGGCCAATCAAGGAGGAGGTGTACGTGGAGCAACCCCCTGGCTTCGAAGATGAACGGTACCCCGACCACTCTTGTGAAGAGTTTAGCAGGGTGATGACTCAGAAATTCGAGATGTCGATGATGGGCGAGTTGAACTACTTCCTTGGGTTCCAAGTGAAGCAACTCAAGGACGGCCCCTTCATCTCCCAAATGAAGTACACACAAGACTTGCTAAAGCGGTTTAGGATGAAGGATGCCAAGCCCGCAAAGACTCAGATGGGAACTGACGGACACGTCGACGTCAACAAAGGAGGTAAGTCCGTTGATCAAAAAGCATACCGATCCATTATAGGTTCTTTGCTTTATTTATGCGCTAGTAGACCGGATATTATGCTTAGTGTATGCATGTGTGCTAGATTTCAATCCGATCCAAGGGAGTGTCACTTAGTGGCTGTGAAGCGAATTCTTAGATATTTAGTCGCTACGCCTTGCTTCGAGATCTGGTATCCAAAGGGGTCTACCTTTGACTTAATTGGATATTCAGACTCCGATTATGCTGGATGTAAGGTCGATAGGAAGAGTATATCAGGGACGTGCCAATTCTTAGGAAGGTCCCTGGTGTCATGGAGTTCTAAGAAACAAACCTCCGTTGCCCTATCCACCGCTGAGGCCGAGTATGTTGCCGCAGGACACTGTTGCGCGCAACTACTTTGGATGAGGCAAACCCTCCGGGACTTTGGCTACAATCTGAGCAAAGTCCCACTCCTATGTGATAATGAGAGTGCTATCCGCATAGCGGACAATCCTGTCGAGCACAGCCGCACAAAGCACATTGACATCCGGCATCACCTTTTGAGAGACCACCAGCAAAAGGGAGATATCAAAGTGTTCTATATTAGCACCGAGAACCAGCTAGCCGATATCTTTACCAAGCCTTTAGATGAGAAGACCTTTTGCAGGCTGTGTAGTGAGCTAAATGTCTTAGATTCGCGGAACTTGGATTGATTTGTAGCATACATTTGTATTATGCTTTGATCATGTTCCTTATGCATTTTGTTGTTTATTTATGGTGCTCAAGTTGTACAAACACTCCTCAGACCTCAAAAGTCCATGTGTGAGTGATGCACATATTTAGGGGGAGATGTGCTACAACTTGACCCTTTGAGACTAACCGTGTGCTTGAGTTTGCTTGATTTAGTCTCAAAGGTGGATTGAAAGGGAAAGGTGGACTTGGACCATGAAAGACTTCCACTGCACTCCGATGAGAGGGTAACTCACTCCAAGTTCATCTCTCTCTTCTTATTGCCTTTGTACTCTTATGTGAAGATTTTGGTAAGGCAATGAGGTTTAAGGGCCAAGATTGATCCCGTTTTGGTGCTTGATGCCAAAGGGGGAGAAAATAAGGCCAAAGCAAGAAATGGATCAGCTACCACTTGAGAATTTTGAAAACAGTAGAATAGAGCTTTTGTTTTGTCAAAATCCTCTTATTGTCTCTCTTTATCAAAAGTTGGTCTCTTGTAGGGAGAATGTTTGATTATGGGAAAAAGGGGGAGTTTTTGAATCTTTGATCAATTTCTCTTGGAATACCTCTCTTTATGTCTCTACAAGTGAATTTGACTTAGAGATAGGAAATTGAGTTTGATTTGCAAAAACAAACCAAGTGGTGGCAAAGTATGATCCAAATATGCCAAAGTTGAATCAAAACAATTTGTGTTCTTATTTGCATTGATATTGCACTTGTTCTAGTTGCTTTGTGTTGTGTTGGCATAAATCACCAAAAAGGGGGAGATTGAAAGGGAAATGTGCCCTTGGGCCATTTCTAAGTATTTTGGTGATTTAGTGTCCAACACAAGTGCTTAAGTGTTAATCTATGCCAAGTGATGGACTAAGTGCAAATCAAGATTAAAGGTATGTTTCTAAACTTAGTACATTGTTTTAAGAACTAATGTTTTGTATCTAAGTGCTGGAAACAGGAGAAATCAAATTGGAAAAGAGATGGCTTTGTTCAGCCAAAGACAGCTCGGTCTGGGTGCACCGGACTGTCCGGTGGTGCACCGGACAGTGTCCGGTGCGCCAGGCTGGCGACTGTCAAATGGCTGCTCTCGGGAAGCGATCAACGGCGTACGGCTATAAATCACCGGACTGTCCGGTGATGCACCGGACTGTCCGGTGAGCCATTCACAGGCGAAGTCGTCGCTCTCGGGAAGTGATTAACGGCGTACGGCTATAATTCACCGGACTATCCGGTGGTGCACCGGACTGTCCGGTGAGCCATCGGTCAGCCGGGCCAACGGTCGGCCGAGGATTCCGCGCGTGACGCGTGGCCGAGCCAACGGTCACAAGGGGGCATCGGACTGTCCGGTGTGCACCGGACAGTGTCCGGTGCGCCAATGGCTCTGAATCTGCAACGGTCGGCTTCGCCAAATAAGGAAAGAGATTCGCACCGGATAGTGTCCGGTGGTGCACCGGACTGTCCGGTGTGCCAGGCGACAGAAGGCAAGAATTGCCTTCCTGGAATGCTCTCAACGGCTCCTAGCTGCCTTGGGGCTATAAAAGGGACCCCTAGGTGCATGGAGGAGCACACCAGGCATCCTTTGAGCATTGTTGATCATTCACACTTCATTCTTGCGCACTTGTTCGTCATTCTTAGTGATTTGAGCTCCGTTCTAGTGGGAACTTCGTGATATTCTTTTGAGCTCAAGTCTGGGTCTTGTGTGTGCGTATTTGCTGTGATTTTGTGTCTTGTGTGCGTTGCTCATCCCTCCCTTACTCCGTGCTTCTTTGTGAACATCAAAGTGTAAGGGCGAGAGGCTCCAAGTTGTGGAGATCCCTTGCAAGCGGGATATAGTAAAGCAAAGCAAAACAACATCGTATTCAAGTGGGTCTTTGGACCGCTTGAGAGGGGTTGATTGCAACCCTCATCCGTTGGGACGCCACAACGTGGAGTAGGCAAGTATTGGACTTGGCCGAACCACGGGATAAACCACTGTGCCATCTCTGTGTTGATCTCTCTGTGGTTATTGTGTTTTGCTAAGACTCCTCTCTAGCCACTTGGCATTATTGTGCTAACTCCTAATCAAGTTTTGTGGCATTAAGTTTTCAAGTTTCACAGGATCACCTATTCACCCCCCTCTAGGTCCTCTCACCGCGCCATGGGCCGGGCTAGGCTGCGGGTCGGGCCGACTTCCCTAAACTCGATCTCGCCTGCTTCTAGTCGAGATTAATCCACGAATCGAAAACTAAAACTAGATGAATGCATGCCTAGGCACAACATCAGACAAAATAAATATGCTCTGACATGATTGAATAACAATATCAACTTAGGTTTTGGTTACACGCGATATAGACACCAGTCTGTATATTGCTTTGAAAATGGGCGGAAGGAGCGAAATAGGAAGAGAAAAAGAGAGTAACGCCTGAATTTGGTGAATATTGGAGGATAAAATTTATACCCCCAAATTCATGGTGTTACAAACCTAGCCCCCTTAAAAGAATCTCGCCCTCGAGATTTAAGTATGGCCAGCAAAGAGCTCAGGATACTTGGCCATCAGATTATCTTCATGCTCCCAAGTTGCTTCCTCCTTAGAGTGGTGACCCCATCTGACTTTGCACATCTTGATAGTGTTCCTCCGGGTGACCCTGTCTGCAGTCTCCAGAATCTGCGTTGGCTTCTCTATGTAGGTCAAGTCTTCTTGGACTTCTAGACCTTTCATTGGCAACTGCTCCTCTGGCACACGCAGACACTTCTTCAACTGAGGCACATGAAAGACATCATGAACCGCTGACAAATCTTCCGGCAAACTGAGATGATAGGCCACTTGTCCACGCTTTGCGAGAATCTAATACGGACCAACATATCGGGGTGCTAGCTTGCCTTTGACTCCGAACCTTCTGACTCCTCTGATTGGTGATACCTTCAGGTAGACAAAATCTCCCACTTTAAAACTCAGCTCTCTTCTTCTTGTGTCTACATAACTTCGCTGCCTTGATTGCACTATCTTCATATTCTCCCAAACCGTCTTGATGTTCTCTTCGGCTTTGAGCAAAATGTTGGGCCCAAACACTTGCTTTTCTCTAGGCTGATCCCAATGCAACAGAGTTATGCAACTCCTCCGATAAAGTGCCTGAAACGGTGACATCTTCAAATTGGCCTGGTAACTGTTGTTATAGGAGAATTCTGCATAAGGTAGCCTCTTGTCCCATCCGGACTTATCTTGCAACGCATAAGCTCTCAACATATCTTCTAGGACTTGATTAGTTCTTTCAGTCTGACTGTCTGTCTGCGGATGATAAGTTGAGCTGAAATTCAAATGTGTACCCAAAGCTTCATGCAACTGCTGCCAGAAATGAGAGGTGAACTGCGTTCCTTGATCTAACACTATCCTCTTTAGCACACCATGGAGACAAACGATCTGGGACATGTACAACTCTGCCAATTTTGCATTGCTGTAGCTAGTCTTGACAGGTATGAAGTGGGCTGACTTGGTCAAGCGGTCCATTACTACCCAAATGGAATCATAGCCGACTCGAGTGCAAGGCAACCTGACTATGAAGTTCATTTCGATCTCATCCCATTTCCATTAAGGAATTTGCAACGGCTGCAATAAACCGACTGGCCTTTGATGCTCTGCTTTGATTCTTGAAAGGGAAATGGAATTAAAACCCATTTCTTATATTTTGGTGCTTGATGACCATCACAACCATTCGGACTGACCAGTTTGCCTAGTCTCTAATTCACAGGTTCATAAGATCAAGAGTTCAGTTTCTAAGTCAGAATCAGCTCAGTTCCAACCAAATAGGGGTAATACATGGAATAGATGAACTACCAATAGTTCAACTCTTTGGACAAATTCTAAATACTCCAAGGAATCATTTCAACATGTATAGAGAGGTTGGAAAGCTCGAAATCAACATATCACTATTGTGGAGCTAGTATTGGGCACAAGAAGATATATGAGTGAAAGAATCAAAACACAAAGAGGATTGGACTCAGATGCAACACCTCAATAGAAGACATAAAAAGAAGCAAAAAGGTCCAAGACTCAAGATCAAAAGAAGCCCAAATGAGTCAGCAAAGAAATCCAACAACAGGGCAAGACAAGCTTGCTCCAGCCTACGACGCACCGGACTGTCCGATGCCCAGGCTAGCGTGCCCCATGAACTGGCCGCTCTTGTGAAAATGAAGAGCTCCATGGCTAAAATTCACCGGACTGTACAGTGTGCACCGAACTGTCCAGAGAGTTTAGGGCCAACAGTCATCTTCGCTAACGGTCGACTGCTACACGGTCAGAAAGAACAGAAGGGCAAAAGCGGTCAGAGAAAGTCAGTCGCACCGGACTGTCCGGTGAGCCACAGGGCAAACGAATCCAACGGTCGACTCCAACGGGCGACTAACATGGTCGGCACTGGACACTGAACAGTGCCCTGTCCGGTGCGCACCAGACTGTCCGGTGCACCCGTCAACAGAAAGCTGTTGCTTTCAATCCAACGGCTATATGAGGGGTTGATGCCTATAAATACCACCCCAACCGGACATTTAAAGGTGTGGGATCCCAAGCAACATATCAAGCCATATAGTTGACATGTCCAAGCCCTCCGAACCACCTCCATTCATTGATCTATCTCATACACAAGATTTAGGCCGCATCAAAGCCTCACAAGCGCCACAAAAGAGAGATCAAGCAAAAGAGAGCTACTCGTGTGTGTCTAGCGATAGTGCCTTGTGAGAATCATTGAGAGAAAGTGTGTGCTACATCTTGTGATCATTTGAGAGTGGAGTTTTGACTCCCATTCATCTTCCTCCAATCTCTTTGGAGACTTGTAAAGCTAGCAAGAGACACCTAAGTGTGTGGTGGTCCTTGTGGGGTCTTAGTGATCATTGAGATTAAGAAGAAGCACTCGCCGGTCTTGGTGATCGGTGGAGAGAGGGAAAGGGTTGAAAAAGATCTGTCCTTAGTGAACTCCTCAATGGGGATTAGGTTCTTAGTGAACCAAACCTCGGTAAAACAAATCACCCGTGTCAATTGTGTTTATTGCTTGTGATTTGTTTGTCTTCTCCCTCTTTAAGTTCTCTTGTACTATTCTTTGTTGATATTACTTTGTGTTGCCTTAAGTTAAATTCTCATATATAGAAGCAACACCTTGCAAGAAAGAACTTGTGTTATTTCTCTTCTCATCCAAGCCCTCTTGCTTTATTCTCCATAGATATTTTAGTTGTGTTGATTTGTTAATTCTGCATTCTTTGAAAGCACTACTCTTTGCAAGCAAAGGACTTAGTTTTATACTCTGATAATTGTTCATCTTGTTCTAACGCTAATCGAGGGATCTAGTCTAGGTTCAAAGTCATAATTTTCAGGTCTCGCCTATTCACCCCCCTCTAGGCGACTAACAATTGGTATCAAAGCTAGGCACTTAATATTAAGTCTAACAACTCGAAGTGATGGCTCGAAGAAAATCCCAAAAGAACAAGAAGACGCCTCCGAAGGAGAACAATGAGGTAACTCTTGAGATATTACTTTTCGATTGTTCTAATTATGCTTCATGGTCTACTAGTGTGATAAATGCTTTTAGAACCATAGACTCACAATTACAACAAATCTTAGACAAGAGTATTATACCTTCTAGTTATGATAAGAAAAATGCTTCTGAGGAAGATTGAAGATGTTTACGCTTAAATCATCTTGCTTTTGATATCTTAGGTAATTCTCTTAGCAAAGAAGATTATCATGCCTTCATAATTAGATATAATGAACCTATTCATGATGCGCATGATATTTGGACTAGAATTAAAAATAGATTTGATGAGTCCAAACATGTTAGTTCATATGATGCTTCTACTTCCTTCAGTCCTTGTGAAACTAATCCTTTGAAGGAAGAATAAAGAAAATGAACGTTGGAGACCAAACGATGAATCCACCTCCCCAAAAAGTTTGTCTTCCCATTTCGATTCCCACATATGTTGTGTGGCTAATGAAAATGATAGCGGAAGCACAAATGAGGATGAGGAGGATGAAAGAAGCTTCATGCAACTCTACGCTCATCTAAGCCTAGAAGATAAGGCGGTCATGCTCAAACTTCTAAAAAGAGTGAGAGAGCAAAGCGAAGTTCTTCACAAGCTAGAAGATGTCCTCATCACAAAAATCCAAAGCTTAGAAGAGTTGACTAAAGAACATGAGGAGCTAAAGTGTTCTCATGTTGATTTGGTCCAAAGGTATGAAACTATTTCAATTGAGCAAGATAACTCTTTATTCTGTGTCGCTCAATTAGTAAATAGGATTACCTTGCTTAAGGACCAGGTAGAAAGGCTAAAAATTGAAAATCTAGCTTTCAAGAAAAACATGATATGCTTCTATGTTCTCATGAAAATCTTATGGATGATCATATCATGTTAAACATTGCTCATGAGGTTGTGTTAGAAAACTTAAAATCTCAACAACCTCACTCATGCACATGTATTCAAATTGAAACTATATTGCCATATGGTAATGCTTGTTGCTCGTCAGCAAGCAAATCATCCTTTGAGCTAGAATTTCCAGGAATAAAAGATGATACATGTCAAGAGCTCAAGGAAGAAAATGAGAGGCTAAGAATGAGCTTGACACAACTAAAAGGGAAGTGCACTGCTCAACCTTGTCAAGATAACCATGATTACATGGTGAAGAAGCTTGAGACGGGAACAACCGTGGCATGCACAAAATCCCTTGAAGAAAATGTCAAGGACTTGAGGAATGTCAAGAGGAAGGAACAAAAGATGAAAATTGATACCTCTGCCAAAAACCTCAACCATGCCTCCATGCAAGGTAACATCCAAGGTAATGATCAGGCCACACTTCACACTAAGAAATGTAAGAAGTGTAGTGAATGCTTTGAAAATGGGCACTTGATTAGGTTATGTCCCTATATTAAAGAAAATGGCTTGATTATTAACAAGGATGATAAAAATTGTTTTAGATGCTCTGAGAAGGGACATTTAGTTAAGTCATGTCCCTATGTGAAACAAAAAGGCATAGTTTTAAAAAAGAAAATATTTACTAACCATGTAGAAGGCAAGAAACAAGGAAAGAAGAAATCTTCAAAACATGAAGATCGCCTTTGCTACATATGTCGAAAGAAGGGACATCTATGTAAGGATTGTCCTATTGGTAACTATTCCACCCCTAGCTTGTCAACTGATTCATATGTAACTAGGCAACCCAAAATTGCAACTTGTGCTAGAAAGGTAACGAGTTTACCAAGTGCTAGCACAATGTACATTTGGGTTCCTAGATCTTTGTTGACTAACCTTGATGGACCCATCAAGAAATGGGGACCAAAATGTGCTTGACAAGCTTTGCAAGGGAAAGGAGATGATATGAAGCTTTGGAGGTGCTTAGGCGGGTTAATTCAATTCTTATTGACTCAAGCTATCAATCTTACAATGTTCTATATCTCTAAGATTGACCCAAAGTTATTTTGAATTATTATATCTAAAACTCATATCATCTCGAGCAAGATATTAATGTTGTAAGGAATGAAGGATTATCCTGTGTGGAAAATCAAATCCTACAACATGGAGGAAAGCCAAAGGGTGGTAACACTTATGTCTTTAAGTGCAAGTATCTTCAATTATCATTTCTCATGTGTCTTGTGTAGTCACATAGAAAAAGGAAGCACATAAGAATGTTGTTAAAGTTATGTCACCATTCGTTGAAGAAAGTTCCTCTCATATGGTAAGTCGCGTATTCATCATTTCTATATTATGGCAATCTACATGCTTTAAATTATTATAAGTACCTCATGGCATGTTTTACATTAATCATCCTATCATTGCCATGTTCTAGACATAGAGAGATATTCCAAGTTCTTAAAAGAATAAGGTGTCATATAAGGAATTCAAATCCTTAGGACACTTATAAAGGGAATATCTCTTTACGACTAGAATCGTGAGACTAATGCTTCTGTCTTAATAACTTAAGTAGTCTCACATCTAGAGAATGAGTTTCTCTATGGAATGCACAATCTAACGTAAAAAAGGATTAATCCAATGATTTATGATGTATTTCTTCATGCTTAAATTGGATATGATTCTTCTACATTAATCGCTCTCCATGTTATAAATTAGAATTGTTCCCATGATCTTGAGAGAGTAACTAGGCTTGTTTTATAAGTTAAAACTAAGCATAACATCATCTATGGCATAATCTAGTTCATGTTATAAAGTTTCCATGTTAATCTACCTGTCAAAAATGATTACTAAAAAGCAAACTAGTGCTTGTGTTACTAATGACATATCTCTTGAGCATATTTATGAAAATCTACAAGAGAGTGATTGCATGTTCAATTTATTAAAAGACACAAGCCTCAAGATTGCTCTTCACCTAAAGGAAGAAAAGCAAAAGCAAAGGTATGGGAACTCATCTCTTTAATCAATAATAAGTTCCCATCAATTGGTATTTCCTCTAAACTATTATAATCTACCTATATGAAGATTAGATTCCTTATTTGACATTAAATCAGCTAAAAATGCATACAAACTTGCTTCCATATGTGCACTAGTTCATTAGAATCTAATTCATGCCTTTGCTATATCTATGTTCATACTAATATGCTTCTGTGTTATGTTAATCAATTCTGTGTGAAGAAACATCAATATGAAGAAGTAAATCACCTTTGGTTTGACTATAAATGTTAAAAGGTGCATATTCCTCTTTTCTGTCGCTATGCACTAATATTAAGGATTTTACTTCATGTTTATTTGTCTGTATCTCTTATCTAAAAGAAATCATCATTCATCATATACTCCCTTGTGCTGCTAATATCTCTTTTTCGAGTATTGTCAATAAGTTTGAAAGGAAAAAGAGACAACTATAAAGGGTGGACACTCAAATGAAAAGGAACACGTCAAGAACAACGACACATACTTAGACAGTAAGATCTTCAAATTAATCAATGGTGTGGTTGTAAGTATTCTAAACCTCTTTCATTTTGAGAATACCAGGCATAAGCTGACTATTGCAAATTTTATATGCCATAATCAAGATGTACAATGCTTCCCCCTATTTGTCTTTAAAAGAGAATGCATCTAACCAAGTCATTCAAATACTTGATGCACATCTTTAGGGGGAGCCTATTTCTATATCTTGTTTATGTTGAAACTAACACTCAAGTATGTGCATATGTTTTGTGCAACCTTCATTATTATACTTGTACTCTACTTGATATGTGACAATAATGATCTGTTTACAGAAAGGGGTCACTAGTTGTAGAATTCTCTCTTGTGCAAAATAATTATGTACATTGTCTTGAGCATAGGACTTAAGTAACCAATACCAAGGACAAAGCACAATGAAGAGAGTGTCTCTATGTGAAGGTACAAAAGGGTAAAACTACTTGCTATCATTTACACATGTACCTAGATCTTTCTCTTATACATATATTGCATATCTTTAAGATACAAGAGGAAGAAAAAGCATGTTTATGCATAACCCTGCTTCATACCTAGTTTAACCTCTCAAAATTTCATTCATGCTTTGATGCATTTCTGTTAAATTTGGGTGAAGTAATATTCTTGTCAAAGAGCATAAAGCTTACCTTGTAACAAGGATAAGCTACCTTTATTTCAAAGGTGGAAGTTCCTTAAGCTTCATTGAATCCTTACGGGTAAATGCTTTAAATGTTTATAACATGTTTTCTTAAGTGCACAATCTGTCATAAGCCTCATGTTTATATTATGACACATTGCACTTCACAATTTCTATGATATAGATATGTTCTCATTAACCTCATTATGTGCATTTGGCATTTAAGGCCAAAATATGTATTCCTCTCAAGGAACATACTCAGGGGGAGCAATCTATATTGTAGAACTATGATAAAGCTTAATTGACATATCTTTTGATCTTATATATCTCTTTCAGTTGGTACTTGCTCTCAATTCATATTTTTGCTTATACCAAGGTTCAATGTGTAGAACTTGCATTCTCGAACCTCACATGTTCTAAAGTGCATTAATCTACAAATATTCATCACTTGTATGCACAAGTTCAGGGGGAGCAATTCTCTATACATTAAATCTTTGAGACTAACCATTATTCTTCCAGTATATGTTGTGCTTAGTCTCAAACTGAAAGGGAAATGGAGTTTTTGAGCAAAGGGAGCGCTTCCACTTCATATTCGTTCGGTATCATACACCCTTGCTAAAACTCATACACTTCAATTTCAAATCTATTGAAAAGGCCACAAAATTTCTTCATTTTTGGTGCTTAATTCCAAAGGGGGAGAAATCATTAGGCCAAAGCAAAAGGACCGCACCACTATGTTGAAATTCAAATATTTCAATTGGTATATTTTCATTTGGTATCTGTTTTAAAAAATGGAAATCATTTCAATTACAAAAACCCTCTTGACAGCTAAGGGAAGAACTTTTTCAGGGGGAGCTTTTGTTTAGCCAAAGGAAAAGCATTTGAAACAGGGGGAGAATTTTCAAAATCTTGAAAATGTTTTTTGAAATTATATTCTTATACCGTTGGCTATTTGCAAAAGAATTTGAAAAGACTTTTACAAAAGATTTGCAAAAACAAGCAAAGTGGTGCAAATGTGGTCCAAATTTACAATCATGTCAATTTCACTCACATTCACTTAGAACTACTTCCATTTCAATAGCTTATGAACACTTGGCCAATTGCAAACTAGTTACAATTTCACACTTCATATTTGCTTTGGTTTGTGTTGGCATCAATCACCAAAAAGGGGGATATTGAAAGGGTGAAAGGGAATTAGGCTTACACCTAGTTCCCAAATAATTTTGGTGGTTGAATTGCCCAACACAAATATTGGACTAACTAGTTTACTCTAGTGCATAAGTTATACAGGTGCAAAAGGTTCACACTCAGCCAATAAAAAGACCAAGTGTTGGATTCAACAAAGGAGCAATGAGGCAACCGAGGGCACCTCTGGCTGGAGGCACCGGACTGTCCGGTGTGCACCGGACATGTCCGGTGCGCCCAGAGGACTTCGACTCAAACTCTTCGCCCTCGGGAATTCTCGGAAGCCGGCGCGCTAAAATTCACCGGACTGTCCGGTGCGCACCGGACATGTCCGGTGCTCCAAGGAAGCGCGGTCTCCGGAACTCGCCAGCCTCGGGTTCGCGCGGCAGCCGCTCCGCTAAAATTCACCGGACTGTCCGGTGTGCACCGGACTGTCCGGTGTGCCAGCGGAGCAACGGCTCTCTGCGGCGCCAACGGCTCCCTGCGGAGCATTTAATGCGCGCGCAGCGCGCGCAGACGTCAGGATCGCCCATACCGGTGCACCGGACATCAAACAGTACATGTCCGGTGTGCACCGGACACCCAGGCGGGCCCAGAAGTCAGAAGCTCCAACGGTCAGAATCCAACGGCAATGGTGACGTGGCAGGGGCACCGGACTGTCCGGTGTGCACCGGACTGTCCGGTGCGCCATCGAACAGAGAGCTTCCAGCAACGGTCACTTTTGGTGGTTGGGGCTATAAATACCCCAACCACCCCACATTCATTGCCATCCAAGTTTTCCACTTCTCAACTACTACAAGAGCTCTAGCATTCAATTCTAGACACACCAAATAGATCAAGTCCTCTCCAAATTTCTCACAACTCCATAGCAACTAGAGAGAGTGATTTGCTTGTGTTCTTTCGAGCTCTTGCGCTTGGATCGCATTCTTTTCTTTCTCACTTGTTCTTGAGATCATCACTCAATTGTAACCAAGGCAAGAGGCACCAATTGTGTGGTGGCCCTTGCGGGGAAGCTTTGTTCCCGGTTGATTGAGAAGAAGAGAAAGCTCACTCGATCCGTGGGATCGTTTGAGAGAGGGAAGGGTTGAAAGAGACCCGGCCTTTGTGGCCTCCTCAACGGGGAGTAGGTTTGCGAAAACCGAACCTCGGTAAAACAAATCCTCGTGTCACACTCTTATTTGCGTGCGATTTGTTTTGCGCCCTCTCTCGCGGACTCGTTTCTTTATTACTAACGCTAACCCGGCTTGTAGTTGTGTTTATTTTTGAGAATTTCAGTTTCGCCCTATTCACCCCCCCTCTAGGCGACTATCAATTGGTATCAGAGCCCGGTGCTTCATTAGAGCCTAACCGCTCGAAGTGATGTCGGGAGATCACGCCAAGAAGGAGATGGAGACCGGCGACAAGCCCACTACAAGCCAAGGGAGCACTTCATCGGAAGAGTCCCGCACCAAGAGAAGGGAGAAGAAGAAGAGCTCCTCCAAGCGGAAGGAGAAAAGATCTTCCTCTTCTCACCACAAGGAGAAGAAGGAAAAATCTTCTTCTCACAAGCCGCATCGGAGTGGGGACAAGCACAAGAGGATGAGGAAGGTGGTCTACTACGAGACCGACACTTCATCGACATCTACCTCCGGCTCCGACGCGGAATCCGTCACTTCTAAACGCCAAGAGCGTAAGAAGTATAGTAAGATTCCCCTACGCTATCCTCGCATTCCTAGACATACACCTTTACTTTCCGTCCCATTAGGCAAACCACCAACTTTTAATGGTGAAGATTATGCTATGTGGAGTAATTTGATGCGATTTCATCTAACCTCTCTCCACAAAAGATTATGGGATGTTGTTGAGTATGGTGTACAGGTACCATCCGTAGGGGATGAGGACTACGACACGGACGAAGTAGCCCAAATCGAGCACTTCAACTCCCAAGCCACAACCATTCTCCTTGCCTCTCTAAGCAAGGAGGAATACAACAAAGTACAAGGGTTGAAGAACGCAAAGGAGATTTGGGACCTACTCAAGACGGCGCACGAGGGTGATGAACTCACAAAGATCACCAAGCGGGAAACGATCGAAGGGGAGCTCGGTCGCTTCCGTCTTCGCCAAGGGGAGGAGCCACAAGACATGTACAACCGGCTCAAGACCTTGGTGAACCAAGTGCGCAACCTCGGGAGCGCAAAATGGGATGACCACGAAGTGGTTAAGGTTATTCTAAGAGCCCTTATTTTCCTTAACCCCACACAAGTTCAATTAATTCGTGGTAATCCTAGATATCCGCTAATGACTCCCGAGGAAGTTATCGGGAATTTTGTAAGCTTTGAATGCATGATTAAGGGCTCCAAGAAGATCAACGAGCTTGACGAGCCTTCCACATCCGAGGCGCAACCGGTGGCCTTCAAGGCAACGGAGGAGAAGAAGGAGGAGTCTACACCAAGTAGACAACCAATTGACGCCTCCAAGCTCGACAACGAGGAGATGGCCCTAATCATCAAAAGCTTCCGGCAAATCCTCAAGCAACGGAAGGGGAAAGATTACAAATCCCGTTCCAAGAAGGTTTGCTACAAGTGTGGTAAGCCCGGTCATTTTATTGCAAAATGTCCTATGTCAAGTGACAGTGACAGGGGCGACGACAAGAAGGGCAAGAGGAAGGAGAAAAAGAAATACTACAAGAAGAAGGGCGGCGATGCCCATGTTTGTCGGGAGTGGGACTCCGACGAAAGCTCAAGCGACTCCTCCGACGACGAGGACGCCGCCAACATCGCCGTCACCAAGGGCCTCCTCTTCCCCAACGTCGGCCACAAGTGTCTCATGGCCAAGGACGGCAAAAAGAAGGTAAAATCAAGATCCTCCACTAAATATGAAACATCTAGTGATGAGGATAATGATAAAAATGAGGAGGATAATTTGCGTATTCTTTTTGCCAACCTTAACATGGAACAAAAAGAAAAATTAAATGAGCTAATTAGTGCCATCCATGAAAAGGATGATCTCTTGGATTCCCAAGAGGACTTCCTAATCAAGGAAAACAAGAAACATGTTAAGGTTAAAAATGCTTATGCTCTAGAGGTAGAAAAATGTAACAAATTATCTAGTGAGCTAAGCACCTGCCATGACACTATTGCCAACCTTAGAAATGAAAATGTTAAATTAATTGCTAAGGTTGATTCTCATGTTTGCATTGATCCTAGAAATGATAATGTTGATTTGCTTGCTAGGATTGATGAATTAAATGTTTCCATTGCTAGCCTTAGAAATGAGAATGAGAAACTAATTGCTAAGGCTAAGGATTTTGATGTTTGCAATACTACTATTTCCGACCTTAGAACTAAAAATGATATGTTGCATGCTAAGGTTGTTGAACTAAAATCTTGCAAACCCTCTACATCTAATGTTGAGCATATTTCCATTTGTACTAGATGTAGAGATATTAATGTTGATGCTATCCATGATCACCTAGCCTTAATTAAACAACAAAATGATCACATAGCACAACTTAATGCTAAGATTAGAGAGCATGACTTGGAAAATGAAAAATTTAAACTTGCTAGAAGCATGCTCTATAATGGGAGACGCCCGGGCATTAAGGATGGCATTGGCTTCCAAAAGGGAGACAATGTCAAAATTGATGCCCCTCCAAAGAACCTATCTAACTTTGTTAAGGGCAAGGCTCCCATGCCTCAGGATAACGAGGGTTACATTTTGTACCCTGCCGGCTATCCTGAGAGCAAGATTAGGAAAACTCATTCTAGGAAGTCTCACTCTGGCCCTAATCATGCTTTTATGTATACGGGTGAGACATCTAGATCTAGGCAACCAACCCATGCCAAGTTGCCTAGAAAGAAAATTCCAAATGCATCAAATGACCATGCTATTTCATTTAAAACTTTTGATGCATCTTATGTTTTAACTAACAAATCTGGCAAGGTAGTTGCCAAAATGGTTGGGGGCAGACACAAGGGCTCCAAGACTTGTGTTTGGGTACCCAAAGTTCTTGTATCTAATGCTAAAGGACCCAAAACCGTTTGGGTACCTAAAACAAAGAACTAAACTTGTTTTGTAGGTTTATGCATCCGGGGGCTCAAGTTGGATACTCGACAGCGGGTGCACAAACCATATGACAGGGGAGAAAAGGATGTTCTCCTCATATGAGAAAAACCATGATCCCCAACGAGCTATCACATTCGGGGATGGAAATCAAGGTTTGGTCAAAGGTTTGGGTAAAATTGCTATATCTCCTGACCATTCCATTTCTAATGTTTTTCTTGTAGATTCCTTAGATTACAATTTGCTTTCCGTATCCCAATTATGTCAAATGGGCTACAACTGTCTTTTTACTGATACTGGTGTTACTGTCTTTAGAAGAAGTGATGATTCAATAGCTTTTAAGGGAGTGTTAGAGGGTCAGCTATACTTGGTAGATTTTGATAGAGCTGAACTTGACACTTGCTTAATTGCTAAGACTAATATGGGTTGGCTATGGCATCGCCGACTAGCCCATGTTGGGATGAAGAATCTTCATAAGCTTCTAAAGGGGGAGCACATTTTAGGACTAACCGATGTTCATTTTGAGAAAGACAGGATTTGTAGCGCATGCCAAGCCGGGAAGCAAGTTGGTGTCCATCATCCACACAAAAACATCATGACTACCGACAGGCCACTGGAGCTCCTTTACATGGATTTGTTCGGCCCGATCGCTTACATAAGCATCGGCGGTAGTAAGTATTGTCTTGTAATTGTGGATGATTATTCTCGCTTCACTTGGGTGTTCTTTTTACAGGACAAATCTTATACCCAAGAGACCTTAAAGGGATTCTTGAGACGGGCTCAAAATGAGTTCGGCTTAAGGATCAAGAAAATTAGAAGCGACAACGGGACGGAGTTCAAGAACTCTCAAATTGAAGGCTTTCTTGAGGAGGAGGGCATCAAGCATGAGTTCTCTTCTCCCTACACTCCACAACAAAATGGTGTAGTGGAGAGGAAGAATCGAACCCTATTGGACATGGCAAGAACCATGCTTGATGAGTACAAGACACCGGATCGATTTTGGGCCGAAGCGGTCAACACCGCCTGCTACGCCATCAATCGGTTATATCTTCATCGAATCCTCAAGAAGACATCTTATGAACTCCTAACCGGTAAAAAGCCAAATATTTCATATTTTAGAGTTTTTGGTAGCAAATGCTTTATTCTTGTTAAGAGAGGTAGAAAATCTAAGTTTGCTCCTAAAACTATAGAAGGCTTTTTACTAGGATATGACTCAAACACAAAGGCATATAGAGTCTTTAACAAGTCCTCAGGACTTGTTGAAGTTTCTTGTGACGTTGTGTTTGATGAGACTAACGGCTCTCAAGTAGAGCAAGTTGATCTTGATGAAACAGGTGAAGAACAGGCTCCATGCATAGCACTAAGGAACATGTCCATTGGGGATGTGTGTCCTAAGGAATCCGAGGAGCCTTCAAATGCACAAGATCAACCATCCTCCTCCACGCAAGCATCTCCACCAACTCAAATTGAGGATGAGGCTCAAGATGTTGAACAGGAAGATCAAGAAGATGAGCCACCTCAAAATGACGGCAACGATCAAGGGGGAGATGCAAATGATGAGGACAAGGAGGATGATCAACCAAGGCCGCCGCACCCAAGAGTCCACCAAGCAATACAACGAGATCACCCCGTCGACACCATCCTCGGCGATATTCATAAGGGGGTAACTACTCGATCTCGTGTTGCTCATTTTTGTGAACATTACTCGTTTGTTTCCTCTATTGAGCCACACAGGGTAGAGGAAGCACTTCAAGATTCGGATTGGGTGATGGCGATGCAAGAGGAGCTCAACAATTTCACAAGGAACGAGGTATGGCACTTAGTTCCACGTCCTAACCAAAATGTTGTAGGAACCAAGTGGGTCTTCCGCAACAAGCAAGACGAGCATGGTGTGGTGACAAGGAACAAAGCTCGACTCGTGGCCAAGGGGTATTCACAAGTCGAAGGTTTGGATTTTGGAGAAACCTATGCACCCGTAGCTAGGCTTGAGTCAATTCGTATATTATTAGCCTATGCTACTTACCATGGCTTCAAGCTTTATCAAATGGACGTGAAGAGTGCCTTCCTCAATGGACCAATCAAGGAGGAGGTCTATGTTGAGCAACCTCCCGGCTTTGAAGACAGTGAGTACCCTAATCATGTTTATAGGCTCTCTAAGGCGCTTTATGGGCTCAAGCAAGCCCCAAGAGCATGGTATGAATGCCTTAGAGATTTCCTTATTGCAAATGGCTTCAAAGTCGGCAAGGCCGATCCTACTTTATTCACTAAAACTCTTGACAACGATTTGTTCGTATGCCAAATTTATGTTGATGATATTATATTTGGGTCTACTAACAAATCTACATGTGAAGAATTTAGTAGGATCATGACACAGAAATTCGAGATGTCGATGATGGGGGAGTTGAAATATTTCTTAGGATTTCAAGTCAAGCAACTCCAAGAGGGCACCTTCATTAGCCAAACGAAGTATACTCAAGACATTCTAAGCAAATTTGGAATGAAGGATGCCAAGCCCATCAAGACACCCATGGGAACTAATGGACATCTCGACCTCGACACGGGAGGTAAGTCCGTGGATCAAAAGGTATACCGGTCGATGATTGGTTCATTGCTTTACTTATGTGCATCTCGACCGGACATTATGCTTTCCGTTTGCATGTGTGCAAGATTTCAAGCCGACCCTAAGGAATCACACCTTACGGCCGTAAAACGAATCTTGAGATATTTGGCTTTTACTCCTAAGTTTGGGCTTTGGTACCCTCGGGGATCCACATTTGATTTGATTGGTTATTCGGATGCCGATTGGGCGGGGTGTAGGATTAATAGGAAGAGCACATCGGGGACTTGCCAGTTCTTGGGAAGATCCTTGGTGTCATGGGCTTCAAAGAAGCAAAATTCGGTCGCTCTTTCTACCGCCGAAGCCGAGTATATTGCCGCAGGCCATTGTTGCGCGCAATTGCTTTGGATGAGGCAAACCCTGCGGGACTACGGTTACAAATTAACCAAAGTCCCTTTGCTATGTGACAATGAGAGTGCAATCAAAATGGCCGACAATCCCGTCGAGCACAGCCGCACTAAGCACATAGCCATTCGGTATCATTTTCTTCGGGATCACCAACAAAAGGGGGATATCGAGATTTCTTACATTAACACTAAAGATCAATTAGCCGATATCTTTACCAAGCCGCTTGATGAACAATCTTTTACCCGACTTAGGCATGAGCTCAATATTCTTGATTCTAGGAATTTCTTTTGCTAAACTTGCACACATAGCACATGAATATACCTTTGATCATGTCTCTTTTATATATGCTATGACTAATGTGTTTTCAAGTGTATTTCAAACCAAGTCATAGGTATATTGAAAGGGAATTGGAGTCTTCGGCGAAGACAAGGCTTCCACTCCACTTCACTACTCATTCTTCGCCGTCGCTCCGCATCACTCTCCAACTTTGGTATAATCTTCACTCATTCATTTCATGACCAAAGGGGGAGATAATACTTCATTGGGCTCTAATGATTCCGTTTTTGGCGATTCATGCCAAAGGGGGAGAAAGCGTGAGCCCAAAGCAAAAGGACCGCACCACCACCTAATTTTTTAAATTTGATGATTTTCATTGGTAAATTTCAAAATTGGTATCTCTTTATGTTCTAAAGGGGGAGGAAATAGTATTTCAAAATGATAAATCAAAAACCCTCTTGAACACTAAGAGGAGGATCTCATTTAGGGGGAGTTTTGTTTAGTCAAAGGAAAAGCATTTTGGAACAAAGGAAGAAACTTTCAAATCTTGAAAATGCTTTGCAAAATCTTACCTTTGTCTATCTTGCAAAATGACTTTGAAAAGGATTTACAAAAGAGTTTGCAAAAACAAAACTTATGGTGCAAATGTGGTCCAATATGTCAAAAAACAAAGAAACTATCCATGCGCATCACATAAGTATTTATATTGGCTCAATTCCAAGCAACCTTTGCACTTACATTATGGAAACTAGTTCAATTATGCACTTCTATATTTGCTTTGGTTTGTGTTGGCATCAATCACCAAAAAGGGGGAGATTGAAAGGGAATTAGGCTTACACCTAGTTCCCAAATAATTTTGGTGGTTGAATTGCCCAACACAAATATTGGACTAACTAGTTTACTCTAGTGCATAAGTTATACAGGTGCAAAAGGTTCACACTCAGCCAATAAAAAGACCAAGTGTTGGATTCAACAAAGGAGCAATGAGGCAACCGAGGGCACCTCTGGCTGGAGGCACCGGACTGTCCGGTGTGCACCGGACATGTCCGGTGCGCCCAGAGGACTTCGACTCAAACTCTTCGCCCTCGGGAATTCTCGGAAGCCGGCGCGCTAAAATTCACCGGACTGTCCGGTGCGCACCGGACATGTCCGGTGCTCCAAGGAAGCGCGGTCTCCGGAACTCGCCAGCCTCGGGTTCGCGCGGCAGCCGCTCCGCTAAAATTCACCGGACTGTCCGGTGTGCACCGGACTGTCCGGTGTGCCAGCGGAGCAACGGCTCTCTGCGGCGCCAACGGCTCCCTGCGGAGCATTTAATGCGCGCGCAGCGCGCGCAGACGTCAGGATCGCCCATACCGGTGCACCGGACATCAAACAGTACATGTCCGGTGTGCACCGGACACCCAGGCGGGCCCAGAAGTCAGAAGCTCCAACGGTCAGAATCCAACGGCAATGGTGACGTGGCAGGGGCACCGGACTGTCCGGTGTGCACCGGACTGTCCGGTGCGCCATCGAACAGAGAGCTTCCAGCAACGGTCACTTTTGGTGGTTGGGGCTATAAATACCCCAACCACCCCACATTCATTGCCATCCAAGTTTTCCACTTCTCAACTACTACAAGAGCTCTAGCATTCAATTCTAGACACACCAAATAGATCAAGTCCTCTCCAAATTTATCACAACTCCATAGCAACTAGAGAGAGTGATTTGCTTGTGTTCTTTCGAGCTCTTGCGCTTGGATCACATTCTTTTCTTTCTCACTTGTTCTTGAGATCATCACTCAATTGTAACCAAGGCAAGAGGCACCAATTGTGTGGTGGCCCTTGCGGGGAAGCTTTGTTCCCGGTTGATTGAGAAGAAGAGAAAGCTCACTCGATCCGTGGGATCGTTTGAGAGAGGGAAGGGTTGAAAGAGACCCGGCCTTTGTGGCCTCCTCAACGGGGAGTAGGTTTGCGAAAACCGAACCTCGGTAAAACAAATCCTCGTGTCACACTCTTATTTGCGTGCGATTTGTTTTGCGCCCTCTCTCGCGGACTCGTTTCTTTATTACTAACGCTAACCCGGCTTGTAGTTGTGTTTATTTTTGAGAATTTCAGTTTCGCCCTATTCACCCCCCCTCTAGGCGACTATCAAAGGGAAATGGCATTAAAACCCATTTCTTATATTTTGGTGCTTGATGACCATCACAAACATTCGGACTGACCAGTTTTCCTAGTCTCTGATTCACAGGTTCATAAGATCAACAGTTCAGTTTCTAAGTTGGAATCAGCTCAATTCCAACCAAATAGGGGTAATACATGGAATAGATGAACTACCAATAGTTGTACTCTTTGGTCAAATTCTAAATACCCCAAGGAATCTTTTCAACATGTATAGAAAGTGATGAGGACATCCTCCACTATTATCCGTTGGCAAAGACGCAATTGGCCCAGTTGGCCCAATTATAGTCGGACGGTGACCGTGTGAGCCTCTGAATTATCCCACCTTGCTTAACTTGGGAGGAGGAAGCCACTTTAAAAGGGAGAGCCACCCTTCCCCCATTGGACTAGTCTTTTGGGGTGATTGGGCCTTTCCCTGAGTTGGGTGTGCTTAATGAACTGTTGGGCTCCAGGCAACCCTAACTTGTTGGGCCTTGGCCAACCCCATCTGGGCTGGTGTATCATCTGGTATCAGAGCTAGGGTTCATTTTAAGAAGGTGGGAATGATGAGGACATCCTCCACTATTACCCGTTGGCAAAGATGCAATTGGCCCAGTTGGCCCAATTGTAGTCGGACGGTGACCTTGTGAGCCTTAGAATTACCCCACCTTGCTTAACTTGGGAGGAGGAAGCCACTTTAAAAGGGAGAGCCACCCTTCCCCCATTGGACTAGTCTTTTGGGGCGATTGGGCCTTTCCCTGAGTTGGGTGCGCTTAATGAACTGTTGGGCTTTGGGCAACCCTAACTTGTTGGGCCTCGGCCAACCCCATCTAGGCTGGGTGTATCAGAAAGGTTGGAAAGCTCGAAACCAACATATCACTATTATGGAGCTAGTATTGGGCACAAGAAGATACATGAGTGAAAGAATCAAAATACAAAGAGGATTGGACTAAGAATGCAACACCTCAATAGAAGACATAAAAATAAGCAAAAAGGTCCAAGACTCAAGATCAAAAGAAGCCCAAAAGAGTCAGCAAAGAAATCCAACAATAGGGCAAGACAGGCTTGATCTAGCCTGCGGCGCACTGGACAGTGTCCGGTGCCCAGGCTGGCGCGCCCCATGAACTGACCGCTCTCGGGAAAATGAAGAGCTCCATGGCTAAAATTCACCAGACTGCCCAGTGTGCACTGGACTGTCCGGTGAGCCTAGGGCCAACGGTCATCTTGGCTAACGGTCGACTACTACACGGTCAGAAAGAACAAAAGGGCAGAGGCGGTCAGAGAAAGTCAGTCGCACCGGACTATCTGGTGAGCCACAGGGCGGACGAATCCAACGGTCGACTCCAATGGGCGACTAACGTGGCAGGCACCTGACACTGAACAGTGCCCTGTCCGGTGCGCATCGGACTGTCCGGTGCACCCGTCGACAGAAAGCTAATGCTTTCTGTCCAACGGCTATATGAGGGGTTGAGGGCTATAAATACCACCCCAACCGCCATTTAAAGGTGTGGGAGCCCAAGCAACATATCAAGGCATATAGTTGACATATCCAAGCCCTCCCAACCACCTCCATTCATTGATATATCTCATACACAAGATTTAGGCCACATCAAAGCCTCACAAGCGCCACAAAAGAGAGATCAAGCAAAAGAGAGCTACTCGTGTGTGTCTAGCGATAGTGCCTTGTGAGAATCATTGAGAGAAAGTGTGTGCTACATCTTGTGGTCATTTGAGCGTGGAGTTTTGACTCCCATTCATCTTCCTCCAAACTCTTTGGAGACTTGTAAAGCTAGCAAGAGACACCTAAGTGTGTGGTGGTCCTTGCGGGGTCTTACTAATCCTTAAGATTAAGAAGAAGCACTCGCCAATCTTGGTGATCGCTGGAGAGAGGGAAAGGGTTGAAAAAGACCTGTCCTTAGTGGACTCCTCAACGGGGATTAGGTTCTTAGTGAACCGAAGCTCGGTAAAACAAATCACCCGTGTCACTTGTGTTTATTGCTTGTGATTTGTTTGTCTTCTCCCTCTTTAAGTTCTCTTGCACTATTCTTTGTTGATATTACTTTGTGTTGCCTTAAGTTAAATTCTCATATATAGAAGCAACGCCTTGCAAGAAAGAACTTGTGTTATTTCTCTTCTCATCCAAGCCCTCTTGCTTTATTCTCCATAGATATTTTAGTTGTGTTGATTTGTTAATTCCGCATTCTTTGAAAGCAATACTCTTTGCAAGCAAAGGACTTAGTTTTATACCCCGAAAATTGTTCATCTTGTTCTAACCGCTAATCGAGGGATCTAGTCTAGGTTCAAAGTCATAATTTTCAGGTCTCGCCTATTCACCGCCCCTCTAGGCGACTAACAATTCTCTGACAACTGTCATATATAGCCACATGCTCTGCGATCTCCCTTTTCATTCTGTACCACCAGAATTTCTTCTTCAGATCCTGATACATCTTCTCACTTCCAGGATGTATGGAATAAGCTGTCTCATGAGCTTCCTTGAGGATCAACTCTCGAATGGATTGGACATTGGGAACACACAGACGGTCTTTGAACCATACCACACCTTCTGCATCTTCTCGAAAATCTTTGCCTCTTCCTTCAAGAATCAACTGTCGAATTTCATTGATCTTTTCATCGTTCTTTTGCGCTTCTTTGATTTCCTGCTCTAAGGTGGGTTCTAATTCAACTGTTACTCCTCGCGTGTTGTTCAAAAATCTAAGGCTCAATCTATCAAATTCTTTGGCCAACTCATAAGGCATCGGGTGGACGGCCATCATGTTGACTTGACTTTTTATGCTTAAAGCATCTGCCACCATGTTCGCTTTGCCTAGATGGTAGTTAATTTCCAATTCATAGTCTTTGATCAACTCTAACCATCTTCGCTGCCTCATATTCAGCTCCAACTACGTGAATATGTATTTCAAACTCTTGTGGTCTATATAAACGTTGCACTTCTGCCTATACAGATAGTGCCTCCATGTCTTCAGTGCATGAACCACTGCTGCCAACTCCAGGTCATGGATTGGATAATTCTTCTCATGAACCTTCAGCTGTCGGGATGAGTATGCCACAACTCTTCCCTCTTGCATCAATACACATCCCAAGTCGGTGTAGGAAGCGTCGCAATACATTGAAAAAGGCTTGTGCACATCAGGCAGAATTAAAACAGGCGATGTAGTCAACTTCTCTTTCAGCGCTTCAAAGGCCTCTTGGCACTTCTTGGTCCACTTGAACTCAACTTTGTTTGTTAATAGGGCTGTCATTGGTCTCCCAATCTTCAAAAACCCTTCAATGAATCACCGATAATATCCATTCATTCCAATGAAGCTCTTGGTTCCTCGAACATTTGTTGGCGTTTTCCAGTTCAGAATGTCTGTCACTTTCTTTGGATCCACAACCAATCCATCTTTGTTTATAATGTGACCCAAGAACATGACTTCATCAATCCAGAACTCGCATTTGCTCAACTTTGCATACAGCTGGTGCTCTCACAATCTCTGCAATACCATGTTCAGATGATCCACATGTTCTTCCTTATTTTGATAATATATGAGAATGTCATCAATGAACACCACCACAAACTTGTCTAGATAATCCATAAACACACTGTTCATCAGATTCATGAAAAACGCTGGCGCATTCGTCAGGCCAAAAGACAACTTTGTACTCATACAACCCATACTTGGTAATAAATGCCGTCTTCGGGATGTCCGAAGGTTGGATCTTGAGCTGATGATAACCTAACCTCAGATCTATCTTCGAGAACACGCTGGCTCCTCTCAGCTGGTCGAACAGATCTTCTATTTTGGGCAGGGGGTACTTGTTCTTGATTGTTACTTCATTCAGAGTTCGGTAATCGATGCACATCCTCTTGGTGCCATCTTTCTTCTCCACGAACAAGACAAGAGCGGCCCAATGTGAGGTAGTTGGTATGATGTAACCTTTCTCTGACAGCTCATCTATCTGCTTCCTGAGCTCCACCAATTCTGGTCTAGATATCTTATAGGCTCTTTTAGAAATTAGGGCAGTGCCAGGAATAAGCTCTATGGCAAACTCAACTTTTCGCTCAGCTAGCATACCTAGTAGATATTTAGGGAACACATCCAAAAATTCTGACACAACCTTGATAGCCTTGAGTGGATCGGCCTCTTTGCTATCAATAGCCAATTGGTGGCAACCTCCTTTCTTTGGCTCGGGTGAGACTAGCTCAGTCATCACTTCTTCTGCTAGTGGGGACACCAACTTCATTGTCCTCTTATCACAACTGATAACTGCTTGGTACTTATCTAGCCAATTTATCCCTAGGATAACATCTATTCCCTGAGTACCCATCACTATCAGGTTAGCGGGGAACTCTACCCCCCTTATTTCCACACTTACATTCAAGCATACACTATTGGCTCGAACTTTTCCACCGGCTGAGTCAATTTGAATTGGTGTTGTCATTGTGGTTATTGGGAGATTATGCGCTTCTACCCATGGTGCAATAATAAATGAATGTGTTGCTCCAGTATCAAATAACACTTCTGCAAGTTGGGATTCATCTAGGAACATACATAATATCATGCCTGATGTTTCTTGGACTACTTCGGCCTCCAGATGGTTCAACCTCCCATGGTTGTAGCGCATCTGAATATGATTGCCTGCTCCTTGCTAAGGTACATTCTACCTTGCTGGGGCATTAGGGGCTAGCTACTGCTGAGCCATCTTCTTCGAACAATGCATCGCCCAATGGCCTTGCTCTCCACAATGGAAGCATCCTCTGCCTCCTTGCACTGGGGCTGCTTGACTGCTCTAGTTGGTTGCTGGGGCAGGAAGACGAGGTGCATGATTATTCTACCTTTGGAACTGACTTCCCCTGGCTGGCTGTTCTGGCGATACTGCTGATGCTGAGAGTATTGCCTCTGGAACTGCTGTTGAGGCAGACGCTAGGTCTGCTGCTGATATCCCTGAGGGTGACTCTACTTGAACTGCTGAGGTGGATTACCTGAGAAACGGGGGCGATTGTTGCTCCCGAGGTGAGATCCACCAATCTTGCATTTTCGATCCTCCATCTCCTTGCGCTTCTTCTCCGTCATGATTGCTCTGTCAATAAGGTGCTGAATGGTGGGGAAGGTATGATTCATCAGCTGATAGTGCAGGGGATCGACTAAGCCTCTCAAGAAACGGTACTGCCTCTTGGCATCAGTGTTGACATCTTCAGAAGTATAGCATGACAACTGCAGAAATCTTTCTCTATACTCACTGGCTGACATGGGCCCTTGCTTTAGTGCCAGAAACTCCTCTTTCTTCACTATCATCAGACCTGCTGGAACATGATATCGATGGAAGTTATCTCTAAATTCTTCCCAAGTAATGGCTTCGGGGTCAACATGGGTGGCGAGATAAGACTCCCACCAGGACTGAGTTGCTCCCCTCAACAGACGGGGACCATACAGAACCTTCTCTCTATTGTTGCACTGAGCGGTGTGCAACTCATGCTCCACGGTACGCTGCCAGTCTTCGGCATCCATGGGGTCAATAGAGTGAGCGAACACATGGGGATGACCTCTCTTGAATTCCGCATGCTTATCTCTAGGCATCTAAGGCATCTGCACTTGCAGTTGAGGTTGGGGTGGGGGATGCTGTTGTTGCACCTGTTGCATGGCTGCCAAAGTCTGACCAATCGCTTGGACTGCCTAAGTCTACATCAGAAACATTTGCTCTATTTTCATTAGGGGTGGTGAAAGTCGCCTAGAGGGGTGAATAGGCGAGACCTAAAATTTACAAACTTTAAACACGCACTATGCCTAGGGTTAGTGTTAGAAATAATTCGGAGTGCAGAAGATAGTTCTCCTTGCTAGGGGTTGCTCAATCGATGCAGATAACTTTGGGAGCCAACTCAAATCAATATGAGCAAGAGAACTTTAGAGAGAGGAAGGGAGGGAAACAAATCGAGTGGAGATCAACACAAATAAACACGGTGATTTGTTTACCGAGGTTCGGTTACAAAGAACCTAGTCCCTTTGAGGAGGCCACAAAGGCCAGGTCTATTTCAACCCTTTCCCTCTCTCAATCAGTCACACAGACCGGTTGAGTGCTTCTTCTTAATCACTTGGGTCACTAAGACCCCGCAAGGATCACCACACACTTAGGTGTCTCTTGCTAGCTTTACAAATCACTTAGAGAAATTAGAATGAGAAGGAGAAAGCAATCCAAGCAACAAGAGCAACAAAAGAAACAAAAACACCCTCTCTCAAGTCACTAAGCAATTGAGTTGATTTTGAGGCTTAGAGAGGATTTGATCTTTTGAATGTGTCATGGTGTGAATGCTTTTGCTCTTGTACTGAATGTGGAGTTCAGAAAACTTGGATAGCTTGAATGGTGGTGGTTGGGTGGTATTTATAGCCTCCAACCACTTCCTAGCCGTTGGCTGACTTTGCTGTCGACAGGCACACCAGACAGTCCGGTGGTGCACCGGACATGGCACTATTCATTATCCGGTGCGTTCCACGTCAGCTGCTCATTAGGGTTTGGAGCAGTTGACTGTTGAAGTCCTTTCTCTCCTTGCAACACCGGACAATTTGGTGTCACACCGGACAGTTCGGTGTCACACCGGACAGTCCGGTGTGTTCTGACTTCGCAGCTCTGACTTCTGACTTCTGCACTGTTCACTGTTCACTGTTCACAACAGTCGACCGTGGAGCGCAGTTGACCGTTGCTCCGTTGGCTCACCGGACATGTCCGGTGCACACCGGACAGTCCGGTGAATTATAGCGGAGCGACTCCCAGAAAAACTTGAGAGCGGCCAGTTCTCGAGGTGCTCGGCCTGGACACCGGACAACGTCCAGTGCACCACTGGCAGCACCAATGCTTGTCTTTGCTCCAAACTTTGTAGAGTTCCCATCTCATTTTCTTTGTTGGTTTATGTTGAACTTTGTGCACCTGTGACAACTAACAACTAGGTAAACAAGTTAGTCCACATGGTTTGTGATGGACGTAAAACATCAAAATCGATTATAGGAAATGATTAAGCCCATTTCCCTTTCAATCTCCCCATTTTTGGTGATTGATGCCAACACAAACCAAAGCAAATATAAAGTGTAGGAATATAACTAGTTTGGAATTTTGACAGATGTGCATAAGTTACTATGAATTTAAACCAACCAAAAGTATTTCTAAGTATATATGATTGCTTTTCTTCTAGTTTAACATTTTGGACCACATTTGCATCACTTGGGTTGTTTTTTTGCAAATTTTTGGAAAAGTCTTTTCAGATTCTTTTGCAAATAGCCAATGGTATAAGAGTATGATTTCAAAGAGCATTTTCAAGATTTTGAAAATTCTCCCACTATTTCAAATACTTTTCCTTTGTCTAAATAAAAGCTCCCCCTGAAGAAGTTCTCCCCTTAGCTGTCAAGAAGGTTTTTGCAATTGAAATAATTTCTTCCCCTTTGTGAAATAGTTTTTGAAAAAATTGAAAATGGGTGGTGGTGTGGTCCTTTTGCTTTGGGCCTATTAATTTCTCCCCCTTTGGCATTAATCACCAAAAACGAAGAATTTTGAGAGGCCTATTAATTCTCCCCCTTTGGGCCTATTTTCTCCCCCTTTGGTAAAAGGATATGAGTGAAAGTTTATGAGGAGGGCAAAGGATAAATGATACCGACAGAGTCATAGTGGAAGCCTTGCCTTTGCCGAATACTCTGTTTCCCTTTCAATCTAAGACTAATCACAGAAATACTTAAGAAAGCACATTGGTCTTAGCTTTGGCACAAGAAGAATAAGAAATATGCATTTGTACCAAATGAAAGAGACATGATCTAAATGAGCTATGTGTGCAATGTTTCAATCAAAGTTCCAAGAATCTAAGATGTTTAGCTCATTCCTAAGCTTGCTAATAGTTTTTTCATCTAGTGGCTTGGTAAATATATCGACTAATTGGTTGTGGTGCTAAAATAAGCAATTTCAATATCCCCCTTTTGTTGGTGATTTTTCAAAAAGTGATACCGAATGTCTATGTGCTTAGGGAGGTTGTGTTCAACGGAATTATCCGCCATGTGGATTGCACTTTCATTATCACATAGGAGAGGGACTTTTCTCAACTTATAGCCATAGTCCCTAAGGGTTTGCCTCATCTAGAGCAATTGTGCACAACAATGGCCTGCAGCAATATACTCGGCTACGGCGATGGATAGAGCTACTGTGTTTTGTTTCTTTAAAGCCCAAGACACCAGGGATCTTCCCAGAAACTGACAAGTCCCTGATGTGCTCTTCGTGTCAATTTTACATCCGGCATAATCGGCATCGGAATACCCAATTAGATCAAAGGTAGATCCCTTGGGTACCAAAGCCCAAACTTAGGAGTGTAAACCGAA
Organism: Zea luxurians; assembly: GCA_029449295.1. Classification (NCBI taxonomy): domain Eukaryota; kingdom Viridiplantae; phylum Streptophyta; class Magnoliopsida; order Poales; family Poaceae; genus Zea; species Zea luxurians. Next base: position 17,712,863 of record JAOPSE010000024.1, read on the forward strand.
TATCTCATGATTCTTTTCACGGCCCTAAGGTGAACTTCCTTAGGATTTTCCTGGAACCTTGCACACATGCATACTGAAAGCATTATATCTAGTCATGAAGCACATAAATAGAGTAAAGAACCTATCATCGACTAGTATACCTTTTGATCTACGGATTTACCTCCCGTGTCGAGGTCGAGATGCCCATTTGTTCCCATGGGAGTCTTGATGGGTTTGGCATACTTCATTTCAAACTTCTTGAGTATGTCTTGAATGTACTTAGTTTGGCAGATGAAGGTGCCCTCTTGGAGTTGCTTGATTTGAAATCCAAGAAAATACTTCAACTCCCCCATCAGACATCTCGAATTTCTGTATCATAATTCTACTAAACTCTTCACATGATGACTTGTTAGTAGACCTAAATATAATGTTATCAACATAAATTTGGCATATAAACAAGTCTTTAGCAATAGTTTTAGTGAAGAGAGTAGGGTCAGCTTTTCCAACTTTGAAGCCATTATTGATAAGAAAGTCTCTCAGGCATTCATACCATGCTCTTGGGGCTTGCTTAAGCCCGTAAAGCGCCTTTGAGAGCTTATAAACATGAGAAGTATACTCACTATCTTCAAAGCCGGGAGGTTGCTCAACATATACCTCTTCCTTGATAGGGCCATTGAGGAAAGCACTCTTCACGTCCATTTGATACAACTTAAAGCCATGGTAAGTAGCATAGGCAAGTAGTATACGAATTGACTCAAGCCTAGCTACGGGTGCATAACTTTCATCAAAATCCAAACCTTCGACTTATGAATATCCCTTGGCAACAAGTCGGCCTTTGTTCCTAGTCATGACACCATGCTCATCTTGTTTGTTGCAGAATACCCACTTGGTACCTACAACATTTTGGTTAGGACATGGAACTAAATGCCATACCTCATTCCTCGTGAAGTTGTTGAGTTCCTCTTGCATTGCCACCACCCAATCCAGATCTCTTAGTGCATCCTCTACCCTATATGTCTCGATAGAAGACATAAAAGAGTAATGTTCACAGAAGTGAGCAAGATAGGGTGATCTCTTTGAATTGCTTGGTGGACTCTTGGGTGCAGCAGTCTTTGGTCTTGAATCTCTTGATCATCTTCCTTGTCTTGATTATCTTCATCTCCCCCTTGATCAATGTCCTCCTCTTGAGGTGGCTCATTTCCTTGATCTTCATCCTCCTCTTCTTGAGCCATTTCCTCATCTTGAGTTGGTGGAGATGTTTGTATGGAAGATGATGGTTGCTCTTGTGCTTGTGGAGGCTCTTCGGATTCTTTTGGACACACATCCTCAATGGACATATTTCTTAGCGCGACGCACGGTGCCTCTTCATCATCTAGTTCATCAAGATCAACTTGCTCCAGTTGGGAGCCATTAGTCTATCCAGTGGACTTGTTGAAGACTCTATATGCCCTTGCGTTTGAGTCATAACCAAGTAAAAAGCCTTCTACTGCTTTAGGAGCAAACTTAGAATTTCTACCTCTCTTAATAAGAATAAAACATTTACTTCCAAAAACTCTAAAATAGGAAACATTGGGCTTTTTGCCGGTGAGGTGTTCATATGATGTTTTCTTAAGGATTCAGTGAAGATATAGATGGTTGATGGAGTAGCAGGCGGTGTTAATTGCCTCCGTCCAACATCGATCCGGTCAGTGGTAGAGCACGACCCAAAAATAAGGTATGGCAATGGCAAAGACATATCTTGCAGCAAAACAAAATTTTAGTATAAACACATCATTAAGAAGTACCTTAGATGAAGAATCCCTTATAGATTATATGCCAAATCGACAATTTAACCAAATATAAGTTGTCAAACAAAGAGGAAGCATAAATTAGCATTAAAATAAAGAGCTAAATTTAATACAAGATATTCAAGTAGACTCTAGTGACACGTGACATACTAATTATTATAATTATTTTAGTTACGTCTAGGAGACTTGGGCAGTGGCATATTCCTCATAACCAAATTTGTCATCATCTACACCCTTTCTAAAAAGACAACAACAAAAGCAATAAGCCATATCCTTTACCAAATTGTATTCCAACCAATTATATTGCTTAAACCAATCTTTTTGAAAGCTCCTTTTATCTAGTGCTTTAGGAAATTTATGTCCACTAGGTTGAGTTGGACCTTTTTCCATAAAAGCCCTCCTAACTTCATCTCTAATATTAGGACCAAACTGATCAATTGGAATGAGAAAACCCAGATTGGAGATAATATGATCTAGGCTGAACTCAGTTATTATACCTTGATCATTTATATCTTCCTCTCTTTGACCTTCAACATTTTCAACTGACATGTATACAACATCCTCGACTGATTGGGTATTCCCCAAATGAGTTTGCACCACCCCCTCCTCCTCTAATGTGTCATGACCAACTCCACTTCCACGAGTACTAGCATGTGTGCTGCTAGCGCGACTAAAATAGCTCTTCAAATCTGCATGTTAAACTTAATTAGTCCTACTCCCACTACTAAATATGAATAACTAAAATGTATAGACAATATTGTTACACATAACAAAAGTACCTCTTCCTGGAACCTTTCTTTTTATCGACCTCGCCGAGCTTAAATCCATTGCAACTGCAGGGCAGCAGGCTTGCAAGCAGCCGAATTTGCAACTTGCAAGTAGCAAGCAGCAAAGCAAGCAGGCTTGCAAGCAGCAACGCGGCCAACGCCAACGCAACTACGCAAGCAACTAAGCCAACTAGCCAAAGCCAAGCAAGCAGCCAAGCAGCAAATTGAGCAAAGCAACTTAGCAAGCAGCCTGTAGCCATCAACACGAGCACGAGATTGTTTTCTCCAGCGGTGGAGCCGTGGAGCAGTTGAGCATGGCCGGGTGGCCGGCCAACGCCCAATGGGCCAAGCAGGAAGGCAGAGGCAGGAAGTAGCAAGCCAGAGACGGAGGCGGCCGTGGCCGTGGACGGACGAGCAGGCGGCCGTTTGGCCAGGCGAGGAGCGGGCGAGCGACCGTCTTATGCGCAGTGCGCCTGTGCTGCAGCGGCTGTGCTATGCGTGCCTGTTGTGCGGCCACCGGGCTGAATACCTAGGTTTTGCTCTTTTACTGGGCCAAGTTGAGGTATGGCGCGGGCCATACTTGGCCATAACGGGCCCTCTGCCCCTGGATCCGATGTCTTGTACTCATCAGGCATGGTCCTTGCCATGTCCAATAGAGTTCTATTGTAACACCCCAGGTGTTTATATTCCGCTTGACAATGAGTATGGATTTAAACACGTAATATCAGTGAATGAAACAGATGCTGAAATTTAATCATCTTCGCCTATTGCGATTTTAATATCGCATCCGTACCGTTTGTCGCGAGTGCGACATCGTTTTTATTTTCATCTATTCGGGCTCGTCCTAAATTTTCGTGATGTTTGGAACATCGTTGTTCCGAAAATCGGTGCGTCTGGTGATTATTTAAATTCATCGCTCGCGCGAATATGAAATTTGGAAGCTCGATCCACCGTTGCGATCCGTGTACCAAATAAATTTATTATAACTTAATGACTAAAATACTCGGTGCAAATTAATTTGGATCGCAATCTCGATGTTGCATCGATATCGCGCGTTATTTTGCGATATGTCGAGTTTTGTGTCTGCTAAAAAAATTAATTGATTATACGAGTACGAATTAGTAAGCCCTCGACGTTTATAAACTGGACCACGCTCGTTACCCGAGAAATCGTGCGTAGAGTTATTAGTTGAATGTTCGGACGGCGGGAAAAATTCATCTAAATTTAACTCAAACGAATGCAAAATTTAAATTAATCGATTAAGGCAAATTAGAAACGTCCCCTAAATATTTCGCTCTTATACACGGTCTCTACGAATTTGGTAGACACTAATAAGGGCAGGCTGTTTAAATAAAATAAACTCGAACTAAATAAAACCAGAACAACGATTAGCTGAATCAGTTTCCTATTCCAGAATCCGAGAGAATAATATCGTATTCGGATAGTATTTTGATCCTATCTATTTGCATCTTGCTCAGATCCGAGTCTCTAAACATGGATATATATGTATTCTTTTGTAGAAGAAAAAGAAAAAAAGAAATAGAAAATATCTCCTATCAGCCAACGAAGGCCATCACCGTACGTGGATACCACCGTAGCTTTCTAGTTTTTTCCCACTATTTTTCCTTCCTTATCTCTTGCTAGCGCCTGAAAATCTCTCGTAGCTGCAATTGGCCTTATCAAGTGCGCGCCGCTCATGGAAAGAAAAATCCCACCGCTCCAGCCATCTTCTCTCTGATATTTTTCCTTCAGCCGTCGCTTTCATAAGGAGTCCGTGCGCCTGGAATCAGCCGCATGCCTCCTCTTCCCCAATCGGTTGTCACTAGCGTTCCCTCCCTCCTCTCGATCTCCCATGGCAAGCTCCCTGGTGGGCTTCACTGTGCCGTTGTCTAGCTCGGTACTCAGGGCCCCAGCTCGCCGCGCCCTGGAGCTCCCATGCATCGTCGTCCCGATTCAAGTTCTGCGCGCCGTGTTCCCATCTCTTCTGCTCCCTGGCGTCCGACCTGGAAGCTGGAGCTTCTCCTGGAGTTTGCCGATGCCCAGCCCCAATTTCTCTCTCCCTCCACGCGCGCCCTGCCTCCCATGGCGGTCGTCCGGCTGCTCGGCCGCCATCTCCATGGCCGCGCGCCCAACTTACTCCTCTGGTCCGCGCTTTGCCGGTTTCCAGCCGCCCAGCCACTCCTCCTCTCTCCCTGTGTCGCGGCGTTCATCTCCTGCTCGCGTTATCTCCCTCCTTTGCTCCATTCCGCTGCTTGAAGGGTGTCCGACAAAATGTCTGAGCTAATCGCGCAGTCGTGTGTAGCGCCGTCGACGCCTACCGGGTGTTCAATACTTTGCGTGGCTAAGTCGTGGTCCTTCCCAGCAGTGCCTGCTCCCTGCTCCACGCCTCAGTCCCTAGTGCTCGACCGTCGTTGTCACTGGTAGTGCGCCGCCATAGCGTTCCTGCGCATCAATGTCGACGAGTCGTCTCGTGTCCGGCTAAAACACCCCTGCGCTTGTCTCTTGTAGCAGCGCCCAGTGTTCTTACTATTGCCTTAGACTTCGTCCTACTCCTCTCTACGCCGGTCGCAAGCCTATGTGTCCTCGCCATATCCTTGCTCGGCTTCTCCTGCACACCTGTCCTCTATGTGCACGCGCCATCGCCTCCCTTAGCCATTATGCTTGGCCGATGACTCGCTTCGTGCCACTGCTTCGGTGTCTGTGTGGGCCTGCGACATCCCGTCTTAGCTGTCAACTGATGCTGCTCTAATCCTCGCCAGTTGGATGATGAACTGATGAAGGCGATGTTCCGAAGCATCGCTCATCAAGCGTTTGATCGAAGACTCCAATCGGAGATTGTCGTCGTTCGCCTTCGCACCGTGCAGCAGCACGTCCCTTATCGTGCTAATGGTTAATACTGCCATTCCTGATGTGTCTCACTTCCGTTGTGTTCAATTAAATGTCGGACCAAGAATCCATGATGTCGCTCATCCTCGCTGTGAAACCCTCACGCTCACATCCCCTATTTGATCTCGTCGTCAAGCTTCGCCTCAACCTTAGCTTGTCGGTCACGCTCGCCAGATGTTTGATCAGGGACTTCAACTGAAGGCCGTCGTTGTTCAGGCAACTACCAAATCGAGTTGTGATGTGGTGAGCCGATTCGCTATTTTTACTATCGGTTTTATGATCGTAAAATAAGACGCTTCGTGTACGTATACGATAAAGTTAGAAATACCAGTAATGCGAGGTGTGCGCTTGGTAATTATGGCTAGATCCGTTATTATGTCGTTAGGTTGTGTGATGTTATGGGGTCAATGATAGAAGTGGAATTCTAGCTATTGGGCGATGACGGGAAGAACGTTGTTCATCACGTGCTTAATGTTTGATGGATAGTCTGAATCGGAATCATCGTCGTTCTCATGAATTTATATCGACTAGTAATAGTACACTAGATTCGCTAGTTTTTATTATTAGTTCTAGGCTTAGATTAATTTGTTATATTAGTTGCGTCAGTTCTCTGGACGGTAGTAACCATGCGTTGTGGTTGTATTAATTGTTTATTAAAATGCTTCATAGTATATAGTGTATTGGTTGATATATATATACATATGAAAGGTGTAGGTGAGGTTTAGTGTTCTAATTAATTAACTGATAAGTTGTGTTTAGGCTAATTATATTAAATATGTATTGTTTGTTGTTTTGTGATGTTTGCGTTAGATTCGGTTAATCTAGAGAAGCGTACTTATTGCGCTCAGTCGTACATCGATAACTAGTATTTTAGTATAAAGTTTTACAACGCCTTGCCACTAGGTATTTAATGCGCTATCGTATAGCACTATTTAGATTTGTGCTATTCCTATTGATATGCATTCATGTGCATAATGCATTTCATTCAGGTACGTGAATTAACCACGTGATGCGGAGAACCAAAACTGAGTCGACTACAACATATCGCTACGCGTGAGCTTCGCCACATGATGATGCTAATGGATGAACCTGAAGATGTATAATATGACGAATGCCAAGGCTAAATATGGACGTCAAGTGATCAACGTCTAACAACACTAACCTAGTGTTATCCAGGCAAGCCCCGGTGCATGCAACCCCTTCCTTGTGTTTTTGAAAAATTTTGCACACTTTAAGTCTAGTGAAATGTGCACTAGGTTTATAGGAGTTGCTTGAAAACCCTTTGATGCATTACCTACCTTGATATCCATACCTTTATAGATACTTCTGATGAAGTATCAAATATGATTTAAAAAATTGCTTAGCCTTGCTTAGAGGTAAATCTTGTGGATAGAGGTTGTCCTTTGCGTTAATGCCTAGCTCATGGGTTATCCTGAGGAAGGATGGCTTCTGCTTGCAAGAATATTTTCATTGGAAGCAATGGTGGGATCTTACTGCAAAGTTCCCTTTGATGCTCTTTTCATCCTAAGGAATACAAACAATCCTAAGGATGGAAGTACTTAAATCGGGACTTGGGCTAGGAACAGGTGATGTTCTACCCAGGTTGATTAAGGATTGGATGCGTATGTAGGCCTGCTAATTGAGGACTATCTTAACTGGCCACATGCCCTGGATATGGGATAGGGTAAGCTTTGCCTCGGGCAGACTAATACCAGAATAAGATAACACGCAATAGGAGTGGAGAGATGGCGAGAGTAGCGTGTACCCTCCATTGCAAGAGGCTGGACGGTGGTGTATCTGTGCTCTCAGTTGGCGTGAACCTGATTTGATCTTAAGAACCCCGGTGGCGAGTTGACATATGCAAGGGTTAAGTGCTACATATGTCGTGTGGTTAGAGATCCTCAGCTGAGTAAATCGAATCGGATCACCGTTATATCCCCGGACAGTGAAGACTTGGTCATTGACCTGCAACCTAAGTCAGGATTTGAACCTCATGAATAAAAATGATGTTGTATTGATGAGATGGTGAAATTAGACCAGATGCAAACAGAGTCTATTAATATTTAATCTGGCGTTAAAATATTGAAAGTAAGGACTCAACTTAGTAAGCTATTTCTGCAAAAGTATCTAAGTTGATTCTTGCTAAAGCCTCTCCTTGATTCCCAAATCCAGCATATCCTTAAGAGTCTTTTCTTTAGTCGGGTAAGTCTTGCTGAGTAATTCCATACTCAGGGTTTTATTCCCTGTTGTTTTTTAGGTTATAGTTTTGTGCTGCTGATGATGGTGTTAAGTGTCGGTGGGCTCGGCCTTCTTATATAAGTATACCCCGTCTTTATCTTCTTATTGAGGATGGTCACTTGAGCTAGCATATATTTCAAAACTACCAATAATTTATAACAGTTCAAAGTTATTTCTTTGAATCACTTTTGTAATCACTCTGATCTTGTACAAAGTAAAAATTTTTGGTAACTTGTAAAATTTGGTAATAAGATTTCCGCTGCAAACTGCTGGTGTGTGATTTGTGTTTGCTTAATCCCGCGGTTCTAGTTGTAAGTGGTTTATCCGAGGTCCTTGGGACACTCGGACGGATCCTGTTAAGTTATCTGGTGCACATGCATAGCTGTCTGAGGTCTTTGAGACAAGGACAGGTGCATGTGGGCCCAATAATTTGGGAGGTTCTGCCACAGCTATTCTTCCTCTCCACTGCACCATTTTGTTGAGGTGTGTAGGGAGAAGAGAACTCATGCTTGATGCCCTCCTTCTAAAGAAATCCTTCAATTTGAGAGCTCTTAGACTCTGTTCCATTGTCGCTTCTAATCTTTTTTATTCTCAATCCAAACTCATTTTGAGCCCTTCTCAAGAATCTCTTTAAGATCTCTTGGGTTTGAGATTTTCCCTGCAAAAATAATACCCAAGTGGAGCGAGAATAATCATCCACAATGACAAGACAATACTTACTTCCGTCGATGCTTATGTAAGCTATCGGGCTGAATAGATCCATGTGGAGCAGTTCAAGCGGCCTATCGGTTGTCATGACGTTTTTGTGTGGATGATGAGCTCCAACTTGCTTCCCTGCTTGACATGCGCTACAAATCCTGTCTTTCTCAAAATGAACATTTGTTAGTCCTAAAATTTGTTCTCCCTTTAGAAGTTTGTGAAGATTCTTCATCCCAACATGGGCAAGTCGGTGATGCCAGAGCCAGCCCATATTAGTCTTAGCAATTAAGCAAGTGTCTAGTTCAGCATTGTTATCATTAAAATCAACCAAATATAGCTGACCATCTAACACTCCCTTAAAAGCTATTGAATCATCACTTCTTCTAAAGATAGTAACACCAACATCAGTAAAGAGACAGTTGTAGCCCATTTTAAATAATTGAGAAACTGAAAGCAAGTTGTAATCTAAAGAATCTACAAGAAAAACATTAGAAATGGAATGGTCAGCGGATATATCAATTTTACCCAAACCTTGATTTCCATCCCTGAATGTGATAGTTCTTTAGGGATCATCATTTTTCTCATATGAGGAGAACATCATTTTCTCCCCTGTCATGTGGTTTGTGCACTCGCTATGGATTATCCAACTTGTCCTGCCGGATGCATAAACCTACAAAACAAATTTAGGCCTTGTTCTTAGGTACCCAAACGGTCTTGGGTCCTTTCACATTAGAAACGAGCACCTTGGGTACCCAAACACAAGTCTTGGGACTCTTGTGTTTGCCCCCAATATATTTTACAACTACTTTGCCTGATTTGTTAGTTAGCACAAAAGATGCATCAAAAGTCTTAAATGAAATTCTAGGTTCATTTGATGCATTAACAACTTTATTTTTAGGCATTTTGATATGAGTTGAATGCCTAGAGCTAGATGCTTCATTACTATACATATAAGCATGATGAGAAACAGTATGAGGTTTTCTAGCATGAATTTTCCTAATTTTGTGCTCACGATAGTTCTCAGGATATAAAATGTAACCCTCTGCATTAAGTTTGGTGTTGCTTTGGCTCCCTTGTTGGAAGCCAATCACTACAGGAAACGCATAAATTTTCGTGGGCCGGGCTATTTTCGTCGGTCGGCCCACGAAAATACAATGTTATTTTCGTCGACCAGCGTGACCGACGAAAATGTGGGTTATTTTCGTCAGCCGCAGCTAGGCCGACGAACATAAGTGGGGTATTTTCATCGGCCTCAGCCAGGCCGACGAAAATTAGTCATTAACCGGCCTTTATTTTCGTCGGCCTTAATGAGGCCGACGAAAATAGAGGCCCGTTAATCGTCCATCCGGCCTCAGCGCGCATCTTCTCGCTCTCGCTCGTCCATCTCTAGAAGCGCCGTCGCCCGCCCGCCGTCGCCGCGCTCGCCCCGCGCTCGCCCCGCGCTCGCCCCGCCCTAGCCGCGCTCGCCTCGCCGCGCTCGCCGCGCCGCGCCTGCCCGCCCTCGCCGCGCTCGCCCCACCCTCGTGAGAGCACCTAGAGGGGGGGTGAATAGGTGATCCTGTAAAACTTGAACCTTAGTGCCACAAAAACTTGATTAGGGGTTAGCACAATAAGGCCAAGTGGCTAGAGAGGAGTCTTAGCAAAACACAATAACCACAAAGAGATCAACACAGAGATGGCATAGTGGTTTATCCCGTGGTTCGGCCAAGTCCAATACTTGCCTACTCCATGTTGTGGCATCCCAACGGACGAGGGTTGCACTCAACCCCTCTCAAGCGGTCCAAAGGCCCACTTGAATACCACGGTGTTTAGCTTGCACTTTACTATATCCCGCTTGCGAGGAATCTCCACAACTTAGAGCCTCTCGCCCTTACAAAGATGTTCACAAAGAGTCACAGAAGTAAGGTTGGGATGAGCAATGCACACAAGACACAAAATCAGAGCAACAACACGCACACAAGTCACAACACGAGCTCTCAACACAACCCGAAGAGTACACTACTCAAATGGAGCTCTAGTTGCTATCACAAAGAATCGAATGCACGGAATTGAAGTCTTGGTGCTTGGGAATGCTTAGAGAATGCTTGGTATTTTCCTCCATGCGCCTAGGGGTCCCTTTTATAGCCCCAAGGCAGCTAGGAGCCATTGAGAGCATTCTAGGAAGGCAATTCTTGCCTTCAATCGACTGGCGCACCGGACAGTCCGGTGCACCACCGGACACTGTCCGGTGCGGATTTCTTTCCTTCTGTGGCACAGCCGACCGTTGAAGATCCAGAGCCGTTGGCGCACCGGACACTGTCCGGTGCACACCGGACAGTCCGGTGCCCCCTTGTGACCGTTGGCTCGGCCACGCGTCATGCGTGGAATCATCGGCCGACCGTTGGCCCGGCTGACCGTTGGCTCACCGGACAGTCCGGTGCCTCACCGGATAGTCCGGTGAATTATAGCCGTACGCCGTTAATCGCTTCCCGAGAGCGACGACTTCACCTGTGAATGGCTCACCAGACAGTCCGGTGCACCACCGGACAGTCCGGTGATTTATAGCCATACGCCGTTGATCGCTTCCCGAGAGCACCCAATTGACAGTTGCCGGCCTGGCGTCCGGTGCACCCAGACTGCGCAGAGTCTTGGCTGCATAGCCAAGTCTTTTCCAAATTGGACTTTTTCCTGTTTCTAGCACTTAGACACAATACATTAGTCTCTAAAACAATGTACTAAGTCTTAGAAACATACCTTTACTCTTGATTTGCACTTTGTCCATCAATTGGCATAGATCAACACTTAAGCACTTGTGTTGGCACTCAATCACCAAAATACTTAGAAATGGCCCAAGGGCACATTTCCCTTTCAATCTCCCCCTTTTTGGTGATTTATGCCAACACAACAAAAGGCAACTAAAGAAGTGCAACATCAATGCGAATGAGAACACAAATTTGTTTTGATTCAAATTTGGCATATTTGGATCATTCTTTGCCACCACTTGGTTTTGTTTTTGCAAATCAACCTCAATTTCCTATCTATAAGTCAAACACACTTGTTGAGACATAAAGAGAGTTGTTCCAAGAGAAATTGATCAAAGATTTCAAAAACTCCCCCTTTTTCCCATAATCAACTATTCTCCCACAAGAAGCCAGCTTTTGACAAAAAAGACAACAAGAGAGTTTTGACAAACCAAAAGCTCTATTCTATTATTTTCAAAATTCTCAAGTGGTAGCTGATCCATTTATTGCTTTAGCCTTTCTCCCCCTTTGGCATCAAGCACCAAAACGGGATCAATCTCGGCCCTTAAACCCCATTGCCTCACCAAAATCTTCAAATAAGAGTACCAAGGCAATAAGGATATTGAGATGGACTTGGAGTAAGTTACCCTCTCATCAGAGTGCAGTGGAAGTCTTGCATGGTCCAAGTCCACCTTTCCCTTTCAATCCACCTTTGAGCACACGGTTAGTCTCAAAGGGTCAAGTTGTAGCACATCTCCCCCTAAATATGTGCATCACTTGCAAAAGGACTTGCGAGGTCCGGGGAGTGTTTGTACAACTTGAGCACCATAAGTCAACAACAAAATGCATAAGGAACATGATCAAAGGCATAAACACATGTATGCTATAAATCAATCCAAGTTCCGTGAATCTAAGACATTTAGCTCACTACGCAGCCTGCAAATGGTCTTCTCATCTAAAGGCTTGGTAAAGATATCGGCTACCTGGTTCTCGGTGCTAATATAAAACACTTCGATATATCCCTTTTGCTAGTGGTCTCTCAAAAAGTGATGCCGGATGTCAATGTGCTTTGTGCGGCTGTGCTCAACAGGATTATCCGCTATGCGGATAGCACTCTCATTGTCACATAGGAGGGGGACTTTGCTCAGATTGTAGCCAAAGTCCCGGAGGGTTTGCCTCATCCAAAGTAGTTGCGCGCAACACTGTCCTGCGGCAACATACTCGGCCTCAGCGGTGGATAGGGCAACAGAGGTTTGTTTCTTAGAGCTCCACGACACCAGGGACCTTCCTAAGAATTGGCACGTCCCTGATGTACCTTCCTATCGACCTTGCATCCAGCATAATCGGAGTCTGAATATCCAATTAAGTCAAAGGTAGACCCCTTTGGATACCAGATCCCGAAGCAAGGCGTAGCACTAAATATCTAAGAATTCACTTCACGGCCACTAAGTGACACTCCCTTGGATCGGATTGAAATCTAGCACACATGCATACACTAAGCATAATATCCGGTCTACTAGCGCATAAATAAAGCAAAGAACCTATCATGGACCGGTATGCTTTTTGATCAACGGACTTACCTCCTTTGTTGAGGTCGACGTGTCCGTCAGTTCCCATCGGAGTCTTTGCGGGCTTGGCGTCCTTCATCCCAAACCGCTTTAGCATGTCTTGCGTGTACTTCGTTTGGGAGATGAAGGTGCCGACCTTGAGTTGCTTCACTTGGAACCCAAGGAAGTAGTTCAACTCGCCCATCATCAACATCTCAAACTTTTGAGTCATCACCCTGCTAAACTCTTCACAAGACTTTTGGTTAGTAGAACCAAATATTATGTCATCGACATAAATTTGGCACACAAATAAGTCACCATCACAAGTCTTAGTAAATAAAGTTGGATCGGCTTTCCCAACCTTGAACGCATTAGCAATTAGAAAGTCTCTAAGGCATTCATACCATGCTCTTAGGGCTTGCTTAAGTCCATAGAGCGCCTTAGAGAGCTTACATACGTAGTCGGGGTACCGTTCGTCCTCGAAGCCAGGGGGTTGCTCCACGTACACCTCCTCCTTGATTGGCCCATTGAGGAAGGTGCTCTTCACATCCATTTGGAACAATCTGAAAGAATGGTGAGCGGCATATGCTAGCAAAATACGAATGGACTCTAGCCTAGCCACAGGAGCAAAAGTCTCCTCAAAGTCCAAACCTGCGACTTGGGCATAACCTTTTGCCACAAGTCGAGCCTTGTTCCTTGTCACCACCTGTCGGGGACCATAATTAGGGGTACCCTCAAGACGCCTAATTCTCAGCTGGTAACCCCCATCAGCATAAAGCTGCAGAGGCCTGATGGGTTTGATTAAGTCAGGGATCAGTCCATACGAGTGACTTGACCACGCCACGCCCGAGCCTAGCCTCGGGCGAGGGCAGCCGACCCTAAGATGACCCCGTCTCGCCTGAGGCCTCCTCTTTCACGGCAGACGCATCTCCGGCTCGCCCTAGGCCCCGCCTTCGATAAGAAGAAACCCTGACTAAATCACCGCGCCAACCAACCGAGTCACCGGGGCGTTTAACGCAAAAGGTAAGGCCGACGGGCGACCAGACTTCGCCAGAGGTGCCATAGGAGGCTCCGCCCAAGGGCTCGGACTTGGGCTAAGGCCCCGGAAGACGGCGAACTCCGCTCCGCCCGACCCCAGGGCTCGGACTCGGGCTAAGGCCCCGGAAGACGGCGAACTCCGCTCCGCCCAAGGGCTCGGACTCGGGCTAAGGCCCCGGAAGACGGCGAACTCCGCTCCGCCCGACCCCAGGGCTCGGACTCGGGCTAAGGCCCCGGAAGACGGCGAACTCCGCTCCGCCCAAGGGCTCGGACTCGGGCTAAGGCCCCGGAAGACGGCGAACTCCGCCCCGCCCAAGGGCTCGGACTCGGGCTAAGGCCCCGGAAGACGACGAACCCCGCCTCGCCCGACCCAGGGCTCGGACTCCGCCTCGGCCTCTGCCTAACGATCTCCGCCTCGCCCGAACCCGGGGCTCGGACTCTGCCTCTGTCTTGCAGGACGGACTCGACCTCGGCTTCGGAGGAGCTTCCACGACGCCCGACCTAGGACACGAGACCGCCACGTCAACATGGAGCGTCATCATCACCCTGCCCTGAGCCGACTTGGGTCGCAGAGAACAAGACCGGCGTCCCATCTGGCCAGCCACGCCAGATAGGCAAATGATGGCGCCCCGCTAGACCATGACGACGGCGACTCCCAGCTCCCTTACGAAAGCAGGAGGACGTCAGCAAGGGCCCAGCCACTCCGACAGCTGTCCCCCCGTCCGGCTCCGTTACTCCTCCAACAGCCACGACGCCACACCAACAGGGTGCCAAGATCTCTCCGGCTGCCACCTAGGCATGTACATAGGGTGCTAGCTCTCCCTCGCTAGACACGTAGCACCTTGCTACACCCCCATTCTGTACACCTGGACCCTCTCCTTACGACTATAAAAGGAAGGACCAGGGCCTTCTTAGAGAAGGTTGGCCTCGCGGGGACGAAGGGCAGGGGCAGGCGCTCTCTTGGGGCCGCTCACTCCCCTCACCTCGCGCGGACGCTTGTAACCCCCTACTGCAAGCGCACCCGACCTGGGCGCGGGACGAACACGAAGGCCACGGGAATTCTCCGACTCCCTCACGACCCGGCTCCAGCCACCGACCTCTCTCTCTCTGTTCCCCCCTTCGCGCTCGCTCCACGCGCTCGACCCATCTGGGCTGGGGCACGCGGCACTCTCACTCGTCGGCTCGAGGACCCCCCGGTCTCGGAACGCCGACAGTTGGCGCGCCAGGTAGGGGCCTGCTGCGTGTTGACATTCGATTTCCCGTCAAGCTCCAGATGGGCAGTCTCCAACGACCTCTTCAACCCGGGACGGTGCTCCGTTTCGGGAACCTCGAGTTCATGTCGCTCGACGGCGACTACGACATGATACTCCTTCCACCGCCGCGCGACAGCGACAATGGTGGCGGACAGCCCGCCCGCCGGCGGCGGAATCGACGACGTCTTTCCCACGTGGGGGAAGGACAACTTTCGAGCTCGCCCCATCCTCTCCCTCGCCATCGGAGGAGGAGGAGGCGGGGCAACCGGGGCCGAGCGGGAGATCGCGCTCCGACGGCTGTCGAGCAAATCGACATCCCCGGCGCCTCGACGGAGGACACGCCAAGCGTCGCCCTCGCGTTCAAGGCAAACGCGAGCGCCATCCCCCCGCAACACGTCGACTCCGAGCAAGTGGACGACGCCAGCACGCTCACGGAGGGCCTGCAGGACGTCGCCCTCGTACCCAAGACGACGGCACGGTCAGCCCCCGACGTGACTTCATCGCTCCTCGTCGACAAAAAGGTACCGACTGCTACCCATCTTTCGTCATTTCGACTCGGCCTCAGCCCGCCTGGCGACCTCGCTTTGGCGGACGCTCACATTGAGGCGAGTGCAACCTCTCTGGGGTTTCGTGTGCGGTCGCCTTGGGACCGATTGACGGGTGTCTCGACCTACGGACCCTCTGGGTCCGAGGAAGATGACGACCCCAGCATCTGCTGGGATTTCTCCGGATCTGGCAATCCTAGTGCCATGCGGGACTTCATGACCGCATGTGACTACTGCCTCTCCGACTGTTCCGACGGCAGCCGCAGCCTTGGCGACAAGGACTGCGGCCCGAGTCGCGAATGTTTCCACATCGAGCTAGGGGATCCCTCCGGAGGCGGCTGTCTCGGCCTGCCGGAGGATGGTGATCCCCCTAGGCCAGCGCCTCGCGCCGACATCCCGCGGGAGCTAGCTGTGGTCCCCGTTCCGGCGGGGGGTCACGACCCACAGCTCGAGCAAGTCCGCGGGGCGCAGGCCGGGCTCGATGAGGGAGCGGGAGCGCTCGAGGCAATCCGCCAGAACATCGGGCAGGTATGGGCGAGCCAGCCCCCGGCCGGAGGAATACGTCACCTGCCCCAAGGTCTCCAGCACCGCATCACCAACGATGCCAGGGACAGACCGCCTCCCGCATCCGGCGGAACCGGTCAGGACCTGGCCGCTGCAGCGATGCTCCTCCGCGCGATGCCGGAGTCATCAACCACCGAGGGTCGGCGAATCCAGGGAGAACTTAAGCATCTCCTGGAAGGCGCTGCGGCCCGGCGGGCCGAGAGCTCTGCCTCCCGAAGGCAGGGATACCCCTCGGAACCTCGTGCCGCGACTTCCCGACTCACGCGGGAAGCCTCGGTCTTCACCGGGCGCACGCGCAACACCGCGCCTGCGGCCCCGGGCCACCTCGGCGGCGAGCACCCTCATCGCGACCGTCGGGCACGCCTCGACGAAAGGGTGCGCCGAGGCTACCACCCCAGGCGTGGGGGACGCTACGACAGCGGGGAGGATCGGAGTCCCTCGCCCGAACCACCCGGTCCGCAGGTCTTTAGCCGAGCCATTCGGCGGGCGCCGTTTCCGCCCCGATTCCGACCCCCGACTACTATCACGAAGTACTCGGGGGAGACGAGACCGGAATTGTGGCTTGCGGACTACCGCCTGGCCTGTCAACTGGGTGGGACGGATGATGACAACCTCATCATCCGAAACCTCCCCCTGTTTCTCTCCGACACCGCTCGTGCCTGGTTGGAGCACCTGCCTCCGGGGCAGATTTCCAACTGGGAAGATTTGGTCCAGGCTTTCGCCGGGAACTTCCAGGGCACGTACGTGCGCCCCGGGAATTCCTGGGACCTCCGGAGCTGTCGACAACTGCCGGGAGAGTCTCTCCGAGACTACATCCGGCGGTTCTCGAAGCAGCGCACTGAGCTGCCCAACATCACCGACTCCGATGTCATCGGCGCGTTCCTCGCCGGCACCACCTGCCGCGACCTGGTGAGTAAGTTGGGTCGCAAGACCCCCACCAGGGCGAGCGAGCTGATGGACATCGCCACCAAGTTCGCCTCCGGCCAGGAGGCGGTTGAGGCCATCTTCCGAAAGGACAAGCAGCCCCAGGGCCGCCCGTCGGAAGATGCTCCCGAGGCGTCTACTCCGCGCGGCGCCAAGAAGAAAGGCAGGAGGAAGTCGCAAGCGAAACGCGACGTTCCCGATGCAGACCTTGTCGCCGCCGCCGAGCGCAAGAACCCTCGGAAGCCCCCCGGAGGTGCTAACCTCTTCGACAAGGCACTCAAGGAGACGTGCCCCTACCATCAGGGGCCCGTCAAGCACACCCTCGAAGAGTGCGTTATGCTTCGGCGCCACTTCCACAGGGCCGGGCTGCCCGCAGAGGGTGGCAGGGCTCACGACGACGACAAAAGGGAGGATCGCCAAGCAGGAGAGTTCCCGGAGGTCCGCGATTGCTTCATGATCTACGGAGGGCATGCGGCAAACGCCTCGGCTCGGCATCGTAAGCAAGAGCGTCGGGAGGTCTGCTCGGTCAAGGTGGCGGCGCCAGTCTACCTAGACTGGTCCGACAAGCCCATCACCTTCGACCGGGACGACCACCCCGACCACGTGCCGAGCCCGGGGAAGTACCCGCTCGTCGTCGACCCGGTCATCGGCGACGTCAGGCTCACCAAGGTCCTGATGGATGGAGGCAGCTGCCTCAACATCATCTACGCCGAGACCCTCAGGCTCCTGCGCGTCGACTTGTCATCCGTCCGAGCAGGCGCTGCGCCCTTCCACGGGATCATTCCCGGGAAGCGCGTCCAGCCCCTCGGACAGCTCGACCTCCCTGTCTGCTTCGGAACACCCTCCAACTTCCGAAGGGAGACCTTGACGTTCGAGGTGGTCGGGTTCCGAGGAACCTACCACGCAGTGTTGGGGAGGCCATGCTACGCGAAGTTCATGGCCATCCCCAACTACACTTACCTGAAGCTCAAGATGCCGGGCCCCAACGGGGTCATCACCGTCGGCCCCACGTATAAACACGCATTCGAATGCGATGTGGAGTGCGTGGAGTACGCCGAGGCCCTCGCCGAGTCCGAGGCCCTCATAGCCGACCTAGAAAGCCTCTCCCGAGAGGTGCCGGACGTGAAGCGGCATGCCGGCAACTTCGAGCCAGTGGAGACGGTCAAGGACGTCCCTCTCGACGCCAATGGCGACGCCTCTGAGCATGTCCGGATCAGTTCTGGGCTCGGCCCCAAATAGGAAGCAATGCTCGTCGACTTCCCTCGCGCAAACGTCGACACTTTTGCGCGGGGTCCCTCGGGCATGCCCGCCATGCCGAGGGATGTCACCGAGCACTCGCCGGATATCTGGGCAGGAGCTTGACTCGCCAAACGGCCTCTGCGCGAACGACGCCCGGGGGCTGCGCCCTTTCCCCACTCACACATAAGAATCAATTATCAAGGAAGGGTCGGCCTCGCCCCGGCAGAGCCCGACCCTCCCTCGGGGGCTAAAAAGGGGGAACCCCTCTCGTCGAGTTTGGACGTACTGTTCCGCGTCAGAAAAACTCTTTTCTCGGTCAAGAAGGGTTTTTTGCGTTCTCCCGGAGGCGTCAGAAGCAGGGTCCTGAGGAGCGAACCTGGGTACGAGTAAATGGCGAGACCGACTGAGCTGGGAAACACCTATGCTTCCGGGCTAGGGACACCTCACTCGTCGCCTGCCACGAAAAAGGACCCAGCTCGGGAAATCACCCTGTTGTCGACACTACGGGCCAGGCGCGAAAATCAAAACAAAAAGGAGCATGACTTCGCGGAAGGAGAAGTAAAATGTTCAGGCCTCAGTGGCCGCGGCAAATCACACATCCAACAGGAATTGTCCCAACTAAAATCAGGCGTCGCCTCGAGCAGGAGCCGCGCCCTCAACTCCGCCCCCGCCGTCGGTAAGGTCCACCTCCGCTTCCGGCGGCGGCGCAGGAGGAAGAATCTCCGCCTCGAAGACGGTCGCCAGCGCCGCGCTCGGACCCGCAGCGGCCGCGTCGAGCCGCTGAACCTCCGCCAGGGCCGCCTCGTCTTCGTCAGGCAGGCAGTACCCCTCGCTGACCCGCTCCAAGTCCACGACGTAGTGGGAAGCGAGCACGGCGAAGGCCCGCCTGACGCCGTGGTGCAGCGCCCCGCGGACTTTACCGCGCGCGTAATCACCTAGGGCTTGAAGACGGCTTTGGGGAGAGCTCCCAGAAGGGACGTCGCCGGGACCGAGTTTCCGATAGACCTCCGAGACGGCCTCGGACATAGCCGCGAGATCGGCCTCCCTTTGCTCAGCAGCCCCGTCGAGCGCCTCGGCAAGCGCCTTGACGGACTCGTCGAGGGCAGACTCGAGCTCTGCGAACAACCAGAAGAAAGACCTTAAACCCAAGCGGAAGAAACGGACAAGACTAGGAACCGAGGACGGTCGAGCCATACCTCTGGCTCGGACGTGCTGCTCCGAGGCTGCGACTTGGGCTGCGGCCAGATCGGCCGCAAGGATCTTGGCCCGGCTCTCGGCCTCGGCAGCCTGGCCCCGAGATTGGTCCCGCTCCTCGGCAACCTGGGCAAGCTCCGACCGCCGTTGTAGCACCTCCGTGCGCGCTGCCGCCGCCTCGGCCTTCAGATCAGCACAGAGCAGCTGGAGGTCCGCTATCTTAGCGTCCTGCTGAGAAAGGCGCGCGGTAGCTCCGGCGAGCGAAGTCCTCAGGGACCGTAGCGAGCCCCAAACGACGGCTTCGCGGCGAATGAACGACGACTTGGCAGCGCTCCGGTCCGTCAGATCCTGGGAAGGAAAACAAGATATCACGGCGAACGCCTCACTCGCAGAAACAAGAAGGTGTGCCTGAAGCCATTACCTGAAGGATCTGGGGGACGTCCCCGCAGAGAACCTCCAGCGACGATCGGAGCAACCCCACTGACGCCTCCGCACGCTTGCGGAGCTCGTCCCAGGACTGGTCCTCCTCTTCGTCGTCAAGAACGAAGATAGGGTCCGAAGCCTCACGGGTCCGAAATCGGAGCAACTGGCCCCGGGCCTCGGGGCTCCGCCCCACAGCGACAAGGCTGCCGCCCGCCTGGGAGCACTGCGCGTCCGCGCCCACCTCTTCCGAGGCTCCGGGCGCCGACGCCGCGGCCGTCCCGACGTCGGCAGCGACCGTACGCTCTCCGACCGGGACGGTGCCAGCTGCGGTAGCGGCAGACGCCGGCATGGCCAACATGGCTGGCGAGCTCGGGACCGCATCGGCGCCGGCCGCCTCCCCGATCACGATGGCCACCTCGGCAGAGGAGCCCGCCTCGGGGACCTGCTCCCCCAGAACGTGCGACGCCTGAGCCCCGTGCGGCGGAGCACCCTGCGAAAGGGTCGGCTGAGCGGCAGGGCCCGAGGTGGCGCCAGCTGCCTGGACCAACGCCGTCTTGAGGGCCTTCCGAGGCGCCAGGTCGGTAGGGCCATGGCTCCGTTTGCTGAAGAAAACAAGAAAGGGAAAATCACGGCCCAGACACATGAATTAAGCGCCGGGACGGAGGGATTCCAAGGTACCTACCCACTCCGGATCATGATCCACGGTGTCTGGGGGGAGGTCTCTTGGCTCCCGCTTCCTGGAACCACCGCCGAGGTCCGCTTCACCAACAGCCCCGGCGCCGCCCTCGCCTCAGACGCCTCTGAGGCCCGAGAGGCGGACTGCCCAGGCGCCGCCATGGCAATCTGAGGACCGCTCCCCCATGCTGCCGGCACGGGCGACGGTTCCCGAAGAACGGACCCCTCGGCCCGGCTCCCTGGAGTGGCGTCAGCTCCCCCAGCCGAGGAGTCAAGAACCCTCTCGGGTTGCCCCCGCTCCTCAGGTTGGGGATCCGGCACCTCGGCTCCAGGGACCGACGATGTAGGCCCGCTCGGGGGCTGGCTCGACGACCCCCGGCCACATCCCAAGCCGGGGCTGAAGCCGAGATGGGCGGCCATGTCGTCCTCCTCCTCTTCGTCGTCGGCGTCGTCGTCATCATCGGACGTCTCCGGCGACAGCTCCCTGGGAAGCCCTTCCCTCTCCTGCTGACGGCGGCGTTTCTCCAGGGCGTCCCGAGCCCGCCTCCGCCTGCGGGCCCGAGCCTTCTCCGCATCCTTTTTCTTCTTCTCCTCCTCCGCGGCGACCCGCCTCGCCGCCCGACCCACCGCGTCCTCCGGGACCGGCGGCAGGGAGGGTTTGTGCCGCCCCACCTCCTAAAAAGGGGGAGAAAGAAAGCCGATAGTGAGAATCAGGAGCAACCCGGCAAGTGAAGAAGGGAGGGACGAATACTCACCAGAGTGACGCACCCCTGGTCGGGGCGCATTCGAGGCTGGGAGAGAGCATGGGGGTCCGGCTTCCCCATCGCGACCGACACCCGCCGGTAGAGGGCGTCGTGGGGAAGAGGATCAGGGGACATCCGTGACCCCTCCCAGTCGGCCTCCTGGGTCATCTCCCAAAGCGACAACCGCCGCTCCGCCAGGGGGAGCACCCTCCGGCGGTGGATGGCGGCAACCACTCCCGCGGCGGTGAGCCCTTCCTCCCGCAACGCCTTCAGGGCCTGGAGAAGAGGTTCGAGTTTCTTCTGCCTCTCGTGTGGAGTCCCGTGGCGCCAGGCGTCGGGGGCGGCGGTGACGACCCGCTGAGAGAACGGCGGGAGCAACCCCCCGTCATTCCGGAGGTAAAACCACCGGCGATGCCAACCCTTGTTTGAGGATGAAAGGACGGCAGGGATATACTGCAACGACCGCGACTGCCTCAGCAAGAGGGTGCAGCCGCCGGCCCGCACTGCCGCACGGACCTTCCTCTCCCCCGTCGACGAAGCAAAAAGCTCGGCAGAGAAGAGGTGAGTCCACAAATCCCAATGGGGGGCGATCCCTAGATACCCCTCGCACACCGCTACAAAGATAGCGGCTTGCGCGATGGAGTTGGGGGTGAGGTTGTGCAGTTCCACCCCGTAGTGGAACAGGATGGCCCGCATGAAGCGGCTCGACGGCACTCCAAATCCCCGCTCATGGAAGGAGATGAAGCTCACAACATACCCCGGCGGAGGGGATGGAACGACTCCGCCCGCGGGAGGAATCCATTCCGGCCGCTCCTTATCGGTGAGGGGGCGGAGCAAACCCTCGTCAACGAGGCCCTCCAGGTCGCCCGCCGTCACCGTGGAGAAGGGCCACGGGTCGCGCGGCGAGAGGATGGTCACCCGGTCAGCCATCGCCAAGGCAGAAGGGGTGGTGGCGTGAAGGACAGGGGAGGGCGGTTTCCTTTTCCTGGCTAGATCTCTCAGGCTGCGAAAAACCTGAGAAGGCGAGAAGTGGAGTCGAGAACCGTCACTGGACCCTCTCAGGGGCACATAAAGGCCAAGGTCGAGACGGTTCCAACGTACCGCCCGAACCGGACGCGGGGTTCAAAAAACGCGAAGCAAAACAGCCGTTCCTCGAACGGCTCGCGCACGCAACGGCAGCCTCGCCGACCGTTTACCCCGGCACATTAACTCCACGGCGGAACAGGTGACGTTTCTGGCAGGGGCAGCTGGCGACGCTTCGCCTCCGCCAAAACGACCACGCCGAAAGAGGTACGCCGCGACGTTCAATTTCGAATCCTTTTTCCCTCTTCCTTCTTTCTCTATCTCTTGCAACAGGGACCGAGAAGGGGGATAACCCCAAAGGGATCCTTCCCCGTGAAGGAACTAGGCTCCGAGCCTCCCTACTGATCAGGGGTTCGAAGGCTGGCCCCCCGAGGGGTTCAACAGCCGCCCCAGATCGCGTGGGCCCGACACCCACTACTGGTCAGGGGTTCGAAGGTCGGCCTCCCGAAAGGTTCCATGACCGCCTCAGGCTACTCGGGCTCCGTGCCCCCTACTGATCAGGGGTTCGAAGGCTGGCCTGTCGAAGGGTTCACAGCCGCCTCAGACGCCGAGCGAGGGATGACCAGGGGTACGTTCGATACATAACCAAGGCTCGGGCTGCGCTCCCGAGGTACCCTAGGACATTTCCGAGACCAGCGGGAACGACTCTGTAACGGAATCCCATCGGAGGGAGGCAACGAGCCCTCGGACCCCGTCGCTAGGGGACCGGGTCCGGCAGATCACCCGCAGGTACTTTTGGGCGTGCCTCCGGGCCCCTAGCCGACCCCCAACGAACGGGGCACGGACGTCCACTCGGATTACCCGATTGCAGCTCACCGGAGACACCATGTTCGGTGCCCATCGAGGGTAACATGGCGCACTCCCCCCCTCCTCCTTGCGGAAAGGCGACGTAGGGGCGTATATAAAAAGTCGAGTCTGTCCCTGATCGTCCTCTCGCTCCGTGCGAAGGCTCGGGGGCTGCTCTCGCAAACCCGGCTCCGGCCAAACCGTTGACAGCGTCAACATACCAGCCCGAGAACTTGGGCCCCGACAGTGCACCTGGGTTACGCCCTGCTCGCATGAGGGAACCGCTAGTCCAGCCGAGGCATTACGCAAGGCATTAAGACCTCGGAGGAGTGAAACCACTCCTCCGAGGCCTCGGGGGCTACACCCGGCGGGTGCGCTCGCGCGCACCCACCGGAACAAAAGTACCACCGAGAAAGGCTGGTCCCCTTGCAAAAAAGTGCGACGCAAGCCTCCAAGCGAGTGTTAACACTCACTTCGAGGCTCGGGGGCTACTGTCGGGGACCATAATTAGGGGTACCCTCAAGACGCCTAATTCTCAGCTGGTAACCCCCATCAGCATAAAGCTGCAGAGGCCTGATGGGTTTGATTAAGTCAGGGATCAGTCCATACGAGTGACTTGACCACGCCACGCCCGAGCCTAGCCTCGGGCGAGGGCAGCCGACCCTAAGATGACCCCGTCTCGCCTGAGGCCTCCTCTTTCACGGCAGACGCATCTCCGGCTCGCCCTAGGCCCCGCCTTCGATAAGAAGAAACCCTGACTAAATCACCGCGCCAACCAACCGAGTCACCGGGGCGTTTAACGCAAAAGGTAAGGCCGACGGGCGACCAGACTTCGCCAGAGGTGCCATAGGAGGCTCCGCCCAAGGGCTCGGACTCGGGCTAAGGCCCCGGAAGATGGCGAACTCCGCTCCGCCCGACCCCAGGGCTCGGACTCGGGCTAAGGCCCCGGAAGACGGCGAACTCCGCTCCGCCCAAGGGCTCGGACTCGGGCTAAGGCCCCGGAAGACGGCGAACTCCGCTCCGCCCGACCCCAGGGCTCGGACTCGGGCTAAGGCCCCGGAAGACGGCGAACTCCGCTCCGCCCAAGGGCTCGGACTCGGGCTAAGGCCCCGGAAGACGGCGAACTCCGCCCCGCCCAAGGGCTCGGACTCGGGCTAAGGCCTCGGAAGACGACGAACTCCGCCTCGCCCGACCCAGGGCTCGGACTCCGCCTCGGCCTCTGCCTAACGATCTCCGCCTCGCCCGAACCCGGGGCTCGGACTCTGCCTCTGTCTTGCAGGACGGACTCGACCTCGGCTTCGGAGGAGCTTCCACGACGCCCGACCTAGGACACGAGACCGCCACGTCAACAGGGAGCGTCATCATCACCCTGCCCTGAGCCGACTTGGGTCGCAGAGAACAAGACCGGCGTCCCATCTGGCCAGCCACGCCAGATAGGCAAATGATGGCGCCCCGCTAGACCATGACGACGGCGACTCCCAGCTCCCTTACGAAAGCAGGAGGACGTCAGCAAGGGCCCAGCCACTCCGACAGCTGTCCCCCCGTCCGGCTCCGTTACTCCTCCAACAGCCACGACGCCACACCAACAGGGTGCCAAGATCTCTCCGGCTGCCACCTAGGCATGTACATAGGGCGCTAGCTCTCCCTCGCTAGACACGTAGCACCTTGCTACACCCCCATTCTGTACACCTGGACCCTCTCCTTACGACTATAAAAGGAAGGACCAGGGCCTTCTTAGAGAAGGTTGGCCTCGCGGGGACGAAGGGCAGGGGCAGGCGCTCTCTTGGGGCCGCTCACTCCCCTCACCTCGCGCGGACGCTTGTAACCCCCTACTGCAAGCGCACCCGACCTGGGCGCGGGACGAACACGAAGGCCGCGGGAATTCTCCGACTCCCTCACGACCCGGCTCCGGCCATCGACCTCTCTCTCTCTGTTCCCCCCTTCGCGCTCGCTCCACGCGCTCGACCCATCTGGGCTGGGGCACGCGGCACTCTCACTCGTCGGCTCGAGGACCCCCCGGTCTCGGAACGCCGACACCACCCCGTGCTCGTCTTGTTTGTTGCAGAACACCCACTTGGTTCCCACAACATTTTGCTTGGGACGAGGCACCAGTGTCCAAACTTCATTTCTCTTGAAATTATTGAGCTCCTCTTGCATGGCCAAAACCCAATCCAGATCTAGCAAGGCCTCTTCTACCCTGAAAGGCTCAATAGAAGAGACAAAGGAGTAATGCTCACAAAAATTAACTAATCTAGAACGAGTAGTTACTCCCTTGCTAATGTCACCCAAAATTTGGTCGACGGGATGATTCCTTTGAATCGTCGCTCGAACTTGGGTTGGAGGTGCCGGTTGTGCTTCTTCCTCCATCACATGATCATCTTGTGCTCCCCCCTTGATCACACGCCTCTTCTTGACAATCCTGTTCATCGTCTTGAGTTGGGGGATGCACCATTGTTGAGGAAGAAGGTTGATCTTGCTCCTTTTGTTCCTGTGGCCGCACATCTCCAATCGCCATGGTGCGTATTGCGGCCGTTGGAACATCTTCTTCATCTACATCATCAAGATCAACAACTTGCTCTCTTGGAGAGCCATTAGTCTCATCAAATACAACGTCGCTAGAGACTTCAACCAAACCCGATGATTTGTTGAAGACTCTATACGCCTTTGTATTTGAGTCATAACCTAATAAAAACCCTTCTACAGCTTTGGGAGCAAACTTAGAATTTCTACCTCTCTTTACTAGAATGTAACATTTGCTTCCAAATACACGAAAGTAAGACACATTGGGTTTGTTACCGGTTAGAAGCTCATACGAAGTCTTCTTGAGGAGGCGGTGAAGGTAGACCCGGTTGATGGCGTGGCAAGCCGTGTTCACGGCTTCCGACCAAAACCGCTCGGGGGTCTTGAACTCTCCAAGCATCGTCCTCGCCATGTCTATGAGCGTCCTGTTCTTCCTCTCTACCACACCATTTTGCTGTGGTGTGTAGGGAGCGGAGAACTCGTGCTTGATCCCTTCCACCTCAAGGTACTCCTCCACTTGAAGGTTCTTGAATTCGGACCCGTTGTCGCTCCTTATCTTCTTCACCTTGAGCTCAAACTCATTTTGAGCTCTTCTTAGGAAGCGCTTGAGGGTCCCTTGGGTTTCAGATTTATCCTGCAAAAAGAATACCCAAGTGAAGCGGGAAAAATCATCAACTATAACAAGACCATACTTACTTCCTCCTATGCTTAGATAGGCGACGGGTCCGAAGAGGTCCATATGAAGCAACTCCAAAGGTCTTGATGTGGTCATCACATTTTTGGTATGATGAGAGCTTCCCACCTGTTTACCTGCTTGACAAGCTGCACAAGGTCTATCTTTTTCGAAAGTTACATTAGTTAGACCTATCACGTGTTCTCCCTTTAGAAGCTTGTGAAGGTTCTTCATCCCCACATGAGCTAAACGGCGATGCCACAGCCAGCCCATGCTAGTCTTAGCAATTAAGCATGCATCTAGACCGGCCTCCTCTTTTGCAAAATCAACTAAATAGAGTTTGCCATCTAATACACCCTTAAAAGCTAATGAACCATCACTTCTTCTAAAGACAGACACATCTACATTTATGAATAAGCAGTTATATCCCATGTTACAAAGCTGACTCACAGACAACAAGTTATATCCAAGCGACTCAACTAAAAACACATTGGAAATGGAGTGCTCGGATGAAATAGCTATTTTTCCTAATCCTTTCACCTTGCCTTGATTTCCGTCACCGAATATGATTGAGTCTTGGGAATCTTTGTTCTTGACGTAGGAGGTGAACATCTTCTTCTCCCCCGTCATGTGGTTTGTGCATCCGCTGTCGATAATCCAGCTTGAACCCCTGGATGCATAAACCTGCAAGGCAAATTTAGGCTTGGGTTTTAGGTACCCAACTCTTGTTGGGTCCTACAAGGTTAGTCACAATGGTCTTAGGGACCCAAATGCAAGTTTTATCTCCCTTGCATCTTGCCCCTAACTTCCTAGCAATCACCTTCTTATCCTTTCTACAAATAGCAAAGGAAGCATTGCAAGTATGAAAAATTGTAGAAGGTTCATTGTTTACTTTTCTAGGAATATGAACAACATTCCTCCTAGGCATAGCATTTTTCTTAGCCAAATTTCTATCATGCATAATAGAAGAACTAGAAGCAAACATGGCATAGGAATCAAAAGCATCATAACTTCTATAAGCATTCCTAGAATGTCTCCTATCATGATACATGAAAGCATGGTTCTTTTGAGTACTACTAGCCATAGGGGCCTTCCCTTTCTCCTTGGCGGAGATGGAAGCCTTATGGCTTGTTAAGTTCTTGACTTCCCTCTTGAAGCCAAGACCATCCTTAATTGAGGGGTGTCTACCAATCGTGTAGGCATCCCTTGCAAATTTTATTTTGTCAAGTTCACTCTTGCTAGTCTTAAGTTGGGCATTAAGACTAGCCACTTCATCATTCAATTTAGAAATTGAAACTAGGTGTTCACTACAAGCATCAACATTAAAATCTTTACACCTATTGCAAATTGCAACATGTTCTACACAAGATGTTGATTTATTAGCTACTTCTAACTTAGCATTTAAATCATCATTTATGCTCTTTAAGCTAGAAATAGAGTCATGGCATGTAGACAATTCACAAGAGAGCATTTCATTCCTTTTAATTTCTAAAGCAAGTGATTTTTGTGCCTCTACAAACTTATCATGTTCTTCATACAATAGATCCTCTTGCTTTTCTAATAACCTATTCTTATTATTCAAGGCATCAATTAATTCATTAATCTTATCAACCTTAGTTCTATCTAGGCCCTTGAATAAACATGAATAGTCTATTTCATCATCGCTAGATTCTTCATCACTTGAGGAAGCGTAAGTACTAGTATCACGAGTGCTTACCTTCTTTTCCCTTGCCATGAGGCAGGTGTGATGCTCGTTGGGGAAGAGGAACGATTTGTTGAAGGCGGTGGCGGCGAGTCCTTCATTGTCGGAGTCGGACGACGAACAATCCGAGTCCCACTCCTTGCCAAGGTGTGCCTCGCCCTTAGCCTTCTTGTAAGTCTGCTTCTTTTCCCTCTTGTTCCCTTGTTCCTGGTCACTATCATTATCGGGACAATTAGCGATAAAATGACCAATCTTACCACATTTGAAGCATGAGCGCTTCCCCTTTGTCTTGTTCTTGTTGGGAAGCCCCTTGCGACCTTTTAGCGCCGTCTTGAAACGCTTGATGATGAGGGCCATTTCTTCGTCATTAAGCCTGGCCGCCTCAACTTGCGCCACCTTGCTAGGTAGCGCCTCCTTGCTCCTCATTGCTTTGAGAGCAATGGTTTGGGGCTCTTGGATTGGGCCATTCAACGCATCATCAACTTATCTAGCCTCCTTGATCATCATCCGCCCGCTTACGAACTTTCCAAGTATCTCCTCGGGCGACATCTTGGTGTACCTAGGATTCTCGCGAATATTATTCACAAGATGTGGATCGAGGACAGTAAAAGACCTTAGCATTAGGCGGACGACGTCGTGGTCCGTCCATCGCGTGCTTCCATAGCTCCTTATTTTGTTGACGAGGGTCTTGAGCCGATTGTACGTTTGGGTTGGCTCCTCGCCCCTAATCTCCTAAGTTCGCCCTCCACCAACTCCATCTTGGTGAGCATGGTGACGTCGTTCCCCTCATGTGAGATCTTGAGGGTGTCCCAAATCTGCTTGGCGTTATCCAAGCCGCTCACCTTATGGTATTCGTCCCTACACAATGAAGCTAGAAGAACAGTAGTAGCTTGTGCATTTTTGTGAATTTGCTCATTAATGAACATGGGACTATCAGTACTATCAAATTTCATTCCACTCTCTACTATCTCCCATATGCTTGGATGGAGAGAGAACAAGTGACTACGCATTTTGTGACTCCAAAATTCGTAGTCCTCTCCATCAAAGTGAGGAGGTTTGCCGAGAGGAATGGAAAGAAAATGAGCATTGGAACTTTGCGGAATACGAGAATAATCAAAGGAAAAGTTTGAATTAACCGTCTTCCTTTTCTCGTAGTCGTTGTCGTCGTCTTTTTGGGAAGAGGAAGATTCGTCGCTGTCGTAGTAGATTATCTCCTTGATGCGCCTTGTTTTCTTCTTCCTCCCATCTTTTCTTTTGTGGCCCGACCCCGAGTCAGTAGGCTTGTCATCCTTTGGATCATTGACGAAGGACTCCTCCTTATCATTGACCACCATCCCCTTGCCCTTAGGATCCATCTCTTCGGGCGATTAGTCCCTTCGTGAAGAGAACGACTCTGATACCAATTGAGAGCACCTAGAGGGGGGTGAATAGGTGATCCTGTAAAACTTGAACCTTAGTGTCACAAAAACTTGATTAGGGGTTAGCACAATAAGGCCAAGTGGCTAGAGAGGAGTCTTAGCAAAACACA
Source organism: Zea luxurians (assembly GCA_029449295.1). Lineage (NCBI taxonomy): Eukaryota > Viridiplantae > Streptophyta > Magnoliopsida > Poales > Poaceae > Zea > Zea luxurians. The sequence continues at coordinate 17,742,376 of JAOPSE010000024.1, forward strand.
ATAACCACAAAGAGATCAACACAGAGATGGCACAGTGGTTTATCCCGTGGTTCAGCCAAGTCCAATACTTGCCTACTCCACGTTGTGGCGTCCCAACGGACGAGGGTTGCACTCAACCCCTCTCAAGCGGTCCAAAGACCCACTTGAATACCACGGTGTTTTGCTTGCACTTTACTATATCCCGCTTGCGAGGAATCTCCACAACTTGGAGCCTCTCGCCCTTACAAAGATGTTCACAAAGAGTCACGGAAGTAAGGTTGGGATGAGCAACGCACACAAGACACAAAATCAGAGCAACAACACGCACACAAGTCACAACACGAGCTCTCAACACAACCCGAAGAGTACACTACTCAAATGGAGCTCTAGTTGCTATCACAAAGAACCGAATGTGCGGAATTGAAGTCTTGGTGCTTGGGAATGCTTAGAGAATGCTTGGTATTTTCCTCCATGCGCCTAGGGGTCCCTTTTATAGCCCCAAGGCAGCTAGGAGCCGTTGAGAGCATTCCAGGAAGGCAATTCTTGCCTTCAGTCGACTGGCGCACCGGACAGTCCGGTGCACCACCGGACACTGTCCAGTGCGGATTTCTTTCCTTCTGTGGCGCAGCCGACCGTTGAAGATCCAGAGCCGTTGGCGCACCGGACACTGTCCGGTGCACACCGGACAGTCTGGTGCCCCCTTGTGACCGTTGGCTCGGCCACGCGTCATGCGCGGAATCATCGGCTGATCGTTGGCCCAGCTGACCGTTGGCTCACTGGACAGTCCGGTGCCTCACCGGACAGTCCGGTGAATTATAGCCGTACGCCGTTAATCGCTTCCCGAGAGCGACGACTTCGCCTGTGAATGGCTCACCGGACAGTCCGGTGCACCACCGGACAGTCCGGTGATTTATAGCCGTACGCCGTTGATCGCTTCCCGAGAGCAGCCAGTTGACAGTCGCTAGCCTGGCGCACCAGACACTGTCCGGTGCACCCAGACTGCGCAGAGTCTTGGCTGCATAGCCAAGTCTTTTCCAAATTGGACTTTTCCTGTTTCTAGCACTTAGACACAATACATTAGTCTCTAAAACAATGTACTAAGTCTTAGAAACATACCTTTACTCTTGATTTGCACTTTGTCCATCAATTGGCATAGATTAACACTTAAGCACTTGTGTTGGCACTCAATCACCAAATACTTAGAAATGGCCCAAGGGCACATTTCCCTTTCACCTCGCCACGCTCGCCTCGCCGCGCTCGCCTCGCCGCGCTCACCTCGCCGAGCTCGCCGCGCCGCGCCCACCCACCCTCGCCGAGCCACCCGCGCCCCGCCTGAGGGCGCCACCGCACGCGGCCCTCGTGCCCTCGCCGCGCTGCTCGCGCCCCGCCCGCGAAGAAGGGAGCGCGCTGCCGCACGCAGCCCGCGCGCCCTCGCCGCGCTCGCTGCGCCGCCCGCGCCCCGCCCGTTCGTGAAGAAGGGAGCCTGTGGCCGCCGTCGCGAAGAAGGGAGCCTGCCGTCCGTCCACGCCGCGCCTGCCATCCGTCGACGCCGCCCTCGTTCCCCGCTGTGAGCCTCCCTGTCTCCCTTCTTCATTTGATGCACATGGCGGCCGTGGCGTGTCGTGCGTGTGCCGTGGCGGCCGTTAACCGTTATACAGATTGTTAAGGCGGTGGTGAATTGGTTTTGTATAGTGAAGAGTGCATGCTAGATCAGTGGTGATCAGTGATCATCAGTGATCAGTGCCTCATTATCCTCAATGTCTCATTCTATTATCTTAATTTTACAGTTTAGTTTAATGTTTAGAGTTTAGTTTTAATCGTTAACCGTAGCGAACCGTATGCGTCACCCGTTCGGGAACGACAAACGTCACATTGGCTTGTGAGGTTCGTCGTTCCGGAATTGTCCATGTATTTTGGACAGCCTGAGAGTGTAGGTCGATGCTTGTTATTTATGACATGTGCCTTATGATTAACGCGGAATTTCGGTTGTGTAACCCAGTTGTTCTCCAACACACCATGTTCAGGCGTGTGCTTGGAGAGCAGCGGGGTTATGCTGCCGAAATTTCGTGGCAATCATAGGCTACACGTCACAAATCACAAGCATCGGCCTACACTCTTGGGTGGGTTTAGGGCCTTTACCTAATAGGGAGTTCACCTAAGCCACGGACGATCGTTGATGTTCTTTGTCTTTTGTTTAGCCTTTGAAATGGACGGTGATCGGAGGGTGATGTATGACGGGTGGAGAAAGGATGGGGCACATTCGAATGAATGGATGGGTGTAACAAAGGCTTTTCTTGAGCACGCTTTCAAAGATGCAACTGGTCGTCTAGTGAAGTGTCCTTGCAATCGCTGCGAGAACAAGTGGCCTCAGAAGAAGGAAGAAATGGAGAAACACCTTTGCAAAAGTGGGTTTATGCCGAACTACCTTGTATGGTACCGGCATGGAGAGTCTATTAGACACGTTGACGCGGAGGTGGAACTTGATGACGATCATGATAGGATGGACGACATGTTGCATGATCTTGGTAGGGATGTTGAAATGAACGCTGAGGAGCCGGGGCAGCTTCCACGCGATGCTCAGGAATTCTTCCGGCTACTCGCCGCGGGAGAAGAGAGACTGCACGAGCACACTCAGATGTCAGTTCTTGGGACTCTCACAAGACTAATGGCGATAAAGTCGAAGCACAACATTTCAAACAGTGCTTACAACGACATCGTCCAACTGATGGGCGAGGTTCTCCCGGAGAATCATAAGTTGCCAAAGAATATGTACTTCGCAAAGAAGATGTTGGCTAGTCTTGGGATGACATATGAGAAGATCAACGTGTGTCCCAACAGTTGCATGCTATTCTTTGAGGAGGATGACAAGCTAGACCGTTGTAAGCATTGCGAAGCTTCTAGATATGTCAAGGTGACAAATGATGAGGGTGAATTGGTAGTTACGAAGGTCGCAGCTAAGCAACTTCGTCGGTTGCCCATCATTCCTCGGCTTTCAAGGTTGTTCCTCAACAAGGAAATAGCTCTGCATATGACGTGGCCAAAGAATGGTGTACGTCTCGTCACTGATCCAGACATAATGGTCCATCCGTCGGACGATGATGCGTGGAAGGCATTTGACGAGTTTGATCCCGAATTTGCAAATGACCCTAGGAGTGTACGGCTTGGTCTATCGACGAACAAATTCACACCTTTCAATACCAGTGCAAGCCCTTACTCGTGTTGGCCTGTCTTCATTGTGCCATATAATCGTCCTCCTGAGTTGGTCAATAAAGAAGAGTTCATGTTCCTTGCACTAGTCATCCCAGGCCCCGAGCATCCAGGGCCAAAGCTGAATATGTTTGTTCGCCCTTTAATTGAAGAGCTGAAACAATTGTAGAGAGGTGTGAAGGCTTATGACAGCCATACTGAAAAGGAGTTTACCATGCGCGCTGCTTATTTGTGGTCAGTGCATGATCTGCTGGCGTATGGAGATTGGTCTGGATGGTGTGTTCATGGTCGGTTGTGCTGTCCCATATGTATGAATGATATGGATGCATTCAGATTGAAGCATGGTGGGAAAGTGTCATTCTTTGATGCTCATCGACGTTGGACTCCATTCAAGCATGATTTCAGGAATTCGCTTACTGCATTCAGAAGTGGAGCCAAAATCAGAAATGGGCCACCAAAGAGGCAAACTGCACCGCAGATAATGGCATGGCATGCTTGTCTGAAGCAAGGAGAAAATGATAGGTTCCAAGGCTACGGGGAGGACCACAACTGGACCCGTATTTCATCAATATGGGAGCTTCCGTATGGAAAAGCCTTGATCATGCCGCACAACATAGACTTGATGCACCAAGAGCGTAACGTTGTTGAAAGCATCATAAGCACATGTTTCGATGTGACTGGTAAAACGAAAGATAATATGAAGGCAAGAAAAGACATGGCTGAAATTTGTAAGAGACCGATGCTCGAGTTGAAAGTAAGCGATAAAGGGCATGAGAGTAGGCCGCGAGCTGATTACTGCCTCAAGCCAGATGAAAGGAAAGAAATATTTAAGTGGTTGAAGAATCTGAAATTTCCAGATCGATATGCGGCAAATCTGAAACAGACAGTCAATCTGAAGATCGGTAAATTGATCAGTTTGAAAAGTCATGACTACCATATTATTATGGAGAGGCTGATGCCCGTGATGTTTCAAGCCTATTTTAAGGATGAGCTTTGGAGCATATTTGCAGAGCTGAGTTACTTCTATAGGGAAGTATGCGCAAAGACGGTATCGAAGAGGTTGATGCAGAAATTTGAGAAAGAAATTCCAATTCTTATTTGTAAATTTGAAAAGGTTTTCCCGCCAGGATTCTTCAATGTGATGCAACATCTAATTGTGCATTTGCCTTGGGAAGCTTTGGTAGGCGGACCAGTGCAATTCAGGTGGATGTATCCTATAGAAAGGGCGTTGAAAAAGCTCAGGGCGTCTGTTCGCAACAAGGCTAGAGTCGAAGGGTGTACTGCGGAGGCTTTTGCCCTTAAGGAGATATCTCAATTCTCAACCAGGTATTTCGCTCGAGCCAACAATGTGTTTGCTCCTTCAGTGCGACTTCATGTCGAAAATGAATCACCCCAAAGCACCCTTCAAATTTTTGCGAATCCGGGTAAAGCAGTTGGAAAAGGGAGTGTACGTCACATTTAAGGATCAGATTTGAACACGCTAATGTTATATATGTATAGCAATATTGACAGCACACAGGAGGCGTTCGAGTAAGTTTTCCTCATAGTTACGTCAATTTTCTCATCTCATAATTTCTATAGTGTGTAATCTCAATGTTTCTAATATGTCTAGCATATTTGATGAAGAATGTTGGAAATCTACTAGTAAACCTACGGCCATCCAATTAGAAAATCTTCGACGTGATGGGTTGAAAGGTGGACCAAACTTTGTGCAGTGGTTTCGTAATTATGTTAGTAATTGTCGTTCTCTCATTGTCCATACTTAATCTTTGAATTTTGGACTTGGAAGATATAATGCATATACTAATTCCTTGTATAGGTTTCCAAAAACTCTATGCACCCGGACTTGCAGCAAATGGCACATACCTCTGTGTCCGTCCGGAACTATACTCGCTATGATGTAAATGGATATCGCTTCCGAACCGCGAAATTGGAGAAGAGTCGACCATTGGCAGCCACCACCAATAGTGGTGTGTTGGCAAGTTCATATGTTGACGATGACAAAGTAGTGGACTATTACGGTGTTCTTCAAAACATTGTAGAGTTGATTTTCGATGGCCCCAAGGAACTTAAAGTCGTGTTTTTCGAGTGCGACTGGTTTGATGCTCATAGTGGGACTCGTGTCGACAAGTATGGTAATGTCGAGGTGAAGCATAGCTCTAGGATTCCGAGCAGTATGAGCGATGTTGTCCTTGCAAATTAGGCAAAACAGGTGTACTACCTGCCATATCCTCACCCAAGCCTTAGGGCTTGGTGGGTTGTAATCAAAATCAACCCACAAGTCGTCGCTCCAGAGAGTGCTGACTACGTGAGTACGAGCAGGGACAACGATGATGCTGTTTTCAACCAGAAGCGGCGTCGAATCAAGACATAGCTCACCGATTCCATGTGACCAATGGAGAAGGCCTTGAAAATCTCTGTTGCAATTCAAGCGACTTAATTGAAGAACCTAGGTCAAAGCGCAAATGACCTGTCGTCGTTAGAAGATCAGTAAGGATCCAATGAAATCAAGAGCGTATGAATAAACAACGAGTCGAACAAGCATCATCGGGCAGTGGGCTTTTTCAGGGCACCTCACAGAGCCGACAGAGGCAGCAACAACTTCTCGACTGTCTAGATGAAGTGCAGGGTGAGGAGGGTGAGCAGGAGGCTCCTCAGCAGGATGCTCATGTGCAGGGTGACGAGGGTGAGCAGGATGAGGAGGGTGAGCAGGATGAGGAGGTTGACCCTATGGGGGCAGGCAGCGCGGGCGACGCGTCAGATGGTTCTACGTCCTTCAGGTATTATTATGCATATTAGTTTAATTGATATTAGTTTTTAATCATTTCATCATATTGAATTTACTTGTATACTTAGGTATAAAAAGAGCAATGCGCTTGGTCCGAGACCTGCCGAGAGGAGGCTCATCCGGCCGCATGGAGAATGGTGGGGCTTATTTCTGTTGTGTTAATTTTTTAATGTGAATGTGATTGCACTGGTTTACTTGTTTTATTAATGTTTGTAGGTCATGGGAAGACTTGACTTGGGATGGTACAGGCAGATGTCCCAAGGTGAATGCGGTGTTGGGTAGCCTCTATCGCTTCTACTACCCTGGCATGGTGGAGCTCAATGGTGAGAGGTTCGTGGCTATGCAGTGGGCCGACTGGGGTCTGAAGGACTATGTCCAGCCAGGGGAGCCAGGGGAAAGCAGTAGCGGAGGGGGAAGTTCGGAACAAAAACGAAGGACTTGTCAGGTGGTTGTGTGGGACGAGTTCTGGGTGAGTTTACTTTCTTATATAAGCAATCACTGAATTATTGCTTCTCCTAATCTTACTTTAACTTAACTTCTCCATTGATATGTAGGGGAGGTTCCAATTGCCGAATGAGATCGAGGAGGATCAGGCTCAGTGGGCACGTGTGAAGAGGCACTTTCGGAAGTGCACTGATAAGGTAATCAAGGATGCCATGTACAATGCTCGCATCACGGCTGTCAACTACTGCTACAAGAAGATAAAGGGGCAGAAAATGAGCAAAGCATTAGGGGCCAATGAGATCTACCTCACAGAGGAGCAGTACCTGGAGAGCGTTGTGGATTGGCTAGCGAAGGACATGGAAGCCTGGAGGTGGTTGACTAAGAGATGGGCGTCGCCTGAGTGGATTGCAGAGTCCCAGAAGCACCGTACCAACCGTGGCACTGAAGGACCGGGGCACAGGTACGGCGCCGATGGACACCTTGGTACCGCACGCCGCATGGTAAGTATATAAATCAAACTTGTATGTTACATCTATGAAAATTCTATGGTTTAACTCTTCTTTTTCATGCAGGAAGCTGAAAGTGGAGTTGCTCCAAGTTTTATGGAGGTTTACGTCCGTGGTCACCGTGGCCCTGATCCGGCGAACCCTGATGTGCTATGCAGCGAGGCGGCAAGGGAGAAAATGGTAAACAAGTTTGTATTTACGAATTAAATTGCATGTTTTGTGTCTAACTCCAACTCTAACTTCCTTTGCAGAATGCATATGGGGAGGAAATGACTCAACGCCATGGGCCTGACTTCGACTGGATGCATTCAGACTTAGATGCCTCGGCGTTGTACCACAGTGGTGGGGGTAGAAAGCATGGTAGGTGAGGTGTTTGTGTTTGATTCGACGATTTCATTAACAAGAATGTGTCCACTTAATGGCTCAACTATGTGTATCATGCAGGTTTGACTTTGGCACCGGCGTTGTGGAGTATAACAGGACAATAGGTCAAGGGAAGGCATCGTCTTCGGGAGGGAGTTCTCGCTCCTCCAGGTCTGCTCGAGAGGCTCAGCTGGAGGAGGAGACTCGGGCAGCACAGGAGCAGGCTCGAGCAGCACAGGTGTAACACCCACTATGAAATTTGCTAGAAATAATACCAATAGAGAAACAATTTCTCTTTATGTGAGTTTGATCTTTATGCATCATCCCATGTGAACACCATTTTTAAAACAATTAAGAAAAATATATACTACTAAATTATACATCATGCTGGGATTTTGTTGTGAGTGCATTATTTGTGACAATATAAAAATAACATTAAAAATATATATGTTAAAGTCCAAAGTGGAATTTAAATCCTAAAGGAAAATTCAAGAATCTAGAGAAAAGAGAAGAAAGCACTATATGGTATAAATAAAATAAACATGTAAATAAATATATTTTCCTCCATACTGAGATTTGAATCTATACAATTAACCTAGGTATGAACCTTACAACAAAAATTCAAAAGGGAATTTGAAATCTAAAATGAGAAAAGAAAAGAAAAATAAAAAAAAAAGAAGAAGAAAGAGAGCTAACGCTGGGTTCAGATTGTGCATTTGGCCCACTAACTCCATCCCTCATGCGGCCCATCAGAGGGGATCGGCGCCGACAGTGGGGCCCCACTGGTCATCCACTGGCAACCGTGCACCAGGCGCATACTCGTTTTCCTCCTCGCTGACGGCTGGGGCCCTCGCGTCATCACCTAGCTCTCACGATCTCCGGTGCCTCGCCGGGTGGATCGGATCGGTGCGCGCGCTGACTCCGCTTCTTCGCGCTCAACCCGCGTCGCTCGCCATTCGCCCCAGTGCGCGTGCTCGCCACTAGCTCTCTGCCATCCGGGTTCTACTGGGTATCCCTCATCCCATAGCGGCTACCCACCTCCGCTCGTTGCGGAATCACGCCGCCATGACCACGCCGTCCGCACTCCAGGTACCAGCGACTTTTCCGGGATTCCGTTCGACGCCTTCGGCTGCGCCTCAACCCCTATATAGCTTGGCCAAACTCTCTCCTCTATCCCCCTTATCCACCGACACCGAGAGCCATTACCGTAGAAATTCGTCGCTGTGCCTTCGTAGACCGCCGCCGCGGGGAAACCTCGAGCCCAGTGCGGCGCGGCTCTTGGAGGGTGATCCTCTGGGGTCACTAGGAGCCGTGGTGTGTTGTGAGCTTGTGGACGGGGGCGATTCGTGCGCCAGCAGGTGGAATTGCTCGTCGGAACGGGGAGGCATCACCGTCGACCGCCTTCTACCGTGGACAGGTATCTCCGCGGCAAAATCAGTGGTATAACCTACCCCATCGCATTCACCGTTCTCTGGGGATCGTGTAGATGCACACCATTTAGCCATAGGAGCCCTGGTGCCGCAAACCTGATGTTCGCCGGTGTGTCGCCACCGCGGTCAGACGCGCGCCGCCGTGTGGGTACCGCCGATGGGAGAGGATGAGCGCCTGCAGTTGATCGGGAAACAAACGGCCAGGATTAGAACTTGGCGTACCGCTTGGGTTGAATAGGCATAACCGTCCGATCGTGATCCAGTGACGGTGAGTCAATCTCAGAAAATAAGATCGGGACCGTTGATCTACCCATCAACGGTCTGTTTGCGTATGAGGCCGTCGGGGTATCCGGACCGTGGGATCGAAATCATGCAGTCAGCTTTGCATACCGATTCGGGGTATTGTAGGTCTAATCGTGGACGTAGAATTCTAATCTGACGGCTCAGATTCACCGATACCCCTTCGCGGGTCAGATTTATTAAAGAAACCCTCACCTTTTAGGGAATCAACTCGCCGTCCAGAGCAATAGTGCTCTGAGTCTAAGGATTAGTTGTATAATAGCCCCTGGGTTTATCTGGATTTGAGGCCCAGTCCAGTGCCATGATAAACTGAATAAATAAATTGGAAAATAGGTTTTTAATATAAAAATAATTACTAGAACTTTATAAATTCATAGAAAATTCATACTAACTCCAAATTAATCCATTCCAGTTCCTAAAATTTTGTAATTTGATTCTCTATCACTTAGAGTCTCTGTTTTATCATGACAACAGTAAGAAAATTAATCCCACACTTAATCCTATTTTAAACACATAAAACCTTTGAAAATCCATAACTTAAATTCTATAACTCCAAAAATTATGATTCCTGTTCCTAAAATTTTATTTTAATGTGTAGATTATTACTGTGTATTTTATTTATATGTTTGGTGCAATGTTAATTTCTCTATATGCATTGTGCTTGTTTGTATTGTGGCGAGTAGAAGAGCTCGTGACCGAGGATCCTGGTGAGCAGCAGGTTGAAGTAGCTGAGCAGGAGCTCATTGAAGGCAAGTTGCGCCCTTGACCACTTTTTACCCAATAATGTTCTTTAATATCACTTATTCATGCATAGGTTAATTTTGATGGGACCCAATAGGTCACCCTAGATTGTTTATCTCATTACCTTGTTTACCCCTGACTCACTTGGGTAGTTTGCTATTGCTTTACATGGTTTTGGGATAATCATTTATTACCTCTATGTTCCAATTCTTTTGTTATTCTATTTATGTTCATGTTATGATCATTAATGTTAATTGGAACATAGAGCTTAACTTGAGTAACACGTGCCACCACAAGGGTTTAATGGGACGCCCTTGGCTGATTAATTAGGAAAGCTAGTGGAAGACTACCTTACCCGAAAGGGGCAAGGGCAGTAGGGGAGTAGTCAGTGTAGGGAGGTCCTTGCTTGATTTTGCTGCGATGGCGGTCAGGCAAGAACCCTGCATTGGAACTTCCTATAAACTGTAGCGGGTTTTCGGAAGCTAGTGGAACTTTGTAAAGGCCTCGTAGTGTTGCCCTGCCGCGCTTCCTAGGTAGAGGTGTATGGGATTCGCGACCCCTTGGCAGATGGGTAGCATGACTTGTGGGTAAAGGGTACAACCTCTACAGAGTGTAAAACTGGTATACTAGCCGAGCTCACGGTCATGAGCAGCTCAGGACTCTCTGATGTTAATTATGGAACTTAAATTCAATTTTGTCATTTGCATTGCATGGGTTTATTATTAATTTATTCTATTACTTTATTTATGGTTTGGTATTTACTTACACTTAGTAATTGCTAATAAAATTTTGACCAACTACTTAAAAGCAATGCTCAGCTTTAAACCCTATCATTGATTAGCCTTACACATCACATGAACTCACACCTTTGTGAGTTTATGTCCACTGGTTCCCCACAACTTCTTGAGCTATGATCGTATGTGAGCTCACTCTTGCTGTCTCACCCCCCCCCACAGGAGAAGAGCAGGTGGATCAGGAGGAGCCACAAGGCGAGGAGTATGATCTGATCTAGGTGGCGTTTCTCAGTTGACATTGGCGCCAACGATCCTTAGTTCGTTTTACTTTTACCTTTTATTTTGTAATAAGTCTTCCGCTATGTAATAAGTACTCTGATGTTTTATGACATTTATCTCTATACACTCTGTTATTATATATGTTGTCTTCTTGGCGCATGTTTGAGATGCACCTGGCTTTGTTCCTTAAAGCCGGGTGTGACAGAAGTGGTATCAGAGGAAATGTTGACTGTAGGACGAGACCTAGATAGAAATGGACGAACCCTTTCCTACTTACCTTACTCTGACTCATTCTATACTTATCTCATCTTGATCTTGTCTCACCTTCTGCTAATCTACTCTGGTTAATCTTATCTTTTGTACTCTAAGACAAGATGGATTTCACACCTTGGAATCCTACCACTATGATCTTTTTAAGATATAGGGAACCTAAGACAAAATTTAAAACTATTTTCGTTAAAAATGTTGTTTGATTGTGCTGATGCTAAATGCCTGATTTGCTTCTTTGATTGATTGAATTATTAAAGATGGACATCTTAGTATGTACCACCATAAGGTAATAAATTAGCTATGGTAGGTAAAATATTAATCCGCTTAGCTAATAAATTCCCCAAAGTAACATGATTTGTAATTACCTGCCTTGTCTATTATCTTCTTACCATATGTATCTAACTCAGATGGTCAATACCAGGCGGGGTGGTGGAATTGATTTGCCTCCTAATCGACACACTCGGTGGATACATAGGCAACCCCAGCCACAACCTGCAGAGATGAATCCTCCTAATCCTCCACCAGGCGGAGTTGACCCACTGGTTGCTGCTCAGATGGCGGTGATGCAGCAAATGGCGGACACCATGGCAGATATGCGTGCACAGATGCAGCAAGAACGCCAGGAGATGCGTCAAGAAAGGGAAGATATACGACAGGAGTTGAGCCAGGAGCGAGAGGAGATACGCCAGGAAAGGAGGGCGCAACAACAGCAGCTGCAACAACAAATGCAACAACAACAACAACAGCAACAAGTACCACTGCCTCCACCTCCACCACCAGTTCCACCCCGAGATAAGCATAGGGAGTTCATGAGTCATAAGCCACCTACATTCGCAAGCTCTCCTGACCCACTGGACGCGGATGATTGGCTGAAGTCCGTTGAGAAGATGTTGAATATTGCACAATGCACTGACCGGGAGAAGGTCTTATATGCTTCTGGACGTCTGACAGGTCCCGCTGCTGACTGGTGGGATTCATATACTGCTGCCCACGATGCTGCTGATACTATTACTTGGGCAGAGTTCAGTACGCAGTTCAGGAACTACCATATTCCAGCTGGTATGATAAAGATCAAGAAGAAGGAGTTTCTGTCTTTGAAGCAAGGCAACATGTCAGTCAGCGAGTACAGAGACAAATTTATTCAGCTGTCGAGGTACGCTCTAGAGGAAGTTGCTGAGGATGAAAGAAAGCAGGAGCACTTTATTGAAGGACTTAATGGACCACTACAGTATGCACTGGTTGCACACACTTTTCCATCATTTCAGAGGCTGCTTGATAAGGCCCTGGCTATTGAACACAAGCGTGTTTAGCTGGGAGATTTGAAGAGAAAGGCTATATCTCAAGGACAAGGAAGCAGCAGTGTTCGTCCTCGCTACAGTTCACCACAGGGTACACTGACTCGACCAGGAGGACCGCGCCCAGTTCAGCAATCACCACTGAGGACTCCACCTCCTCGACAGGCTACCCCTACTGGCACCCCGACGAAGTTTTCAGGACAGAGTCCAGGCACTACTTGTTTCAAGTGTGGGAAGACTGGTCATTATGCAAATGTCTGCCCACAGAGGATTGCTACTACTCTAGTTCAGAACAGGCAGCAAACTCCAGGATCTAGCAAGGGATATTCTATTGCCAAAGTTAATCAAATCAGCGTTGATGCTACTCCGGATGGTGGGGACCTCATACTTGGTATGTTTTATGTTAATGCAATTCCTGCAACCATATTATTTGATTCTGGAGCTACACATTCATTCATGTCTGCTAGATATGCCAACACAAATGAAATACCACTGCTAAATATGAGAAAACCCATGATAGTAATTACACCTAAAGGGCCTATTGAGGCGAATCAAATGACACGTAGATTGACATTGACCATTATGGGTAGAGAATTTGGAGCTACTGTTATAATATTAGAGTCAAGCAGTATAGATCTGATCCTTGGTATGTCATGGCTAAGGAAGGCAAAGGCCGTTATAGCATGTGGTAGAGGTACCGTAGAACTCACTACCACTAAAGGAGAAAGATTTCAGGTTAATATTGCAGTAACCTCCTCACCCATGCGTGCAATGTTCTTCATACCTGAGGAGTTTGTTGGTGACAACATCCGTGTGGTTAGAGATTTTCCGGATGTCTTTCCAGAGGAGTTACCAGGGATGCCACCTGATAGAGAAGTTGAGTTTGTTATCGATCTCTTACCTGGAACCGCCCCTATTTCTAAACGGCCATATAGGATGTCCGTAGAGGAGTTGAAGGAACTTAAGAAGCAGTTAACTGAGTTACAAGGGGCTAGGTACATTCGTCCGAGTTCCTCACAGTGGGGAGCACCGGTTCTGTTTCTACAGAAGAAGGATGGATCACAAAGAATGTGTGTGGATTATAGATCTCTTAACGATGTTACTGTGAAGAACAAGTATCCGTTACCCCATATTGAGGATTTGTTTGATCAAATGAGAAGTGTCAAGACAGCTTTGATCAATTGAAGAAGAGATTGATGTCGCCACCAGTATTGGTTATGCCGGACTTACAGAAAGGATTTGATATTTATTGTGATGCATGTGGCCAAGGCTTAGGATGTGTGCTCATGCAGGAAGGACATGTGATTGCCTATGCATCTCGTCAGTTACGGAAACATGAATTGAACTACCCCACGCATGACTTGGAATTGGCAGCCGTTGTGCATGCGCTTAAGATTTGGAGACATTATATCATGGGGACCAAGTGCCAAGTGTACACGGATCATAAGAGTCTGAAGTATATATTCACTCAGAAGGATCTCAACCTTAGGCAACGCCGTTGGTTGGAGCTTATTAAGGATTACGATTTGGAAATTCACTATCACCCGGGCAAGGCAAATTTGGTTGCAGATGCCTTGAGTCGCAAGGAGCATGTTCATTCAGCTATTGTTTCCCAGCTACCCGATGAGATTGTTGAGGATTTCAGGAGACTTAACCTGGGGATAGTTGCTCATACTGAAGGAGTTACTATTGATGTGGAACCTACTTTGGAGCAAGAAATCCGCAAAGGTCAACTTGACGATGCTAAAATAAAAGAGATTAAGGATCTGATTACTGAAGGTCGAGTTCCGGAATTTACGGAAGATGAGCAAGGCACTGTATGGTTCAAGGACAGGATGTGTGTTCTTGATATTGAAAGCCTTCGAGAGACTATATTGAAAGAGGCCCATGATTCGGATTATTCTATTCATCCTGGTAGTACTAAGATGTATCAGGATTTGAAGCAGAAATATTGGTGGTATGGATTGAAAAGAGATGTGGCTGCACATGTGGCTATGTGCGATGTATGTCAAAGAGTTAAGGCTGAACATCAGAGGCCAGCTAGACTATTGCATCCACTGAAGATAACCGAGTGGAAGTGGGAAGAGATTGGTATGGATTTCATTACTGGATTGCCTCGCACCTAGAAAGGATATGATGCTATATGGGTGATTATGGATAGATTGACTAAAGTGGCTCACTTTATTCCCGTAAAGACTACATATAAAGGTTCTCAGCTAGCAGAGTTATATATGGCTCGGATTGTGTGTTTGCATGGAGTGCCAAAGAAGATCGTGTCTGATCGAGGTTCACAGTTTACCTCAAGATTTTGGAGAAGCTTTCATGAGAATATGAGTACGAAGTTGAATTTTAGTACAGCTTATCACCCTCAGACTGATGGACAGACTGAAAGGACTAATCAAGTATTGGAAGATATGTTGAGAGCTTGTGCACTTCAGCATGGAGGAAGTTGGGATAAAAGTCTACCTTATGCTGAATTCTCATATAATAATAGCTATCAGGCCAGTCTGAAGATGTCACCTTTTGAAGCTTTATATGGGAGGAAGTGCAGGACTCCTTTGTATTGGGATCAGACTGGAGAGAGACAGTTCTTTGGGCCTGAATTGATTCAAGAAGCAGAAGAACAAGTTCGTATAATTCGAGAGAATTTGAGAGTGGCTCAAACCAGGCAAAAGAGCTACGCAGATAATAGAAGAAGACCACTGGAATTTGAAGAAGGAGATTATGTGTACCTCAAGGTGTCACCACTTCGTGGAATGAGGAGATTCAAAGTTAAGGGCAAATTGTCCCCTCGCTACATTGGACCATTCTTGATCTTTAGGCGAGTTGGGGAGATGGCATACCAACTTGAGTTACCTGCTAGTCTATCGGATGTGCATAATGTGTTCCACGTATCTCAACTTAAGAAGTGTCTCCGTGTCCCTGAGGAACAGTTACCCATGGAAGAGCTTAGTGTTCAAGGTGATTTTACTTACACGGAGTATCCGATCAAGATTTTGGATATTTTGACTCGAGTTACACGAAATAAGGTGATAAAGATGTGCAAAGTCCAATGGAGTCACCACGGTGAAGATGAAGCAACGTGGGAGAGAGAAGAAGAGCTTCGCATAGATTTTCCCCACCTTTTCTCTAGTTCTTCTTAAATCTCGAGGACGAGACTATTTTTAAGGGGGGGTAGGATTTGTAACACCCACTATGTAATTTGCTAGAAATAATACCAATAGAGAAACAATTTCTCTTTATGTGAGTTTGATCTTTATGCATCATCCCATGTGAACACCATTTTTAAAACAATTAAGAAAAATATATACTACTAAATTATACATCATGCTGGGATTTTGTTGTGAGTGCATTATTTGTGACAATATAAAAATAACATTAAAAATATATATGTTAAAGTCCAAAGTGGAATTTAAATCCTAAAGGAAAATTCAATAATCTAGAGAAAAGAGAAGAAAGCACTATA
This sequence comes from Zea luxurians, assembly GCA_029449295.1. Taxonomy (NCBI): domain Eukaryota; kingdom Viridiplantae; phylum Streptophyta; class Magnoliopsida; order Poales; family Poaceae; genus Zea; species Zea luxurians. The sequence goes on from JAOPSE010000024.1 coordinate 17,758,178, forward strand.
TGGTATAAATAAAATAAACATGTAAATAAATATATTTTCCTCCATACTGAGATTTGAATCTATACAATTAACCTAGGTATGAACCTTACAACAGAAATTCAAAAGGGAATTTGAAATCTAAAATGAGAAAAGAAAAGAAAAATAAAAAAAGAAGAAGAAAGAGAGCTAACGCTGGGTTCAGATTGTGCATTTGGCCCACTAACTCCATCCCTCACGCGGCCCATCAGAGGGGATCGGCGCCGACAGTGGGGCCCCACTGGTCATCCACTGGCAACCGTGCACCAGGCGCATACTCGTTTTCCTCCTCGCTGACGGCTGGGGCCCTCGCGTCATCACCTAGCTCTCACGATCTCCGGTGCCTCGCCGGGTGGATCGGATCGGTGCGCGCGCTGACTCCGCTTCTTCGCGCTCAACCCGCGTCGCTCGCCATTCGCCCCAGTGCGCGTGCTCGCCACTAGCTCTCTGCCATCCGGGTTCTATTGGGTATTTCTCATCCCATAGCGGCTACCCACCTCCGCTCGTTGCGGAATCACGCCGCCATGACCGCGCCGTCCGCACTCCAGGTACCAGCGACTTTTCCGGGATTCCGTTCGACGCCTTCAGCTGCGCCTCAACCCCTATATAGCTTGGCCAAACTCTCTCCTCTACCCCCCTTATCCACCGACACCGAGAGCCATTACCGTAGAAATTCGTCGTCGTGCCTTCGTAGACCGCCGCCGCGGGAAACCTCGAGCCCAGTGCGGCGCGGCTCTTGGAGGGTGATCCTCTGGGGTCACTAGGAGCCGTGGTGTGTTGTGAGCTTGTGGACGGGGGCGATTCGTGCGCCAGCAGGTGGAATTGCTCGTCGGAACGGGGAGGCATCACCGTCGACCGCCTTCTACCGTGGACAGGTATCTCCGCGGCAAAATCAGTGGTATAACCTACCCCATCGCATTCACCGTTCTCTGGGGATCGTGTAGATGCACACCATTTAGCCATAGGAGCCCTGGTGCCGCAAACCTGATGTTCGCCGGTGTGTCGCCACCGCGGTCAGACGCGCGCCGCCGTGTGGGTACCGCCGATGGGAGAGGATGAGCGCCTGCCGTTGATCGGGAAACGAACGGCCAGGATTAGAACTTGGCGTACCGCTTGGGTTGAATAGGCATAACCGTCCGATCGTGATCCAGTGACGGTGAGTCAATCTCAGAAAATAAGATCGGGACCGTTGATCTACCCATCAACGGTCTGTTTGCGTATGAGGCCGTCGGGGTATCCGGACCGTGGGATCGAAATCATGCGGTCAGCTTTGCATACCGATTCGGGGTATTGTAGGTCTAATCGTGGACGTAGAATTCTAATCTGACGGCTCAGATTCACCGATACCCCTTCGCGGGTCAGATTTATTAAAGAAACCCTCACCTTTTAGGGAATCAACTCGCCGTCCAGAGCAACAGTGCTCTGAGTCTCAGGATTAGTTGTAGAATAGCCCCTGGGTTTATCTGGATTTGAGGCCCAGTCCAGTGCCATGATAAACTGAATAAATAAATTGGAAAATAGGTTTTTAATATAAAAATAATTACTAGAACTTTATAAATTCATAGAAAATTCATACTAACTCCAAATTAATCCATTCCAGTTCCTAAAATTTTGTAATTTGATTCTCTATCACTTAGAGTCTCTGTTTTATCATGACAACAGTAAGAAAATTAATCCCACACTTAATCCTATTTTAAACACATAAAACCTTTGAAAATCCATAACTTAAATTCTATAACTCCAAAAATTATGATTCCTGTTCCTAAAATTTTATTTTAATGTGTAGATTATTACTGTGTATTTTATTTATATGTTTGGTGTAATGTTAATTTCTCTATATGCACTGTGCTTGTTTGTATTGTGGCGAGTAGAAGAGCTCGTGACCGAGGATCCTGGTGAGCAGCAGGTTGAAGTAGCTGAGCAGGAGCTCATTGAAGGCAAGTTGTGCCCTTGACCACTTTTTACCCAATAATGTTCTTTAATATCACTTATTCATGCATAGGTTAATTTTGATGGGACCCAATAGGTCACCCTAGATTGTTTATCTCATTACCTTGTTTACCCCTGACTCACTTGGGTAGTTTGCTATTGCTTTACATGGTTTTGGGATAATCATTTATTACCTCTATGTTCCAATTCTTTTGTTATTCTATTTATGTTCATGTTATGATCATTAATGTTAATTGGAACATAGAGCTTAACTTGAGTAACACGTGCCACCACAAGGGTTTAATGGGACGCCCTTGGCTGATTAATTAGGAAAGCTAGTGGAAGACTACCTTACCCGAAACGGGGCAAGGGCAGTAGGGGAGTAGTCAGTGTAGGGAGGTCCTTGCTTGATTTTGCTGCGATGGCGGTCAGGCAAGAACCCTGCATTGGAACTTCCTATAAACTGTAGCGGGTTTTCGGAAGCTAGTGGAACTTTGTAAAGGCCTCGTAGTGTTGCCCTGCCGCGCTTCCTAGGTAGAGGTGTATGGGATTCGCGACCCCTTGGCAGATGGGTAGCATGACTTGTGGGTAAAGGGTACAACCTCTGCAGAGTGTAAAACTGGTATACTAGCCGAGCTCACGGTCATGAGCAGCTCAGGACTCTCTGATGTTTAAATTATGGAACTTAAATTCAATTTTGTCATTTGCATTGCATGGGTTTATTATTAATTTATTCTATTACTTTATTTATGGTTTGGTATTTACTTACACTTAGTAATTGCTAATAAAATTTTGACCAACTACTTAAAAGCAATGCTCAGCTTTAAACCCTATCATTGATTAGCCTTACACATCACATGAACTCACACCTTTGTGAGTTTATGTCCACTGGTTCCCCACAACTTGTTGAGCTATGATCGTATGCGAGCTTACTCTTGCTGTCTCACACCCCCCCCCCCCACAGGAGAAGAGCAGGTGGATCAGGAGGAGCCACAAGGCGAGGAGTATGATCTGATCTAGGTGGCGTTTCTCAGTTGACATTGGCGCCAACGATCCTTAGTTCGTTTTACTTTTACCTTTTATTTTGTAATAAGTCTTCCGCTATGTAATAAGTACTCTGATGTTTTATGACATTTATCTCTATACACTCTGTTATTATATATGTTGTCTTCTTAGCGCATGTATGAGATGCTGTAACACTCAAGTTGTATACCAAGAGTAATAAAGAGAGTTCCTCATTTTGTGTGTTTCATTTGCATCATAAAAAGAGCACCTATGTAATTGAGAGTGACTAAATAAAACAATTATGCTAAAATAAAGAAAAAGTGCATTTGTTGGAGTTTTATGTGTTGTGCATTAAATAAAACCATGAGGATAAAAATAATAGGGTATTAATTATTTGAAGCTTGATTTAACCCTAAACTTGAAATTAGGGTTTTGAAAATAAGGAAAAGAGAAGAGATAGGAAAATATAAATAAAATGTATAAATAATTATCTTCAGTCTTAGTATTTCTAATGGCAAAAATAGAGTTTATAAAAGAGGATCCACAAAAGTTTGAACTAATTCAAATTTGGTTTGAAAATATAGAAAATAGAAAGAAAAATGAAAAAGAAAAAGATAAAAACCTTACCTGGGCTCTCTTCCTCAATTCTCGGCCTACCTCACTTCGGATCCGTGCTGCCCATCTTCTATACGCGCGCGCGGCCACTTCTCTCTCGCTGCGTTGCGGGTCCCGTTTGTCAGCCTCGCCGCCTCCTCCACATGCGCGCGCGGCCGACTTCTCACTCTCGCTGCGGGGTGGGACCCACTCGACAGACCCTCCCTCGCGCCCGCGCGCTCGATCTCCTCCCCTCCACTGGCGCGTGGGCCAGGCGCGTCAGCCCTCGCTTGTCAACAGACTCCGCGCGCCCCGCGTCGACCTCGCCGGAGATCTCGGGCGGGCGGCGTCGTGCGTTGACGAGTCCCACGGATACAAATAGCCAACCCATCGGTGGCACCCGGTGTCCACCTCACCCAGCCGCCGGAGCCGTAGAACCAGAGAGAGAGAGTAGGGGAGGTTGCGCGGTGCCGCCGCGGGGGAATCTCCGATTCAATCGTCGTCCGCACCGTCGAGGGTGCCTGGGGTCTTCCTCGAGCTCGGGGGAAAGCTGCCGTGGCCGCTTCACCAAGGATTGGGCGCTTGTGGTGCCGGAATTGCTCACCGGAGCTCGGCATCCGCCGTTCACCGTGGGCAGTCGTCTCTGCGCCATTATCGACGGTGAGTTCTCCTCCATGCGGTTCGCCTTGTCCTCTAGATCGTGTGGTACCTTTTAATTTGGGTTTGGCGCTCGGGGGGACCGGATTTCGCGAGCTCCGGTGAACCCGTCGCCGTGTGGTGGCTGCGCCGTCGCGCTCGGCAGCCAGGGGAGAAGAAGGCTTACGCGCCGTCGATATCCCAGGGGACGGCTGAGATTAGAGTTAGTGTACCCCTTCGTCACGTTGCTCGGGTACCGTCGATCTCAGATCTAATGGATGGGGTTAGATCTAGCATAATTAAATCGCGATCGTTGAACTCAGATCCGACGGTGTAGATTATGTACCGTTTCGGCCGTGTGTGGATCTAATCGGGGCCGTTCGTTTGCGATCCATCGGCCGAGACTCGCCCATACCCCTTCGCGGGGCAGTTTTTCTAAAGAGCCCCCGCAGAATCATAAAACCAACCCGCCGTCCATTTGTCACTGTTCTCTGTGTCTAGGATATCTTGCGCAGAGACCCCTGAGTTTTCTGGAATTTGACGCCCAGTCCAGAGAGTATTAAAAACAGAGAAAATAATATTAGGAATTCATTTTTAATACAAAAACAAATCTAGAAACTTGTAAAATGCATAGAAAATTCATTTTAGCTCCAAATTGAGTCATTCCAATTCCTAAAATTTTGTAATAATATTCTCTATCATTTAGAATCACTGTTTGGACATGAACTCTATTAGAAAATTAATTTATCATCTAATCCTATTATAATCACCTTAAATCTTAGAAAATTCATAACTTAAATTCTATAACTCCAAATTCAGTGATTCCAGTTCCTATGATTTCATTTTAATGTGTAGATTTTTACTGTATATTTCATTCATCTGTTTGGTGTGATGTTGATTTTGGCTATACTATGTATGTATTGTGTTGATGCGAGTAGACGAGCAAGCCACTGTGGAAACTGAGGTTCAACAAGTAGAAGTAGCTGAGCAGGAGCTCATTTCAGGCAAGTTGTGCCCTTGATCACTTACTTTTCCCAGCCATGTTCTTATTAATTTTAATGATCTGCATAGGTTAATTTTGATGGGACCCTTTATGTACCCCAGTTTTGATTACCTCTATACCTTGTTCACCCCTGGAATATTTTTGGGTAGTACTTGCTATTGCTTTATGTGGATTGGGTATGGAGATTCATTATTCATGATTATTCTGTTATTATCTTGTTATTATTGCTGTTCATGTTAAGATCATTAAATTAATGGGAACATGGAGCGACCACCCGGGAAAACAGTGCTACCACAAGGGTTTAATGGGACGCCCTTGGCTGACTAATTAGGAAAGCTAGTGGAAGACTACCTTACCCGAAAGGGGCAAGGGCAGTAGGGGAGAGGTTAGTGCGGGGAGGTCCCTGGTTGATTTTGCTGTGATGGCGGTCAGCCAGGAACCCTGTACTGGATCTTCCTATAAACTGTAGCGGGTTTTCGGAAGCTAGTGGAACTTTGTAAAGGCCTCGTAGTGGATCCCTAGCCATTCACCTCGGTAGTGTCTAAGGGCCTTGCAAACCCAGGCGACATGGGATACACGACTTGTGGGTAAAGATGCGCAACCTCTGCAGAGTGTAAAACTAGTATACTAGCCGTGCTCACGGTCAAGAGCGGCTCGGACCCTCACATGATTAACTATGGAACTTAAGTTTAATTTGACATTTGCATCGCATTTGGGATTATTTTACTATTACTGTTCTTTATTATTATTAAGGTTTGGTATTTACTTACACTTAGTAATTGCTAATAAAATTTTGACCAACTTATAAAAGCAATGCTCAGCCTCAGCCTTTATTTTATTGATCAGCCTTACACTTCATGAACTCCCACCTTTGGTGAGTTCATGCCACATTATTCCCCACGACTTGTTGAGCTATGAACGTATGTGAGCTCACTCTTGCTGTCTCACACCCCCCCCACAGGAGAAGAGCAGGTGGTTGAAGAGGAGCTGCCTAACACTGAGGAGTTCGATCTGATCTAGGTGGCGTTTCTCAGTCGACATTGGCGCCGACGATCCTTAGTTCGTTTTATATTTATCTTTATTTTGTAATAAGACTTCCGCTATGTAATAATTACTCTGATGTTTTATGACATTTATCTCTATACACTCTGTTATTATATATGTTGTCTTCTTGGCGCATGTATGAGATGCACCCGGCTTTGTTCTTTAAAACCGGGTGTTACAGAAGTGGTATCAGAGCAAATGTTGACTGTAGGACGAAACCTAGATAGACTGGACAAACCCTTACCTACTTATCTCATTCTGATTCATTCTACACTCACCTTACTCTGATTCTTTCTACACTTATCTTGATCCTGTCTCACCTTCTACTGTTCTACTCTGGTCATTCTTATCTTTTCTACTCTTAGACAAGATGGATTTCAAACCTTGGAATCCCTACTCCTATGACATTTTAAGAGATAGGAGGCCTAAGACCAAATCAAAACTATTTTCTATATTTAAAAATGTTGTTTGATTGTTATGATGAAAAATGTCTGATTTGCTTCTTTGATTGATTGAATTATTATAGATGGACATCTTAGCATGTACCAACATAAGGTATCGAATTAGCTATAGTAGGTGAAATATTAATCTACGTAGCTAATAAATCCCCCAAAGTAACATGATTGTAATTACTGCCTTGTCTACTGCTCTTTCCTACCATATGTATCTAACTCAGATGGTCAATACCAGGAGGGGTGGTGGAATTGACTTGCCTCCTAACCAACACACTCGAAGACAACCTCAGCCACAGCCTGCAGGGATGAATCCTCCTAATCCTCCACCAGGCGGAGTTGACCCACTGGTTGCTGCTCAGATGGCTGTGATGCAGCAAATGGCAGACACTATGGCTGATATGCGTGCCCAGATGCAGCAAGAACGCCAAGAGATGCGTCAGGAAAGAGAGGACATACGCCAGGAGTTGCGCCAGGAGCGAGATGAGATACGCCAGGAAAGGAGGGCGCAACAACAACAGCTTCAACAACAGCAACAGCAGCAACAAGTGCCATTGCCTCCACCACCACCACCAGTTCTACCTCGTGATAAGCACCGGGAGTTTATGAGTCACAAGCCACCGACCTTCGCCAGCTCGCCAGATCCACTTGATGCAGACGATTGGTTGAAGTCAATTGAGAAGATGCTGAATATTGCACAATGCACTGATCGGGAGAAGGTCTTATATGCTTCTGGACGTCTGACTGGTCCTGCTGCTGACTGGTGGGATTCTTATACTGCTGCCCATGATGCTGCGGATACTATTACTTGGGCAGAGTTTAGTACACAATTCAGGAACTACCATATTCCAGCTGGGATGATAAAGATTAAGAAGAAGGAGTTTCTGTCGCTGAAGCAAGGAAGTATGTCAGTCAGCGAGTACCGCGACAAGTTTATTCAGTTATCCAGATATGCCCCTGAAGAAGTTGCTGAAGACGAGAGGAAGCAGGAGCATTTTATTGAAGGACTTAATGGACCACTGCAGTATGCTCTAGTAGCACACACATTTCCATCATTTCAGAGACTGTTGGATAAGGCCCTGGCTATTGAACACAAGCGTGTTCAGTTGGGAGATTTGAAGAGGAAGGCTATCTCACAGGGACAGGGTAGCAGCAGTGTTCGTCCTCGCTACAGTTCACCCCAGAGTACACCGACTCGACCCGGAGGACCACGCCCAGTTCAGCAATCACCACTGAGGACTCCACCTCCTCGACAGGCTACTCCCACGGGCACCCCGACGAAGTTTGCAGGACAGAGCCCGGGCACTCAATGTTTCAAGTGTGGGAAGATTGGTCACTATGCAAATGTCTGCCCACAGAGGATTGCTACTACTCCAGCTCAGAACAAGCAACAGACCCCTAGCAAGGGATATTCTATAGCCAGGGTGAATCAAGTCAGCGTTGATGATACTCCTGATGGTGGGGACCTCGTGATTGGTATGTTTTATGTTAATACAATTCCTGCAACAATATTATTTGATTCTGGTGCTACACATTCATTCATGTCTGCTCGTTATGCCAACACAAATGAAATACCACTGCTAAACATGAGAAAACCCCTGATAGTAATTACACCTAAAGGGCCTGTTGAGGCGAATCAAATGACACGTAGATTGACATTAACCATTATGGGGAGAGAATTTGGAGCTACTGCTATAATATTAGAGTCAAGCAGTATAGATCTGATCCTTGGTATGTCATGGCTAAGAAGGGCAAAGGCCGTTATAGCATGTGGTAGAGGTACCATAGAACTCACTACCACTAAAGGAGAAAGATTTCAAGTTAATATTGCAGTAACCTCCTCATCCATGCGTGCAATGTTCTTTATGCCTGAGGAGTTTGTTGGCGACAACATCCGGGTGGTTAGAGATTTTCCGGACGTCTTCCCAGAGGAGTTGCCAGGGATGCCACCTGATAGAGAAGTTGAGTTTGTTATTGATCTCCTACCTGGAACCGCCCCTATTTCTAAACGGCCATATAGAATGTCCGTAGAGGAGTTGAAGGAACTGAAGAAGCAGTTAACGGAGTTACAAGAGGCTGGTTACATTCGTCCGAGTTCCTCACCTTGGGGAGCACCGGTGTTATTTGTGCAGAAGAAGGATGGATCGCAACGGATGTGTGTGGATTATAGATCTCTTAATGATGTTACGGTAAAGAACAAGTATCCGTTGCCCCGTATTGAGGATTTATTTGATCAGATGTGAGGTGCTAGAGTATTCTCGAAGATTGATCTCCGATCCGGTTACCATCAGATGAGGATTAGGCCATCGGATATTCCTAAGACGACTTTCTCGACTCGATATGGATTATATGAGTTTACTGTTATGTCGTTTGGACTAACCAATGCACCAGCTTACTTCATGAATTTGATGAATAAGGTGTTTATGGAGTATTTGGACAGGTTCGTCGTGGTGTTCATCGACGATATTCTTATCTATTCTAAGAATGAGAGTGACCATGAAGAACATCTAAGGTTGGTGCTACAGAAGCTTCGAGATAATCAACTCTATGCTAAGTTCAGCAAGTGCGAGTTCTGGATTGGCGAAGTGCCATTTCTTGGTCATATTATTTCTAATGGAGGAATATCAGTGGATCCTGCTAAGGTCAAGGAGATTATGGAGTGGAGAGTGCCCACTACAGTTACGGAGATTCGGAGTTTCTTGGGACTCACAGGATATTATCGGAGATTTATTGAAGGATTTTCTAAGATTGCTAAGCCCATGACATCGCTTTTGGAGAAAGGAAGAGAATTCAAGTGGGATGAGAAGTGCCAAGAAAGCTTTGATCAATTGAAGGAAAGATTGATGTCACCACCAGTATTGATTATGCCAGATCTGCAGAAGGGATTTGACATTTATTGTGATGCATGTGGCCAAGGACTTGGATGTGTGCTCATGCAAGATGGACATGTGATTGCCTATGCATCTCGTCAGTTGAGGAAGCATGAATTGAACTACCCCACTCATGACTTAGAGCTGGCAGCAGTTGTGCATGCACTGAAGATTTGGAGACACTACATTATGGGAACTAAGTGCCAAGTATACACGGATCATAAGAGTTTGAAGTATATATTCACTCAGAAGGATCTCAACCTGAGGCAACGCCGTTGGTTGGAGCTCATTAAGGATTATGACTTGGAGATTCACTACCACCCAGGCAAGGCGAATTTGGTTGCAGATGCCTTGAGTCGGAAAGAGCATGTTCACTCCGCTTTCGTTGTCCAGCTACCTGATGAATTGGCAAAAGACTTTGAGAGGCTCAACCTGGGAATTGTTACACATACGGAAGGAGTGACTATTGAATTGGAACCTACCTTGGAGCAAGAAATTCGTAAAGGTCAGGTTGGTGATGCCAAAATCCAGGAGATCAAGGATCTGATAACAGAGGGTAGAGGCCCGGAGTTCACAGAGGATGAACAAGGCACGATATGGTTCAAGAATCGGATCTGTGTTCCCGATATTGATAGTCTTCGGGAAACCATATTGAAGGAGGCACATGATTCAGTTTATTCAATCCACCCTGGGAGCACTAAGATGTATCAGGATTTGAAGCAAAAGTATTGGTGGTATGGACTAAAGAGAGATGTGGCTGCACATGTGGCTATGTGCGATGTATGCCAAAGAGTTAAGGCTGAACACCAGAGGCCAGCCGGACTATTGCACCCACTGAAGATACCTGAGTGGAAATGGGAAGAGATTGGCATGGACTTCATTGTTGGATTACCCCGCACGTCTGCTGGATATGATTCTATATGGGTGATTGTGGACAGGCTAACCAAAGTAGCCCACTTTATTCCAGTGAAGACCACTTATTCAGGAGCTAAGTTGGCAGAGTTGTACATGGCACGGATTGTATGCCTGCATGGTGTGCCAAAGAAGATTGTGTCAGATCGAGGATCACAGTTTACCTCTCGATATTGGAAGCAGTTGCACGAGTCATTGGATACGAGATTGAATTTTAGTTCGGCTTACCATCCCCAGACTGATGGGCAAACTGAGAGGACTAACCAAGTACTGGAAGATATGTTAAGAGCTTGTGCTCTTAAGCATGGTGGAAGTTGGGATAAGAGTCTACCGTATGCGGAGTTCTCATATAATAATAGCTATCAGGCCAGCTTGAAGATGTCACCGTTTGAGGCTTTGTATGGCAGAAAGTGCAGGACTCCCTTGTATTGGAATCAAACTGGTGAAAGGCAGTTGTTTGGACCTGAGATTATACAAGAAGCAGAGGAACAAGTCCAACAGATCAGGGAGAATTTGAGAACTGCACAGTCCAGGCAGAAAAGTTATGCTGATACCCGGAGAAGACTGCTTGAGTTTAAAGAGGGAGATTATGTCTATTTGAAGGTGTCACCACTCCGGGGTATGAGAAGGTTCAAAGTCAAAGGAAAGTTGTCCCCTCGCTTTATTGGACCCTTTTTAATCTTAAAGCGAGTGGGAGAAGTTGCATATCAATTGGAGTTACCGGATCATCTCGCGGATGTTCACGATGTCTTTCATGTATCTCAGCTGAAGAAATGCCTCAGGGTACCTGAAGAACAGTTACCAATGGAAGACCTCAGTGTTCAAGAGGATTTGACTTATGCTGAGTACCCCATCAAGATTTTGGATACTTTGACTCGAGTTACGAGGAGTAAAGTTATAAAGATGTGCAAAGTTCAATGGAGCCACCACGGTGAAGATGAAGCAACTTGGGAAAGAGAAGAAGAGCTTCGTATAGATTTTCCCCACCTTTTCTCTAGTTCTTCTTAAATCTCGAGGACGAGATTATTTTTAAGGGGGGTAGGATTTGTAACACTCAAGTTGTATACCAAGAGTAATAAAGAGAGTTCCTCATTTTGTGTGTTTCATTTGCATCATAAAAAGAGCACCTATGTAATTGAGAGTGACTAAATAAAACAATTATGCTAAAATAAAGAAAAAGTGCATTTGTTGGAGTTTTATGTGTTGTGCATTAAATAAAACCATGAGGATAAAATAATAGGGTATTAATTATTTGAAGCTTGATTTAACCCTAAACTTGAAATTAGGGTTTTGAAAATAAGGAAAAGAGAAGAGATAGGAAAATATAAATAAAATGTATAAATAATTATCTTCAGTCTTAGTATTTCTAATGGCAAAAATAGAGTTTATAAAAGAGGATCCACAAAAGTTTGAACTAATTCAAATTTGGTTTGAAAATATAGAAAATAGAAAGAAAAATGAAAAAGAAAAAGATAAAAACCTTACCTGGGCTCTCTTCCTCAATTCTCGGCCCACCTCACTTCGGATCCGTGCGGCCCATCTTCTATACGCGCGCGCGCGGCCACTTCTCTCTCGCTGCGTTGCGGGTCCCGTTTGTCAGCCTCGCCACCTCCTCCACATGCGCGCGCGGCCGACTTCTCACTCTCGCTGCGAGGTGGGACCCACTCGACAGACCCTCCCTCGCGCCCGCGCGCTCGATCTCCTCCCCTCCACTGGCGCGTGGGCCAGGCGCGTCAGCCCTCGCTTGTCAACAGACTCCGCGCGCCCTGCGTCGACCTCGCCGGAGATCTCGGGCGGGCGGCGTCGTGCGTTGACGAGTCCCACGGATACAAATAGCCAACCCATCGGTGGCACCCGGTGTCCACCTCACCCAGCCGCCGGAGCCGTAGAACCAGAGAGAGAGAGAGTAGGGGAGGTTGCGCGGTGCCGCCGCGGGGGAATCTCCGATTCAATCGTCGTCCGCACCGTCGAGGGTGCCTGGGGTCTTCCTCGAGCTCGGGGGAAAGCTGCCGTGGCCGCTTCACCAAGGATTGGGCGCTTGTGGTGCCGGAATTGCTCACCGGAGCTCGGCATCCGCCGTTCACCGTGGGCAGTCGTCTCTGCGCCATTATCGACGGTGAGTTCTCCTCCATGCGGTTCGCCTTGTCCTCTAGATCGTGTGGTACCTTTTAATTTGGGTTTGGCGCTCGGGGGGACCGGATTTCGCGAGCTCCGGTGAACCCGCCGCCGTGTGGTGGCTACGCCGTCGCGCTCGGCAGCTAGGGGAGAAGAAGGCTTACGCGCCGTCGATATCCCAGGGGACGGCTGAGATTAGAGTTAGTGTACCCCTTCGTCACGTTGCTCGGGTACCGTCGATCTCAGATCTAATGGATGGGGTTAGATCTAGCATAATTAAATCGCGATCGTTGAACTCAGATCCGACGGTGTAGATTATGTACCGTTTCGGCCGTGTGTGGATCTAATCGGGGCCGTTCGTTTGCGATCCATCGGCCGAGACTCGCCCATACCCCTTCGCGGGGCAGTTTTTCTAAAGAGCCCCCGCAGAATCATAAAACCAACCCGCCGTCCATTTGTCACTGTTCTCTGTGTCTAGGATATCTTGCGCAGAGACCCCTGAGTTTTCTGGAATTTGACGCCCAGTCCAGAGAGTATTAAAAACAGAGGAAATAATATTAGGAATTCATTTTTAATACAAAAACAAATCTAGAAACTTGTAAAATGCATAGAAAATTCATTTTAGCTCCAAATTGAGTCATTCCAATTCCTAAAATTTTGTAATAATATTCTCTATCATTTAGAATCACTGTTTGGACATGAACTCTATTAGAAAATTAATTTATCATCTAATCCTATTATAATCACCTTAAATCTTAGAAAATTCATAACTTAAATTCTATAACTCCAAATTCAGTGATTCCAGTTCCTATGATTTCATTTTAATGTGTAGATTTTTACTGTATATTTCATTCATCTGTTTGGTGTGATGTTGATTTTGGCTATACTATGTATGTATTGTGTTGATGCGAGTAGACGAGCAAGCCACTGTGGAAACTGAGGTTCAACAAGTAGAAGTAGCTGAGCAGGAGCTCATTTCAGGCAAGTTGTGCCCTTGATCACTTACTTTTCCCAGCCATGTTCTTATTAATTTTAATGATCTGCATAGGTTAATTTTGATGGGACCCTTTATGTACCCCAGTTTTGATTACCTCTATACCTTGTTCACCCCTGGAATATTTTTGGGTAGTACTTGCTATTGCTTTATGTGGATTGGGTATGGAGATTCATTATTCATGATTATTCTGTTATTATCTTGTTATTATTGCTGTTCATGTTAAGATCATTAAATTAATGGGAACATGGAGCGACCACCCGGGAAAACAGTGCTACCACAAGGGTTTAATGGGACGCCCTTGGCTGACTAATTAGGAAAGCTAGTGGAAGACTACCTTACCCGAAAGGGGCAAGGGCAGTAGGGGAGAGGTTAGTGCGGGGAGGTCCCTGGTTGATTTTGCTGCGATGGCGGTCAGCCAGGAACCCTGTACTGGATCTTCCTATAAACTGTAGCGGGTTTTCGGAAGCTAGTGGAACTTTGTAAAGGCCTCGTAGTGGATCCCTAGCCATTCACCTCGGTAGTGTCTAAGGGCCTTGCAAACCCAGGCGACATGGGATACACGACTTGTGGGTAAAGATGCGCAACCTCTGCAGAGTGTAAAACTAGTATACTAGCCGTGCTCACGGTCAAGAGCGGCTCGGACCCTCACATGATTAACTATGGAACTTAAGTTTAATTTGACATTTGCATCGCATTTGGGATTATTTTACTATTACTGTTCTTTATTATTATTAAGGTTTGGTATTTACTTACACTTAGTAATTGCTAATAAAATTTTGACCAACTTATAAAAGCAATGCTCAGCCTCAGCCTTTATTTTATTGATCAGCCTTACACTTCATGAACTCCCACCTTTGGTGAGTTCATGCCACATTATTCCCCACGACTTGTTGAGCTATGAACGTATGTGAGCTCACTCTTGCTGTCTCACACCCCCCCCCACAGGAGAAGAGCAGGTGGTTGAAGAGGAGCTGCCTAACACTGAGGAGTTCGATCTGATCTAGGTGGCGTTTCTCAGTCGACATTGGCGCCGACGATCCTTAGTTCGTTTTATATTTATCTTTATTTTGTAATAAGACTTCCGCTATGTAATAATTACTCTGATGTTTTATGACATTTATCTCTATACACTCTGTTATTATATATGTTGTCTTCTTGGCGCATGTATGAGATGCACCCGGCTTTGTTCTTTAAAACCGGGTGTTACAGATGCACCTGGCTTTGTTCCTTAAAGCCGGGTGTGACAACAGGAGCAGGCTCGAGCAGCGCAGGAGCAAGTTGGACAGCTGACGCAATATATGGCTTCTTATTTTCAGGTAATTCGTCTATCTCATCACGTGTCGTCATTGAATTCAAAGTATAATGTTGCGATTCTAACGTTTCATCCATTTGCAGGAAATGACTACTTGACTCGGGCCTGATATGAACTTGCCCGCTTTTCGCCCTCCCCAGGTAACACTATCTGAACACTTCAATTCCATAGCAACCCTTTTTTTATTATCAAAAATGGCTCGCGGGCACAAGGATGGGGACAGTGGCCAGGACAAGCTCCAGCGTCGCAGCCACAGTGGACCGGTGTTGGGTGGACGCAGGCACCTCCAGGCACTTGGACGCCTCCACCACCCCAAGGACCGGCGGGCTCTCAGCCATTTCAAGCATGGATGGCACCGCCACCGATGGGGTGGGTGCCACCACCTCAGGGGTGCCAGCACAACAGTACTCGTGGATGCATGCACAGCCTCCTCATCACCATGGATCACAGGTGACGTTCCATGTTTAGTTTTATGCAAATATTGACCAAACACAGCAATGTATATGTATAGGGATAGCAAAACACAGCCTTATTTGAATGATTGATGAATTGCAGGGTTCAGCGTCACATGCTCATGGATCGGAGGGTGCTGTCAACGTCCAAGACTTCCTCGTCCATGGTTCTGGAGGGAGTGGCCACCTTCCTGGTGGTGGAGGAGGGAGTGGCCAAAACTCCCATGGCCCGCCGGAGTGAGTAGTGACTTTGTTTATGGACTATGTATGGATATGTATAGACTTTATTATGGATTTATGCTATTGAAACTATGTATGGACTATATATGGACTATGTATGGAATATGTTTGTGAATGTTGTTTGTGAAGAGTGCATGCTTGTGAATGTTGTTTGTGAAAACTGTATTGCTTGTGAAATCTGTATATGTGATTGTGTATATGTTTATTTTGCTGTGAATTAATAAAAGTTGCAGAAAAATCTGTATTGGGAGGGTATCCTGAATTTTCGTCGGCCTGGGTGGTGGCCGAAGAAAATACGTGCCCCAGATATTTTCGTCGGCCACCACCGGGGCCGACGAAAATCACGTTCCCTATTTTCGTCGGCCACCGAGGCCGACGAAAATAATCAGCCGACCAACTATTTTCGTCGGCCTTGTGGAAGCCGACGAAAATAAGTCGTTTTCGTCGGTACCGACGGAAATAGTTACCTATTTTCATCGAACTTATTTTCGGTGGCTATTTTCGTCGGCCTGCCGACGAAAATAGGCTATTTTCGTCCGTTTAGGCTTATTTTCGTGGGTTTTTGGCCCACGAAAATTTAGGCGTTTCCTGTAGTGAATACCATCCTTAATGCCAGGGCGTCTCCCATTATAAAGCATGCTTCGAGCAAATTTAAAATTTTCATTTTCTAATTCATGCTCGGCAATTTTAGCATTTAACTTAGCTATGTGATCATTTTGTTCTTTAATCATGACAAGGTGATCATTCATAGCATCAATATTAACATCTCTACATCTAGTGCAAATGGTGACATGCTCAACAGTAGATGTAGAAACATTGTAAGCATTCAATTCTTCTATCTTAGCATTTAAACTATCATTCTCAGTTCTAAGACAAGAAATTGAATCATTGCAAATGTTAAGCTCTTTAGACAAATTCTCACATTTTTCTAATTCCAGAGCATAAGCATTTTTCAACTTAACAATTTTTTTATTTTCCATAACGAGCAAGTCCTCTTGGCATTCCAAGAGATCATCTTTCTCATTAATGGTTTCTATCAATTCATTTATCTTTTTCTTTTGATCCTTAGTAAGGTTTGGAAAAAGAGAAGTTAAATCATCTTCATTATCACTAGAGCTACCCAAATCATCGGAAGTAGTGTATTTGGGGGTGTCTCTAGGATGTACCTTCTTCTTCTTGCCGTCCTTAGCCATGAGGCATTTATGGCTGACGTTGGGGAAGAGAAGGCCCTTGTTGATGGCAATGTTGGTGGCGTCCTCGTCGGAGGAAGAGTCGGTGGAGGTGGCGCCTTACTTGGTGTAGACTCTTCTTTCTTCTCTTCTGTTGCTTTGAATGCAACGGGTTGCACCTCGGGTGTGGAGGTGGTGGCGCCTTGCTCCAAGTTGACAATGTGTTTGGAGTCTTTGATCATAAGTTCAAAGCTCACAAACTTGCCAATCACTTCCTCGGGAGACATATGTTTATATCTAGGATCTCCACGGATTAGTTGCACTTGAGTGGGATTACGAAAAACAAGAGATCTAAGAATAACCTTGACCATTTCATGGTCATCCCATTTGGTGCTCCCGAGATTGCGCACTTGGTTGACCATTGTTTTGTGCCGGTTGTACATCACTTGTGGCTCCTCTCCTTTGTTGAGGATGAATCGACCGAGCTCTCCCTCGATCGTCTTGTGCTTGGTGATTTTGGTCACCTCATCCCCTGCATGCGCCGTCTTAAGGACATCCCAAATTTCTTTGGCATTTTCAACCCTTGCACCTTATTATACTCCTCTCGACACAAGGAGGCAAGGAGTATAGAAGTTTCTTGGGAATTAAAATGCCTTATTTGGGCAGCCTCATCAGAGTCATAATCCTCGTCGTCCACCTGTGGTGCCTGCGCTCCAAACTCAATGATATCCCATATGCTTTCATGGAGTGAGGTTAGATGGTGCCTCATTTTATCACTTCACACACAATAATCCTCACCATCAAAATATGGTGGTTTGCCTAGGGGTACCGAAAGTAAAGGAGCGTGTTTTGGAATGCGAGGATAGCGTAGAGGCATCTTACTATACTTCTTATGCTCTTGGCGTTTAGAAGTTGTAGACTCGGATGTGGAAGGTGATGAAGAGTCGGTCTCGTAGTAGACCACCTTCTTCATTTTCTTTTTCTTCTTGTCACCCTTCCTATGTGACTTGATGGAGGAAGCGGATTCCTCCTTGTGCTTATCGCCGATCTCCTTTGACGGAGTCTGTTCATCGTTCTTCCTTCCCGAGCCTTCGGGCTTTTCGCCGGTGACCATCTCCCTCTTAGCGTGTTCTCCCGACATCACTTCGAGTTGTTAGACTCTAATGAAGAACATGGCTTTGATACCAATTGAAAGTCACCTAGAGGGGGGTGAATAGGGGAAACCTGAAATTTACAAACTTTAAACACACACTATGCCTGGGATTATTGTCAGAAATAATTCGGAGTGCGGAAGATAGTTGTCCTTGCTAGGAGTTGCTCAATCGATGCGGATAGCTTTGGGAGCCAACTCAAATCAATATGAGCAAGAGAACTTTAAAGAGAGGAAGGGAGGGGAAACAAATCGAGTGGAGATCAACACAAATGAATACGATGATTTGTTTACCGAGGTTCAGTTCCAAAGAACCTAGTCCCCATTGAGGAGGCCACAAAGGCCGGGTCTATTTCAACCCTTTCCCTCTCTCAATCGGTCACACAGACCGGTTGAGTGCTTCTCCTTAATCACTTGGGTCACTAAGACCCCGCAAGGATCACCACACACTTAGGTGTCTCTTGCTAGCTTTACAAAGCACTTAGAGAAATTAGAATGAGAAGGAGAAAGCAATCCAAGCAACAAGAGCAACAAAAGAAACACAAAACACCCTCTCTCAAGTCACTAAGCAATTAAGTTGATTTTGAGGCTTAGAGAGGATTGGATCTTTTGAATGTGTCTTGGAGTGAATGCTTTTGCTCTTGTACTGAATGTGGAGTTTAGAAAACTTGGATAGCTTGAATGGTGGTAGTTGGGGTATTTATAGCATCAAACCACTTCCTAGCCATTGGCTGAGTTTGCTGTCGACGGGCACACCAGATAGTCCGGTGGTGCACCAGACATGGCACTATTCATTGTCCGGTGCGTGCCACGTCAGCTGCCCGTTTGGGTTTGGAGTGGTTGACCATTGAAGTCCTTTGTCTCCTGGCGGCACCGGACAGTCTAGTGGCACACCAGACAGTCCGGTGCATTTTGACTTTGCAGCTCTAACTTCTGACTTCTGCACTGTTCACTGTTCATAGCAGTCGACCATTGAGCGCAGTTGACCGTTGCTCTGTTGGCTCACCAGACATGTCTGGTGCACACCGTACAGTCTAGTGAATTATAGCGGAGCGACTCCCAGAAAAACCTGAGAGTGGCCAGTTCACAAGGTGCTCGGCTTGGGCACCGGATAGTGTCCGGTGCACACCGGCCAGTGTCCAGTGCGCCACTGGCAGCACCAATGCTTGTCTTTGCTTCAAACTTTGTAGAGTTCCCAACTCATTTTATTTGTTGGTTTATGTTGAACTTTATGCACCTATGATAAATGACAACTAGGCAAACAAGTTAATCTACGTGGTTTGTGATGGACGTCAAACACTAAAATCGATTATAGGAAATGATTAAGCCCATTTCCCTTTTAGGTGGTGGTGACAACTGCTGCTGGGGTGTCTCATCCTGCGATGCCTGCTGCTCTTGCTGGGCACGCCTCCTTCCTCTGCGCCTGTTGTCTGACATCTACGGAAGACAATCACACATCAGAAATGATCTTACAAACCTTTCAACATAAGAAAAGGGTATAGAGTTCTTCCACAACACTAAACAAACAAACATCTTCACTAACTCCCAACACAAGCAAAAATAACCTCTCAGATAAAGAGAAAAGTAGAGATAAAAAGGCTTCCCAACTAGATAACTAATTTCATTAACATTAACAGCTAAACCAAAATACAGGGGGTACCCACACTCTGGTGACAGTCATTACAAAGATCCAAATTCATCATAGTTCATCATGACAATCATAAAAACACATGATAAACAAACTATCCTGACTAACTAAGACTGACTAAGACTAAGACTAAAACTTCAATTTTAAGCATTAATTACAAAATCCAACGCTGACGATCTATGATTCTAAAGTTATCCGGGTCCTACAGTCGGGGTTGCCATAGACATGGTGTCCACGCCGAGGCGAGTGGTAAGGGTGCTGATTCCCAACGGGGGCGGGAGAGCCATCCGCTAGGCGACGGCGCTCCGCGCGCTCAGCCCGCAACTAGGCAATCTCAGCATGAGCCCTACTTAGCTCATCTAAAGCGTGGTCCAGCTCCGTGTTTAGCATGGCGGCTAGGTTGACTGTGCTGCTCAACCTAAGATTTTCCTCACCAACAGGTGAGACAACCACACCTCCAGTGCTACTAGATGGACGGCGGGGGTAATACCTCAGGTTAAGACCATCGGCCACCCCACTGAGCACCGAGTAGTAGTGCGAAAGCGCATGCCGTGCGGCATCCTGCAAGGCCGCCTCGGCTGAGTCCTGCTCAGAGATAGAATAATGCTCCGAGCAGACCTCCACACCCTAGAGACCATCCTCTGGACGGCATACCAAGCAATTCGCCTCCCAGCGGTCCAGGTATGCCCCGCGACTGTGTGCTGGTAGACCACACAGCGATACTCGATGGACCATGTGTGTCGGTCAAGTGCCTGGC
Source organism: Zea luxurians (assembly GCA_029449295.1). Taxonomy (NCBI): domain Eukaryota; kingdom Viridiplantae; phylum Streptophyta; class Magnoliopsida; order Poales; family Poaceae; genus Zea; species Zea luxurians. The sequence continues at coordinate 17,778,478 of JAOPSE010000024.1, forward strand.
GCAGCAAGGTGTCGAGCGCATCGTGGAAGTGACACCTGCGAGCGACGTCACCAGTTTTGGGTTGGGCGATCCATCCCTCCAGCTCCTGCTCCTCTGAGAGGTTGGTGCTGTGGCTCGAGCTGCTGTCGTCGTCGTCTCTGTCGTCAGGTTCTCCTCTAGCAGCTACTCCAGCGGCCTGGATGCCTAGTGGTGGTGCAGGGGGCACCTCCAGTGGGGGCACTGGGGAGTGATGCCTCGCAGATTCTAGCTCCTGCTGAGGCAAGGAGGAAGAGACCTGATGCTCTAGCTCCTGGCGCCGACGCTCCTGCTCCTCATGCACGCTGTCACACCCGGTTTTGAAGGCAAACCGAATGCGAACTATGTACGTGCCAGGATCAGAACTCACGTACACAGCGATTACATAAATGAACATCATCGCACAGTGCTCGAATAATAACATAAAAGTGTATTAACTTATTACATCATAGAGTCAGAGACATCCACATAGTCATCAACTTAACGGATAAATCAAAGTGCTAAGCGAAACGCAGTAAAGATAAGGCCTTCACAGGCAGCTGACTGGGGGTTGCCGCCAACCCACACCTAAAACTCGTCGTAGTCTTGGAACTCCTGGAAGTCTCCTTCCACAGCTTCGTCTTCTCCTGAGCAGTGGTTGCAATGTGGACAACCTGGTGTTTTGTGGTAAAGCAAGGATGAGTACACATCAACGTACTCAGCAAATGCCCCGTTTGGCTGAAGTGGACTAGCTTTATGTGGGGTTAAGGTCAAAGCAGATTGCTTTTAGTTGGTCAGGCATTTATTATTAGTGGAAGCCAAGTTTTATCATATAACCATCCCATGAGTCATTTCCTCATCGAGGAATCATCATGATCATCACCGAACCAAAACCATAAATAGAACCATTGTATCTCGATCCATCTGTATCTCTAATCAAAGAGGATCCCAAGGCTGCTCTTAACCGTGAGCACGGCTGATATATCAGTTTCACTACCCTCTGCAGAGGTCGCACACTTTACCCATGAGTCATGATTCCCTTTCTGCCCGGGGAGAGCTAATCCCCATTGACCACTACCTAGGTGGTCCGGCAGGGTATCACTACGTAGCTTTTACAAAGATTCCCTAGAGGTCATAGCCGCCCGTTAGGTTTCTCTAGTTTGATAAACACAGTACCTCTCCCCGCAGGAGGGTGACTAACAAAAGCAAAACGAAAGAACCTCGGCACTCAGCCTCGGCAGAGCAAGCACTGTGCCTGGACCCCATTGACGGCACGACGGCGAAGCAACTACACCTCTAGTTCCTCTAATTAATTAGCTAAGGGCATCCCATTTCACCCTCATGGTTGCACTGTTATCCCGGGTGGTCTCTCAACGAACAGGTCCTTACGGAGAGGTACTCAGGAAACAGCCTGAGCCCCCTAGAGTATCACAAGCTCATCAATATCATCAGGACAACAGTATCGTATCATAAATAGTCACATCATGTTCATTGATTAGGTTGAGGCAATAGCAAAATGCTAACCATAGTAACCCAACAGGTCATCAAGGATAAGGTAAAGTATAAAGCTAGTCAATCCTTAGGTTTCAATTAAGTAATGCGGGAAAGTGAATTATAAGTGAGTAGGACTTAATGGGTCAGAGGACACTTGCCTTCACCAAACTGCTGATTAGGGACTTCTTCTGCAACTTCCTCGGGAAACACAGACTGCCCGTTGTCTACGTAAAGTAATCATTCATTCTATGCACTTGGGAAATAACAAACAAAAAGCAATAAACCAAACATATGCAGCAGAGAGATCACAAGTTCACAGTAGCAAAGGGTTGGCAATCTGGTGTTCCCTAGGTCTAGGGTAGATGAATACACAAAATGATTCATTATCCACTAATCAGGTCTAAGTCAGTGGTGGGGTTAAATCATTACATGGTTTTAAGTCCATAAACTTAGGTGCTCCAACTTTTATTAAAGTCTACCATCTTCTATTTATCTCAAATAGGGTTCCAATAACATTAATTTTACCCTAATGATCAACTATTAATTGGGACACAAAAACAGCAGGGGAACATTGTTTAAATAGATAGATAAAAATATTATGAACATTTTGCAATTTGAAGCACTTAATTTGGAGTTCATATGACAAAGTTATGAATTTTACAAGTTTAGGGATTAAAAATATGCCTTAAATACTTATTTTGGATTAAATAAAAGGTCCGAGGACCTAACTGCGAAGATCCAGGGACGGCGGGTTAATTCGCAGAAAGTCGGGGGTCTCTTTAAGAAATTGCACGGGCGAAGGGGTATCGGGCTTCTACGGCCGTTGGATCTCTAATCAACGCCCGAGATTAGATCCGCGGGCGGGCGCGCGAGCGCGCGGCGGCATGAGCGGCTGACAGGCGGGGCCAGGCGGGCAGCGCGGACGCGGACGGCTGACAGGCGGGGCCGGGCGGGCAGCACGGGGGCGGACGGCTGACAGGCGGGGCCCAAATGGCAGGAAGGCGGGGTGCGGGGGGGGGGGGGGGGGGAAACGGCCCTGGGCCGTTGGATCTCAGGCGGACGGCTAGGATTGGGCTCGGCCTATTTGAACCAGGGTCGTTCGATCTGGGATAGACGACGGGGATTGGGTGGCCGGCTTCTGTTTTCCCTCCGGCTAGCAGAGGCGGCGGCGCCCGTTCCCGCGGCGGAGAACTCGCCGGAGACGAGGGGCGCGGGGCTCTGCGGGTCCTTGGGACGACCTAGGTGGCCGGGGAGGTTGGGGAGAGCATAGGGAACCCTCTGGTGGGGACTAGGTCGGGACAGGGGCACCGAAGGGGGGCGGTCCACGGCGAAGCGGCTCGGCGGTGGCGCTAAAGGACTCCGGTGAGGAATTGAGCGCGACAGAGTGCAATAGAGGGGAAGGGAGAGGGCATGGGAGGTTCCTTACCTCAAGGTGAACCCCGGGGACTCCTCGGTGGCGGCGAAGGCGCGGCGGTAACCCGAGTCGACGGTGGCGGACCTCGGCGACTGCGCAGAGAACGGCGGGTGAGCGCGGGCAGAGGAAATTGGGGAGGGAGAGGGGAAATTGGGGCGTGTCCCGGGTTGCGGACGTCGAGGCGGAGCTCACCGTGGCAAAGGGCACGGCGGGGCTCCAACGTCGACGGGGGGACGGGCTCGGGACGGCGGCGATTAATGGCGGCGGCGTTTTGGTGTGTGAGCAGCGTGGGAGAGGTGGAAAGGGGCTCTGCAGGTGCGCAAATGACGGGGGGAGAGAGGGTGAGCGAGGCTCTGGACTCAAGTGGCCGAGGGCGGGGTGGTGGCGAGCTCCACGCGCGACGTGGGCGCGGAGTCCGCGGCACGCGTGGCTCGGGGCGGCGGTTACGCGGAGACGGAAGAGCTGACAGCTCGGGCCCGCGAGCAGAGAGAGTGGGGAAAGCGGGCGCGGGGAAGGCGGTCGCGCTGACGAGCGGGCCCGCCAAGGCAGAGAGGGGAGAGGGGGAGGGAGGGCGCGCGCGCGGGGATGGGCCAGATGGGCCGAAAGGCCGAGGGGGCAGGGGAAGCGGGCTTCTTTCCTTTTTCTTTTATTCTGGCATTTGTTTTCCCCTTTTCTTTTTATTTACTCTATTTGATTCAAATCCAAATAAGCCACAAATTCAAATTAGCATTTCTAAGAATTATGCACCAAACAAAAGTAGAATTTAGGGTTTGACATGATGCCACAATACTTACCCCTTGGAGTTTTAGTCTAATAGACTATAATTACATAAAGTAAATAGCCCCTTTTCTTCTATAGAAAAGAGAAAGAGGGGATTGGGAAGGGTGTGAAAAGAGAAGTAACACCTGAATTTGTGAATATGGGCAAAGAAATTTTATACCCCCAAATTCAGGGTGTTACACACGCGGTGGTGCAACCTCTCCAAGTGGCTGGACTGACAAGTCACTAGGCGACGAAGCGGACGCTCCACAAGACGACAGGGCAAGAAAGGAATGACTGACTTTCGTGCTGTGTGTCTAAGACGAGCCATCTACAAAAGACACCATAAGCATAAGAGTAAGAACAGAAATAATATAACCAACAAGTAAACCATAAAAAATTAGGAAATAAAAAAATTATAGCAAGGTAAATATATATAGTAGAACATAGAATTGGTCGAGATGACTAACTTTTGAAGTGACACCAAGGTCAAGGTGAGAATAGGGGTCTATAATCCTTAGAACAACCATTCTACTCTAGGTTAGCGGTCCTACAGTCAGCGCGACTTTGATACCACTTATGTCACACCTGGTTTTAGAAGGCAAACCGGATGCGAACCATGTACGTGCCAGGATCAGCAATTCACGTACACAACAATTTACATAACCGGACATCATCACATAGTGCTCAAATAATAACATAAAAGAGTAATAATTTAATTACATCATGATGCCTGAGACATCCACATAGTCATTAACATAAATCAAAGTGTGAAAATGAAACATACCTAAACACGGCCTTCACATGCAGCTGACTGGGGTTTGTCGCTAACCCACGCTTAGAACTCATCATAATCTTGGAACTCCTAGAAATCCTCCACAGCGACTTCATCTTCTCCTGAGCAGTGGTTGCAATGTGGACAACCTGGGGGGTTTGGTGTGGTAAAGCAAGGGTGAGTACACATCAACATACTCCGCAATTGTCCTGTTTGGTTGTGGTGGACTAGCTTTATGTGGGGTTAAGATCAAGTAGTTGCTTTTAGTTGGTCAGGTAATTATTACTAGTTGAGAACCAGGTTTTAGCATTAAACCCAAGTTATTAGCCCAAAAGTACTCCTTCCAAACGGAAAGAATACCAGAAACCATAATCATAATCATCAAAACCATAATTACCCTCATCATCATCTGTAATCATAGTATCTCTAATCAATGGAGCTCCCAAGGTCGCTCATAACCGTGAGCACGACTGATATATCAGTTTCATAACACTCTGCAGAGGTTGCACACTTTACCCACGAGCCGTGATTCCTTTTTGCCTCGGGCCGATCAAACCATTAAACACCACCAAGGTGAGTAGGCAAGGTTTCACTACGTAGCTTTTACAAAGATTCCCTGAGGCTATAGCCGCCCGTTAGGTTTCCTAAATATACCACACTCCTTCCAAGGGGCAAACCACCCTCGGTAGAGCGAGCCACATACATCGAGCCCCCTTGACGGGACGACGGCGAAGCAAACTACACCCCAGTTCCTCTAATTATTTGTCTAAAGGCGTCCCATACCACCCTCATGGTTGTACTGTTTTCCCGGGTGGTCATTCAACAAACCAGTCCTTATGGAGAGGCACTCGAGAATCCGCTTGAGCCCCCTTAAATGTCACAGTGCCATCACCATAATCAAAAGTAAACCTCGTATCATAAATAATCTCATCATGTTCATTGATTAGAGTAAAGCGCTAGCATAGAGCTAAACTAAAAATGATCTAACCCAAATAGGTGAACAAGGACAGGATAAACAAGAACTAGTCAATCCTTAGGTATAAATTGTGTAAATGCGGGAGATGATTTATAAAATGAGTAGGACATAAATAGGTCAGAGGACACTTGCCTTCACCAACCAGCTGCTGCTCAGGGTCTTCGCCTACAACTCCTTCGGACTCCATCAACGGACCATTATCTATACGAGTTCAAACATACATTCCACAATCTTAACATAGAAATAAACAATATACCACACAATAAAATATTACAACTAAACAGACGTGTGGTGTAGGACTCGCATCTACGACTATATGAGAAAAGAAACTATAACGGTTGAGGCTACAACCGAGAGACATAGCGATTACGTTAGGTAGTTATGGACTAAAACATTAGTCTAAATATAATCATATTAATTAACAATCATGCAATGCATAAATAAAATTAACACTAGATCCTAATTAGTTTGGTATTTGATTAATCATCGTTACACTACACACTTTAATTATTAAACGTGATCCTAGATGAATTAAAAAAGGATCGTCGCGTGGGGAAGCACGTGACATAACGCACTACTCGAACGAAAAGGATTGCCGCGCGGCGAAGCGCACGAAACAACGCGTGATTTAAACTGAATTAAAAACGAATTGTCGCGCGACGAAGCGCGTGACACCACACATGATCTAAACTGAATTTAAAATGGATTGTCGCGTGACACCACATGTGAATTAAACTGAATTTAAAATATTACGATGTGCGCTAGGGCTACGCAGGGGCCACAGACGCCAGGGCAGGGGGTCGTGCGCACTAGGGGCAGGGGCTGTGCACGTCGGGGGCCGCACGCCTCGGGGCCACGCCACCAAGTTGGCCGCGCCGCCGGGACGGGCTGCGCGCTGGGGGAGGGCCATGCCGAGGGTTGCGCGTGCGCCAGGGAGAGGGGATCGACCATAGAGAGGAGGGAGAGGGGAGGGAGGAGAGGGGGGCTCACCACGGTCTCGACGGACGGCAACAACCGCTCACCGAGATACACCTTAGGGCAGGGAGAGAGGTGGAGAGAGGTGGAAGAGGGGGAGAGGGAGGTTATTTTGCGCGGGAAAGAGAGAATGAGGGGAGGGGCGCGCATGGGAGGGGGCTGGGCCGCGGGCCGGGCCGACTTCCCTCTACTCGATCTTGCCTACTTCTAATCGAGATTAATCTGTGAATCGGAAACCAAAAATAGACGAACGCACGCCTAGGCACTACATCAGACAAAATAAATATACTCCGGCATGATGCAACAACAATATCAACTTCGGTTTTGGTTACACATGATACGGACACCAGTCTCTATATTTCTTTGAAAATTGGAGGAAGGAGCAAAACTGGAAGAGAAAAAGAGAGTAACACATGAATTTGGTGAATATTGGAGGAGAAAATTTATACCCCCAAATTCAAGGCATTACATTTTTCGATTGGGCCGACTTTGGTCATAGCTTGTTGTGCGAAAATGGTATCCATTGATGTCATACCCAGAATATTTCTTGACCCTATAAGCAAAGCCATTGGCTACTTGGCTCAACTCGGCACTCATAGACGGATTTCTTTGGCCCTGCAAGTATTTGCAAGTTAAAAGACGCTAAATTGAGTTCATAGACAGATCTCTTTGACAAACTAAGCATGTACCTTATGTTTGAACCAGGAAATGAAATCGGGCAATCCATTTCCCACACCCTTTCTAAGAAGGGTATCATATTCCTGTGGAGTTGGGTCTCTTGATCAACGCCAGAATAGCCCATACATCAGTAAGTCATGCATGGAGTACTGGTACAAAACATGCATTTTGAAGTTTGTCTTTGTAGCTCGGTCATACGTCCATACGCCTTCCTCCTAAGCACGTACCAATTCATGAATCAAAGGCTCCATGCACACGCCCATTTTATTCCCCGGGTGTCCAGGAATTATCAACAACACAGATATGTTCTGCCTTTGAAAGCATACACTAGGGGGAGATTGATTAGGATAACAAACACGGGCCAATATGTGTACAGGACAACGCTCATTCCATAGGGATTGAACCCATCTGTAACCAGCGCATCACGTACATTACGAGCCTCTTCGCCTTCCTCACGGTGAATGGCATCAAAGTGTTTCCATGCTTCACCATCGGATGCGCGCACCATCTTGTCAGGATTGTATCGTTTTCTATTTTTTGCCATGTCATCTGTTTCCTAGATTCCTCGATCATGTGTAGATGCTGGATCCTCGGTATAAACAGAAGGTGGCGTAGGATTGTCACGGGGATGTCGAGCTGCCTCTTCTATCCATCACCAGAGTCTACCTCCATGAACCTAAATGATTTATACTTCGGACAGTACTTTGCCTCCGCATATTCTTTCCTAAATAGCACGTACGCAGCCCTTAGGACAAGCATGTATTTGCTCATACGTCATCTTGAGTGCACGAAGGAGTTTCTGTGCATCGTACATGCTCTTTGGCAGAACATGATCCTCCAGAAGCAAGCTGCCAATAACTATCAACAAGCCATCGAATGCATCCCAACTCATGTTGTACTGCAACTTGAACGCCATTACACGCCCAATGCATCCAGTTGAGAAACCTTTGTCTGGCTGTGAAAGGGCTTCTGTGCCCCATCAAACATGTCATAGAACACCTTTGCGGTCGACTCTGGTTCGTCCTCTGTACATCCTCTTGCGAACTGTGCCTTGTGATAGTCGTTCAACATATTCGCTATCTCTGCATCAACATCATAATCCTCGACACGTTGTCTCACCACCTCCTCTCTCGTATGATGCGCTTCACCATGAAAGATGCACCAAGTATAGTCCGACGTAAATCCATTCTTCCAAATATGTTCTACCATGGCCTTCTTTGATTTTTCTTTTCCGGTTGGCACATTTGCTGTACGGGCATGCGACTAGACTCGCTCCTTTAGCACTTCGCCATATGCACGTTCCACGAAATCATCGGTCTTTCTAATCCATTCAGGGGTGACATCATTCCTTCCTACACGGCCCGCGTACATCCACTCACGGTCCTCCATCCTCTAACATATATAACCGAGTATAGTTTAATATAAACATGTCATCCATGTACACTACGGAAATAGAAGTTATAGTTTAATATAAACATGTAATCTATGACCATGCTGTGGAAATAGAAGTTATACCTTGGGTGACGGTGGTTGGTCGGTGCAGTGGCGATGCGTCGCGGTGCAGGCAGACCCGCAATGGCTAGGAAATTCTCTGCAAAAAAAATAAACAAGCATGTCAACAAAAAAATTCAGCAGCACCTCCCCTGTACGGGGGTTTCTAAAACCTGCAAATAAAAGTAATAGCACGATGGCTAACATGCACATATACAAACAGCACGATGGTAGCCAGTCACATCTAAGCGACATCCATATCAATCATCACAATATATAGAACTATTTTACTAAACATAGCAAATTCACTAGAATGCCCTAAAACTACCGCTCAAAAATGTGTCACTATAGTATTTTGCCGAGATAGCATAAGTAGGTAACTTATATGTAAAGTTGTGTTGTTATATCTAAATTTGTCTAGAAATTAAAATAGAGGCCTAGGCTTTGCATGAAACAATCTTACCACTACATTTTACTATAGTAATGTGAGGAAGTGATTATTTTTGTATTTATTACAGTGAATCGTGTAATGAATAATTAATACACTAAAGAATTACAAACACAAACCTTAAATGTGGAGTGAGCCGATGGTGGCCGGCGGCTAGGGAGGGGGCGGTGGGGGCATGGCGGCGGTTGGTGGGTGCGGCTTGGGGGGCGCGGCGACGGTGATGGCGTGCCGGCAGTGAGGGCGTAGTGGTGTGGGCGCGGTGGCGGTGTGAGAGAGTGAGTGAGAGTGATGAAGAAAGAAGGCTTTACAGAAGATGTAAGACTACTTTGTCGAGTGCCCGCGATCTGGCACTCGGCAAAGACGTCTTTGCCGAGTGCCCACTGACAAGCACTCGGCAAAGGAAGGTTTAATATTTTTAAATTATCTTTGTCGAGTGTGCCACGTCTAACACTCGGCAAAGAATGCTTTGCCGAGTGCCATTCTTGGACACTCGGCAAAGTATATTTTTATTTTTTTTCTTTTTCCAATAAAACTTTTTGTGGTATGTTCGGAATGTTCCTACACTATGTAGACTTACATGTTCCATTTTTGAATAATTATAAAAGTGGTTGCTATAACTATTAGATTTTGTTTGTTTAATTGAATTTCCTCGGATAATTTAGATTTGAACTGCAAGTCACTCGAATAATATAAAACCGTGAATGCAAAAATGGTATCCACGTTATTTAACACAAGTTACAGCCGATTTAAGTAGCAGACTGGAATTTTCGAGCACCATGCTCACTAAACATGACCGTTGTCGGGGACCATAATTAGGGGTACCCTTAAGACGCCTAATTCTCAGCTGGTAACCCCCATCAGCATAAAGCTGCAGAGGCCTGATGGGTGCGATTAAGTCAGGGATCAGTCCATACGAGCGACTCGATCACGCCTCGCCCGAGCCTAGCCTCGGGCAAGGGCAGCCGACCCTGAGGTGTTTCCGTCTCGCCCGAGGCCCCCTTTTTTACGGCAGACGCATCTCCGGCTCGCCCGAGGCCTTGCCTTCGTTAAGAAGCAACCCTGACTAAATCGCCGCGCCGACCGACCAAGTCACAGGGGCATTTAACGCAAAGGTAGCCTGGCACCTTTATCCTGACGCGCGCCCCCTGGCAGAGCCGAAGTGACCGCCGTCACTTCGCCGCTCCACTGACCGGTCTGACAAAAGGACAGCGCCGCATGCGTCGTCCCGACTGCGGTGCCACTTGACAGAGTGAGACTGACAGGCAGCCAGGCCTTGCCAAAGGCGCCATAGGAAGCTCCGCCCGACCCAGGGCTCGGACTCGGGCTAAGGCCCCGGAAGACAGCGAACTCCGTTCCGCCCGACTCAGGGCTCGGACTCGGGCTAAGGCCCCGGAAGACGGCGAACTCCGCTCCGCCCGACCCAGGGCTCGGACTCGGGCTAAGGCCCCGGAAGACGGCGAACTCCGCTCCGCCCGACCCAGGGCTCGGACTCGGGCTAAGGCCCCGGAAGACGGTGAACTCCGCTCCGCCCGACCCAGGGCTCGGACTCGGGCTAAGGCCCCGGAAGACGGCGAACTCCGCTCCGCCCGACCCAGGGCTCGGACTCGGGCTAAGGCCCCGGAAGACGGTGAACTCCGCTTCGCCCGACCCCTGGGGTCGGACTCCGCCCTGGCCTCTGCCGAACGACCTCCGCCTCGCCCGACCCAGGAGCTCGGGCTCGGCCTCGGCCATGGAAGACAGACTCGACCTCGGCCTCGGAGGAGCCTCCACGTCGCCCGACCTAGGGCACAAGTCCGCCACGTCAACAGGAAGCGCCATCATCACCCTACCCCGAGCCGACTCGGGCCGCAGAGAACAAGACCGACGTCCCATCTGGCTAGCTCCGCCAGATAGGCAATGATGGCGCCCCGCTAGACCCATGATGACGGCGGCTCTCAGCTCCCTTACGGAAGCAGGGGGACGTCAGCAAGAGCCCAACTGTTCCGATAGCTGTCCCTCCACCAGGCTCCGTTACTCCTCCGACAGCCACGACACCACACCAGCTGGGTGCCAAGTTCTCTCCGGCTGCCACATTGGCATGTACCTAGGGCGCTAGCTCTCCCCCGCTAGACACGTAGCACTCTGCTGCACCACCATTGTACACCTGGGTCCTCTCCTTACGCCTATAAAAGGAAGGACCAGGGCCTTCTTAGAGAAGGTTGGCCCCGCGGGAACGAGGGCAGGGGCAGGCGCTCTCTTGGGGCCGCTCGCTTCCCTCACCCGCGTGGACGCTTGTAACCCCCTACTGCAAGCGCACCCGACCTGGGCGCGGGACGAACACGAAGGCCGTGGGATCTCCACCTCCCTCACGACTCGGCTCCGGCCACCTCGCTCTCCCCCCTTCGCGCTCGCCCACGCGCTCGACCCATCTGGGCTGGGGCACGCGGCACACTCACTCGTCGGCTTAGGGACCCCCCAGTCTCGAAACACCGACAGTTGGCGCGCCAGGTAGGGGCCTGCTGCGTGTTGACGAGCAGTTTCCCGTCAAGCTCCAGATGGGCAGTCTCCAACGACCTCTCCAACCCGGGACGGTGCTCCGTTTCGGGAGTCTCGAGTTCATGTCTTTCGACGGCAGCTATGACATGATACTCCTTCCACCGCCGCGCGACGGCGACAATGGTGGCCGACAGCCCACCCGCCGGCGGCGGAATCGACGACGTCTTCCCCGCGTGGGGGAAGAACAACATTCGAGCTCGCCCCATCCTCTCCCTCGCCATCGGAGGAGGAGGCGGGGCAACCAGGGCCGAGCGGGAGGCTGCGCTCCGTCGGCTGTCGAGCGAATCGACATCCCCAGCGCCCCAACGGAGGACGCGTCGGGCGTCACCCTCGCGTTTGAGGCAAAGGCGAGCGCCGCCCCCCTGCAACACGCCAACCCCGAGCAAGTGGACGACGCCAGCACGCTCACAGAGGGCCTGCAGGACGTCGCCCTCGTACCCAAGACGACGGCGCGATCAGTCCCCGATGTGACTTCGTCGCTCCTCGTCGACCAAAAGGTACCGACTGATTCCCATCCTTCGTCATTTCGACTCGACCTCAACCCGCCTAGCGACCTCGCTCTGGCGGGCGCTCACGTTGAGGTGAGTGCAACCTCTCTTAGGTTTCGTGTGCGGTCGCCTTGGGACCGATTGACGGGCGTCTCGACCTACGGGCCCTCTGGGTCCGAGGAAGATGATGACCCCAGCATCTGCTGGGATTTCTCTGGATCTGGCAACCCCAGTGCCATGCGGGACTTCATGACCGCATGCAACTACTGCCTCTCCGACTGTTCCGACGGCAGCCGCAGCCTTGACGACAAGGACTGTGGCCCGAGCCGCGAATGTTTCCACGTCGAGCTAGGGGATCCCTCCGGAGGCAACCGTCTCGGCACGCCGGAGGATGGTGATCTCCCTAGGCCAGTGCCTCGCGCCGACATCCCGCGGGAGCTAGCTGTGGTCCCCGTTCCGGCGGGGGGTCACGACCCACAGCTCGAGCAAGTCCGCGGGGCGCAGGCCGGGCTCGACGAGGGGGCAGGAGCGCTCGAGTCGATCCGCCGGGACGTCGGGCAGGTATGGGCGGGCCAGCCCCCAGCCGGAGAAGTATGTCACCTGCCCCAGGGTCTCCAGCACCGCATCGCCAACGATGCCAGGGACAGGCCGCCACCCGCATCCAGCGGGACCGGTCAGGACCTGGCAGCCGCAGCGATGCTCCTCCGCGCGATGCCGGAGTCATCAACCACCGAGGGTCGGCGAATCCAGGGAGAGCTCAAGCATCTCCTGGAAGGCGCTGCGGCCCGGTGGGCCGAGAGCTCTGCCTCCCGAAGGCAGGGGTACCCATTGGAACCTCGTGCCGCGACTTCCCGACTCATGTGGGAAGCCTCGGTCTACACCGGGCGCACGCGCAACACCGCGCCTGCGGCCCCGGGCCACCTCGGCGACGAGCACCCTCATCGCGACCGTCGGGCCCGCCTCGACGAAAGGGTGCGCCGAGGCTATCACCCCAGGCGTGGGGGACGCTACGACAGCGGGGAGGATCGGAGTCCCTCGCCCGAACCACCCGGTCCGCAGGTCTTCAGCCGGGCCATTCGGCGGGCGCCGTTTCCGACCCGATTCCGACCCCCGACTACTATCACAAAGTACTCGGGGGAAACAAGACCAGAATTGTGGCTCGCGGACTACCGCCTGGCCTGTCAACTGGGTGGAACGGACGACGACAACCTCATCATCCGCAACCTCCCCCTGTTCCTCTCCGACACTGCTCGCGCTTGGTTGGAGCACCTGCCTCTGGGGTAGATTTCCAACTGGGAGGATTTGGTCCAAGCTTTCGCCGGCAACTTCCAGGGCACGTACGTGCGCCCCGGGAATTCCTGGGACCTCCGAAGCTGCCGGCAACAGCCGGGAGAGTCTCTTTGGGACTACATCCGGCGATTCTCGAAGCAGCGCACCGAGCTACCCGACATCACCAACTCCGATGTCATCGGCGCGTTCCTTGCCGGCACCACCTGCCGTGACCTGGTGAGCAAGTTGGGTCGCAAGACCCCCACCAGGGCGAGCGAGCTGATGGACATCGCCACCAAGTTCGCCTCTGGCCAGGAGGCGGTCGAGGCCATCTTCCGAAAGGACAAGCAGCCCCAGGGCCGCCCGACGGAAGATGCTCCCGAGGCGTCTACTCCGCGCGGCGCCAAGAAGAAAGGCAAGAAGAAGTCGCAAGCGAAACGCGACGCCGCCAACACGGACCTTGTCGCCGCCACCGAGTACAAGAACCCTCGGAAGCCCCCCGGAGGGGCTAACCTCTTCGACAAGATGCTCAAGGAGACGTGCCCTTACCGTCAGGGGCCCGTCAAGCACACCCTCGAGGAGTGCGTCATGCTTCGGCGCCACTTCCACCGGGCCGGGCCACCCGCAGAGGGTGGCAGGGCCCGCGACGACGACAAAAAGGAAGATCACCAAGCAGGAGAGTTCCCCGAGGTCCGCGACTGCTTCATGATCTACGGAGGGCATGCGGCGAATGCCTCGGCTCGGCATCGCAAGCGAGAGCGTCGGGAGGTCTGCTCGGTGAAGGTGGCGGCGCCAGTCTACCTAGACTAGTCCGACAAGCCCATCACCTTCGACCAAGCTGACCAACCCGACCACGTGCCGAGCCCGGGGAAATACCCGCTCGTCATCGATCCCATCATCGGCGATGTCAGGCTCACCAAGGTCCTGATGGATGGGGGCAGCTGCCTCAATATCATCTACGCCGAGACCCTCAGGCTCCTGCGCGTCGATCTGTCCTCCGTCCGAGCAGGCGCTGCGCCCTTCCACGGGATCATTCCTGGGAAGCGCGTCCAGCCCCTCGGACGGCTCGACCTTCATGTCTGCTTCGGAACACCCTCCAACTTCCGAAGGGAGACTTTGACGTTCGAGGTGGTCGGGTTCCGAGGAACCTACCACGCAGTATTGGGGAGGCCATGCTACGCGAAGTTCATGGCCATCCCCAACTACACCTACCTGAAGCTCAAGATGCCGGGCCCCAACGGGGTCATCACTGTCGGCCCCACGTACGAACACGCGTTCGAATGCGATGTGGAGTGCGTGGAGTACGCCGAGGCCCTCGCCGAGTCCGAGGCCCTCATCGCCGACCTGGAAAACCTCTCCCGAGAGGTGCCGGACGTGAAGCGACACGCCGGCAACTTCGAGCCAGCGGAGACGGTTAAGGTCGTCCCTCTCGACCCCAGTGGCGACACCTCCAAGCAGATCCGGATCGGTTCCGGGCTCGACCCCAAATAGGAAGCAGTACTCATCGACTTTCTCCGCGCAAACGCCGACGTCTTTGCGTGGAGTCCCTCGGACATGCCCGGCACACCGAGGGATGTCGTCGAGCACTCGCTGGATATTCGGACCGGAGCCCGACCGGTCAGGCAGCCTCTGCGCCGATTCGACGAGGAAAGGCGCAGGGTGATAGGCGAGGAGATCCACAAGCTAATGGCAGCAGGGTTCATCAAAGAGGTATTCCATCCCGAATGGCTTGCCAACCCTGTGCTTGTGAGGAAGAAAGGGGGGAAATGGCGGATGTGTGTAGACTACACTGGTCTCAACAAAGCATGTCCGAAGGTTCCCTACCCTCTACCTCGCATCGATCAAATCGTGGATTCCACTGCTGGGTGCGAAACCCTATCTTTCCTCGATGCCTACTCAGGGTATCATCAAATCAAGATGAAAGAGTTCGACCAGCTCGCGACTTCTTTCATCACGCCCTTCGGCATGTACTGCTATGTCACCATGCCGTTCGGTTTGAGGAACGCGGGTGCAACGTACCAGCGGTGCATGAACCATGTGTTCGGCGAACACATCGGTCGCACGGTCGAGGCCTACGTCGATGACATCGTAGTCAAGACAAGGAAAGCCTCCGACCTTCTCTCCGACCTTGAAGTGACATTCCGGTGTCTCAAGGAAAAGGACGTCAAGCTCAATCCCGAGAAGTGTGTCTTCGGGGTGCCCCGAGGCATGCTCCTGGGATTCATCGTCTCCGAGCGGGGCATCGAAGCCAACCCGGAGAAGATCGCAGCCATCACCAGCATGGGGCCCATCAAGGACTTAAAAGGCGTACAGAGGGTCATGGGATGTCTCGCGGCCTTGAGCCGTTTCATCTCGCGCCTCGGCAAAAGAGGCCTGCCTCTGTACCGTCTCTTAAGGAAGGCCGAGTGCTTCACTTGGACCCCCGAGGCCGAGGAAGCTCTCGGGAACCTGAAGGCGCTCCTCACCCAGGCGCCCGTCTTGGTACCCCCAGCTGATGGAGAAGCCCTCTTGGTCTACGTCGCCGCTACCACTCAGGTGGTTAGCGCCGCGATCGTGGTCGAAAGGCAAGAAGAGGGGCATGCATTGCCCATTCAGAGGCCAGTTTACTTCGTCAGCGAGGTGCTGTCCGAAACCAAGATCCGCTACCCACAAGTTCAGAAGCTGATGTATGCAGTGATCCTGACGAGGCGAAAGTTGCGACATTAATTCGAGTCTCATCCGGTAACTGTGGTGTCATCCTTCCCCCTGGGGGAGATCATCCAGTGCCGAGAGGCCTCGGGACGGATCGCAAAGTGGGCGGTGGAAATCATGGGCGAGACAATCTCGTTCGCCCCTCGGAAGGCCATCAAGTCCCAGGTACTGGCGGACTTCGTAGCCGAATGGGTCGACACACAGTTGCCGACGGCTCCGATCCAACCGGAGCTCTGGACCATGTTTTTCGACGGGTCGCTGATGAAGACGGGAGCCGGCGCGGGCCTGCTCTTTGTCTCGCCCCTCGAGAAACACCTGCGCTACGTGCTGCGCCTCCATTTCCCGGCGTCCAACAATGTGGCTGAGTACGAAGCTCTGATCAACGGATTGCGAATCGCCATCGAGCTAGGGGTCCGACGCCTCGACGCTCGCGGCGACTCGTAGCTCGTCATCGACCAGGTCATGAAGAACTCCCACTGCCGTGACCCGAAGATGGAGGCCTACTGTGATGAGGTTCGACGCCTGGAAGGCAAGTTCTACGGGCTCGAGCTTAACCACATCGCCTGGCGCTACAACGAGACTGCGGACGAGCTGGCAAAGATAGCCTCGGGGCGAACGACGGTTCCCCCGGACGTCTTCTCCCGGGATCTGCACCAACCCTCCGTCAAGATCAGCGACACGCCCGAGCCCGAGGAGCCCTCGGCCCCGTCCGAGGTAACCTCGGCCCAGCCCGAGCCGTCCTCAGTTCAGCCCGAGGAACCCTCGGCTCCCGAGGGCGAGGCGCTGCGCATCGAGGAGGAGCGGGGCGGGGTCACGCCTGATCAAGATTGGCAGGCCCCGTACCTGCAATATCTCCGCCAAGGAGAGCTACCCCTCGACCAGGCCGAGGCACGGCGGGTAGCGCGACGCGCCAAGTCGTTTGTCTTGCTGGGCGATGAGAAGGAGCTCTACCACCGCAGCCCCTCGGGCATCCTCCAGCGGTGCATCTCCATCGCCGAAGGTCAGGAACTCCTGCAAGAGATACACTCGGGGGCTTGCGGCCATCACGCAGCGCCTCGAGCCCTTGTCGGGAACGCTTTCCGGCAAGGCTTCTACTGGCCAACGGCGGTGGCTGACGCCACTAGAATCGTCCGCACCTGCAGAGGGTGTCAATTCTATGCAAAGCAGACCCACCTGCCCGCTCAGGATCTGCAGACGATACCCGTCACCTGGCCTTTCGCTGTGTGGGGGCTGGACCTCGTCGGCCCTCTGCAGAAGGCGCCCGGGGGCTACACGCACCTGCTGGTCGCCGTCGACAAGTTCTCCAAGTGGATCGAGGTCCGACCCCTAAACGGCATCAGGTCCGAGCAGGCGGTGGCGTTCTTCACCAACGTCATCCATCGCTTCGGGGTCCCAAACTCCATCATCACCGACAACGGCACCCAGTTCACCGGCAAAAAATTCTTGGATTTTTGCGAGGATCACAACATCCGGGTGGACTGGGCTGCCGTAGCTCATCCCATGTCAAATGGGCAAGTAGAGCGTGCCAATGGCATGATTCTACAAGGGCTCAAGCCTCAGATTTACAACGACCTCAACAAGTTCGGCAAGCGATGGATGAAGGAACTCCCCTCGGTGGTCTGGAGCCTGAGGACGATGCCGAGCCGAGCCACGGGTTTCACGACGTTCTTCCTGGTCTACGGGGCCGAG
This sequence comes from Zea luxurians, assembly GCA_029449295.1. NCBI lineage: Eukaryota > Viridiplantae > Streptophyta > Magnoliopsida > Poales > Poaceae > Zea > Zea luxurians. Next base: position 17,796,154 of record JAOPSE010000024.1, read on the forward strand.
GCCGTCTTGCCCACGGACCTGGAATACGGCTCCCCGAGGACGAGAGCCTACGACGATCAAAGCAACCAAGCCAGCCGAGAAGACTCGCTGGACCAGCTGGAAGAGGCTCGGGACAGGGCCTTACTACACTCGGCGCGGTATCAGCAGTCCCTGCGACGCTACCACGCCCGAGGGGTCCGACCCCGAGACCTCCAGGTGGGCGACCTGGTGCTTCGACTGCGGCAAGACGCCCGAGGGAGGCACAAGCTCACGCCCCCCTGGGAAGGGCCATTCGTCATCGCCAAAGTCCTGAAGCCCGGAACGTACAAGCTAGCCAACAACCAAGGCGAGGTCTACGACAACGCATGGAACATCCAACAGCTACGTCGCTTCTACCCTTAAGATGTTTCCAAGTTGTTCATATACCCCACACTCACGCAAAGTTTAGTCAACAAGGAAGGGTCGGCCTCGCCTCGGCAAAGCCCGACCCTCCCTCGGGGGCTAAAAGGGGGGAAACCCCCTCTGCGTCAAAATTTTCTCGAAAAAAAAATCACTTCTACCAGAATATCTTTCGTGCTTTTTGACTACTTCGAAAAGTGGGTCCTGGAAACGATGGAGTACACGTAAGCAGCCAAGGCTGACCAAGCCGAGGGACTCCTACGCCTCTGGGATACGGATACCTCACTCGTCACCTTCTGCGATAAGTAACTCGCGTTCGGATAAAGTGACTCCGCGGATCGAACAAGTCTTTACGTTCGGAAGCCCTTCTGCCGAAGCAATTCTTCGAGCCTTCTCGACCGAGTCGGTGATAGGGCCTCATGGACGAGTAAAAGTGCGCATAAGCGGCAAGGCCGACTGAGCCGAGGGACTCCCACGCCTCCGGGATACGGATACCTCACTCATCACCTTCCGCGAGAAGCAACTCTCGCTCGCACAAACATCCCTGTTACCGACAAAAAGTCCAGATACTCGAAACAAGAGGAAAAGAGACGCAGCTTTACAAAGCAGCGAGGGTGTGTGTGTTCTAGCCTCGACGGCCGCATGAGGCACACGCTACAAGACAATCTGATCCTGCAGGCTCGGGTCTTGACGTCGGAAGAGGGCAGCAGCACCCTCGGCATCGACGGCACCTTCAGCAAGGCCCGACCTAGCCTCGGACGGCGACGGGGTCCGAGGCTCTCCGCTCCGAAGGACGACGTCATCACCACGCCCGGGCTATCGCTGCCGGGGACTTCTCCGGGAATCCGGCCCGAGCAGGCGGCTCGGCCAGCCACCTCCGGGGCCTCGGCCAACCATCTTCCAAGGGTGCCGGCCCGGACCGAAGCCTCGGCTGATCAACTCCGGCGTCGATCCTGCCAACGGACAACCTGGCTAGGCTCCGTCCAACCAGGTTTCATTTCCGAGCCAACTCCGCCTCTGTTCATGCTGATATCGCTACCCCTGGCCTCGGCTCGACGAGGAGCGGCCGAGGGGTCTCTTTAACTAAGCTAGAGGAACCTCGGACAGCAAGGCCGACCGAGCCGAGGGACTCCTACGCCTCCGGGATACGGATACCTCACTCGTCACCTTGACACGGGGTGACTCATACTTGGTGAAGCGGTTCAGATAGTCAATAGACGAGTCTTGGCGCTCAAAAAATGGGGAAAAAACACGGCTCCGTGCCGTAATTACATATATGTTCAGGCCCCGAAAGCCGAAATGAACAAAAAAACCCCTGGCATTCGAAGTGCCATTACAAACGGAACTCCGGTTCCGTTTCCACGGATATGGACAACCTCCACGCCGGGGAAGCCCGTGGAGCGACAAGCTCTGGGCGAATCACCAGCAAAACGCAGGTCGCCTCAAGCGTCCCGGCAGATCCTCGCAGCCGTCCCCGCTGCGAGTGCGAGGAAGGGGACGGAATGTTGCATCCTAGCTGGGCAGCAACAGTTCGCCTTCCCCGACATGGCTGGAGGACGTCTCCGCCGTAGGGCTAAGGGGCGATTGCCACCACCAGAAGCTGGAAGAAGAGGTGGTCCGCCGACCTGTGCAGGAGGCAGAGCCCCGGCTCACCTCACTCCCCGCCTCGGCGAGGATGACGAACACCCTTAACACTGAGGGTGGGGCCGAGACCACAGCCCGGTTCGCCTCTCCCCATCTAGGAGCTGGAGGTCACCACCTTGGGTGACCACCAGCGGAGGGAAGCAGCCGGGCTGCGTGATGAAAATCCTTGAAGCCGAACGATGGCTGAAAGGTACCAACTCCCACGGAGTTGCGTTCCTCCAACGATGAGGCGAAAAGACGGCGGTTTCCCCCATCCGGGGGCTTGGAAGGTGGAAAAACACAGTGCATAAGGGAGAAAGAAGACGTGGTCGCCTTACGGAAGGGGTCGCCCTCCTTTTAAAAGGCGACTCTCCCTGCTTACGCCCCCAACTGTCACGGGCTGAGTCTTCTCCAACACGCCTCCAAAGCCCTCCCCTGCGGCGCGGGGGCTGGGTCCCGCATGTCATGCAGACCGGCTCCGAGCAGAAGAAGCCGAACCGCCGCGCACGGCGCACGCAACCACCCGGCGGTTACAAGTGACCCTCCACTTTTGCCCAGGCCAACGGGCGAAAGGGGCAGGCAGCCATGCAGGCGGCATGCAACCGCGCCAAGTGGACGCGCCTCTCCGACTCCTGACATGCCAGCACGGAGGCCCAAGCCCACGCGTCGCGCGACCGGCGCGCCGGATGCTGCATGCAAGCAACTGTACCGCTTGCGCCACCACCGCACCTCCTCGATTGCGGAACCGATACCGCGACCCGAGGCGACCCAGCGCGCGACCCAGCAGCGCCAGCCTGACGCAGCGGTCAAACGCGGTCAAAAGTGGGCCGGCAGTAATGACGGTGGCAGGCACGCGGGAGCAGCGGTCACGCCGTCAGCCAAGTTCACGTCCCATCCGAAGGCAGCGAGAGAACAAACTCTCACGGCGTGAAGACGACGCGCCCGTGACCCGTTCCTCGAACGGCTCGCGCACGCGCAACGGCAGCCTCGCCAACTACTCACCCCGTCGCATTAACTCCGCGGCTGGACAGGCGGCGCTTCTGGTAGGAGCAGCTGGCGACGCTTCGCCTTCGCCAAAACAACCGCGCCAAAAAAGGTACACCGCGTCGTTCAATTTCGTACCCTTTTTCCTTTTTCCTCTTTCTCTATCTCTTGCAACAGGGACCGGGAAAGGGGATACCCCTAAAGGGATCCTTCCCCGTGAAGGAACTAGGCTCCGAGCCTCCTTACTGATCAGGGGTTCGAAGGCTGGCCCCCCGAAGGGTTCAACAGCCGCCTCAGATCTCGTGGGCCCGACACCCACTACTGGTCAGAGGTTCGAAGGTCGGCCTCCCGAAAGGTTCCACGGCCGCCTCAGGCTACTCGGGCTCCGCGCCCATTACAGATCAGGGGTTCGAAGGCTGGCCCCCCGAAGGGTTCACAGTCGCCTCAGACACCGAGCGAGGGATGACCAGGGGTACGTTCGATACATAACCAAGGCTCGGGCTGCGCTCCCGAGGTACCCTAGGACTTTCCGAGACCAGCGGGAACGATCCTGTAACGGAATCCCATCGGAGGGAGGCATCGAGCCCTCGGACCCCGTCGCCAGGGGACCGGGTCCGGCAGATCACCCGCAGGTACTTTTGGGCGTGCCTCCGGGCCCCTAGCCGACCCCCAACGAACGGGGCACGGACGTCCACTCGGATTACCCGCTTGCAGCTCACCGGAGACACCATGTTCGGTGCCCATCGAGGGTAACATGGTGCTCTCCCCCCCTCCTCCTTGCGGAAAGGCGACGTAGGGGCGTATGTAAAAAAGCCGAGTCTGTCCCTGATCACCCTCTCGCCCTGTGCGGAGGCTCGGGGGCTGCTCTCGCAAACCCGGCTCCGGCCAAACCGTTGACAGCGTCAACATACCAGCCCGAGAACTTGGGCCCCGACAGTGCACCCGGGCTACGGCCAGTTCGCATGAGGGAACCACCAGACCAGCCGAAGCATTACGCAAGGCATTAAGACCTCGAAGGAGTGAAACCACTCCTCCGAGGCCTCGGGGGCTACACCCGGCGGGTGCGCTCGCGCGCACCCACCGGAACAAAATGCAACCGAGAAAGGCTGGTCCCCTTGCAAAAAAGTGCGACGAAAGCCTCCAAGCGAGTGCTAACACTCCCTTCGAGGCTCGGGGGCTACTGTCGGGGACCATAATTAGGGGTACCCTCAAGACGCCTAATTCTCAGCTGGTAACCCCCATCAGCATAAAGCTGCAGAGGCCTGATGGGTTTGATTAAGTCAGGGATCAGTCCATACGAGCGACTCGATCACGCCTCGTCCGAGCCTAGCCTCGGGCAAGGGCAGCCGACCCTGAGGTGTTTCTGTCTCGCCCGAGGCCCCCTTTTTTACGGCAGACGCATCTCCGGCTCGCCCGAGGCCTTGCCTTCGTTAAGAAGCAACCCTGACTAAATCGCCGCGCCGACTGACCAAGTCACAGGGGCATTTAACGCAAAGGTAGCCTGGCACCTTTATCCTGACGCGCGCCCCCTGGCAGAGCCGAAGTGACCGCCGTCACTTCGCCGCTCCACTGACCGGTCTGACAAAAGGACAGCGCCGCCTGCGCCGTCCCGACTGCGGTGCCACTTGACAGAGTGAGACTGACAGGCAGCCAGGCCTTGCCAAAGGCGCCATAGGAAGCTCCGCCCGACCCAGGGCTCGGACTCGGGCTAAGGCCCCGGAAGACGGCGAACTCCGTTCCGCCCGACCCAGGGCTCGGACTCGGGCTAAGGCCCCGGAAGACGGCGAACTCCGCTCCGCCCGACCCAGGGCTCGAACTCGGGCTAAGGCCCCGGAAGACGGTGAACTCCGCTCCGCCCGACCCAGGGCTCGGACTCGGGCTAAGGCCCCGGAAGACGGCGAACTCCGCTCCGCCCGACCCAGGGCTCGGACTCGGGCTAAGGCCCCGGAAGACGGCGAACTCCGCTTCGCCCGACCCCTGGGGTCGGACTCCGCCCTGGCCTCTGCCGAACGACCTCCGCCTCGCCCGACCCAGGAGCTCGGGCTTGGCCTCGGCCATGGAAGACAGACTCGACCTCGGCCTCGGAGGAGCCTCCACGTCGCCCGACCTAGGGCACAAGTCCGCCACATCAACAGGAAGCGCCATCATCACCCTACCCCGAGCCGACTCGGGCCGCAGAGAACAAGACCGACGTCCCATCTGGCTAGCTCCGCCAGATAGGCAATGATAGCGCCCCGCTAGACCCATGACGACGGCGGCTCTCAGCTCCCTTACGGAAGCAGGGGGACGTCAGCAAGAGCCCAACTGTTCCGACAGCTGTCCCTCCACCAGGCTCCGTTACTCCTCCGACAGCCACGACACCACACCAGCTGGGTGCCAAGTTCTCTCCGGCTGCCACATTGGCATGTACCTAGGGCGCTAGCTCTCCCCCGCTAGACACGTAGCACTCTGCTGCACCCCCATTGTACACCTGGGTCCTCTCCTTACGCCTATAAAAGGAAGGACCAGGGCCTTCTTAGAGAAGGTTGGCCCCGCGGGAACGAGGGCAGGGGCAGGCGCTCTCTTGGGGCCGCTCGCTTCCCTCACCCGCGTGGACGCTTGTAACCCCCTACTGCAAGCGCACCCGACCTGGGCGCGGGACGAACACGAAGGCCGCGGGATCTCCACCTCCCTCACGACTCGGCTCCGGCCACCTTGCTCTCTCCCCTTCGCGCTCGCCCACGCGCTCGACCCATCTGGGCTGGGGCACGCGGCACACTTACTCGTCGGCTTAGGGACCCCCCGGTCTCGAAACGCCGACAACCGTGAACTTGTCATCCAGTTGTTTAAAAATGTATAAAACACAACAAAGTCAGAAAATCATGAAACTTCTCCACATGTCATGATATCATATGTAGAGGCTGTAATAAAAATTTGAGAATATTTTGAAAAAGTTATGACACACTATGTGTAGAAACCTAAGTGGCCTACACATGAAATCATAAAGTTTCAATGTAGACCGGCTAGGATTCTGCACATAGTGCGTGATAACTTTCTTGAAACATTCTCAATTTTTTATCACAGCCTCTACATATGATATCATGACATGTGGAGAAGTTTCATGATTTTCTGACTTTGTTTGTGTTTTATACATTTTTTAAACAACTGGATGGTAAGTTCACAGTCATGTTTAGTGAGCATGGTGCTTGAAAATTCCGGTATGCTACTTAAATCGGTCGTAACTTGTGCTAAATAACATGGATACCATTTTTGCATTCACGGTTTTACATGTTTTCGAGTGACTTGCAGTTCAAATCTGAATTATCTGATGAAATTCAATTAAACGAACAAAATCTAATAGTTATAGCAAACACTTTTATAATTATGCAAAAATGGAACATGTAAGTCTACATAGTGTAGGAGCATACCACAAAAAGTTTGGTTGAAAAATATATACTTTGTCGAGTGTCAAGAATAACACTCAGCAAAGCATTTTTTGTCGAGTGTCAGACGTGGGACACTCGGCAAAGATAACGGCCTTTAGCTATAGATTGCTGCTGACGGCTCTTTGCCGAGCGTCGCTCTTCGGTGAGTGTTTGGCACTCGGTAAAGCCGTCTTTGCTGAGTGTCTCTCTGTGCCGAGAGTCTTGCTCTAGAGAGACATGGTCGTTACCGAGAGTAGGACTTTGCCAAGTGTCAGAGAAAAAGCACTCGACAAAGCACGGAGCACTCGGCAAAAAGCCGGATTCCAGTAGTGAGTGTCTATTGTATTGTTTAACTCCATAGTCATGTAAGGTCTAGTCCTTATGCATTTATTTTCTAGTACAGTGAGTTCTATAAGCAGAATTAAAGGTCTAAACACCAACCTACAAACATTGCGCATGATGCGACCAAGGTGGGATAACGAAGACCTGATTCTATCGACTCGATCGTTTTTTTAATCTTGTGTATAATCTTCTCATGGTTCATTTTTCTGGTCCCTGACATGCATGGCAATGATACTTGTCCGTTAAGCTCATATTCTTTCCGGTGCACAAAAGATGCTGATGTCCATATAATTCTATGGGAGCGGAGGATGTCTGTTAGAAGGTATGGTCAGTATGACATTAATGGCTTTCGCTTTCGGACAGTCCCATTTGAAGCCTCTCGTCCTCAAGCAACCACAGTCAACTTCTGAATTGTGACTAGGGCAGTCGATGTACATGGGGACGAGAAATTAACTGCTATGCATGGAACCATTTAAAAGATTCTCGAGTTTACTTTTGTAGGCGAGAAAAAAACTACAAGTATTTTTCTTTGATTGTATTTGGTCCGATAGTATCATGAGATTTGACATAACTGGTTCGCTATGGTTGATATCAAACACAATAAATAAACAACCATAGGTCAATGACAATTTTGTCCTTGCACGTCAAGTCGAGTAGGTGTATTATTTGTTATACCCATGTCAAAAGCCAAATGTGTGGTAGATAGATAGTATACAAAGTGAATCCTTGTGAATGGCTATATGTACTCCTACTGATGTTGCTTGTCATATTGAGGATGGACAGGTTGATGAGATCTATCAGAAAAAGTATAGCCAATGTATTTTGTTATTGAGCCTCGTGTAGCACTTGATTCTTTATTTTGCGTTACTGTCGATGTCACCGTTCTCCATAAACGAAAGTGACCACCAATAAAGGAAAAGGCTAGGCGGTCTACTTTAGGATGAAGGGGAGTACTTGATCATGATCTTGATGAATTTTGACATGTAAAACCTATTTTCTAACATATTATTTATTTTTATATATTTTTATTACATTGTCCAATGAAATAACTAATGCACTAACTTATTTGCGCTGACCCAGATGAATCATAGGTTCAAGTAAGTAGCAAAGAGAGTTGTGAATAGGGCGAGAAAGGCAAGCAAGAACCTTTTCTAGGAGAGTTTTTTTAGTACTAGTCGATAGGAGGCATTGCTAATGTGTAGGTGATAATTGCTTCAAAGATCACATGATGAAGATGAGAGGACGAGGGTGGAGAGGGTGGAGAGAAACAATATGAGGGTGCACAAGATGGCTATGAGGACTCAATGGGTGGATATTCCGCAAATTGTTTAGAATTTGTGTGGAAGTAGGTTAGGAAGAGACATGTCGTCACCCCTCCCTTGGTGTCCTCAAGTGTAGAAGAAAGGGTTCTGATCATGACAAGACATGCCTCCTTTTGTTAATTCTATACATGACACTCTTCTTTTGTTTCTTGTCATCCGGCTTATAGCATGACACAGGTTTTGATTGGAGAGGTCACCAAAGATAGTATAACATTATCTTGGATAACCTCTATCATTTGCATAACCCAAGAATTATGGTGAACTAGTTTGGTGAAACTATTGCCTACACAAACTGAAGAACTTCACACTTGTTGAAGATGAACGATTTGAAAATGAACATGGAGCAGTGAGGGTGCCTTCTAGGTAAATTTTAAATTCTTTCTTGATTTTTTGCCATATATATAACTATTTTAGTAACAATATTAAATTTGATATGCAGAAACGCTATCATGTGGCTCCTAAAAACAAAGAGCATGCAGACTGTGTCCTTGAAGTCTACTTGTCACACCCAGTTTTGGAAGGCAAACCGAATGTGAACCATATACGTGCCAGGATTAAAAATTCACATACACAACGATTACATAATTGAACATCGTCGCACAGTGCTCGAATAATAGCGTAAAGAAATAGTACTTTATTACATCACGATGTCAGAGACATCCACATAGTCATTTACTTAAATAGTAATCAAAGTGCTAATGCGAAACACAGTAAAGATAAGGCCTTCATAGGCAGCTGAATGGGGGTTGGCCGCTAATCTACTCTAGAACTCATCGAAGTCCTGAAACTCCCAAAAGTCCTCCGCATGGCCTTCATCTTCTCCTGAGTAGGGTTGCAATGGGGAGAACCTGGTGTTTGGTGTTTAAGCAAGGGTGAGTACACATCAACATACTCAGCAAATGTCCCGTTTGGCTAAAGTGGACTAGCTGTATGTGGGCTGAAGTTCAAAGCAAGCTTTTAGTTCGTCAGATATTTATTATTAGTAGAAGCCAAGTTTTAGCAATAACCCCAAGTTATTATCCCAAAAGGTACTCCCTAGAGAGGAAATACAAAAGGATCCATAATTATAATCACCATCCTTAAACCACCATCATAAAGGTATCCAAAATATCTCTAATCAAAGGAGCTCCCAAGGCCGCTCATAACTGTGAGCACGACTGATATACCAGTTTCTAACCCTTTGTAGAGGTTGCACACTTCACCAACGAGCCATGATCCCTTTTTTTGCCTTAGGTTGTACATACCCTTAAACACTCCCAAGGTGAGTCGGCAAGGTTTCACTACGTAGCTGTTACAAAGATTCCCTAGATGTCATAGCCGCCCATTAGGTTTCTTCAGTTTGATAAACACGGTACCCCTCCTCGCAGGAGGGTGACTAACAAGATCAAAACCAAAAAACCTCGGCACCTAGCCTCGGCAGAGCAAGTACTATGCCCGGACCCCATTGATGGCACGACGGCGAAGCAGACTACACCTCAAGTTCCTCTAATTAGTTAGCTAAGGGCGTTCCATACCACCCTCATGGTTGTACTGTTTTCTCGGGTGGTCATCCTACGAACAGGTCCTTATAGAGAGGTACTCGGAAAACAACTTGAGTCCCCTTTAGTGCCACAAGTTCATCATCATATCTAGAATAACATCATCGTATCATAAAGTATTCTCATCATGTTCATTGATTAAGGTAAAGCACTAGCATGATATTAATCATAACAACCAAATCCCAAAAGGGTAATCAAGGACAGGATAAATAGAAAACTAGTCAATCCTTAGGTTGATCATGGTATGTGAGAAAATGAATTATAAAGTAAGTAGGATATAATGGGTCAGAGGACACTTGCCTTCACCAAGTTGCTGCTTAGGGACTTCTCCTGTAACTCCCTTAGGAATCACAGACTGCTCGTTGTCTACGCAAAGCAATCATTCATTCAACATATTTGGGGAATCACAAAAGAACAATACACTAAACATATACAACAGAGTAAACACATGTTTAATAGAAAGGTAAAGACAATAAGGTGTTTCCTAAGTTTGGGGTAGATCACTCACTATGCCAGGTGGTTTAGTATTCTCTAAGCAGGTCTATCTTGTTATAACACTTGTTCAAATATAGTCAGTTCAGGGATGGGATTACTCATTAGGCAGTGTTAGGTATATGAACTTAAGTATTTGAACATTTATTAGAGGTTCCTACCTTTATTTTATTTCTATTAAGGTTCCAATAGCATCAACTCCAAACTAGAGATCAACTATAAATTGGGATATAAAAATAGTAGGTGAACATTATTTTAACCTGTAGACAAAAACATGATGAACATTTTGCAATTTGAAGCACCTAATTTTGAGTTTATATGACAAAGTTATGAATTTTGGAAGTTTTGGAATTCAAAACCCTATATTAAACACATTTTTCTGATTAAATAAAGACCCGAGGGCCTAACTGTAAGATTACAGGGGCTCGGATAAAAGAACCAAGGACGACGAGTTCTATTCTCGGGAAACCGAGGGTCTCTTTAACAAAAAAAGGCGAGCGAAGGGGTATCGAGTTCCCTCAACCATCGGATCTCGGATCCATGACCGAAATTAGAACAGGCGAGGGCAAGTGAGCGGGCACGGAGCACGCGTGCGACCGACAGGTGGGGGTCAGGGGTCAACGGCTCGGGTGCTGGTGTGGGGACTAGCCAGTTGGGCCCAGCGGCCAGTGACCCAGGCGGGGTTGCACTTAAGAGCGAGGTCCACCTATCGGCGACCTAGAAAAAGAAAGGGAGGGGGCTGGCACGGTTGCCGAGTGGGGCCGAGCGCCAGTGACTCAAAGAGGGGAAAAGGAGGACCGGCGTAGGGAGGCTGGCACGCGGGGCCAGCCATCAGGGTTGCCTTCCTGCTCTAGCCGTGCGAGCATGGGAATGAGGAAAGTCCCCGGCGGTGCTCCGAGCAGCGTGGGGCGATAGCGGTCGACCGAAGGACCCTCGCGCGATGGAGAAAGGCCGCCACCGGTCACCACCAGCGACTACACGACGGAGAAGATAAAATGGGGGAGAGAGAAAAGAAAGTCCGGTGGGCGAGCTTACCTCGGGTGAGGCTCGGTCAGGGCGAAGCTCCGAGCGGTGGTGGCGGACCACGATCAGGGAGGGTGGGGCGACCTCGCCGTGAGGAATTCGGTGCGCGAGCGGCTCGGCGGTGGGGACTTCGGCGAGCTCGGGCGAGGCAGCTCAGGCGGGTGCGGCTAGGACGAGAGAAGTGAGGCGGGGGAGAAATGGGCATGCGCAGAGACTTCAAAGTGGTTGGGGCGGCGATTTTGCGTGGGGGCGCGACGTGGGCGCGGACACCTCTGTTTGTGTGCGTGCGGGGCAGGAGAGACGATTGTGGACGCGCGCTGGCGGAGCTATTGGTGGGTGGGGCCCATCGAGCAGAGAGCGAGCGGGCGCGTGGGGAAGGCGCTGACAAGTGGGGCCTAGGGGGCAGAGGGAGGGAGAGAGAGAGCACGGGGGCGCGAGGAAGATGGACCAGGGTGGGCCGAAACACCAAGCTGGAAGAGGGCTACAGGCTTCTTTTCCCTTTTCTTTTATTCTAAATTTTGTTGTCCGTTTGTTTTCATTTTCTCTCCTTTGGACTCAAATTCAAATATGCCACAAACTCAAATTAGAACACCTCAAGCTTATGCATCAAACAAAAATAAAGTTTGGGGTTCATCATGATGCAACATTTCATACTTTCTTGGACTTTTGCCTACTAGAGTATAATTACATTTCCAAATAAAGTAACCACTCCTCTACTATAGGAAATATAAAAAAAATATATGTGGAGAGAGGAGAAGAGAGATAACACCTGAATTTGGTGGATATTAGATAAGAAATTTTATACCCCTAAATTTAGGGTGTTACACTACTCAAAGAAGGTTTGTAGGGATGCATTCTCCAATGCAAGGCTTCAGGTTACGAATGCGTTCATGAAGCACGTGAAAGGGCGCTTGGTCAATAATTATCAAGAGTATTCAAATACATACTTGACTGTCACACCCGCATTTAGGGGGCCAAACCCAGACATGACTCACATGTGTGCTTGGATCAAGTCTCACACATATGATGACTCATGGTACAAAAACGAATGTCACATCTTTAATATATAACAAAGTTCTATACAAAATAGTTAAATAATTACATCATATGAAGACAAGATCCAGCAACCAAAGTTGACTGGAAGACGACGGTCTAGACCACTCACGAACTCATCACAGCATCCTTCACGCTCCTCATCTTGTGGTACCTGTCCTTAACCTGGGGGGATGTGAGTACAGCAAGGGTGAGCTCACATACGTTCATCGCTCAACAAGTTGTGGGGAATAATGTGCATGAGTTCACTATCAGTGCGGCTCATGTGAAGTGTAAGACTTACCAGAGGAGATGGTTAGAGCTGAGCATTGTTTTTAAAGTTGGTCAAAATTTTATTAGCAGTTACTAAGTACAAGTAGATACCAACCCAATTAAGTAAGAGATCACAATTAATAATAACACCCACAATGCAATGCAAATGACAAATTAAGTTTAATTCCATACATTAATCATGCGAGAGTTCTGAGTCGCTCTTAACCGTGAGCACGGCTGATATACCAGTTTTACACTCTGCAAAGTTTGCACCCTTTACCCACAAGTTGTGTATCCCATCTAGCCAGGGTTTGCAAGGCCCTTAGACACTTCCGAGGTGAATGGCTAGGGATCCACTACGAGGCCTTTAAAAAGTTCCACTAGCTTCAGAAAACCCGCTACGGTTTCTGAGAAGGGCAATATAGGAATCCCTCGTCCGAAAAGCCATTGCATCATGATTGACCCGAGAACCTCCCTATACGCAGCTCCTCTACCACCCTTGCCTCTTTCGAGTAAGGTAGTCCTCCACTAGCTTTCCTAATTAGTCAACCAAGGGTGTCCCATTCCACCCTTGTGGTAGCACAGATATCTCAAGTTAAGCAACATGTTCCAATTAACACAATGATCTTGTCATGAACAATAATTAAAACAACAACATAACTGGAACATGATCATAATATAACATTAATTTCCCAAAAGCAGGTAGAGCAATAGCAAAACTACTCAATAGTTCTTTTGTCTGCAAGGTGTGGGATAAAAAATGCTAGGGAAGCCTATTAGGTCCCATCAAATTAACCTGAGCATGTCATAGTGATTAACAAGAACATTATTGGGTAAAGAGATAAGTAATTAAGGGCACAAATTGCCTTAGACTCGTGATTCCCAGGTATCAACTTGGTCTTCAAGTGAGTCGTAACCTCGCTACTACTCGTAGCAATATAAACAAACATGACATAGGCAAAATTAACATCACACCAACATAAGAACAAATTGCATAATGATGTTCTACGCATCGTAACTAGATCCTAGGTTTAAGAACCACTAAATTCGGAGTTATGGTTATAAAGTTATGATTTTCTGAAGGTTTATGTGTTAATTATAGAATAAATTAAGTGCATAATTTTTAACCTATGATTCATGACAAAATAGTGTCACAAGGTGATAAACAATATTAATGTAAATTTAATGCAACTAGAATGGATTAAAGAGGAGTTAAAATGGATTAATTATGGATTAACCAAGTTTCTAGAATTATTTTCATTCTAGAAATCATTTTCTATTTTAAATTTATTAAATCTGAGGTTGAATTGGACTACGACCACTAATTCAGAAGAGTTCAGGGGTCGTTTCATAAGAAACCAGGGCCCTATGGTAAATACTTTACACTCCGAGTGGACGGTGGGTCGATTATAACAAACCATAGTCTTTTTAGCAAAAGTTCATGGCGGCCCAACCAGGACTCGGTTCGAGCCATCCGATCCCGATCCAAAGGCCCAGATTAGATCAGACCAGATCTGAAATGGTACGCAATATCAGCCGCTAGATTATGACTCCACGGTTCAGATTTAAATATACAAGATCTCCACGGATTCGTCTGATCGCATTGACGGCCCAGATTCGAATTCACGAAGAGTTACACTAGTACCTAATTCTATTTGTTCGTTTCCAGATCAGTGGCCCTAGGCCCACCTTCCTCAGCCCGACGACGCCAACGGTGGCGCCAGGACCACCACGGCGGAGCACGCCAGCGAGCCCCCCCTGCTCGACGCCCCAACGAGGGATTCTCGGCTCCAATCGACCCTACACAAAGTGGACGGGATTGTGAGCCTGGGAGCACAACACATACCAGAGATGGTGGCGGCAGTGAACCCCTCCACGTCGGAGATGGTGGCGGCAGTGAACCCCTCCACGGCGATGAATTCCGGCTACCAATTCTCAGGGTCCCGAACGTTTCCCCTGCTTAATGACACACGAGTAAGTGCGACGCGGACGAGGAGTGGTCCCAGGTGTCTGAGATCGCGGCAAGGCACTTCCTCCAACTCGATGGTGCTCGTTGTGTGGCTCAAGTTTCCGTCGAGGGCTCCTGTCCAGGACGGTGTGGAGTTCGGCTATTTTATACCCCGTGGCAGAGTCCGTCTAGCGCAAAACAGGTAGCACGAATCCGGGCGGGGATGTGGCGCGGTTGTTGAGTGGATCTCGCTGTCGGCGAGGAAGTCGCGCTCTACTACAGCGGGAGGAAGGAGGTTCTGACGAGACGACCCCACCAAGTAGCGAGCGCGGGGGAGGCTGGGTTAGCGCGCGTGAGGTAATGGGCCAAGGGGAGGAAATTCGGCCCAGTTGAGGCTGCCTTGCTTCTTTCCCTTTTTTATTCTATTTTTCCCTATTTCAATTTCAAATCAACACAAGTTTGAATTTCAAACCTTTAATTTTAGATTGATAAATAGACTCCAGCATGATGTGCACTAATTATATTAATCTATTTACTTAATTACTTTATTTATTATTATTTTATTTAGGTAACGATATACACACCACATTGATTACATAGAATATTATTTTGAGTGGGTAATCAATTTAGAGGTATATCACAAAGTTCATATTCCTTTGTTTTGATAGAAAACATTGTTTTCAATGTCTAATCTTTATTAGGACATGATTTAACTAATATTATTCTATTATGATCCTTAACTTTAGAAAGGGTGAATTCTAAAGTTCAATTATGTATCAAGGGTACTTATTTTGATTATTATTTTGATTATTATTATTATTATTATTATTATTATTATTATTATTATTATTGTTGTTGTTGTTGTTGTTGTTATTCTTCTTCTTCTTATTATTATTATCTCTAAAGGATTTCCTTGAATCACAAGTTAAGATTTTGGGTGTTACATTGACCATGGAGGAGTACTTATAGATAAATGATATTTAGAATCAAGTTTACTAATTTAAGATATTACTATTGTTTTGATACATTAACATATGTCTAGGTCTAACTCCCATGATTGGAAGATTGTCTAGATGTTTATTGGGCCCTTTGTTATTTATGGGCTTCTAAATTTTTTAAGAAGACAATAAAGAAAATAAGATCTATGAACAAGGGTGGAAAGCATACGTTTGGGGATGATGATTACATTCATATCGGTAGACAAATGGTAAGACATTGCAAATACTATTTTCAAAAATATATTTATAGTTATATGCTGGTAATTTCTACAAATAGGAGGTTCAAACTAGTGTTGAGCCGTCAACCATTGATGTGTATCTCTAGGGCACAGGGGACCAGACCTGACATAGCATGAGGTCATGTGCAGTCAGCAAGCATCAAAATGATTGGTTAGTTATTCACAATTTAGAATTAGTTGTGAAACATTTAGGCTCTAAGATCTAAATTTAATTTTCTAATTGTAGGAGCAATATAAGCATGAGATGGTTCGACGCCATGGTGAAAACTTCGATTGGCGGAATAGACCGATTGACCCAATGGCAATGCGTGCTAGTGGTTGTGGAAAAGTGCATGGATGATAAGATCATTATTTCTTAAATTTTGTTATTACACTTATCTAAAATCTACATATTTTAAATTGTGAAACTACTACATATTATGCGGTGGTTGACTCGAAAGATGTACGATCATAGCCTAGCATACCGGGAGGAGCGCTTCCGGGTGGTCGGCTTTCTCTGCATCAAAGGCGCTGCCACCACCGAAGGCACAGAGGGACGAGTTGCCTCCGACTCCTTCCCTCATGGGGACCCAATGACACCGGGGGTGCTAGAAGTTACAACACCACTAGTGTCGCTCCCTCCACGCGATGACCAACCAGCGTGGCAGACACGGGAGGTGGCATTGCAACCCTAGCATCCTCCATGCAGCGCTCCGTGGGCGCTACGAGCGTGGTAGGTTCCACTGCAAGCTCTTCCATCTGAGCTAGGACATTGGAGCTAGCCTCTGCGTCTCCATAGTGGGATGGTGAAAGGGAATTAGGCTTACACCTATATTCCTAAACTAATTTTGGTGGTTGAATTGCCCAACACAAATAATTGGACTAACTAGTTTGCTCTAGTCTATAAGTTATACAGGTGCCAAAGGTTCACAAAAGGCCAATAAAAAGACCAAGAAAAGGGTTCAACAAAAAGAGCAAAGGGTCAACCGAAGGCACCTTAGTCTGGCGCACCGGACTGTCCGGTGCACCACCAAGAAAACGCAGAGTCACTCCGCTATAATTCACCGGACTGTCCGGTGTACACCGGACAGTGTCCGGTGCTCCAGGAATGAAGCGACTCTGAACTCGCCAGCTTCGGGAATTCGCAACGGCTACTCCGCTATAATTCACCGGACATGTCCCGTGTACACCGGACTGTCCGGTGTAACTACGAAGCAACGGCTACTTCGGCGCCAACGGTCACCTGCAGGTGCATTAAATGCGCGCCAGAGCGCACAGAAGTCAGGCACGCGCGAGCAGGCGCACCGGACACTCTACAGTGCATGTCCGGTGCGCCACCGGACATCCAGGCAGGCCCAACAGTCAGAGCTCCAACGGTCGGAACCCTAACGTTCGGGTGACGTGGCTGGCGCACCGGACATGTCCGGTGTGCACCGGACTGTCCGGTGCACCATACGACAGACAGCCTCCACCCAAACGGCTAGTTTGGTGGTTGGGGCTATAAATACCCCCAACCACCCCACATTCAAGTCATCCAAGTTTTCCACCTTCCAACCACTTACAAGAGCTAGGCATTCAATTCTAGACACAATCAAGCGATCAAATCCTCTCCAATTCCACACAAAGCTTTAGGGACTAGCGAGAGAGATTTGTCGTGTTCTTTTGAGCTCTTGCGCTTGGATTGCTTCTTTCTTTCTCACTTGTTCTTGTGATCAAATCTCAATTGTAATTGAGGCAAGAGACACCAATTGTGTGGTGGTCCTTGCGGGGAAGTTTTGTTCCCGGTTTGATTTGAGAAGATAAGCTCACTCGGTCCGAGGGACCGTTTGAGAGAGGGAAAGGGTTGAAAGAGACCCGGTCTTTGTGACCACCTCAACGGGGAGTAGGTTTGAGAGAACCGAACCTCGGTAAAACAAATCATCGTGTCTCACTTCTTATTTGCTCACGATTTGTTTTGTGCCCTCTCTCTCGGACTCGTTTCTATTTCTAACGCTAACCCGGCTTGTAGTTGTGTTTATATTTGTAAATTTCAGTTTCGCCCTATTCACCCCCCTCTAGGCGACTTTCAATTGGTATCAGAGCCCGGTGCTTCATTAGAGCCTAACCGCTCGAAGTGATGTCGGGAGATCACGCCAAGAAGGAGATGGAGACCGGCGACAAGCCCACTACAAGCCACGGGTCGACTTCATCGGAAGAGTCCCGCAACAAGAGGAAGGAGAAGAAAAACTCCTCCAACAAAGGGAAGGGGAAGGAGAAGAAATCCTCTTCCCACAAGTCGCATCGGAGAGGCGACAAGCACAAGAGGATGAGGAAAGTGGTCTACTACGAGACCGACACTTCATCAACGTCGACCTCCGGCTCCGACGCACCGTCCATCACTTCTAAGCGCCAAGAGCGCAAGAAGTATAGTAAGATCCCACTACGCTACCCTCGCACTCCTAAACATACACCTTTACTTTCCGTCCCATTAGGCAAACCACCAACATTTGATGGTGAAGATTATGCTAGGTGGAGTGATATGATGCGATATCACCTAACCTCACTCCACAAAAGTATATGGGATGTTGTTGAGTTTGGTGTACAGGTACCATCCGTAGGGGATGAAGATTATGATGAGGACGAAGTGGCCCAAATCGAGCACTTCAACTCCCAAGCCACCACTATACTCCTCACCTCTCTAAGTCGAGAGGAGTATAACAAGGTGCAAGGGTTGAAGAGCGCCAAGGAGATTTGGGACGTGCTAAAGACCGCGCACGAAGGAGATGAGGTGACCAAGATCACCAAACGGGAAACGATCGAGTGGGAGCTCGGTCGCTTCCATCTTCGCCAAGGGGAGGAGCCACAAGACATGTACAACTGGCTCAAAACCTTGGTGAACCAAGTGCGCAACCTCGGGAGCAAAAAATGGGATGACCACGAAGTGATTAAGGTTATTCTAAGATCACTTGTTTTCCTTAACCCTACTCAAGTTCAATTAATTCGTGGCAATCCTAGATATACTCAAATGACCCCCGAGGAAGTTATAGGTAATTTTGTGAGCTTTGAGTTGATGATCAAAGGCTCAAAGAAGATCAACGAGCTTGACGGCCCCTCCACGTCCGAAGCACAACCGGTCGCATTCAAGGCGACGGAAGAAAAGAAGGAGGAATCTACTCCAAGTCGAACACCTATCGACGCCTCCAAGCTCGACAACGAGGAGATGGCGCTCATCATCAAGAGCTTCCGTCAAATCCTCAAGCAAAGGAGGGGGAAAGATTACAAGCCCCGCTCCAAAAGAGTTTGCTACAAATGTGGTAAGCCCGGTCATTTTATAGCAAAATGTCCACTATCTAGTGACAGTCACAGGGGCGACGACAAGAAGGGCAAGAGAAGAGAAAAGAAGAGGTACCACAAGAAGAAGGGCGGCGATGCCCATGTTTGCCGGGAGTGGGACTCGGATGAGAGCTCCACCGACTCCTCCTCCGACGAGGACGCCGCCAACATCGCCGTCACCAAGGGCCTCCTCTTCCCCAACGTCAGCCACAAGTGCCTCATGGCAAAGGACGGCAAAAGGAAGAAGGTAAAATCAAGATCCTCCACCAAATATGAAACATCTAGCGATGAGGATAATGCTAGTAATGAGGAGGATAACTTGCGAACCCTTTTTGCCGACCTAAACATGCAACAAAAGGAAAAACTAAATGAGCTAATTAGTGCCATCCATGAAAAGGATGATCTCTTGGACTCCCAAGAGGACTTCCTAATCAAGGAAAATAAAAAGCATGTTAAGGTTAAGAATGCTTATGCTCTAGAAGTAGAAAAACGTGAGAAATTATCTAGTGAGCTAAGCACATGCCATGACACTATTGCCAACCTTAGAAATGAAAATGCCAATTTAATTGCTAAGGTTGATTCTCATGTTTGTGATGTTTCAATTCCCAATCTTAGAAATGATAATGATGATTTGCTTGCTAAGATTGAAGAATTAAACACCTCTCTTGCTAGCCTTAGGATTGAAAATGAGAAATTAATTGCTAAGGCCAAAGATTCTGATGTTTGCAATGTTACTATTTCTAACCTTAGAAGTGAGAATGATATATTACATGCTAAGGTTGTAAAATTAAAATCTTGCAAATCCTCTACATCTACCATTGAGCATGTTTCCATTTGCACTAGATGTAGAGATGTTGATGTTGATGCTATTCATGATCACATGGTCGTAATTAAACAACAAAATGATCATATAGCAAAATTAGATGCTAAAATTGCCGAGCATAACTTAGAAAATGAAAAGTTTAAATTTGCTAGAAGTATGCTCTATAATGGGAGACATCCTGGCATCAAGGATGGCATTGGCTTCCAAAGGGGAGACAATGTCAAACTTAGTGCCCCTCCCAAGAAATTGTCTAACTTTGTTAAGGGCAAGGCTCCCATGCCTCAGGATAACGAGGGCTACATTTTGTACCCTGCCAGCTATCCTGAGAGCAAAATTAGGAGAATTCATTCTAGGAAGTCTCACTCTGGCCCTAACCATGCTTTTATGTATAAGGGTGAGACATCTAGCTCTAGGCAACCAACCCGTGCTAAGTTGCCTGAGAAGAAAACTCCTAGTGCATCAAATGATCATGACATTTCATTTAAAACTTTTGATGCATCATATGTTTTAACTAGCAAATCCGGCAAGGTAGTTGCCAAATTTGTTGGGGGCAAACACAAGGGCTCCAAAACTTGTGTTTGGGTACCCAAAGTTCTTGTTTCTAATGCCAAAGGACCCAAAACCGTTTGGGTACCTAAAGTCAAGAACTAAACTTGTTTTGTAGGTTTATGCATCCGGAGGCTCAAGTTGGATCATCGATAGCGGGTGCACAAACCACATGACAGGGGAGAAGAAGATGTTCTCCTCCTACGAGAAAAACCAAGATCCCCAACGAGCTATCACATTCGGGGATGGAAACCAAGGTTTGGTCAAAGGTTTGGGTAAAATTGCTATATCTCCTGACCATTCCATTTCCAATGTTTTTCTTGTTGATTCATTAGATTACAATTTGCTTTCCGTATCTCAATTATGTCAAATGGGCTACAACTGTCTCTTTACTGATGTAGGTGTCACTGTCTTTAGAAGAAGTGATGATTCAGTAGCATTTAAGGGAGTGTTAGAGGGTCAGCTATACTTGGTAGATTTTGATAGAGCTGAACTCGACACTTGCTTAATTGCTAAGACTAACATGGGTTGGCTCTAGCACCGCCGACTAGCCCATGTTGGAATGAAAAATCTTCATAAACTTCTAAAGGGAGAGCACATTTTAGGATTAACAAATGTTCATTTTGAGAAAGACAGGATTTGTAGCGCATGCCAAGCCGAGAAGCAAGTTGGTGTTCATCATCCACACAAGAACATCATGACGACTGACAGGCCACTGGAGCTTCTACACATGGATTTATTCGGCCCGATCGCTTACATAAGCATCGGCGGGAGTAAGTACTGTCTAGTTATTGTGGATGATTATTCTCGCTTCACTTGGGTGTTCTTTTTGCAGGAAAAATCACAAACCCAAGAGACCTTAAAGGGATTCTTGAGACGAGCTCAAAATGAGTTCGGCCTAAGGATCAAGAAAATTAGAAGCGACAACGGGACGGAGTTCAAGAATTCACAAATTGAAGGCTTCCTTGAGGAGGAGGGCATCAAGCATGAGTTCTCCTCTCCCTACACGCCACAACAAAATGGTGTAGTGGAAAGGAAGAATCGAACTCTATTGGACATGGCAAGAACCATGCTTGATGAGTACAAGACACCGGATCGGTTTTGGGCCGAGGCGGTCAACACCGCCTGCTACGCCATCAACCGGTTATATCTACACCGAATCCTCAAGAAGACATCCTATGAACTCCTAACCGGTAAAAAGCCCAATATTTCATATTTTAGAGTTTTTGGTAGCAAATGCTTTATTCTTGTTAAAAGAGGTAGAAAATCTAAATTTGCTCCTAAAACTGTAGAAGGCTTTTTACTAGGATATGACTCAAACACAAGGGCATATAGAGTCTTTAACAAGTCCTCAGGACTTGTTGAAGTTTCTTGTGACGTTGTGTTTGATGAAACTAACGGCTCTCAAGTAGAGCAAGTTGATCTTGATGAGATAGGTGAAGAACAGGCTCTGTGCATCGCGCTAAGGAACATGTCCATTGGGGATGTGTGTCCTAAGGAATCCGAAGAGCCTCCAAATGCACAAGATCAACCATCCTCCTCCACGCAAGCATCTCCACCAACTCAAAATGAGGACGAGGCTCAAGTTGATGAAGGAGAAAATCAAAATGATGAGCCACCTCAAGATAACGGCAACAATCAAGGGGAGATGCAAATGATCAAGACAAGGAGGATGAAGAACCAAGGCCGCCACACCCAAGAGTCCACCAAGCAATCCAACGAGATCACCCCGTCGACACCATCCTCGGCGACATTTATAAGGGGGTAACCACTAGATCTCGTGTTGCACATTTTTGTGAGCATTACTCTTTTGTTTCCTCTATTGTGCCACACAGGGTAGAGGAAGCACTTCAAGATTCGGATTGGGTGATGGCGATGCAAGAGGAGCTCAACAACTTCACTAGGAACGAGGTATGGCATTTAGTTCCACGTCCTAACCAAAATGTTGTAGGAACCAAGTGGGTCTTCCGCAACAAGCAAGATGAGCATGGTGTGGTGACAAGGAACAAAGCTCGACTTGTGGCCAAGGGATACTCCCAAGTCGAAGGTTTGAATTTTGGTGAAACCTATGCACCCGTAGCTAGGCTTGAGTCAATTCGTATATTATTAGCCTATGCTACTTACCATGGCTTCAAGCTTTACCAAATGGACGTGAAGAGTGCCGTCCTCAATGGACCAATCAAGGAAGAGGTCTATGTTGAGCATCCTCCCAGCTTTGAAGATAGTGAGTGTCCTAACCATGTCTATAGGCTCTCTAAGGCGCTTTATGGGCTCAAGCAAGCCCTAAGAGCATGGTATGAATGCCTAAGAGATTTCCTTATTGCTAATGGCTTCAAAGTCGGCAAGGCCGATCCTACTTTATTTACTAAAACTCTTGACAATGATTTGTTTGTATGCCAAATTTATGTTGATGATATCATATTTGGGTCTACTAACGAATCTACTTGTGAAGAATTTAGTAGGATCATGACACAAAAATTCGAGATGTCTATGATGGGGGAGTTGAAGTATTTTCTAGGATTTCAAGTCAAGCAACTCCAAGAAGGCACCTTCATTAGCCAAACGAAGTATACTCAAGACATTCTAACCATGTTTGGAATGAAGGATGCCAAGCCCATCAAGACACCCATGGGAACCAATGGGCATCTCGACCTCGACACGGGAGGTAAATCCGTCGATCAAAAGGTATACCGGTCGATGATTGGTTCATTACTTTATTTATGTGCATCTCGACCGGACATTATGCTTTCCGTATGCATGTGTGCAAGATTCCAAGCCGACCCTAAGGAATCTCAACTTACGGCCGTAAAACGAATCTTGAGATATTTGGCTTATACTCCTAAGTTTGGGCTTTGGTACCTCGGGGATCCACTTTTGATTTGATTGGTTATTCGGATGTCGATTGGGCGGGGTGTAAGATTAATAGAAAGAGCACATCGGGGACTTGCCAGTTCTTGGGAAGATCCTTGGTATCTTGGGCTTCAAAGAAGCAAAATTCGGTCGCTCTTTCTACCGCCGAAGCTGAGTACATTGCTGCAGGCCACTGTTGCGCGCAATTGCTTTGGATGAGGCAAACCCTGCGGGACTATGGTTACAAATTAACCAAAGTCCCTCTTCTATGTGATAATGAGAGTGCAATCCGCATGGCGGATAATCCCGTTGAGCATAGCCGCACTAAGCACATAGCCATTCGGTATCATTTTCTTAGGGATCACCAACAAAAGGGGGATATTGAGATTGCATACATTAATACTAAAGATCAATTAGCCGATATCTTTACCAAGCCACTTGATGAACAAACTTTTACCAAACTTAGGCATGAGCTCAATATTCTTGATTCTAGAAATTTCTTTTGCTAATTTGCACACATAGCTCATAAATATACCTTTGATCATGTCTTTTTTATATATGCTATGACTAATGTGTTTTCAAGTGAATTTCAAACCAAGTCATAGGTATATTGAAAGGGAATTGGAGTCTTCGGTGAAGACAAGGCTTCCACTCCACTCTATCACTCATCCTTCGCCGTCACTCCAAGCAATTCTTCATCTTTGGTATAATCTTCACTCATATGTTTTATTTGCCAAAGGGGAGAAAGTAGTTAGTCAAGGGCTTATATCTCACTCAAAGTATCCGTTTTTGGCGATTCATGCCAAAGGGGGAGAAAGTATGAGCCCAAAGCAAAAGGACCGCACCACCACCCTAATTTTAAAAATGATTTTCATTTGGTAAATTTCAAATTGGTATCTTACTGTGTTCAAAAGGGGGAGCAAGTAGTATTTTCAAAAATTGATGTCTTAAAACCCTCTTGAACACTAAGAGGAGAATTTATTGAGGGGGAGTTTTGTTTAGTCAAAGGAAAAGCATTTGAAACAAGGGGAGAAAATTTCAAAACTTGAAAATGCTTCGCAAAATCTTACTCATTTACCTTTGACTATTTGCAAAAGAACTTTGAAAAGGATTTACAAAAAGACTTTGCAAAAACAAAACATGTGGTGCAAGCGTGGTCCAAAATGTTAAAAATAAAGAAACAATCCATGCATATCTAGTGAGTAATATTTATTAGCTCAATTCTGAGTAACCTTTGCACTTGCATATGCAAACTAGTTCAAATTTTGCACTTCTATATTTGCTTTGGTTTGTGTTGGCATCAACACCAAAAAGGGGGAGATTGAAAGGGAATTAGGCTTACACCTATATACCTAAACTAATTTTGGTGGTTGAATTGCCCAACACAAATAATTGGACTAACTAGTTTGCTCTAGTCTATAAGTTATACAGGTGCCAAAGGTTCACAAAAGGCCAATAAAAAGACCAAGAAAAGGGTTCAACAAAAAGAGCAAAGGGTCAACCGAAGGTACCTTGGTCTGGCGCACCGGACTGTCTGGTGCACCACCAAGAAAATGCAGAGTCACTCTGCTATAATTCACCGGACTGTCCGGTGTACACCGGACAGTGTCCGGTGCTCTAGGAATGAAGCGACTCTGAACTCGCCAGCTTCGGGAATTCGCAACGGCTACTCCGCTATAATTCACCGGACATGTCCGGTGTACACCGGACTGTCCGGTGTAACTGCGGAGCAACGACTACTTCGGCGCCAACGGTCACCTGCAGGCGCATTAAATGCGCGCCAGAGCGCGCAGAAGTCAGGCACGCGCGAGCAGGCGCACCGGACACTCTACAGTGCATGTTCGGTGCGCTACCGGACATCCAGGCGGGCCCAGCAATCAGAGCTCCAACGGTCGGAACCCTAACGTTCGGGTGACGTGGCTGGCGCACCGGACATGTCCGGTGTGCACCGAACTGTCCGGTGCACCATACGACAGACAGCCTCCACCCAAACGGCTAGTTTGGTGGTTGGGGCTATAAATACCCCCAACCACCCCACATTCAAGTCATCCAAGTTTTCCACCTTCCAACCACTTACAAGAGCTAGGCATTCAATTCTAGACACACTCAAGTGATCAAATCCTCTCCAATTCCACACAAAGCTTTAGTGACTAACGAGAGAGATTTGCCGTGTTCTTTTGAGCTCTTGCGCTTGGATTGCTTCTTTCTTTCTCACTTGTTCTTATGATCAAATCTCAATTGTAATCGAGGCAAGAGACACCAATTGTGTGGTGGTCCTTGCGGAGAAGTTTTGTTCCCGGTTTGATTTGAGAAGAGAAGCTCACTCGGTCCTGAAAGGGAAATGTGCCCTTGGGCCATTTCTAAGTATTTTGGTGATTGAGTGCCAACACATGTGCTTAATTGTGATTTTATGTACATGGATGAACAAGGTGCAAATCATGAAGTAAAGGTATGTTTCTAAGCCTTAGTACATTGGTTTTGTGGACTAACATATTTGTCTAAGTGTTAGAAACAGAAAGAAGAAAAAGAGAAAAGGGGAGAGAATGACTTGGCTGTGTGCAGCCAAGTCCCAGCTCGGTCTGGAGCACCGGACTGTCCGGTGTGCACCGGACAGTGCCCGGTGCGCCAGACTGACTCGACTCGAACTGGCCGCTCTCGGGATTTTGGCCGGCGGCGTACGGCTAAAATTCACCGGACTGTCCGGTGTGCACCGGACTGTCCGGTGAGTCAACGGTCGGCCAGGGCCAACGGTCGGCCGCGCAATCCGCGCGGGACACGTGGCCGAGCCAACGGTCGGAAGACGGCACCGGACTGTCCGGTGTGCACTGGACTGTCCGGTGCGCCAACGGCTCGCAGATCTACGGCAGTCTTCCAACGGTCAGAAGCGCCAGAAAAGGAAACAAATCGGGCACCGGACACTGTCCGGTGTGCACCGGACTGTCCGGTGCCCCCGACGACAGAAGGCCAGGATAGCCTTCCAGAATTGCTCTCAACGGCTCCTAGCTGCCTTGGGGCTATAAAAGGAGCCCCTAGGCGCATGGAGGAGACACACAAGCAACTCTTGAGCATTCTTGATCATCCACACAAGTTCTTTGCGCATTCGTTTGTGATTCTAAGTGATTCGAGCTCTGTTCTAGTGTGAACTCTGAGATAGTCATTCGAGCTCGAGTCTTGGCCGTGTGTGTGCGCTTTTGTTGTGGATTTGTGTGTGTTGCTTCCCTCCCTTACTCTGTGCTTTCTTTGTGATCATATACTTGTAAGGGCAAGAGACTCCAATTTGTGGAGATTCCTTGCAAACGGGATAGTGAAAGGAACAACAAAACAACGTGGTATTCAAGTGGGTCTTTGGACCGCTTGAGAGGGGTTGATTGCAACCCTCGTCCGTTGGGACGCCACAACGTGGAAGTAGGCAAGCATTGGCTTGGCCGAACCACGGGATAAACCACCGTGTCCCTCTGTGCTTGATTCTTGTGGTATTGTGTTTTGTTGAGACTTCACCTTAGCCACTTGGCATTAATCGTGCTAACGCTTAACAAGTTTTTGTGGCTTAAGTTTGAGGTTTTTACAGGATCACCTATTCACCCCCCCCTCTAGGTGCTCTCAATTGGTATCAGAGCCGTTCTATTCACAAAGGGACTAACCGCCCGAATAGATGGATCCTAAGGGGAAGGGTATAGTGATCAACGATAAAGAGAAGGAGACCTTCGTCAACGAGCCGAAGGATGACAGGCCTACTCCGGCTCGGGCCAAAGACGGAAGGAAGGGAAGAAGAAGAAGACCAGGCGCATCAAGGAGATTGTCTACTACGACAGCGACGAGTCTACTTCTTCCCAAAAGGATGAGGACCACAACGACTACAAACAAAAGACGGTTAACTCAAACTTTTCTTTGATTATTCGCGTATTCCGCATAGCTCAAATACTCATTTGCTTCCCATTCCACTTGGCAAACCTCCTCACTTTGATGGAGAGGATTACGGATTTTGGAGCCACAAAATGCGTACTCACCTGTTTTCTCTCCATCCAAGCATTTGGGAGATTGTGGAAAGTGGAATGAAATTTGATAGCTCGGATAGCCCTATGTTTATTAATGAACAGATTCATAAAAATGCACAAGCTACTACTGTGTTGCTAGCCTCTTTATGCAGGGACGAGTATCACAAGGTGAGCGGCTTGGACAATGCCAAGCAGATCTGGGACACCCTCAAGATTTCTCATGAGGGGAACGACGTCACCTTGCTCACCAAGATAGAGTTGGTGGAGGGAGAGCTTGGACGGTTCGCCATGATAAGGGGCGAGGAGCCGACGCAAACATACAACCGGCTCAAGACCCTCATCAACAAGATAAGGAGCTACGGGAGCACGCGATGGACGGACCACGACGTCGTCCGCCTAATGCTCAGGTCCTTTACCGTACTTGATCCTCATCTCGTGAACAATATTCGTGAGAATCCCAGGTACACGATGATGACGCCCGAGGAAGTGCTTGGAAAATTCGTAAGCGGGCGGATGATGATCAAGGAGGCAAGATACGTCGACGAAGCGTTGAACGGTCCGATCAACGAGCCGCAACCCCTTGCTCTCAAGGCAACACGAAGCAAGGAGGCGCTACCTAGCAAGGTGGCACAGATTGAGGCGGCTGGCCTTAATGATGAAGAGATGGCTCTCATCATTAAAAGATTCAAGACGGTGCTTAAAGGTCACAAGGGACAACCAAGCAAGACCAAAGCCAAGGGGAAGCGCTCATGCTTCAAATACGGTAAGCTTGGTCATTTTATTGCTAACTGTCCCGATAATGAAAGTGACCAGAAAAAGGGGAACAAGAGAGAGAAGAAGAAGCAATACAAGAAGGCCAAGGGCGAGGCGCATCTAGGAAAGGAGTGGGACTCGGATTGCTCCTCCTCCGACTCCGACAACGAAGGACTCGCCGCCACTGCCTTCAACAAATCGGCTCTCTTCCCCAACGAGCGTCTCACTTGTCTTATGGCAAGAGAGAAGAAGGTAAGTACTAAAGACTCCACTTATGCGTCTTCTAGTGATAGTGAGTCTAGTGATGATGATATAGATTATTCTTGCTTGTTCAAGGGCTTAGATAGATCTAAGATAGATAAAATCAATGAATTGATTGATGCATTGAATGAAAAGGATAGGCTTTTAGAAAAGCAAGAAGATTTATTGTATGATGAACATGATAAGTTTGTAGAGGCACAAAAATCATATGCTTTAGAAATGAAAAGAAATGAAATGCTTTCTAGTGAAATATCTTCCTGTCATGAAACCATTTCTACCTTAAGAAGTGTTAATATTGATTTAAGTGCTAAACTAGAAGTAGCTAGTAAATCAAATTCTTGTGTTGAACATGTTGAAATTTGTACTAGGTGTAAGGATTTTGATGTTAATGCTTGTAGTGAACACCTAGTTCTAATTTCCAAATTAAATGATGAAGTGGCTAGTCTTAATGCCCAACTTAAGACTAGCAAGAATGAAGTTGATAAAATCAAATTTGCAAGGGATGCCTACACGATTGGTAGACACCCCTCAATTAAGGATGGGCTTGGCTTCAAGAGGGAAGCCAAGAACTTAACAAGCCATAAGGCTCCCATCTTCGTCAAGGAGAAGGGGAAGGCCCCGATGGCTAGTAATGCTAAAAAGAATCATGCTTTTATGTATTATGATAGGAGACATGCTAGAAATGCTTATAATCATTTTGATTCACATGCTTATGATTCTCATGCAATGTTTGCTTCTAGTTCTTCTTATAATCATGGTAGAGATATGTGTAGGAGAAATGTTGTACATATGCCTAGGAGAGATATTGCTCATGTACCTAGGAAGAATGTTATTCATGCTCCTAGGAAAGTAGTGAATGAACCTTCTACCATTTATTATGCTTGTAATGCTCCCTTTGCTATTTGTAGAAAGGGTAAGAAGGTAGTTGCTAGGAAATTAGGGGCTAGATGCAAGGGAGATAAATCTTGCATTTGGGTCCCTAAAGATATTTGTGCTAACCTTGCAGGACCCAACATGAGTTGGGTACCTAAGACCCAAGCCTAAATTTGCCTTGTAGGTTTATGCATCCGGGGGTTCAAGCTGGATTATCGACAGCGGATGCACAAACCATATGACGGGGGAGAAGAAGATGTTCACCTCCTACGTCAAGAATAAGGATTCCCAAGATTCAATTATATTTGGTGATGGGAATCAAGGCAAGGTAAAAGGGTTAGACCTTGTGCAGCTTGTCAGGCAGGTAAACAAGTAGGAGGAGCACATCACAGCAAGAATGTGATGACTACGTCAAGACCTCTGGAGCTGCTGCATATGGACCTCTTCGGACCCGTCGCCTATCTAAGCATAGGAGGAAGTAAGTATGGTTTAGTTATTGTTGATGACTTTTCCCGCTTCACTTGGGTGTTCTTTTTGCAGGATAAGTCTGAAACCCAAGGGACCCTCAAGCGCTTCCTCAGGAGAGCTCAAAATGAGTTTGAGCTCAAGGTGAAGAAGATTAGGAGCGACAACGGGTCCGAGTTCAAGAACCTTCAAGTGGAGGAGTTTCTTGAGGAGGAAGGAATCAAGCACGAGTTCTCCGCTCCCTACACACCACAGCAAAATGGTGTGGTAGAGAGGAAGAACAGGACGCTAATCGATATGGCGAGGACGATGCTTGGAGAGTTCAAGACCCCCGAGTGCTTTTGGTCGGAAGCCGTGAACACGGCTTGCCACGCCATCAACAGGGTCTACCTTCATCGACTCCTCAAGAAGACTTCGTATGAGCTACTAACCGGTAACAAACCCAATGTATCTTACTTTCGTGTTTTTGGGAGCAAGTGCTACATTCTAGTGAAGAAGGGTAGAAATTCTAAGTTTGCTCCCAAAGCTGTAGAAGGGTTTTTATTAGGTTATGATTCAAATACAAAGGCGTATAGGGTCTTCAACAAATCATCGGGTTTGGTTGAAGTCTCTAGCGACGTTGTATTTGATGAGACTAATGGCTCTCCAAGAGAGCAAGTTGTTGATTGTGATGATGTAGATGAAGAAGATGTTCCGACGGCCGCTATACGAACCATGGTGATTGGAGACATTCGGCCACAGGAACAGGATGAACGAGATCAACCTTCTTCCTCAACGACGGTGCAGCTCCCAACTCAAGACGATGAACAGGTTCATCAAAAGGAGGCGTGTGTTCAAGGGGGAGCACAAGACGATCAAGTCATGGAGGAAGAAGCGCAACCGGCACCTCCAACCCAAGTTCGAGCGATGATTCAAAGGGATCATCCAGTCGACCAAATTCTGGGTGACATTAGCAAGGGAGTAACTACTCGATCTCGATTAGTTAATTTTTGTGAACATTACTCTTTTGTCTCCTCTATTGAGCCTTTCAGGGTAGAGGAGGCCTTGCTAGATCCGGACTGGGTGTTGGCCATGCAGGAGGAACTTAACAACTTCAAGCGCAATGAAGTTTGGACGCTGGTGCCTCGTCCCAAGCAAAATGTTGTGGGAACCAAGTGGGTGTTCCGCAATAAACAGGACGAGCACGGGGTGGTGACGAGGAACAAGGCTCGACTTGTGGCAAAAGGTTATGCCCAAGTCGCAGGTTTGGACTTTGAGGAGACTTTTGCTCCTGTGGCTAGGCTAGAATCCATTCGCATCTTGCTAGCATATGCCGCTCACCATTCTTTCAGGTTGTACCAAATGGATGTGAAGAGCGCGTTCCTCAACGGGCCAATAAAGGAGGAGGTGTACGTGGAGCAACCCCCTGGCTTCGAGGATGAGCGATACCCCGACCACGTGTGTAAGCTCTCTAAGGCGCTCTATGGACTTAAGCAAGCCCCAAGAGCATGGTATGAATGCCTTAGAGATTTCTTACTTGCTAATGCTTTCAAGGTTGGGAAAGCCGATCCAACTCTCTTTACAAAGACATGTGATGGTGATTTGTTCGTATGCCAAATTTATGTCGATGACATAATATTTGGTTCTACTAATCAAAAGTCTTGTGAAGAGTTTAGCAGGGTAATGACGCAGAAATTCGAGATGTCGATGATGGGCGAGTTGAACTACTTCCTTGGGTTCCAAGTGAAGCAACTCAAGGACGGCACCTTCATCTCCCAAACAAAGTACACGCAAGATCTGCTGAAGCGGTTTGGGATGAAGGACGCCAAGCCCGCAAAGACTCCGATGGGAACCGACGGACACACCGACCTCAACAAAGGAGGTAAGTCCGTTGATCAAAAAGCATACCGGTCAATGATAGGATCTCTACTTTATTTATGTGCTAGTAGACCGGATATTATGCTTAGCGTATGCATGTGTGCTAGATCTCAATCCGATCCTAAGGAGTGTCACTTGGTGGCGGTGAAGCGAATTCTTAGATATTTAGTCGCTACGCCTTGCTTCGGGATCTGGTATCCAAAGGGGTCTAACTTTGACTTAATTGGGTACTCAGATTCCGACTATGCTGGATGTAAGGTCGATAGGAAGAGTACATCGGGGACGTGCCAATTCTTAGGAAGGTCCCTGGTGTCATGGAACTCTAAGAAACAAACCTCCGTTGCCCTATCCACCGCTGAGGCCGAGTACGTTGCCGCAGGTCAGTGTTGCGCGCAACTACTTTGGATGAGGCAAACCCTCAGGGACTTTGGCTACAATCTGAGCAAAGTCCCACTCCTATGTGATAATGAGAGTGCTATCTGAATAGCGGAAAATCCTGTTGAGCACAGCCGCACAAAGCACATTGACATCCGGCATCACTTTTTGAGAGACAACCAGCAAAAGGGAGATATCGAAGTGTTTTATGTTAGCACCGAGAACCAGCTAGCCGATATCTTTACCAAGCCTTTAGATGAGAAGACCTTTTGCAGGCTGCGTAGTGAGCTAAATGTCTTAGATTCGCGGAACTTGGATTGAAATATAGCATACATGTATTTATGCCTTTGATCATGTTCATTCTGCATTTTGTTGCTTATTATGGTGCTCAAGTTGTACAAACACTCCCTGGACCTCACAAGTCCGTTGCAATGTGATGCACATGTTTAGGGGGAGATGTGTTACAACTTGACCTTTTGAGACTAACCATATGTTTGAGTTTGCTTGTGTTAGTCACAAAGGAGAATTGAAAGGGAAAAGGTGGACTTGGACCATGAAAGACTTCCACTGCACTCCGATGAGGGGTAACTTATTTCCAAGTCCATCTCATGAACTCTTATTGCCATTTGCTCTTAATTGAAGATTTTGGTGAGGCAATGGGGTTAAAGGGCCACAATTGATCCCGTTTTGGTGCTTGATGCCAAAGGGGGAGAAAATAAAGGCCAAAGCAATAAATGGATCAGCTACCACTTGAGAGATTTTGAAAATAGTAGAATAGAGTTTTTGATTTGTCAAAATTCTTAAGTTGTCTCTCTTATCAAAAGTTGGCTTCTTGTGGGGAGAAGTATTGATTATGGGAAAAAGGGGGAGTTTTTGAAATCCTTGATCAATCTTTTTTTGAATGACTCTCTTTATGCTTAAACATGTGTGTTTAACTTAGAGATAGAGATTTGTGTTTGATTTGCAAAAACAAACCAAGTGGTGGCAAAGGATGATCCATATATGCCAAAATTGATTCAAAATAAATTTAAGTGTTATTTGAATTGAGTTTGCACTTGTTCTAGTGGCTTTATGTTGTGTTGGCATAAATCACCAAAAAGGGGGAGATTGAAAGGGAAATGTGCCCTTGGGCCATTTCTAAGTATTTTGGTGATTGAGTGCCAACACATGTGCTTAATTGTGATTTTATGTACATGGATGAACAAGGTGCAAATCATGAAGTAAAGGTATGTTTCTAAGCCTTAGTACATTGGTTTTGTGGACTAACATATTTGTCTAAGTGTTAGAAACAGAAAGAAGAAAAAGAGAAAAGGGGAGAGAATGACTTGGCTGTGTGCAGCCAAGTCCCAGCTCGGTCTGGAGCACCGGACTGTCCGGTGTGCACCGGACAGTGTCCGGTGCGCCAGACTGACTCGACTCGAACTGGCCGCTCTCGGGATTTTGGCCGGCGGCGTACGGCTAAAATTCACCGGACTGTCCGGTGTGCACCGGACTGTCCGGTGAGTCAACGGTCGGCCAGGGCCAACGGTCGGCCGCGCAATCCGCGCGGGACACGTGGCCGAGCCAACGGTCGGAAGACGGCACCGGACTGTCCGGTGTGCACCGGACTGTCCGGTGCGCCAACGGCTCGCAGATCTACGGCAGTCTTCCAACGGTCAGAAGCGCCAGAAAAGGAAACAAATCGGGCACCGGACACTGTCCGGTGTGCACCGGACTGTCCGGTGCCCCCGACGACAGAAGGCCAGGATAGCCTTCCAGAATTGCTCTCAACGGCTCCTAGCTGCCTTGGGGCTATAAAAGGAGCCCCTAGGCGCATGGAGGAGACACACAAGCAACTCTTGAGCATTCTTGATCATCCACACAAGTTCTTTGCGCATTCGTTTGTGATTCTAAGTGATTCGAGCTCTGTTCTAGTGTGAACTCTGAGATAGTCATTCGAGCTCGAGTCTTGGCCGTGTGTGTGCGCTTTTGTTGTGGATTTGTGTGTGTTGCTTCCCTCCCTTACTCTGTGCTTTCTTTGTGATCATATACTTGTAAGGGCAAGAGACTCCAATTTGTGGAGATTCCTTGCAAACGGGATAGTGAAAGGAACAACAAAACAACGTGGTATTCAAGTGGGTCTTTGGACCGCTTGAGAGGGGTTGATTGCAACCCTCGTCCGTTGGGACGCCACAACGTGGAAGTAGGCAAGCATTGGCTTGGCCGAACCACGGGATAAACCACCGTGTCCCTCTGTGCTTGATTCTTGTGGTATTGTGTTTTGTTGAGACTTCACCTTAGCCACTTGGCATTAATCGTGCTAACGCTTAACAAGTTTTTGTGGCTTAAGTTTGAGGTTTTTACAGGATCACCTATTCACCCCCCCCCCCTCTAGGTGCTCTCAGGTCCGAGGGACCGTTTGAGAGAGGGAAAGGGTTGAAAGAGACCCTGTCTTTGTGACCACCTCAACGGGGAGTAGGTTTGAGAGAACCGAATCTCGGTAAAACAAATCATCGTGTCTCACTTCTTATTTGCTCACGATTTATTTTGCGCTCTCTCTCTCGGACTCGTTTCTATTTCTAACGCTAACCCGACTTGTAGTTGTGTTTATATTTGTAAATTTCAGTTTCACCCTATTCACCCCCCTCTAGGCGACTTTCAGATGGGCCACCCACCGATGCAAGACCCCCAATCCTATCGGAGGCTGTGGAGGTCATGTCCTCCATATTAGTCGAAGGAGTGATACTCCTCCTCGGCCCCACGCAAGCTAAGTGTAACGCCCCGAATTTAGCAGTTGAATTTTTTTTCTTTTCTTTACTCGCCAAATTCGGGCGTTACCTTTTCTTTTCTTTTTCCCCTCGCTCAACCTTGATCTTTTCCAAAGTTAGCGGGATTCGGTTTGGAATTCCCGTGTAAAGAAAAACCCTAAATTGCTTTATGATGTTTGATGCACCATGCCGAACTATGCATTCTTTGATTGTTTGAAACTGCAAATGCATTCATGTAGGAAGATCGGATTTCGAAAAGGAGATAATCTTTTTCTTTTTCTTTTTCTTTCTTTCTCTCTCCCTCTTCCCTTCTCTCTCTCCCGCGCCGTGGGCCCCCTGGCCGGCCTAGCCGCCCCTGCGCGCCCCCTCTTGGGCCTTAGTCGGCCCAGCCGCCCCCCCCACCTCCCCTTTTCCCCCAACTTCCCCTCTCTCTCCCTCCCATTTTCCCTCTCTCCCATTCTCTCCCTAAGCCGCCGCCGCCCCTACCCCCTGCCCTAGCCGCCGTCCCCTGCTCGGCCGCCCTCGCCGTCGGCCGCCCGCCCCGGTGAGCCCCCCTCCTCTCTCCTCCCTCTCCCTCTCCCCTCTCCCCTCCTCTCTCCCTGGCAGCCCAGCCGCCCGGCCGCCCCTGGCCGCGCCCCCGGCCGCCCAGTCGGCCCTCGGCCGCGCCCTGGCCGCGCCCGGCCGCGCCCTGGCCAGCCCCGGCCGCCCCTGGCCAGCCGCTGGCCGCGCCCTAGCAGCCGCCCGGCCGCGCCCCCGCCCCTGCGTGCTCGGCCGCCCAGCCGGCCGGTTCAACCGCCCCCGGGCCGGTTCAACCGCCCCGGCTCAGCCGCCCCCCCCCCGCGCTCGGCCGCCCCGCTCGGCCGCCCTGCCCCCGGCCGGTTCAACCGCCCTAGGGCCGGTTCAACCGCCCCCCCTGTTTTTTTTATTTTATTTTATTTTACTTTCTGTGATCATAGTTATTTTATTTCAGGTAGGCTAATCATTGTTCATGCTATTGAAATAGGAAGCTCAATTTAAAATTCCGTTACGTTAGTTGATTCACGTAATTAATTGTTTATCTCATTCAATGTTGATCAACTAAAAATGACTAGGTTTCCATTAGTGCATATAACAGAATTCTTTTGTTAAGAACCAATTGTAACTGATTATTAGTGCATAAGCGTTAACCCCCTGCGAGACCCTCTCCCGTTTCTTTCTAACCATAATGAATGCGATATCGAATGTCATACTTAATGCATACTCATTTTACTTGTTCCCTTGTATGGTGTACTGTTCTTTTGTATTAAATATATGGATGTATGTATGTTTGCGCTCGCATAGAGAACGATCCGGTCGAAGAGCCCGAGGAATTCGCAGGAGAAGCCCCTGAGCAGCAGTCGGTTGGTGGAGGCAAGTGTCCTTTGACCTATCTCTGTCCTATTCATTCTTTAATTCACCTCCCGCATTACACATTTATACCTAAGGATTGACTAGCTTTTGTTATCCATGTCCTTGTTTACCTATTTGGGTCGGATTATTACTGCTTAGTCTGATGCTATTGCTCAACTCTAATCAATGAACATGATGTGATTATCTATGATACGCTGTTTTCCCCTTCTTATTTATGATCATACTTGTGGCATTTAAGGGGACTCGAGCGGTTTCTCGAGTGCCTCTCCGTAAGGACCTGTTCAATGGATGACCGCCCGGGAAAACAGTGCAACCATGAGGGTGGAATGGGACGCCCTTAGCTGAATAATTGGAGGAACCGGGGTGTAGTTCGCTTAGCCGTTGTGCCGTCAATGGGGCTCGGTGTATGCGGCTCGCTCTGCCAAGGTTGATTTGTCCCTTGGGGAGGAGTGCGGTACATTTAGGAAACCTAACGGGTGGCTACAGCCCCGGGGAATCTTTGTAAAGGCTACGTAGTGAGACCCTGCCTATTCACCTTGGTAGTGTTTAAGGGTTTGATCGGCCCGAGGCAAGAGGGAATCACGGCTTATGGGTAAAGTGCGCAACCTCTGCAGAGTGTTATGAAACTGATATATCAGCCGTGCTCACGGTTATGAGCGGCCAAGGGAGCTCCAGAGATTAGTGATACTTGATCAGAGATACTTTGGTACAGGTGGCAATGAGATTGATGGTTCTGATTATGATTATGGTATTGGTAAGTGGTATTCTTTCCGTTTGGAAAGGATACATTGGGCTAATAACTTGGGTTAATGTTAAAACCTGGCTCTCTACTAGTAAGTAATAACCTGACTAACTAAAAGCAACTGCTTGACTTATCCCCACATAAAGCTAGTCCACTACAGCCAAACGGGATGCTTGCTGAGTATGTTGATGTGTACTCACCCTTGCTCTACACACCAAACCCCCCCAGGTTGTCAGCATTGCAACCACTGCTCAGGCGAAGATGAAGCTGTGGAAGGAGACTTCCAGGAGTTCCAAGACTACGACGAGTTCTAGGTGTGGGTTAGCGGCAACCCCCAGTCGGCTGCCTGTGAAGGCCGCGTTATCTACGTTTCTTTTCCGCACTTTGATTTATTGTAAGAACTATATGGACGTCTCAGACGTATGATGTAATCGACTATTATTTCCCTTTTAATACTATTTGAGCACTGTGTGATGATGTCCATGTTATGTAACTGCTGTGTACGTGAATAACTGATCCTGGCACGTACATGGTTCGCATTCGGTTTACCTTCTAAAAACCGGGTGTGACATAAGTGGTATCAGAGCCGTGCTGACTGTAGGACCGCTAACCTAGAGTAGAATGGTCGTTTTAAGGATTATAGACCTCTGTCACTGCCTTGACTTTGATATCCCTTCAAAAGTTGGTCCTACTGACCAAACCTATGTTCTACTATATATTATACCTTGCTGAAAATTTTGTTTTATTCTGATCCTTCATTTATTTATGATTCATTACTTGCTGGTCATATTAATTCTGTTCTCACCCTTTTGCTTGCGATGTCTTTTGTAGATGGCTCGACTTAGACACACTGCACGAAAGTCCGTCATCCCCTTCTTACCCTCCCGCCTTGCTGAGCGTCCGCTTCGCCGTCCCGTGGCCGGACAGTCCAGCCACTTGGAGAGACTGCACCACCGCCTGCATGAGGAGCAGGAACGTCGACGACAGGAGCAGCGGGGCTCTTCTTTCTCGCTCCAGTAGGAGATAGAGTCTGTGAGGAGCTGCTCCTCTGTGCTTCCCCTGGAGGCGCCCCCTGCACCACCACTGGGCGCCCCAGCTTCTGGAGTAGCTGCTGGAGGAGACCCAGACGACGGAGATGGCGACGACAGCTTGAGCCACGACATCGACCTCTCTGCTAACCATGAGCCGGAAGGATGGGTTGCTCGACCCATCACTCGCGACGCTGCTCGCGGGTGTCACTTCCACGACGCGCTCGACAACCTGCTACGTCGGGCACTTGACCGGCGTACTTGGTCCATCGAGTATCGCTGTGTGGTCTACCAGCATAGTCGCGGGGTCTACCCGGACCACTGGGAGGCGACCTGCTTGGTGCGCCATCCGGAGAACAGTCTCCAGGGCGCGGAGGCTTGCTCAGAGCACTATTCTATCTCTGAGCGGGACTCAGCTGAGGCAGCCATGCAGGATGCTGCACGGCGTGCGCTTTCGCACTACTGCTCGGTTCTCGGTGGGGTAGCTGACGGTCTCGACCTGAAGTATTACCCCCGCCGTCCATCTGGCAGCACAGGAGGCGTGATTGTTTCACCTGCCGGTGAGGACAATCCTAGGTTGAGCAGCACAGTCAACCTAGCCGTCGTGCTAAACACGGAGCTGGACCATGCATTAGACGAGCTGAGTAGGACTCGTGCTGAGATCGCCCTGCTGCGGGCTGAGCGCGCGGAGCGTCGTCACTTGGATGATGGTTCCCCCGCTCCCGTCGGGACTCAGCACCCGTACCGCTCACCTCGGCGTGGACTCCAGTCTTATGGCAATCCCGACTGCAAGACCAAGATAAATCTAGAACCATAGCTCGTTAGAGTTGGATCTTGTAATTAATACAATATATATACATAGAAGCTTCAGTCTTAGCGTTAGTCTCAGTCTTAGTTAGTCTTAGTTAGACAGGGTAGTTTGCTATATCCTGTGCATTTATGTTTGTCATGATGAACTATGTTTGGTTTGGATCTTTGTAATGATTGTCACCAGAGTGTGGGTATCCCCTGCATTTTGGTTTACCTATTATGTTAATGGAGTTAGTTATATAGTTGGGAAAAACCTTTATTCCACTTTCCTCTTTATCTGAGAAGCTGTGTGGTCTGTGTTGGAGATCAGTGAAGATGCTCATCTGTTCAGTGCTGTTGGGGGATTCTATACTCTTTTCTTATGCTGCAAGATTTGCCAGATCAGTTCTGATGTGTGGTTGCGTTCTGCAGATGTCAGAGAACAGGCGCAGAGGAGGAAGGCGTGCTCAGCAGGAGCAAGCCGGTCAGCAAGATGAGGCGCCCCAGCAGCAGCAGCTGCCGCCCCCGCCCCCGATGTCGATCGAGCAGATGTTTCTGATGCAGACTCAGGCAGTTCAGGCCATCGGTCAGACTCTGGCCGCCATTCAGCAGCAGCAGCAGCAACAGCAGCAAGCACCACCCCAGCCTCAAATGCCTCAGATGCCTAGAGACAAGCGTGCTGAATTCATGAGAGGTCATCCACCAACGTTCGCTCACTCTTCTGACCCCATGGATGCTGAAGATTGGCTACGCACTGTGGAGCGGGAGTTGCATACCGCTCAGTGTGACGACAGGGAGAAAGTCTTGTATGGTCCCCGTCTGTTGAGAGGAGCAGCCCAATCATGGTGGGAGTCTTACCTCGCCACCCATGCCGACCCCGACACCATCACCTGGGAAGAATTCAGAGGTAGCTTTCGTCAGTACCATGTGCCTGTAGGTCTGATGACAGTGAAGAAGGAGGAGTTCCTGGCCCTTAAGCAAGGGTCATCATCTGTCAGTGAGTATCGAGACAGGTTTCTGCAATTGTCTCGCTATGCTCCTGAGGATGTCAACACTGACGCCAAGCGACAATACCGTTTTCTGAGAGGCTTGGTTGACCCTCTTCAGTACCAACTGATGAATCATACCTTCCCGACATTCCAGCACCTGATTGACAGAGCAATCATGACAGAAAGGAAGCGTAAGGAGATGGAGGATCATAAGCGCAAGATCAGTGGACCCCAGCCTGGAAGCAGCAGCCGTCCTCGTTTTTCAGGCAATCAACCTCAGCAGTTCAGGCAGAACCAGCGTCCACCTCAGCAGCATCAGCAGCGTCAGCAGCATCAGCAGTTTCAAAGGCAGTATCCTCAGCATCAGTACCAGAACCGTCAGAGCAATCAATCAGGAGGTCAGTTTCAGAGGCAGAATCAGCAGACACCTCGTCTTCCTGCCCCAGCAAATCAGCAGAGCAATCAGGCAGCACCAGCTCAGGTTGGAAACAGAGCATGTTTTCACTGTGGAGAGCAAGGCCATTGGGTGATGCAATGTCCGAAGAAGGCAGCCCAGCAGCAGTCAGGCCCCAATGCCCCAGCAAAGCAGAATGCGTCTCAGTCTGGAGCAGGCAACCGCCCTCAGCAGCGCTATAATCATGGAAGATTGAATCACTTGGAGGCTGAAGCAGTTCAGGAGACCCCCAGCATGATAGTAGGTATGTTCCCAGTCGACTCCCATATTGCAGAAGTGTTATTTGATACTGGAGCAACGCATTCTTTCATTACTGCATCATGGGTAGAAGCACATAATCTTCCAATTACTACCATGTCAACCCCCATTCAAATTGACTCAGCCGGTGGTAGAATTCGAGCTGATAGCATTTGTTTGAATATAAGTGTGGAAATAAGGGGGATAGCGTTTCCCGCTAACCTTATAGTAATGGGTACTCAGGGAATAGATGTCATCCTAGGGATGAATTGGCTAGATAAGTATCAGGCAGTTATCAGTTGTGATAAAAGGACAATCAAGTTGGTGTCCCCACTAGGAGAGGAAGTGGTGACCGAGTTAGTCCCGCCTGAGCCGAAGAGAGGAAGTTGTTATCAGATGGCTGTCGATAGCAGTGAAGCAGACCCAATTGAGAGTATCAAGGTTGTGTCTGAATTCCCAGATGTGTTTCCAAAGGATTTACCGGGTATGCCACCAGAGCGGAAAGTTGAATTCGCTATAGAGCTTCTTCCTGGAACCGCCCCTATCTTTAAGAGAGCTTACAGAATATCTGGACCAGAGTTGGTTGAGCTTAAGAAGCAGATTGATGAGCTGTCAGAGAAAGGTTACATCCGGCCAAGCACCTCGCCTTGGGCCGCCCCTGTCCTGTTTGTGGAGAAGAAAGATGGCACAAAGAGGATGTGTATCGATTATTGAGCTTTGAATGAAGTCACGATCAAGAACAAGTATCCCTTGCCCAGAATAGAAGATCTGTTCGACTAGTTGAGAGGAGCCAATGTGTTCTCCAAGATTGATCTGAGGTCAGGTTATCATCAGCTCAGGATCCGACCTTCGGACATTCCGAAGACGGCATTCATTACCAAGTATGGTTTGTATGAGTTCACAGTGATGTCTTTTGGTTTGACCAATGCACCAGCATTCTTTATGAACTTGATGAACAGTGTATTCATGGATTATCTCGATAAGTTTGTGGTGGTATTCATTGATGACATTCTGATTTATTCTCAAAGCGAAGAAGAACATGCATATCATTTGAGGATGGTATTGCAGAGATTGCGAGAGCACCAGTTGTATGCAAAGTTGAGCAAGTGTGAGTTCTGGATCAGTGAAGTCCTGTTCTTGGGTCACATAATCAACAAGGAAGGATTGGCTGTGGATCCGAAGAAAGTGGCAGACATTCTGAACTGGAAAGCGCCAACGGATGCTCGAGGAATCAAGAGCTTCATTGG
This sequence comes from Zea luxurians, assembly GCA_029449295.1. Taxonomy (NCBI): domain Eukaryota; kingdom Viridiplantae; phylum Streptophyta; class Magnoliopsida; order Poales; family Poaceae; genus Zea; species Zea luxurians. The sequence continues at coordinate 17,837,461 of JAOPSE010000024.1, forward strand.
AATGGCCGGATATTATCGGCGATTCATTGAAGGGTTTTCGAAGATTGCGAAACCAATGACAGCGTTGCTAGGCAACAAGGTTGAGTTCAAGTGGACCCAGAAATGTCAAGAGGCCTTCGAAGCGCTGAAAGAGAAGTTGACAACAGCGCCTGTCCTAGTCTTGCCTGATGTGCACAAGCCCTTCTCTGTGTACTGTGATGCTTGTTACACAGGTTTGGGATGTGTGTTGATGCAAGAGGGAAGAGTTGTGGCTTACTCGTCCCGACAGCTGAAGGTTCATGAGAAGAATTACCCAATCCATGATCTAGAGTTGGCAGCAGTGGTTCACGCACTGAAGACATGGAGACACTATCTGTATGGACAGAAATGCGATGTTTACACAGACCACAAGAGTCTGAAGTACATATTCACTCAGTCAGAGCTGAACATGAGGCAAAGAAGATGGTTAGAGTTGATCAAAGACTATGAGTTGGAGATCCATTACCATCCAGGCAAAGCGAACGTAGTGGCAGATGCTTTGAGCAGAAAGAGTCAAGTCAATCTGATGGTCGCTCGTCCGATGCCTTATGAGTTGGCCAAGGAGTTCGACAGGTTGAGTCTCGGATTTCTGAATAATTCGCGAGGAGTCACAGTTGAATTGGAACCTACCTTGGAGCGCGAAATCAAAGAAGCGCAGAAGAATGATGAGAAGATCAGTGAGATTCGGCGACTGATTCTAGATGGCAGAGGCAAAGATTTTCGAGAAGATGCAGAAGGCGTGATATGGTTCAAAGACCGCTTGTGTGTTCCCAATGTCCAGTCCATTCGGGAGTTGATTCTCAAGGAAGCTCATGAGACAGCTTATTCGATTCACCCTGGCAGTGAGAAGATGTATCAGGATCTGAAGAAGAAATTCTGGTGGTATGGAATGAAGAGGGAAATCGCAGAGCATGTGGCTATGTGCGATAGTTGCCGAAGAATTAAGGCAGAGCACCAGAGACCAGCTGGATTGTTGCAACCGTTGCAAATTCCTCAGTGGAAATGGGATGAAATCGGTATGGATTTCATAGTCGGATTGCCTCGCACTCGAGCCGGCTACGATTCCATTTGGGTAGTAGTGGACCGTTTAACCAAGTCAGCCCACTTCATACCTGTCAGGACCAACTACAGCAGTGCAGTATTGGCAGAACTGTATATGTCTCGGATTGTTTGTCTTCATGGTGTGCCAAAGAAGATAGTGTCAGACAGAGGAACGCAGTTCACCTCTCATTTCTGGCAGCAGTTGCATGAAGCTTTGGGCACACATCTGAATTTCAGTTCAGCGTATCACCCGCAGACAGATGGCCAGACTGAAAGGACCAATCAAATTCTTGAAGACATGTTGAGAGCCTGTGCGTTGCAAGATCAGTCCGGATGGGACAAGCGATTGCCTTATGCAGAGTTTTCCTATAACAACAGTTATCAGGCCAGTTTGAAGATGTCACCATTTCAAGCGCTTTATGGAAGGAGTTGTAGAACTCCGTTGCAATGGGATCAGCCTGGAGAGAAGCAAGTGTTTGGGCCAGACATTTTGCTTGAAGCCGAAGAGAACATCAAGATGGTCCGAGAGAATCTGAAGATAGCGCAATCAAGGCAGCGAAGCTATGCAGACACAAGAAGAAGAGAGCTGAGTTTCGAAGTCGGAGACTTTGTCTATCTGAAAGTGTCACCGATCAGAGGAGTCAGAAGATTCGGAGTGAAAGGCAAGCTAGCACCCCGCTACATTGGTCCGTACCAGATCCTCTCAAAGCGTGGAGAAGTGGCCTATCAGCTCAGTCTGCCAGAGAATTTGTCCGCTGTGCATGATGTCTTTCATGTGTCTCAGTTGAAGAAGTGCTTGCGTGTGCCAGAAGAGCAGTTGCCAGTGGAAGGTCTGGAAGTCCAGGAAGACTTGACCTATGTTGAGAAGCCAGCTCAGATCCTTGAGATTGCAGATAGAGTCACCCGAAGGAAGACCATCAGAATGTGCAAAGTCAGATGGAATCACCACTCTGAGGAAGAAGCAACCTGGGAGCGTGAAGATGATCTGATGGCTAAGTACCCAGAGCTCTTTGCTAGCCAGCCCTGAATCTCGAGGGCGAGATTCTTTTAAGGGGGATAGGTTTGTAACGCCCCGAATTTTGCAGTTGAATTTTTTTCTTTTCTTTACTCGCCAAATTCGGGCGTTACCTTTTCTTTTCTTTTTCCCCTCGCTCAACCTTGATCTTTTCCAAAGTTAGCGGGATTCGGTTTGGAATTCCCGTGTAAAGAAAAACCCTAAATTGCTTTATGTTGTTTGATGCACCATGCCGAACTATGCATTCTTTGATTGTTTGAAAGTGCAAATGCATTCATGTAGGAAGATCGGATTTCGAAAAGGAGATAATCTTTTTCTTTTTCTTTTTCTTTCTTTCTCTCTCCCTCTTCCCTTCTCTCTCTCCCGCGCCGTGGGCCCCCTGGCCGGCCCAGCCGCCCCTGCGCGCCCCCTCTTGGGCCTTAGTCGGCCCAGCCGCCCCCCACCTCCCCTTTTCCCCCAAATTCCCCTCTCTCCCTCCCATTTTCCCTCTCTCCCATTCTCTCCCTAAGCCGCCGCCGCCCCTACCCCCTGCCCTAGCCGCCGTCCCCTGCTCGGCCGCCCTCGCCGTCGGCTGCCCGCCCCGGTGAGCCCCCCTCCTCTCTCCTCCCTCTCCCTCTCCCCTCTCCCCTCCTCTCTCCCTGGCAGCCCAGCCGCCCGGCCGCCCCTGGCCGCGCCCCCGGCCGCCCAGCCGGCCCTCGGCCGCGCCCTGGCCAGCCCCGGCCGCCCCTGGCCAGCCCCCGGCCGCCCCAGCCGCGCCCCTGGCCAGCCGCTGGCCGCGCCCCCGCCCCTGCGTGCTCGGCCGCCCAACCGGCCGGTTCAACCGCCCCCGGGCCGGTTCAACCGCCCCGGCTCAGCCGCCCCCCCCCCCCCCCCCCCGCGCTCGGCCGCCCCGCTCGGCCGCCCTGCCCCCGGCCGGTTCAACCGCCCTAGGGCCGGTTCAACCGCCCCCCCTGTTTTTTTTTATTTTATTTATTTTATTTTATTTTATTTTACTTTCTGTGATCATAGTTATTTTATTTCAGGTAGGCTAATCATTGTTCATGCTATTGAAATAGGAAGCTCAATTTAAAATTCCGTTACGTTAGTTGATTCACGTAATTAATTGTTTATCTCATTCAATGTTGATCAACTAAAAATGACTAGGTTTCCATTAGTGCATATAACAGAATTCTTTTGTTAAGAACCAATTGTAACTGATTATTAGTGCATAAGCGTTAACCCCCTGCGAGACCCTCTCCCGTTTCTTTCTAACCATAATGAATGCGATATCGAATGTCATACTTAATGCATACTCATTTTACTTGTTCCCTTGTATGGTGTACTGTTCTTTTGTATTAAATATATGGATGTATGTATGTTTGCGCTCGCATAGAGAACGATCCGGTCGAAGAGCCCAAGGAATTCGCAGGAGAAGCCCCTGAGCAGCAGTCGGTTGGTGGAGGCAAGTGTCCTTTGACCTATCTCTGTCCTATTCATTCTTTAATTCACCTCCCGCATTACACATTTATACCTAAGTATTGACTAGCTTTTGTTATCCATGTCCTTGTTTACCTATTTGGGTCGGATTATTACTGCTTAGTCTGATGCTATTGCTCAACTCTAATCAATGAACATGATGTGATTATCTATGATACGCTGTTTTCCCCTTCTTATTTATGATCATACTTGTGGCATTTAAGGGGACTCGAGCGGTTTCTCGAGTGCCTCTCCGTAAGGACCTGTTCAATGGATGACCGCCCGGGAAAACAGTGCAACCATGAGGGTGGAATGGGACGCCCTTAGCTGAATAATTGGAGGAACCGGGGTGTAGTTCGCTTAGCCGTTGTGCCGTCAATGGGGCTCGGTGTATGCGGCTCGCTCTGCCAAGGTTGATTTGTCCCTTGGGGAGGAGTGCGGTACATTTAGGAAACCTAACGGGTGGCTACAGCCCCGGGGAATCTTTGTAAAGGCTACGTAGTGAGACCCTGCCTATTCACCTTGGTAGTGTTTAAGGGTTTGATCGGCCCGAGGCAAGAGGGAATCACGGCTTATGGGTAAAGTGCGCAACCTCTGCAGAGTGTTATGAAACTGATATATCAGCCGTGCTCATGGTTATGAGCGGCCAAGGGAGCTCCAGAGATTAGTGATACTTGATCAGAGATACTTTGGTACAGGTGGCAATGATATTGATGGTTCTGATTATGATTATGGTATTGGTAAGTGGTATTCTTTCCGTTTGGAAAGGATACATTGGGCTAATAACTTGGGTTAATGTTAAAACCTGGCTCTCTACTAGTAAGTAATAACCTGACTAACTAAAAGCAACTGCTTGACTTATCCCCACATAAAGCTAGTCCACTACAGCCAAACGGGATGCTTGCTGAGTATGTTGATGTGTACTCACCCTTGCTCTACACACCAAACCCCCCCAGGTTGTCAGCATTGCAACCACTGCTCAGGCGAAGATGAAGCTGTGGAAGGAGACTTCCAGGAGTTCCAAGACTACGACGAGTTCTAGGTGTGGGTTAGCGGCAACCCCCAGTCGGCTGCCTGTGAAGGCCGCGTTATCTACGTTTCTTTTCCGCACTTTGATTTATTGTAAGAACTATATGGACGTCTCAGACGTATGATGTAATCGACTATTATTTCCCTTTTAATACTATTTGAGCACTGTGTGATGATGTCCATGTTATGTAACTGCTGTGTACGTGAATAACTGATCCTGGCACGTACATGGTTCGCATTCGGTTTACCTTCTAAAAACCGGGTGTGACACTAAGTGCTCGGCTTTCTTCTCCCTCTCCCTCTCTTGGCGGTGTCTTTTGTGCACCGCCAAGGTTTCTGTCTATGCATCTCTCTATTGCTTCTTCTCTGCCTTAATGTCGACGTCTTCAGGAAGGGGCGGAAGATAAGGTGCCATAGGTCCGATCTTCTACATAGCCCCAAACGATCATAACCAACATAAAAAGCTAAAGGAGCGGGAAGAGACAAGGGAAAATAACTCACTAGACTGTTCAAGATATCTTTGGAAAGGAGGAGGAGAGAATCCTCGTCCACATGAAAGCCCCCGATGACAACACTGTGACAGCCTTGACCTAGGCCTCGATCTTAGTCAGTGTGAGAGGCTCGGAGGAATGGCGGTCGGGGTTGATGCTGGAATACATGTAAAACGGGTTTTGATGGGGCGTTAAAGTAGGTTGAACTCGGTGTTGCATGAATGTACGTACCAGCCGCACACCAGTAAGGCCTTGCTACTTCAACGTGGCGACCACCTTCAGAAGATGCTCCACCTTACTCTTGAAATGTGCCTTCACGATGTAGTGCCACTTGTCGAATAAGGAAGGACTCAATGAGATGCCCCCAACGGGTCGAGCCCCCTAGTGGGACCACTCGCCTAGACATAACCCTACCGAAGGGTGGTCGAATCTCACTTGGATAATTCGTTTGTAGCTTGACGGTCTCCTTCCCCATGTCGACTAGGTCGGAGGAGGGTGGCCCTCTCCTCAAAAGGACCTCAAAAGTCCTTCCGAGGGGGATGCGTGCATGTAAAGGATCAAGCACCTAGAAGACGACCAACTCAAAGGGATCATCCTCTAAGACTACATCATGTTCTGGCGCTAAATGAACTCATGCTCAGCACATGACGACCATTGCTAGAAGGGCCCGTCCTTAAATTGCACACAAAAATCGAATAAATTCCCAAAAATCCACACGGATTACTCTGGGGCTAAATCTAGAAGATGTGCTCGCGCGCACCTGAGAATTCGGTCCTCAACAAAAGCTGGTGACTATGGACTCATGCTCAGCGCATGACGACCATCACAGGAAGGGTCCATCCCTAATCTGCACATGAAAACCGAATAAACCCCTAAGAAATCCAAATGCATTACTCAGGGGCTCGAGGGCTACATCTAGCAGATGCACTTATCGCACCCTAATAATTCAGTCCTTAACAAAAGCCAATGACTATGGACTCACGCTCAGCGCGTGATGACCATCGTAGGAAGGGTCCATCCTTAAAGTACACATGAAAATCAAATAAACCCCCAAGCAATCCACATGAATTACTTGGGGGGCTCGGGGGCTAAATCTAGCAGATGCACTTGCGCGCACCCGAGAATTCAGTCCTCAACAAGAGACAGTGACTATGGGCTCACGCTCAGCGTGTGACGACCATCACAGGAAGGTCCGTCCCTAAACTGCACACAAACTACATAAACCCCTAAGCAATCCACATGGATTACTCGGGGGCTCGAGGGCTACATCTAACAGATGCGCTTGCGCGCGCCTAAAAAGGTAAATTCTCAAACAAAAGCTTCCGCACAACTCTAAGGAGTTACACAACGGCTCGGGGGCTACTGTCGGGTATCATGGAACTAGGTGCCCATAGTAGACCCAAAGCATCTTAACGGCCCAGTTGTCGACTAGTGTTGTGTTGAGCAAACCCTACAAGGCAGAGCGACTGACCAACCCTTTGCTAAGAAAATCTGTGAGGCGGACAGACCAACCAGGTCCCCACCAAGCAACCCTACAAGACCGAGGGACCGACCAGCTCCCAGCCAAGCAAACCTGCGAGGCAGAACGGTCGATCAAGTCCCCGCCGAGCAACCCAGCGAGGTGGAGCAACTGACCAACCCTTTGCCGAGCAACTCTGTGAGACAGAGGGACCGACCAAGTCCTCACTGAGAAACCCTGCGAGGCAGAGGGGCTAACCAACTCCCTACTGAGCAAACCTGTGAGGTGGAACGATCGACCAAGTCCCTACCAAGCAACCTAGCGAGGCGGAGCGGTCGATCAACCCTTTGTCGAGCAACTCTACGAGGTAGAGGAGCCGACCAGCTGCCTGCTGAGCAAACTTAAAGTCACCTAGAGGGGGGATGAATAGGCGAAACCTGAAATTTATAAACTTTAAACACACACTAAGGTCGGGGTTAGCGTTAGAATTAAATTCGGGTCCAAAAGATTGTTTCGCTTGCTAGGAGTTTCTCAAAGGATGCAGATGACGTATGGGAGCAAACTCAAATCAATACTAGCAAGGAAACGTTAGAGAGAGGAAAGAGGGCAAACAAATCAAGCGAGAATCAAACGAGTAAACACGATGAATTGTTTTACCGAGGTTCGGTTCCAAAGAACCTAGTATCCGTTGAGGAGGCCACAAAGGCCGGGTCTATTTCAACCCTTTCCCTCTCTCAAACGATCACTTAGACCGAGTGAGCCTTTTCCATAATCACACGGGTCACTAAGACCCCGCAAGGACCACCACACACTTACGTGTCTATTGCTTGCTTTACAAAGCACTTAGGAATTAGACAAAGAAAGGAAGAAGGCAATCCAAGCAACAAGAGCAACAAAAGAACACAAATGATCCTCTCACAAGCCCTTAAGCACTAGAGTTGATTTTGGGAACTTGGAGTGGATTGGTTGCTTTGATTGTGCTTTGGAGTGTTGGACTTTGCTCTTGCAATGAATGAAAACTTCAGAATGCTTGGATGGCTTTGAATGAGGTGGTTGGAGGCTATTTATAGCCCCCAACCACTTCCTAGCCGTTGGCAAAGGCTGCTGACGATGGGCGCACCGGACAGTCACTGTTCACTGTCCGCTGCGTGCCACATCAGCGCGTCTGTTAGGGTTTGGAGCAATTGACCGTTGGAGCTGTTTGTCTTTTTGCTGCACCGGACAGTCCGGTGACCTCTGACTTCTACGCTTTGACTTCTGTCGAGGCACTGTTCATCACTGACATCTCTGCAGTCGACTGTTGGCACGCAAGGAGCCGTTGCTCCACTGGCTCACCGGACAGTCCGGTGAATTATAGTGGAGCGTGCCTAGAAGAAACTCGAGAGTGGCTGGTTCGCTGCTGGCAGGCCGGTGCACACTAGACACTGTCCGGTGCGCCAAAAATCAGCACACTCTAAGTCTTGCTCCAATTTTTGATTGAGTCCCTAACTGAATTTCTTTCTTGGTTTGTGTTGAACCTTATGCACCTGCGAGAAATGATATCTAGACAAACTAGTTAGTCCATGTGGTTTGTGTTGTACGTCAACCACCAAAATCGATTATAGGAAATGGTTAATCTTATTTCCCTTTCACAAACCAGTGAGGTGGAACGATCGACCAAGTCCCTGTCAAGCAACCCAACGAAGCAGAGAGGCTGACCAACCTTTTGCTGAGCAACCCTGCGATGCGAGGGGACCGAACAGGTCCCCGCTGAGCAACCCAGCGAGGCAGAGCAGCCGAACAACCCTTTGCCAAGCAACTCTACGAGGCGGAGGGACCGACCGGCTCCTCGTCGAGCTACCCTACGAGACGGAGCATATGACCAAGTCCTCAACGAGAAACTGAGCGAGGCAGTGTTTCTAGCCCTGTACTACTAACCCACGTCGGTACGACAAGACGCGTCACCACCAAACCACGTCCAGACCACAGGGCACGGCATATCGAAGGCGCACTGCGAGGTCTCTATTGACACGAATGTACGACACCATGTACGGTCTCGGTCGCGTCCCCGTTGCCTAATGGGGATAGTCAACCCCAGTCATGGGGGACCTCAGCATCAGAGTCTCTACAGTGACCCACGTACGGGAAAGGACGGGATGATACACCATACCGGGTGTACACCTACGCACGAAGGAAGGTGACCTAAGGCTCATGATGGAAGACGAAGCTACACCACACACAACCCCAAACCGCACAGCAAGTCTACTCTATGGGACCTGTAAAGTACCACTACGTCGGTATTAGACTTGCTATAGGGATCCACATACCAAACGGATGAAGCGATACACCATACCGGGAGTATGGCTGCGCATGGTCCTACCAGAGACGTCATAAGACTATGCCACCTAGGGGCAGCAGGTTGAGCTCCCTCCAGAAGAATATAAGTCCCCCTTGTAAGATCCTACCCTTGAGCTATAAAAGGGCAAGGCCTCCCCCTTATTTCCACACACACACACCTGTTGTAACACAATACTCAAGGAATACTACGGTCAGTACTACACTGGACTAGGGCGCAACCTAAACCATTATAACTATTTGTCTTAGACCCCCTCTTCTCGAATCCATGCGATTCACCATTCGAAGTGAGTCCACGCTATCATCCTCACCGAACAACCAATTCTATTGTCCACCGGTTTGCGAAACCACCACAATACTTTTATCCTTTGCTTTCACATGAGATGAATTAATTGTAATATACTCATTATAATACACAATCTCTTTGAAAGTATGATTTTATATTTTATAATCTATGTATAATTTCATACATTATATATATGAAACAAAAATATATGTATGGAGATCCAGTAATTGTATAGAATACAAATAAATTTTGTTTTAAAATGATATGAATTGAATAAGGAAAGAAAATATTAAAAATGAAAACCATAAAAGAAAAGAAAACAGCAAGAAGGACCCAACACTATTACACTAAGGCCATGTTCGGTTATTCCCGATCCATGTGGATTGGAGTGTATTGGACGGGATCGAAACGGATTTTGACTTGTTATGGATTTAAACCGACTCAATTCCACTCAATCCATATGGATTGAGAGCGAACCGAACAAGCCCTAGCTTGGACTAAAGGTAAGAATAATTGGCGCCACAGAAGAACTATTAGTTTATTTGTATTGAAAAATTGCATCTTATGCTGTATTTTGAATTATTCATCTATATATGTTTAAAAACGTAGAATGGCTTTAAACAACTACACTTTTCCTAGATAGATCCGCCCCCAGTGAAGATGTTAATTGTTCAGTGAGTTAGGGCAGTAGTAGTGGTATTGCTGCCTAGCAAAGCAGCCTTCTTCTTGAACTCCTTCCACTCGTCTAAGACTTGAGTGAGCTTCTCCTGCTTGGACTTGAGCCCGACGAGGCAGTTCGCATGCACCGTGCATACCTTGTTAAAATCCTTGCGTAGCTGACAGAAGCCGGTGAAGTACGCCGTGTCCACGAACTGCACCCGTATGCCGTGCTGCGCCGGCAGCTTGTCCTTCACCTGCTGGAACACATACTGCTCGTGCGTGTACCGGTAGGACAGCCGCGCCTTGTACCAGCTCTCGTAGAAGGCCACCATCCTGGGGCTCGCCTTCACGTACATGAACCCGGTGTTGGCCAGCTTGTCGAGGTCGTAGGGGTTGTCGCCGTAGTACTTGTCGCACGACATGGCCAGGTCGGCGCCGATGGGGATGCGCAGCAGCGGGTTCCGCAGCCAGATGATGTCCATGTCCGTGAAGACGAAGCTGTAGCCGAGGTTGAGGACCCGGGCCTGGGACAGGAACTTGCGCCACACGATCTCGAGGTAGCCCTTGGCCATGTACGATTGCTGTGCCGCGTAGTCGACGCCGCCGGCTTCGAGGTGGTAGCAGAGCGGGTGCACGAGCTGGCACTGTTCGTACGCCTTGGCGCCGTCGGCGACGATGACCAAGTGCTTGAGAAGGGGCTCCGTCCCCACGCCCAGGTGGAAGCTCTCGAGCAAGAGGTCCTGGAGTGAGCCCGGAGCCGTCCACGCTTGGCTGGCGAAGGTTAGTATTACGGTCTTGTCAAGGTCGGCCATGGACGCTCGCCTCAGCAGCGCCTCCAGCTTGTCGTCACCTGGAGCTGGAGCAGGGGCCTGTTTATTATTAAGAGAAAATAGAAGAAGGTGACTGATTAAACCTGTGAATATGCAATATATGAAACCAGAACCAGTGTAGGTGACCAATTGGAGATCAACGCGCGTATGGTAACATAGGATCGGAATCATTTTTGGAGTGAAATGTGTGCACATACGATGCCAGGTTTTTTGGTGCTGGGAGTGGGACCAGCGTTTGTTCCGTTAGTAGTACTCCTACCCAAGATGATGAGGCCTTGCTGTGCGGGCAAGAGGCCGCGGGGGCATGGAACATGCAGCAGGAGCAGGCCGAAGCAGGCCGCCGCGGCAGCTACTCCGAACAAGAAACCCAAGAAATCCCTCATGGTGTTCTTCTTCATCTCTCCAACGACAAGACCGAGCTCGTAGAATGCCTGCGCGCGCGCTACTACGCTAGCTGCGTCGTGAGTGAAATAGTGCCATGCATCCTAGCACAGCGGCACACTCGCTCATCTTATGGTCGTTGCTCACGCCAAGATTACAGATCAAGCTATCGAAAAGTTCTGAATCGGTGCCTTGAAAAATAAGTTTCTCATGTTGACTTAGTCGAGCAACTTAGAGAGTCAGCAAGCAACTTTATTAGTAGAGCAATTCACGCAGCAAGTCAGAATTAGATGGCTGTTGGCTGTCGGTACTACTCTCCTTGCGTGCTTGTCCCTTTTCACCCATGCATCACTCACTAATATACAAATATACTATAGTTAGGTGCCCGTCGATAGATTTAGTTTATATGTGATAGTTGTTCAAATATGTTTCAAATCTTTACAATGATTTATGCTCTGTTTAAATTGATCATTGTGATCAATCTCAACGTGACTACCATGTTAACTACATAATTGCATTTTATATGTTGAGTGAGAAACAAAATTCCGATCCTCGCGTCGTCTCCCGTGAGGTGGCTCGGGCGACACTAAACCCTAACTGTCGATTGACCCTTCCTCCTCCCCTCTCTGCCTTGCCACTAGAGTAAATAGCCAAATATCATGAATGGCTTGCGTGGATGGTAGCGGCAGGTCCTCCTCGCATCCTCGCGACTTCAAGCCTCATAGGCTTGGCGGGTGGCGACGCCATGATGGGTGCCCGCACCAGCGTCCATCTCCTCCTCAATTAAATAACTACAATCTCGAATCGAACTTAACTAATCCTAAATTTACTAGATCGAAAACCATGTACCTCAATCGATGTCCTGGCAATCTATTGTGTCATGCCTGGTAGCCCCCCTGCACGTGCCATCCTCTTGCTTGTGTTGCTACCTGCGCGAACGCATCAACGGTGTACAGGTATACATGTCCAAATGGATTGGACCTGTTAGTGACCCATGGCCTGCCCCGAGCATATGGCCCGACCCGTTGTCCACCGGACTCATGTTGACCCAGCTCAAGCACGACTTGATCTATTGTCCACCGAGCCGTGCTGGCTCGGCTTGATCGCCGTGTCATGTCTAGGCCTTAGGTGCGACACGTTAGGCTAGGCTCGGCATGGTCTAGATTTATTTTTCCATATTTTTCATAAATATAAATATATTATACTTGAGTATAGAGTAAAAACAAAAACATGTGTGTTCTGTTGGCTAGGTGGTTATGAATGTGTGTTTGAAACCAACAACCATGGTTCAAACCCCCACTTGCATAATTTTAGCAAACATAAAAATTAAGAAACCGTCTATAACACTAGTATACATAAGCTCTATAGAGATGATTGGTAACCCATTTTTACTGATGTTTTCAGAACCGCCAACGCAAGGGACTGGTGGAAAAAGACATTTCCACTGACGGTTATTTTAAACCCGCTAGTGCAAATCCTATTTCCACTGGCGGTTTTCTTAATGAATCCGCCAGTGTGTGTGTATATCTCTACTAACTATTAAGGCAATAGTGTAGACCATCTGCTGTGCCCCTGCCTCCCCCCTCTGCACGCACGCCACCATCTTCCCCCCGCGAAAGCTGCAACCACCACGCCGAGAAACCCGCCATGCCACCAACAGATGTCGTCCAATCCCCTCCCCATTCCGCGTCCGCGATGCTCGAGGTCTGCAACTACGCGTGATAATCGACGCGCCGACGCTTGCGGAGGGTCGGGGAGGCGGAGGAGGTGGAGGTGGAGGGGAGAAGCGAGGAGGACTGGGCGAGGAAGACGGCATGGTCAAAGTTGAGATCGTAGACCTAGTCCCCGCAGGCGGCGCAGAAGAGCTCGGCGCGGTCGACGTCGACGGCGATCTGGTGGCCAGGCCCCGCGGAGGCGGAGGCATGCGTGGCAGCGTGGGAGGGGCAGAAGACGGTGGTGCAGGAGAGGCAGGCGTAGAGGTGAGAGGTGGGGGACGGGGACGCGGCGGCGCTGGGCGAGCAGCGCGGGAGCTCACGTGGGTCCTACCGGATCTCGGGGCGGCCGAGTGGGCACACGCGTAAGCAGCGGCGGAGGAAGCGCAGCGGGCGCGAGGACAGGCGATGGTACGGACGGGGTGGAAGCGAGGTGGGTGACGAGATGCCAGACGACGTTGCTGTGAATCATCTAGGCCCCTTAGTGATGTTTTGGTAATTAATGACAACTATTTGTGGACTAACAGTTCTTAGAGAAATAAGAATGCAGGTTGAACCACAGAGAACAGAAAATCTTGGAGACTTATAAGCATTGATTGTGGATCAAGTGAAGGCAAAGGTATAACATAGGTTTTTGTTTTTGCCGGTCTCCAGGAGTTTAGAGAAGACATTTGACCAGATTAGTAGGCTAGATGGTCGTACTATTAAGAGGGGTCAATGACTTTGGTCTGTATAAAACTTAGTGCCTCATAGAGCATCAAGTGGTTGCATTTGCATGAGGTCTAACAGCGCTTCCGGTTTCGAGAGTTAAAAAAATCTTTTCGAAAGCGTGTTTGAAAAGTTGCTAAGTCATAGGGTTGGCGGACTGTCCGGGCCAAGTGGCCGAACTGTCCGCGATCTATCCAGAGGGGTCCGAAGTATGTTCACTTCGGACTGGTCCTATATGTTTGTACTATGGACCGTCCGGGCCTTGGGGCCGGACCGTCCGTAGTCCTGACTAGAGAGGGTCGCCCTCTGCAGTCCCTATATAATTGTGCGGACTGTCCGGCCGGGGTCGGCGGACCGTCCGCAGGTGCCAAATTAGTTTAGGCAGGGACTGTGTGTTTTTGGGCACTTGTACTACGGACTGTCCGGGGCCTGAGTGAAAGGGAAATAGGGTCAAACATTTTCCTATATGATTTTGGTGGTTGAATTGCCCAACACAAATAATTAGACTAACTAGTTTGCTCTAGAATATATGGTCTACATGTGCCAAAGGTTCACAACAAACCAATACAAGTTAAAAGAAAGGGTTCAAAACAGTGGAGCAAAGAAAACCGAAGGCTGCCCTGGTCTGGCGCACCGGACAGTGTCCGGTGCACCAGAGAGATCAACTCCGAACTTCCCACCTTCAGGTTTCTGGAAATTACTCTCCGCTATAATTTACCGGACTGTCCGATGTAGCACCAGACTGTTCGGTGTGCCAGCGGGAGCAACGGCTACTGCGCCAACAGTCGACTGCAAAAGTGAACAGTGAACAGTGAACAGTGCAGACTGTGCGCGCAGAGTCAGAGCAGGCGCCAGAAGGCGCACCGGATAGTGAACAGTGACTGTCCGGTGCACCACCGGACTGTCCGGTGGCACAGCTGTCAGAAGCTCCAACGGTCGAATCCTAACGATTGGGTGACGTGGCTGGCGCACCGGACAGTGTCCGGTGGCACACCGGACTGTCTGGTGCGCCCGTCGACAGCAGAGTTCCCCAACGACCATTTTGGTGGGTGGGGCTATAAATACCCCCCAACCACCACACTTCAAGGCATCCAAGTTTTCAGCCATTGCATTCAATACAAGAGCTCTAGACTTCACTCCAAGACACAAACAAGAGATCAAATCCTCTCCCAAGTCCAAAGATCACTCCAAACAATTAGTGACTAGTGAGAGAGAGATATTTGTGTTCATTTGAGTTCTTGTCGCTTGGATCGCTTTTCTTCTTCCCCATTTCTTGTTCCCAAGTCATTTGTAATCAAGTCAAGAGACACCAATTGTGTGGTGGTCCTTGTGGGGACTAAGTGTCCTGATTGATTGAGAAGAGAAGCTCACTCGGTCTAGGTGACCGTTTGAGAGAGGGAAAGGGTTGAAAGAGACCCGGTCTTTGTGACCACCTCAATGGGGAGTAGGTTTGCAAGAACCGAATCTCGGTAAAACAAATCACCGTGTCACACTCTTCATTTGCTTGTGATTTGTTTTCGCCCTCTCTTTCGGACTCGATTTTATCTCTAACGCTAACCCCGGCTTCTAGTGTGTGCTTAAGTTTATAATTTTCAGATTCCGCCTATTCACCCCCCTCTAGGCGACTTTCACTGAGCCCGGACAGTACTAACTCCTAGGTCGCGGACCATCTGGCCTTGTATGGCGGATAGTCCGCGTGTGTTAGCTCATCGTGGTCAGAGCTCTGGTGCTCCATGTTGCCTGGTTTCGGACAGTCCGGCCAAGGTTGGCGGACTGTCCGGACTTCGTTTTTTCTAACAGCTCTGACATATTTCAAACGGGAAATCTAGTCGTTACTTGTACGGTGGACCGTCCGGCCTAAGGGCACGGACCGTCCGCGTGTGGCAGAAGTTGTGCTAGTTGCACATAACGGTTAGAAATGTGAAGTGGGCTATAAATAGAAGGGGAGCTCGTGTGTGAGGGTTCTCTTGGCCATTCCTTGCACACATTGAGCTCATTTGTGATCCTCCCACTCATTCTCTCACACTCCTTGCTTGAGATTGCATTCTAGTGAGAGATTGAGAGCTCCTAATGCATTTGCATCCATTGGTGATTCTTGAGGCACTAGGTGGTACACCGGGCAAGCGTCATCGGCTTGTTACTCTTGGAGGTTGCCACCTCCTAGACGGCTCGGGTGTTGTCTCCATCGAGCTCTCTAAGAAGATTGTGGAGGAGCCGCGGTGTCGATTATGAGGGGTTTGCGCCTACCTCGACGGAGCGGCAAAGGCGACGCTAGTGGAAACGAGGTATTGAGAGATTTCTTGTCCACTTGGCTCAAAGATCAAGCCGCGTCTTGATAGAGGAGCAAGTGAGAGCTTGAAGTCCACCTCAACATTGTCACACCTGGATTTAAGGGACAAAGCCGGGTGCATCTCATATATGCGCCAGAGAAGACAACACATATAATAACAGAGTGCATAGAGATAAATGTCATAAATATCATAAATGTACTTATTACATAGCGGAAGTCTTATAAAAATAAATGATAAAATAAAGTGAACTAGATATTATTCCCTGGCGCCACAAAACTGACTGGGAGACACCACCTAGATCAAGTCGAAAGCCTCAGTGTTAGGCGGCTCCTCTTTGACCACCTATTCTTCTCCTGTGGGGGGGTGTGAGACAGCAAGAGTGAGCTCACACATGTTCATCGCTCAACAAGTTGTGGGGAATAATGTGGCATGATCTCACCAAAGGTGGGAGTTCATGAAGTGTAAGGCTGATCAATGAAATAAAGTGTAACACCCAATTTGTAATATATAATAAAAGAGGAGAAAAGTTATTTCCTATATTTTATGTGTGTGTGTTGAATCTACTTATTATCACATGTGAACACCATATTCGAAAACAAATAAATAATAAAAAGGTATACCATTAAATTGTGCATCATGCTGGATATTATTTTTGTGTGCATTTGGTGATAATATAGAAATAGTGTGACAAGAAATATATTAAAGTCCAAAAAAAAGTAATTTAAGGTCTAACAGAGATTCTAGAAGTGAGTAAGGAAGAAAAGAAATACTATATAATATAAAACAAAATGTATAAAATGTAAACTCTATCCATAGTGGTAAGATTAAAATCTATCTTTAATTGAGTACAAAAGTAACATGTATATTGGAGTTTAAATTGGGAATTTAAAATAAAAGGGGAAAAGATAAATCAGAAAAAGGATAAAGGAGAATGCCATTCGTGGGCCAACCTGCATGAATTCGGCCCACCAGGAAAAACACACCACGCGGCCCAAATCCGGCTCTTAGCGCTGACGACCGGGCCCCTCTGCTCGGTCCCTCTCATGCGTGACGTTGAGTCACTGAATGGTGGGACCCATCTGTCATCTCTATCCCTCCTCTTTCTTCGCCGCACCGCTCGGACAAGCTCGCCCCTAGTGCAAATCATGGAAATCCGTTGAGGGGCACCCACAACCGACCTTCCCCTGGCGGCTACATATTGGTAACCCATCGACCCCCCTTCATGCTCGCCCCATCCGCCAGACCCGGTACCACCCGACACCGAGAGATCACCGTCGTTAGGTTCTTATTGCACCTCCACACGGTGACAGCTCACCGCCGCCGCTGACTCGTTCCTTCGCCGTCGTTCCTGTGTCGGACGGTCGTCGGGGTGATCCGCCTGGGCTCGTGGAACGTGTTACTGGTGGATCGGCGCTGGGACTGCCTCGGACGTCGACTGAATTCCTCGCCGGAGCTCAACCGATCCCACCATTCCGCCACTCGCCGTGGTCAAGTTCGTCTGCGACAAACTACGAGGTAATTTGTCATTGATTGCATTCGTTGGATGTAGAGCATCATGTTGCACCGTCAAAATAGGGCGTTAGGCGTTGTACCGAGAGCTTGGGGTCGCCGGGCATGCCTTGCCGCCGTGGGTGCTGTCCGCGCCGCCGTCGCGTTTCGTCGCCAGGGATGGTGGATGATCTCGGTCGTCTGATTGATCATCGACAGTTAGGATTACATGTGCGTACCGATTCGCCCCCTGCTCATCTCAGCCATTGATCGGAGCACGAGTGGGTGAGATCGTGCTCTGGCGTTTATGTTTGCGGAGCAAATATGGGCCGTAGGATCTAGATCCAAGGCTCCACATTGAGTACCGGTTCAGTGGAGATCAGATCTAATCTACGCCGCACGTTGTTGATCAAGCGGCCAGTGCTATCCGATACCCGTTCACCTGGATAATTTGCAGATGAAACCTCATAGATGTAGAGATTAGAACCCGCCGTCCCTCTCCACTGTATGTTGTGTCTCAAGAATTTTACCCCGAGCCCCCTGACCTTTCTGGTAAATGAGGCCCAGTCCAGAGATAGTTTAAATCGAATAAATGAATTAGAAATTGGATATTTAATAGAAAAATAATTGCTAGAACTTCAATAATTCATAGAAAATTCATACTAACTCCAAATCACTCTATTCCAGTTCCTAAAATTTTATAATTTTATTCTCTATCACTTAGAACCTCTGTTTTGTCATGAAAACAATAATAAATTTAATTCCTCACTTAATCCAATTTAAACACATGAAACCTTTGAAAATTCATATCTTAAAATCTATAACTCCAAAAATTACGATTCTTGTTCCTAGGATTTTATTTTAATGTGTAGATTATTACTGTTTATTTTGTATATATGTTTGGTGTAATGTTAATTTCTCTATATGCACTGTTCTTGTTTGTATTGTGGCGAGTAGAAGAGCCCGTTGCTGAGGATACTGGTGAGCAGCAGGTTGAAGTAGCTGAGCAGGAGCTCATTGAAGGCAAGTTGTGCCCTTGACCACTTTTTACCTAATAATGTTCTTTAATATCACTTATCCATGCATAGGTTAATTTTGATGGGACCCAATAGGTCACCCTAGATTTATTTATCTCATTACCTTATTTACCCCTGATTCACTTGGGTAGTTTGCTATCGCTTTACCTGGTTTTGGGATAATCATTTACTACCTCTATGTTCCAATTCTTTTTGTTATTCTGTTTATGTTCATGTCAAGTTCATTAATGTTAATTGGAACATAGAGCTTAACTTGAGTAACACGTGCCACCACAAGGGTTTAATGGGACGCCCTTGGCTGACTAATTAGGAAAGCTAGTGGAAGACTACCTTACCCGAAAGGGGCAAGGGCAGTAGGGGAGTGGTCAGTGTAGGGAGGTCCTTGGTTGATTTTGCTGTGATGGCAGTCAGCCGAGAACCCTGCATTGGAACTTCCTATAAACTGTAGCGGGTTTTCGGAAGCTAGTGGAACTTTGTAAAGGCCTCGTAGTGTTGCCCTGCCGCGCTTCCTAGGTAGAGGTGTATGGGATTCGCGACCCCTTGGCAGATGGGTAACATGACTTGTGGGTAAAGGGTACAACCTCTGCAGAGTGTAAAACTGGTATACTAGCCGAGCTCACGGTCATGAGCAGCTCAGGACTCTCTGATGTTTAAATTATGGAACTTAAATTCAATTTTGTCATTTGCATTGCATGGGTTTATTATTAATTTTGTTCTATTACTTTATCTATGGTTTGGTATTTACTTACACTTAGTAATTGCTAATAAAATTTGGACCAACTACTTAAAAGCAATGCTCAGCTTTAACCCCTATCATTGATTAGCCTTACACATCACATGAACTCACACCTTTGCGAGTTTAGGTCCACTGGTTCCCCACAACTTGTTGAGCTATGATCATGTGTGAGCTCACCCTTGCTGTCTCACACCCCCCCCACAGGAGAAGATCAGGTGGTTCAGGAGGAGCCGCCTAACACTGAGGAGTTCGATCTGATCTAGGTGGCGTTTCCCAGTCGACATTAGCGCCGACGATCCTTAGTTCGTTTTATCTTCATTACTTTATTTTGTAATAAGTCTTCCGCTATGTAATAAATACTCTGATGTTCTATGACATTTATCTCTATACACTCTGTTATTATATATGTTGTCTTCTTGGCGCATGTATGAGATGCACCTGGCTTTGTTCCTTAAAGCCGGGTGTGACAGAAGTGGTATCAGAGGAAATGTTGACTATAGGACGAAACCTAGATAGAAATGGATAGACCCTTACCTACTTACCTTACTCTGATTCTTTCTACACTTACCTTGATCCTGTCTCACCTTCTACTATTCTACTCTGATCATTCTTACCTTTTCTACTCTAAGGCAAGATGGATTTCACACCTTGGAATCCTACCACTATGATCTTTTTAAGAGATAGGGAACCCAAGACAAAAATTTAAAACTATTTTCTTTAAAAATGTTGTTTGATTGTGCTGATGATAAATGTCTGATTTGTTTCTTTGATTGATTGAATTATGGATGGACATCTTAGCATGTACCAACATAAGGTATTGAATTAGCTATGGTAAGGTAAAATATTAATCTGCTTAGCTAATAAAATTCTCCCAAAATAACACGATTCGTAATTACTGCCTTGGCTGCTACTCTCTTACCATATGTATCTAACTCAGATGGTCAATACCAGGAGGGGTGGTGGAATTGATTTGCCTCCTAATCAACACACTCGAAGGATATATAGACAACCTCAGCCACAGCCTGCAGTGATGAATCCTCCTAATCCCCCACCAGGCGGAGTTGACCCACTGGTTGCTGCTCAGATGGCGGTGATGCAGCAAATGGCGGATACTATGGCTGATATGCGTGCCCAGATGCAGCAAGAACGCCAGGAGATGCGTCAGGAAAGAGAAGATATACGACAGGAGTTGCGCCAGGAGCGAGATGAGATACGCCAGGAAAGGAGGGCACAACAACAGCAGCTGCAACAACAAATGCAACAGCAACAACAGCAACAACAACAGCAACAAGTACCACTGCCTCCACCACCACCACCAGTTCCACCTCGTGATAAGCACCGGGAGTTCATGAGTCATAAGCCACCTACATTCGCTAGCTCACCTGATCCACTGGACGCGGATGATTGGCTGAAGTTCGTTGAGAAGATGCTGAATATTGCACAGTGCACGGACCGGGAGAAAGTTCTTTATGCTTCGGGACGTCTGACAGGTCCTGCTGCTGACTGGTGGGATTCTTATACTGCTGCCCATGATGCTACAGATACTATTACTTGGGCGGAGTTTAGTACACAGTTCAGGAACTACCATATTCCAGCTGGTATGATAAAGATCAAGAAGAAGGAGTTTCTGTCGCTGAAGCAAGGAAGTATGTCAGTCAGCGAGTACCGCGACAAGTTTATTCAGTTATCCAGATATGCCCCTGAAGAAGTTGCTGAAGACGAGAGGAAGCAGGAGCATTTCATTGAAGGACTTAATGGACCACTGCAGTATGCTCTTGTGGCACACACATTTCCATCATTTCAGAGGCTGCTTGATAAGGCACTGGCTATTAAACACAAGTGTGTTCAGTTGGGAGATTTGAAGAGAAAGGCAATATCTCAAGGACAAGGAAGCAGCAGTGTTCGTCCTCGCTACAGTTCACCACAGGGTACACCGACTCGACCAGGAGGACCGCGCCCAGTTCAGCAATCACCACTGAGGACTCCACCTCCTCGGCAGGCTACCCCTATTGGCACCCCGACGAAGTTTTCAGGACAGAGTCCAGGCACTGCTTGTTTCAAGTGTGGGAAGGCTGGTCACTATGCAAATGTCTGCCCACAGAGGATTGCTGCTACTCCAGTTCAGAACAGGCAGCAAACTCCAGGATCTGGCAAGGGATATTCTATTGCCAAAGTTAATCAAGTCACCGTTGATGCTACCCCGGATGGTGGGGACCTCGTACTTGGTATGTTTTATGTTAATGCAATTCCTGCAACCATATTATTTGATTCTGGTGCTACACATTCATTCATGTCTGCTCGATATGCCAACACAAATGAAATACCACTGCTAAATATGAGAAAACCCATGATAGTAATTACACCTAAAGGGCCTGTTGAGGCGAATCAAATGACACGTAGATTGACATTGACCATTATGGGTAGAGAATTTGGAGCTACTGCTATAATATTAGAGTCAAGCAGTATAGATTTGATCCTTGGTATGTCATGGCTAAGAAAGGCAAAGGCCGTTATAGCATGTGGTAGAGGTACCGTAGAACTCACTACCACTAAAGGAGAAAGATTTCAAGTTAATATTGCAGTAACCTCCTCATCCATGCGTGCAATGTTCTTTATGCCTGAGGAGTTTGTTGGTGACAACATCCGGGTGGTTAGAGATTTTCCGGATGTCTTTCCAGAGGAGTTACTAGGGATGCCACCTGATAGAGAAGTTGAGTTTGTTATTGATCTCTTACCTGGAACCGCCCCTATTTCTAAACGGCCATATAGGATGTCCGTAGAGGAGTTGAAGGAACTTAAGAAGCAGTTAACTGAGTTACAAGAGGCTGGGTACATTCGTCCGAGTTCCTCACCTTAGGGAGCACCGGTCTTGTTTGTACAGAAGAAGGATGGATCGCAGCAGATGTGTGTGGATTATAGATCTCTTAATGATGTTACGGTGAAGAACAAGTATCCGTTGCCCCGTATTGAGGATTTATTTGATCAGATGAGAGGTGCTAGAGTATTCTCAAAGATTGATCTCCGATCGGGTTACCATCAGATGAGGATTAGACCATCGGATATTCCCAAGACGGCTTTCTCGACTCGATATGGATTATATGAGTTTACTGTTATGTCGTTTGGATTAACCAATGCACCAGCTTATTTTATGAACTTAATGAACAAGGTGTTTATGGAGTACTTGGACAGATTCGTCGTGGTGTTCATCGACGATATTCTCATTTATTCTCAGAGTGATAACGATCATGAGGAACATCTAAGGTTGGTGCTACAGAAGCTACGAGATAATCAACTCTATGCCAAGTTCAGCAAGTGCGAGTTTTGGATTGGCGAGGTGCCATTTCTTGGTCATATTATTTCTAATGGAGGAATATCAGTGGATCCTGCTAAGGTTAAGGAGATAATGGAGTGGAGAGTACCCACTACAGTTACTGAGATTCGGAGTTTCTTGGGATTAGCAGGCTATTATCGGAGATTTATTGAAGGATTTTCTAAGATTGCTAAGCCTATGACTTCGCTTTTGGAGAAAGGAAAAGAATTTAAGTGGGACGAGAAGTGTCAAGACAGCTTTGATCTATTGAAGAAGAGGTTGATGTCGCCACCAGTATTGGTTATGCCAGACCTACAGAAAGGATTTGATATCTATTGTGATGCATGTGGCCAAGGCTTAGGATGTGTGCTCATGTAGGAAGGTCATGTGATTGCATATGCTTCTCGTCAGTTGCGGAAACATGAAATGAACTACCCCACTCATGACTTGGAATTGGCAGCCGTTGTGCATGCACTTAAGATTTGGAGACATTACATTATGGGAACCAAGTGTCAAGTATATACGGATCATAAGAGTTTGAAGTATATATTCACTCAGAAGGATCTCAACCTTAGGCAATGCCGTTGGTTGGAGCTTATTAAGGATTATGATTTGGAGATTCACTATCACCCGGGCAAGGCAAATTTGGTTGCAGATGCCTTGAGTCGCAAGGAGCATGTTCATTCAGCTATTGTTGCCCAGCTACCCGATGAGATTGTGGAGGATTTCAGGAGACTTAACCTGGGGATAGTTGCTCATACTGAAGGAGTCACTATTGATGTGGAACCTACCTTGGAGCAAGAAATCCGCAAAGGTCAACTTGAGGATGCTAAAATAAAAGAGATTAAGGATCTGATTACTGAAGGTCGAGTTCCGGAATTTACGGAAGATGAGCAAGGCACTATATGGTTCAAGGACAGGATGTGTGTTCCTGATATTAAAAGCCTTCGAGAGACTATTTTAAAGGAGGCCCATGATTCGGATTATTCTATTCATCCTGGTAGTACCAAGATGTATCAGGATTTGAAACGGAAGTATTGGTGGTATGGATTGAAAAGAGATGTGGCTGCACATGTGGCTATGTGCGATGTATGTCAAAGAGTTAAGGCTGAACACCAGAGGCCAGCTGGGCTATTGCATCCACTGAAGATACCCGAGTGGAAATGGGAAGAGATTGGTATGGATTTCATTACTGGATTTCCTCGCACCCAGAAAGGATATGATGCTATATGGGTGATTGTGGATAGATTGACTAAAGTGGCTCACTTTATTCCGGTGAAGACTACTTATAAAGGCTCTCAGCTAGCAGAGTTATATATGGCTCGGATTGTGTGTTTACATGGAGTACCAAAGAAGATCGTGTCCGATCGAGGTTCACAGTTTACCTCAAGATTTTGGAGAAGCTTTCATGAGAATATGAGTACAAAGTTGAATTTTAGTACAGCTTATCACCCTCAAACTGATGGACAGACTGAAAGGACTAATCAAGTATTGGAAGATATGTTGAGAGCTTGTGCCCTTCAGCATGGAGGAAGTTGGGATAAAAGTCTACCTTATGCTGAGTTCTCATATAATAATAGTTATCAGGCCAGTCTGAAGATGTCACCTTTTGAAGCTTTATATGGGAGGAAGTGCAGGACTCCTCTATATTGGGATCAGACTGGAGAAAGACAGTTCTTTGGGCCTGAATTGATTCAAGAAGCAGAAGAACAAGTTCGTTTAATTCGAGAGAATTTGAGAGTTGCTCAAACCAGGCACAAGAGTTATGCTGATAATAGAAGGAGGCCACTGGAATTTGAAGAAGGAGAGTATGTGTACCTCAAGGTGTCACCACTGCGTGGAATGAGGAGATTCAAAGTTAAGGGCAAACTGTCCCCTCGCTACATTGGACCATTCCTGATCTTTAGAAGAGTTGGGGAGATGGCATACCAACTTGAGTTACCGGATAGTCTATCGGATGTGCATAACGTGTTCCACGTATCTCAACTAAAGAAGTGTCTCCGTGTTCCCGAGGAACAGTTACCCATGGATGAGCTCAGTGTTCAAGGTGATTTGACTTACACGGAGTACCCGATCAAGATTTTGGATACTTTGACTCGAGTTACAAGAAATAAGGTGATAAAGATGTGCAAAGTCCAATGGAGTCACCACGGTGAAGATGAAGCAACTTGGGAAAGAGAAGAAGAGCTTCGTATAGATTTTCCCCACCTTTTCCCTCGTTCTTCCTAAATCTCGTGGACGAGATTATTTTTAAGGGGGGTAGGATTTGTAACACCCAATTTGTAATATATAATAAAAGAGGAGAAAAGTTATTTCCTATATTTTATGTGTGTGTGTTGAATCTACTTATTATCACATGTGAACACCATATTCGAAAACAAATAAATAAAAAGGTATACCATTAAATTGTGCATCATGCTGGATATTATTTTTGTGTGCATTTGGTGATAATATAGAAATAGTGTGACAAGAAATATATTAAAGTCCAAAAAAAAGTAATTTAAGGTCTAACAGAGATTCTAGAAGTGAGTAAGGAAGAAAAGAAATACTATATAATACAAAACAAAATGTATAAAATGTAAACTCTATCCATAGTGGTAAGATTAAAATCTATCTTTAATTGAGTACAAAAGTAACATGTATATTGGAGTTTAAATTGGGAATTTAAAATAAAAGGGGAAAAGATAAATCAGAAAAAGGATAAAGGAGAATGCCATTCGCGGGCCAACCTGCATGAATTCGGCCCACCAGGAAAAACACACCACA
Source organism: Zea luxurians (assembly GCA_029449295.1). Taxonomy (NCBI): domain Eukaryota; kingdom Viridiplantae; phylum Streptophyta; class Magnoliopsida; order Poales; family Poaceae; genus Zea; species Zea luxurians. The sequence goes on from JAOPSE010000024.1 coordinate 17,862,508, forward strand.
CGGCCCAAATCCGGCTCTTAGCGCTGACGACCGGGCCCCTCTGCTCGGTCCCTCTCATGCGTGACGTTGAGTCACTGAATGGTGGGACCCATCTGTCATCTCTATCCCTCCTCTTTCTTCGCCGCACCGCTCGGACAAGCTCGCCCCTAGCGCAAATCATGGAAATCCGTTGAGGGGCACCCACAACCGACCTTCCCCTGGCGGCTACATATTGGTAACCCATCGACCCCCCTTCATGCTCGCCCCATCCGCCAGACCCGGTACCACCCGACACCGAGAGATCACCGTCGTTAGGTTCTTATTGCACCTCCACACGGTGACAGCTCACCGCCGCCGCTGACTCATTCCTTCGCTGTCGTTCCTGTGTCGGACGGTCGTCGGGGTGATCCGCCTGGGCTCGTGGAATGTGTTACTGGTGGATCGGCGCTGGGACTGCCTCGGACGTCGACTGAATTCCTCGCCGGAGCTCAACCGATCCCACCATTCCACCACTCGCCGTGGTCAAGTTCGTCTGCGACAAACTACGAGGTAATTGGTCATTGATTGCATTCGTTGGATGTAGAGCATCATGTTGCACCGTCAAAATAGGGCGTTAGGCGTTGTACCGAGAGCTTGGGGTCGCCGGGCATGCCTTGCCGCCGTGGGTGCTGTCCGCGCCGCCGTCGCGTTTCGTCGCCAGGGATGGTGGATGATCTCGGTCGTCTGATTGATCATCGACGGTTAGGATTACAAGTGCGTACCGATTCGCCCCCTGCTCATCTCAGCCATTGATCGGAGCACGAGTGGGTGAGATCGTGCTCTGGCGTTTATGTTTGCGGAGCAAATATGGGCCGTAGGATCTAGATCCAAGGCTCCACATTGAGTACCGGTTCAGTGGAGATCAGATCTAATCTATGCCGCACGTTGTTGATCGAGCGACCAGTGCTATCCGATACCCGTTCACCTGGATAATTTGCAGATGAAACCTCATAGATGTAGAGATTAGAACCCGCCGTCCCTCTCCACTGTACGTTGTGTCTCAAGAATTTTACCCCGAGCCCCCTGACCTTTCTGGTAAATGAGGCCCAGTCCAGAGATAGTTTAAATCGAATAAATGAATTAGAAATTGAATATTTAATAGAAAAATAATTGCTAGAACTTCAATAATTCATAGAAAATTCATACTAACTCCAAATCACTCCATTCCAATTCCTAAAATTTTAGAATTTTATTCTCTATCACTTAGAACCTCTGTTTTGTCATGAAAACAATAATAAATTTAATTCCTCACTTAATCCAATTTAAACACATGAAACCTTTGAAAATTCATATCTTAAAATCTATAACTCCAAAAATTACGATTCTTGTTCCTAGGATTTTATTTTAATATGTAGATTATTACTGTTTATTTTGTATATATGTTTGGTGTAATGTTAATTTCTCTATATGCACTGTTCTTGTTTGTATTGTGGCGAGTAGAAGAGCCCGTTGCTGAGGATACTGGTGAGCAGCAGGTTGAAGTAGCTGAGCAGGAGCTCATTGAAGGCAAGTTGTGCCCTTGACCACTTTTTACCTAATAATGTTCTTTAATATCACTTATCCATGCATAGGTTAATTTTGATGGGACCCAATAGGTCACCCTAGATTTATTTATCTCATTACCTTGTTTACCCCTGATTCACTTGGGTAGTTTGCTATCGCTTTACCTGGTTTTGGGATAATCATTTACTACCTCTATGTTCCAATTCTTTTTGTTATTCTGTTTATGTTCATGTCAAGTTCATTAATGTTAATTGGAACATAGAGCTTAACTTGAGTAACACGTGCCACCACAAGGGTTTAATGGGACGCCCTTGGCTGACTAATTAGGAAAGCTAGTGGAAGACTACCTTACCCGAAAGGGGCAAGGGCAGTAGGGGAGTGGTCAGTGTAGGGAGGTCCTTGGTTGATTTTGCTGCGATGGCAGTCAGCCGAGAACCCTGCATTGGAACTTCCTATAAACTGTAGCGGGTTTTCGGAAGCTAGTGGAACTTTGTAAAGGCCTCGTAGTGTTTCCCTGCCGCGCTTCCTAGGTAGAGGTGTATGGGATTCGCGACCCCTTGGCAGATGGGTAACATGACTTGTGGGTAAAGGGTACAACCTCTGCAGAGTGTAAAACTGGTATACTAGCCGAGCTCACGGTCATGAGCAGCTCAGGACTCTCTGATGTTTAAATTATGGAACTTAAATTCAATTTTGTCATTTGCATTGCATGGGTTTATTATTAATTTTGTTCTATTACTTTATCTATGGTTTGGTATTTACTTACACTTAGTAATTGCTAATAAAATTTGGACCAACTACTTAAAAGCAATGCTCAGCTTTAACCCCTATCATTGATTAGCCTTACACATCACATGAACTCACACCTTTGCGAGTTTAGGTCCACTGGTTCCCCACAACTTGTTGAGCTATGATCATGTGTGAGCTCACCCTTGCTGTCTCACACCCCCCCCACAGGAGAAGATCAGGTGGTTCAGGAGGAGCCGCCTAACACTGAGGAGTTCGATCTGATCTAGGTGGCGTTTCCCAGTCGACATTAGCGCCGACGATCCTTAGTTCGTTTTATCTTCATTACTTTATTTTGTAATAAGTCTTCCGCTATGTAATAAATACTCTGATGTTCTATGACATTTATCTCTATACACTCTGTTATTATATATGTTGTCTTCTTGGCGCATGTATGAGATGCACCTGGCTTTGTTCCTTAAAGCCGGGTGTGACATAAAGGCTGAAGCTGAGCATTGCTTTTATAAGTTGGTCAAAATTTTATTAGCAGTTACTAAGTGTAAGTAAATACTGAACCTTAGAAATAATAAATAAAAGTAATAATAAAATAATCCTAGATGCAATGAAATGACAAATTGAGTTTAAGTTCCATAAATTAATCATGTGAGTGTCCGAGCCGCTCATGACCGTGAGCACGGCTAGTATACCAGTTTTACACTCTGCAGAGGTTGCACATCTTTACCCACAAGTCGTGTTACCCATTTGCCATAGAGTTGATCAGACTCCATACACCTCTACCAAGGAAGCGAGGCAGGGTACCACTATGAGGCCTTTACAAAGTTCCACTAGCTTCAGAAAACCCGCTACAGTTTATAGGAAGCTCCAGTGCAGAAATCCCTTGCCTGACCGCCATCGCAGCAAAATCAACCCAAGGACCTCCCTACACTGACCACTCCCCTACTGCCCTTGCCTCTTTCGGGTAAGGTAGTCATCCACTAGCTTTCCTAGTTAATCAGCCAAGGGCGTCCCATAAACCCTTGTGGTAGCACTGTTTTCCCGGGTGGTTCTCCATGTTCCCATTAACATAATGATCTTATCATGAACAGTAAAGAATAAACAGATAATAAAAAGTATAATAATGAGTGATGAATATCTCTATACCCAGAGCCACATAAAGCAATAGCATGTACTACCCAAAAACTTAGTAGTAAAACTAGTGGTGAAACAAGGTATAAAGATAGTCAAAATCTAGGGTAACCTATTTGGTCCCATCAAAATTAACCTATGCAGATCATTATGATTAATAAGAACATGAATGGGTAAAAGAAGTGATCAAGGCCACAACTTGCCTTCCACGAGCTCCTGCTCAGCAGTCTCTACCAGCTGAACCTCAGGATCCTCAGTAGCTTGCTCGTCTACTCGCATCAATACAATACATACATAGTATAGCAAAAATTAACATCACACCAAACATGTAAACAAAATACACAATAATAATCTAGAAATTAAAATAAGATCATAGGAACTGGAATTATTAATTTTGGAGTTATAGATTTTAAGTTATGAATTTTCTAATGTTTTATGTGCTTAATACAAGATTATGTAATAGAATAATTTTAATGTGTCTTTCATGCTAAAACAGAGGCACTAATGGCTAGACAATAATATTACAAAAATTTAGGAACTGAAATGGACCAATTTGGAGTTCATATGAATTTTCTACAAATTAAACAAGTTTTAACATTTATTTATGCATTAAGAATCAATTTCTGTGATTATTTTCTATTTTCCCAAGTCTCTGGATCGGGCCTAAATACAGGGAAGTGCAGGGGCTCTAGCGTAAATTTTACTAAGACACAGGCGATCACGAGACTGGACCACGGGTTGTTTTCATTATTTGCCGAGGTCTCTTTTACAAAATCACCAGCCGAAGGGGTATCATATGATCCTAGCCGTCCGATCGAACATTGAGGGCCGAGATCAGATCAAACCCGCCTACACACCCGAGCCGTGGATCACAAGATCAATGGCAGGCAAGCGTCTTCAACCCTGCGCTCGTTCTCTACGGCAACACACCCAGCCGCCCACGCCTAAACACCGCGCCAACCCGGCTCTCTCTCTCTCTCTTGCCGGCTAACCGGCACCCTGACCAGCCAAGACCAACGACCAGTGGTCGGCACCGCCGTCCTCCTTCAACCTCCAGCTCCCAGGCACAAACACCGCAGCCTCCCCACTGATCCAATGGCCACGAGCCTTCTTCATCTCGACGACTACGCGGCGCCGCAACTCCATTAGCGCACAGCCCCGACGAACGCCGCGCATACAGCCACGACGAAGCACGGATCGAATTCGCCTAACATGAATATAACATTGATCTAGTCAGCTAGGAACATACCAGCGCCCAGACACGAACAGGTTGCCCTCGGATGGAGCGACGGTAGTCTCACGGTTCAATGGCGATGCACCGGTCCGCCTCCCTTGATGTCCCGGGTAAATCCCCCTTCCGACGGTACGGCAAATCAACGAGGCACGCCCCTTCTGACTCCGCCCGCGCGCACCCCTGAGCTCAGAGGTCCGCGCCAGACCACTGCCTTTGCCTCTCTTCTCTCTCACCGACAGCGTTGAGCTCCGATGGCAATTAGGGTTTTATCCTTCTTTATGTAGCAATAAAACAATGGCGGCGGTACTTAAACTGCCGAGCGAGGAGGTAGCCCGAGCGCGGCACTTGGTTTGTTGTAACAGCTCCGATTTCTGCGTGTTGCTTGGACGACTTCAGTGGACGATGGTGCGACGGCGATCAGATGAGTAGTGACCCATGGCCCACCAGTCAGCGACGGTGATACTTCCCCCAGGCCCGCGCGCCATGCGCCAATTTGGACCGCGCAGAGGGATAGTTAAGTGGGTCGGTCGCCTGGAATTCGGCCCGCGTGGCTGGATTTGACTTTTCTTTATTCTTTTTCTCGTTTTCGTTTCCTATTTTCTTCTCTTTATTCCCAAATTCTACTTTAAATTCAAATTTAAATTCAAATCTTATGCCACATTATCCTCACATTATATTGTGAGATTAGAAGTACCAATTTTTAGAAATATAATTACATACATATTATTTATTTATTTTCATATCATTTCTCTCTTTCTCCTTTTTCCACAAATCTTCTTCTCCCTATATTTTATTTTTATTCATATTATTATTGTTTTAAATGCGCAAACAAAGATCCAATATGATGCAATGGCTTACTTTAGGTGTTATTAATTATTTATTTACTTTATATATGGTGATTACCAGGTTACAAGGAATATGGGGTAGAAACACATAATGAGAACTACTCTCTTCAGATTGTTTATAAATTGGGTATTACAAATCCTACCCCCCTTAACAGAAATCTCATCCTCGAGATTCAGGAAGGACTATGGAAAAGATGGGGAAAATCTATGCAAAGCTCTTCTTCTCTTTCCCAAGTAGCTTCATCCTCTCCATGGTGACTCCATTGTACTTTGCACATCTTTATCACCTTATTTCTTGTAACTCGAGTCAAAGTGTCCAGAATCTTGATAGGGTATTCTACATAAGTCAGGTCATCTTGAACACTAAGGTCCTCCATTGGTAGCTGCTCCTCAGGTACCCTGAGGCACTTCTTTAGTTGGGACACATGAAAGACATCATGTACATCTGACAGATGATCGGGTAATTCTAGTTGATATGCAACTTCTCCCACTCGCTTTAAGATCAAGAAAGGTCCAATAAAGCGAGGGGACAACTTTCCTTTGACTTTAAATTTTCTCATACCCCGGATTGGTGACACCTTCAGATACATGTGATCACCCACCTTAAACTCCAGAAGTCTTCTCCGGGTATCAGCATAGCTCTTCTGTCTTGATTGTGCAATTCTCAAATTCTTTCTTATCATTCGCACTTGTTCTTCTGCCTCTTGTATAAGTTTAGGCCCAAAGAACTGTCTTTCTCCAGTCTGATCCCAATATAGAGGAGTCCTGCATTTCCTGCCATATAAAGCCTCAAACTGTGACATCTTCAAACTGGCCTGGTAGCTATTATTATAAGAGAACTCTGCATATGGTAAGCTCTTATCCCAACTTCCACCATGTTTAAGAGCACAAGCTCTTAACATATCCTTTAGTACTTGGTTAGTCCTCTCTATCTGCCCATCAGTCTGAGGATGGTAGGCCGAACTAAAATTTAACTTTGTATCCAAGCTCTCATGCAACTTCTTCCAAAACCGAGAAGTAAACTGTGATCCTCGATCAGACACGATCTTCTTAGGCACTCCATGTAGACAAACTATCTGAGTCATATACAATTCTGCTAGCTTGGCTCCCGTGTAATTAGTCCTCACCGGTATGAAATGAGCCACTTTTGTCAATCTGTCCACAATCACCCAAATAGAGTCATACCCAGTAGGGGTGCGGGGTAGTCCAACAATGAAATCCATACCAATTTCTTCCCATTTCCACTCCGGTATCTTAAGCAGGTGCAATAGTCCAGCTGGTCTTTGATGTTCGACCTTGACTCTTTGACACACATCACACTTAGCCACATGTGCAGCAACATCTCTTTTCAGTCCATACCACCAATACTTTTGCTTCAAATCCTGATACATCTTAGTGCTACCAGGGTGGATAGAGTAATCAGAATCATGGGCTTCTTTCAATATAGTCTCATGAAGGCTATCAATATCAGGAACACATATCCGATCCTTGAACCATATAGTACCTTGCTCGTCCTCCGTGAATTCTGGCACTCTACCTTCTGTAATCAGATCCTTAATCTCTTGAATTTTAGCATCACCAACCTGACCTTTACGAATCTCTTGCTCCAAGGTAGGTTCCAATTCAATGGTGACTCCTTCAGTGTGTGTAACAATTCCCAGGTTGAGTCTCTCAAAATCTTTTGCTAATTCATCGGGTAGCTGGACAACAATAGCGGAGTGAACGTGCTCCTTTCGACTAAAGGCATCTGCAACCAAATTCGCCTTGCCCGGGTGATAGTGAATCTCTAAATCATAATCCTTAATGAGCTCTAACCGATAGCATTGCCTAAGGTTGAGATCCTTCTGGGTGAATATATGCTTCAACCTTTTATGATCCGTGTATACTTGACACTTGGTTCCCATAGTGTAATGTCTCCATATCTTAAGTGCATGCACAACGGTTGCCAGTTCTTAGTCATGAGTAGGGTAGTTCAATTCATGTTTCCGCAACTAACGAGACGCATAGGCGATCACATGTCCTTCTTGCATGAGCACACATCCCAATCTTTGGCCACATGCATCACAATAAATGTCAAATCCCTTCTGTAGATCTGGCATAACCAACACTGGTGGTGACATCAATCTCTTCTTTAATTGATCAAAGCTTTCTTGGCACTTCTCATCCCACTTAAACTCTCTTCCCTTCTCAAGAAGCGAGGTCATAGGCTTAGCAATCTTAGAAAATCCTTCAATAAATCTCCGATAATATCCTGCAAGACCCAAGAAACTCCGAATCTCAGTGACGGTAGTGGGCACGCTCCATTCCATTATCTCCTTCACTTTAGCAGGATCCACTGCTATTCCTCCATTAGAAATAATATGTCCCAGGCATGGCACCTTGTCAATCCAGAACTCGCATTTGCTAAACTTAGCGTAGAGTTGGTTATCTCGTAGCTTCTGTAGCACCAACCTCAGATGTTCTTCATGATCACTTTCACTCTTAGAATAGATAAGAATATCATCGATGAACACCACGACGAATCTGTCCAAATACTCCATAAACACCTTATTCATCAAATTCATAAAATAAGCTGGTGCATTAGTCAATCCAAACGACATAACATTGAACTCATATAATCCATATCGGGTTGAGAAAGCGGTCTTAGGAATATCCGATGGTCTAATCTTCATTTGATGGTATCACGACCGGAGATCAATCTTCGAGAATACCCTAGCACCTCTCATCTGATCAAATAAATCCTCAATACGGGGTAATGGATACTTGTTCTTCACAGTAACATCATTAAGTGATCTATAATCCACACACATCCGTTGCGAACCATCCTTCTTCTGTACAAATAGAACCGGCGCTCCCCAAGGTGAGAAACTCGGACGAATGTACCTAGCCTCTTGTAACTCTGTTAGCTGCTTCTTAAGCTCCTTCAACAATTCTACGGACATCCTATATGACCGTTTAGAAATAGGGGCAGTTCCAGGTAAGAGATCAATAACAAACTCAACTTCCCTATCTGGTGGCATCCCTGGTAACTCCTCTGGAAAGACATCTGGAAAATCTCTAACCACACGGATGTTGTCACCAACAAACTCCTCCGCTATAAAGTACATCGCCCGTTTGGAAGAGGTGGTTACTGCAATTTGGACTTGAAATCTTTCTCCTTTAGGGCTGGTGAGTTCTACAGTACCCCTACGACATGCTATAATGGCCTTTGCCTTCCTTAACCATGACATACCAAGGATCAGATCTATACTGCCGGCCTCTAATATTATAGCAGTAGCTCCAAATTCTCTTCCCATAATTGTTAATGTCAATCTACGTGTCATTTGATTTGCCTCAATAGGCCCTTTAGGTGTGATTACTATCATTGGTTTTCTCATATTTAGCAGTGGTATCTCATTTGTGTTGGCATATCGAGCAGACATGAATGAATGTGTAGCACCAGAATCAAATAATATGGTTGCAGGAATGGCATTAATGTAAAACATACCAAGTACGATGTCAGCACCATCAGGAGTAGCATCAATGCTGACTTGATTCACCCTGGCTATAGAATATCCCTTGCCAAGGGTCTGTTGCTTGTTCTTAGCTGGTGTACCAGAATTCCCCATCGGACAAGCATTAGCATAGTACCCAATCTGACTGCACTTAAAGCATGTAGGACCGGTCTTCTGTCTTGTAGGCCTCGTCGGGGTGCCAGTGGGAGTAGCCTGATGAGTAGGTGTCCGTGGAGACCCCTGTGGAGCGTACTAAGCTGGGCGTGGTCCTCCTCCTGGATGAGTAGGTGTGCCCTGTGGCGAAACATAGCGGGGACGAACACTGCTGCTACCCTGTCCCTGTGAGATAGCCTTCCTCTTCAAGTCTCCTAGCTAAACACCCTTGTGTTCAATAGCAACAGCCTTATCCAGTAGCCTCTGAAATGACGGAAATGTGTGTGCAACCAGTGCATACTGTAGGGGTCCATTAAGTCCTTCAATAAAGTGCTCCTGTTTTCTCTCATCCTCAGCAACCTCATCCGGAGCATATCTTGACAGCTGAATGAATTTATCTCTGTACTTGCTGACAGACATGTTGCCTTGTTTCAATGACAGAAACTCCTTCTTCTTGATCTTCATCAATCCAGCTGGAATGTGGTAGTTTCTGAACTGTGTACTGAATTCCGCCTAAGTAATAGTGTCGGCAGCATCATGGGCAGCAGTATAAGAATCCCACCAGTCAGCAGCCAGACCTGTCAGACAACCAGAGGCATAAAGAACTTTCTCCCGGTCTGAGCATTGGGCGATGTTGAGCATCTTCTAAATTGACTTCAACCAATCATCTGCATCAAGTGGATCTGGCGAGTTGGCGAAGGTCGGCGGCTTGTGACTCATAAATTCCCGATGCTTATCACGAGGTGGAACTGGTGGTGGTGGTGGAGGCAATGGTACTTGTTGCTGTTGCTGCTGTTGTTGAAATTGCTGTTGCAGCTGCTGTTGCGCCCTTCTCTCCTGGCGTACCTCTTCTCGCTCTTGGTGCAGCTCCTGGCGTATTTCTTCTCGTTCCTGATGCATCTCCTAGTGTTCTTGCTACATCTGCGCACGCATATCTGCCATAGTGTCCGCCATCTGTTGCATCATCCTCATCTGAGTTGCAACTAGTGGGTCAACTCCGCCTGGTGGAGGATTAGGGGGATTTATCTCTGCTGGTTGTGGCTGGGGTTGTCTAAATATCCTCCGAGTGTGTCGTCTGGGAGGTAAATCAATTCCACCACCCCTCCTGGTATTGACCATCTGAGTTAGATACATATGGTAAGAGAAAAGTAGACAAGGCAGTAATTATGAATCGTGTTACTTTGGGGGATTTATTAGCTAAGCAGATTAATGTTTTACCTACCATAGCTAATTCATTACCTTATGGTGGTACATACTAAGATGTCTATATATCTTATTTCAATCAATCAAAGAAGCAAATCAGACATTTATCATCAAAACAATCAAACAACATTTTAAAATAGAAAAAAATAGTTTTAATTTTGTCTTAGGTTCCCTATCTCTTAAAAAGATCATAAGTATAATAGCTCCGATTTCTGCGCGTTTCATGGACGGCTTCAGCGGACGATGGCGCGACAGCGATCAGATGAGTAGTGACCCATGGCCCACCAGTCAGCGACGGTGATACTTTCCCAGGCCCGTGCGCCATGCACCGATTTGGACCGCGCAGAGGGATAGTTAAGTGGGCCGGTCGCCTAGAATTTGGCCCGCGTGGCTGGATTTGACTTTTCTTTATTCTTTTTTTTTTCTAGTTTTCTTTTCCTATTTTCTTCTCTTTATTCCCAAATTCTACTTTAAATTCAAATCTTATGCCACATTATCCTCACATTATATTGTGAGATTAGAAGTACCAATTTTTAGAAATATAATTACATACATATTATTTATTTATTTTCATATCATTTCTCTCTTTCTCCTTTTTCCTCAAATCTTCTTCTCCCTATATTTTATTTTTATTCATATTATTATTGTTTTAAATGCACAAACAAAGATCTAATATGATGCAATGGCTTACTTTAGGTGTTATTAATTATTTATTTACTTTATATATGGTGATTACCAGGTTACAAGGAATATGGGGTAGAAACACATAATGAGAATTACTCTCTTCAGATTGTTTATAAATTAGGTATTACAAACATGGATTAGGGGTGATCGGCAAATCACCGATACCATGGGATAAAATTCGGTGTCTTTCTCTTCTCGCATTACTTATTACCGTGGAAGTAATTAGTATTTCGTGTATTGTCTCTCTTGTATACAATTACCATAGTTGTTTCTCATGGATTGCTTACTTGTTGTCACTAGAGAATTTATACCTCTTGCCATATTGATTAAATTTCTCTAATGTTTTTTATTTTAGTCAAAACCATCTATTCACCCCCTCTAGCCGGTGTCCTAGATCCTACAAGTGGTATCGGAGCCGAGGACTCCATTGTTTGTGGATCTAATCATCCCGGAGTTGGACAAAATGGCTAGTAACAACAATGTGCACATTGGGAAGCCACCACATTTTGATGGGAATAACTATGACTATTGGAAAATAAGAATGTCAATGCATCTTAGAGCAATGGGTGGAAAATTTGGCAAATTGTCAAGGATGGGTTTGTTGTGTTGAAACAAGATGAACCATCGGCTAGTGACAATGAAAACATTCTTACAAATGATCAAGCCATGAATGTATTCTATGATGCTCTTGACATAAATGAGTTCAACCGTATCAAGAATCTCACAACTGCTCATGAGATTTGGATTAAGCTAATGGAAATTCATGAAGGAACTACAATTGTGAAGAGTGCAAAGCTATATGTGTGCAAAGGAAAATTTGAGCAATTCATTATGAAAGAAGATGAAAGTGTATCCGATATGTTCAACCTGTTAAATGAGATAGTGAATGAGCTCAAGGGACTTGGTTTTGATGTACCGGATGTGGATTTCACTCATAAGTTCCTTAGATCCCTTCCAGAGAAGTATGAGACTATTGTGACCATGCTAGTAAGAAGTGATTTATCTACAACTTCTCCAACCGAAGTATTGGGAGAAATTCTTACTCAAGATATATTCATGAAATCTCAAGTCGATGCTATAAGTTTGGCAAAGAAAGTGAAGAATGAATCAATCGCTCTCAAAGCTAAAGCTTCTAAGGCAATTGAAAAAGAAGATAGTGATGATGAAGAAAATGAAAGTGAGAGTGATGGAGATATGGCTCTATTTGTAAGGAAATTCAACAAATTCATGAAGAAGAGGGGTCAACCTAGAAGAGGCCAAACATCAAGAAGAAATGCTTTCAATGATAGAAAGTGTTTTGAGTGTGGGGAACCCGATCACATCGCCATGAATTGCCCTAACAAGAAGAAGAAGGGCAAAGATGGAGATGATAAGAAGAAGAAGAAATTCTACAACAAGAAGAAAGATGGCAAAGCCTACCTAGTTGAATAGGATTCGGATGCTAGCTCGGATGATGATGATGATGACACCTCATCGAAGCTTAATGCTGGAATTGCCATCAAGGAAACCCCTTCACTTTTCTCATCCCCTCATTGTCTCATGGCAAAGGGAGCTGCTAAGGTAAAAATCATAACCGATTTAAATGATGTAGATGATGATGATGATGATGATGTTGATGATGATGGTTATTCATATGATGATCTTGTTAGAATGTTAGGTGAGGCCGATGACTACATGCACAAAGAAAAAGAAAAGTTTAAGACCTTGAAGGAATTGTATAAAAACCTCTAAGTGTCTTTTGAGGAGCTCAAGACCTCTCACAACAATCTGAAAGAGAATTGTGAGAAGCTTGTTAAAGCTCAAAACTCATCTATTGTGCATGAAGTTGTGGTGGTCACCGAGGATGTTGGAGTCAATTATGACTTACTTGATAGTCCTACAAGTGAACCACAACCTACTAACTCTATTTGTAATAAATGCAAAATTTCTCTTGTGAATGATAATATTGCTCGTGATGAATCACAAATCATTGTTGAGAATGAAGTATTAGTAGAGAGAGTGAATGCTCTAACCCATGATCTAGAGAAGGCATATGGTGGAAAGGCTAAATTGGATTTCATATTGGGAAGTCAACGGTGCTCACCTAATCGTGAGGGTCATGGATATGTTCCCAAGAAAGGAAAGAATGCTTTTGTAAAGCAAAAGACATTGTTTGTGAAAGAATGTGACAAAGTGTGTCACAAGAAGGGACATATCAAGAAGAATTGTCCTAAGCTCAAGAATGTATCCTCCACTTGTTTTGAGCATTGTTATGTTCTTTCTCATAATGCAAAAGGTGTTCATGCTAAATTTGTTGGTACTTCAATTGTTGGCAATAAGAAGAAAGCCATTTGGGTGCCAAAGACCTTAGTCACTAACATCCAAGGACCCAAGCAAGTTTGGGTACCTAAAAGAGATTGATTTCCTTTTGTAGGTGAAATACAAGGCGAGAGGGAATCATTGGGTGTTGGATAGTGGATGCACTCAATACATGACCGGAGATATGAAAATGTTCACCCAAATGAGTCTAGAAGATTGCTCAAGTTATGATAGTATCACATTTGGAGATAATCACAAAGGAAAGGTTAAAGGTTTGGGTAAAATTGCTATTTCGAATGATCATTCCATATCAAATGTGCTCTTGGTTGAGTCTTTGAATTTTAATTTACTATCCGTAGCTCAATTATGTGATTTAGGATTTAGTTGCAATTTTACCATTGATGATGTTATTATCTCTAGTGTTGATGGTAGCAATCTTAAGTTTAAAGGCTTTAGATATGAAAATCTTTATCTTGTTGATTTCTCATCCAGTGAGGCAAAACTCACAACTTGCTTATTCTCAAAGGCTTCACTAGGTTGGTTATGGCATAGAAGACTTGGTCATGTTGGAATGAAGCAACTCAATCGTTTAACCAAACATGACTTAGTCCGTGGCTTGAAAGATGTGAAATTTGAGAAGAACAAATTGTGTAGCTCTTATCAAGCCGGGAAGCAAGTGGCAAATACTCATCCAAATAAGAGTCAAATTTCTACTCATCAGCCTTTGGAATTACTTCACATGGATTTATTTGGACCAACATCTTTTGTGAATATTGGCGGTAATTCCTATTGCCTTGTGATTGTGGATGATTATTCTAGCTTCACTTGGGTTTATTTTCTTTGGGATAAATCTAATGTGTTTGAAACCTTCAAGTCATTTGCTATATTGGCTCAAAACCAATTTGATTTCGATATCAAGAAAGTTAGAAGTGATAATGGGTCGGAATTCAAAAATGCTAGAATTGATGAATATTGTGATGACAAGGGTATTAAACATGAATTTTCTTCCAAATATACTCCAGAACAAAATGGTATTGTTGAAAGGAAGAATAGGACTCTCATTGATATGGCTAGGTCTATGCTAGCGGAATATAATGTGTCAGATTCTTATTGGGCCGAAGCTATAAACACCGCTTGTCACGCATCAAATAGGCTATATTGTCACAAGCTCTTGAAGAAAACTCCCTATGAATTGCTCATTGGTAGAAAGCCAAATATCTCATATTTTAGAGTATTCGATTGCAAATGCTATATTTTGAGAAAGGGAAACCGACTCTCTAAATTTGAGAAGAAATGTGATGAGGGTTTTCTACTTGGATATTCATCAAATAGCAAGGCTTATAGAGTTTTCAACAAGACTCATGGTATTATTGAAGAAGCATATGATGTTGAGTTTGATGAAACAAATGGGTCTCAAGATGAAAACGATAATCTTGATGATGTTGGTGGAGCTCAATTGAGAAATGCTATGAAAACAATGGCTATTGGTGAAATAAATCCAAAAGAAGATGATGATGATAATAGTGTGGTTGTCATTCCATCCTCTTCAACCCTAAATGAAGAAAATCACCAAAGCCAACAAAATGATGAAGTTGTGGATGCTCATGATCAAGATACTTCAAGTCATTCGTTCCCTCCTCATGCTTCAACTAGTAATTCTCAAATGGTATCAAGAATCCATCATTCTATTGTGAAGGATCACCCAGTTGATCAAATTGTGGGCGACATTAGTAAGGGTGTTCAAACTCGCTCTTGTATAGCTTCATTTTGTGAACATTTCTCTTTTGTATCTTATATGGAACCTAACCGTGTAGATGAAGAGCTCTACTTGATATTGATTGGGTGAATACAATGTATGAGGAATTAAATAACTTCACCCGAAATGAAGTTTGGGAGCTTGTTGAGAGACCAAAGAACCACAATGTTATTGGTACCAAATGGGTGTTTCGCAACAAGCACAATGAAGATGGATTAGTAGTAAGAAACAAGGCAAGATTAGTGGCACAAGGGTATACTCAAATTGAGGGATTGGATTTTGGTGAGACATTTGCTCCCGTGGCAAGATTCGAAGCAATCCGGATCCTTCTTGCTTATGTTTGTGCTCATAATATCAAGCTCTACCAAATGGATGTAAAGAGTGCCTTTCTAAACGGTAAGATTAGTGAACTAGTGTATGTTGAACAACCTCCTGGTTTTGAGGACCCCAAAAGACCTAACCACGTGTACAAGCTTTCTAAAGCTCTCTATGGGCTTAAGCAAGCCCCACACGCTTGGCATGAAAGGCTTAGGGATTTCTTGCTTTCCAAAGACTTTAAAATTGGGAAGGTTGACACTACCCTATTCACTAAAAGAGTTGGTAAAGATTTGTCTGTTTGTCAAATTTATGTTGATGATATTATTTTTGGATCCACTAATGAGTTGTTTTGTGAGGAGTTTGGAAAAATGATGTCAAAGGAATTTGAAATGTCTATGATAGGAGAATTGAGCTTCTTTCTCGGTCTTCAAATCAAACAATTGAAAGATGAAATCTTTGTAAGTCAATCAAAATATCTGAAGGATATGCTCAAGAAGTTTGGCTTAGAAAATGCAAAGCCTATCAAGACTCCTATGGCAACAAATGGTCATCTAGACTTAGATGAGGGAGGTACAATGGTTGATCAAAAACTTTTTCGCTCAATAATTGGTAGTTTGCTTTACATTACCACATCTAGGCCCAATATTATGTTTAGTGTTTGTATGTGTGCTCGATTTCAAGCTTCACCTAGAGATATTCACTTGAAAGCCGCAAAAAGAATTCTAAGATATTTGAAGTATACCCCCAATATTGGTCTATGGTATCCCAAAGGTGCTCAATTTGAATTGATTGGATATTCGGATTCAGACTATGCAGGTTGCAAAGTTGATAGGAAGAGCACCTCCAGTTGTTGTCAATTTCTTAGGAGGTCTCTTGTTTCATGGTCTTCTAAGAAGCAAAATTGTTATGCTAGTGGAAACGAGGTATTGAGAGATTTCTTGTCCACTTGGCTCAAAGATCAAGCCGCGTCTTAATAGAGGAGCAAGTGAGAGCTTGAAGTCCACCTCAACGTGGATTAGGGGTGTTGGGGGCCTTCGTCTTCCGAAGGTCCTCAAAAACATGACTAACAATGTTTCCCAAGCATAATATATGTACAGGAACCTTCGGACTCGGTATGAAGCTGTACACAACATGCAAGGCAGGATCGGAACGAAGGATAAACCAGTGCCAAAGCTGTGCGCAAGGAAGCTTCGACTCAGTAGCAGAAAGAGGAACCGACTTTAGGAGGAAAAGGCTATCTAGTCCTCAGCAGATTGTTATTAAGTCAACAATAAATATGAAGGGTATGAATGTAATTTTACGCAGGATGTGTCCTGTGCCTATAAATAGATGAGCAGTACTCCCGTACTGTTCACGCTGACTTGTATTCGCTCGTGCGTCACGCTTGGACTTTTACCTTCTGTTATGCCGAAGGTACGAATGTAATTCAATGTTGTCTCTGTTTATCCATGATAATAGAAAGAATATATATATATTAATAATGTTATATGATTATTCATGCTATCTTTTATACTTCATACGCTTCTTCTTTTATCATTATACACTGTAATGATGAAGGTTCGTCCTTCATGACCTTCGTCTGATGATCATTATATCCTAAGGGAAATAATGTTTCAAAAGATGAAGGGTTTTAACCTTTAACATTTCATGTTGCCTTGTTCTTAAGCCGAAGCACTTGAGAACAAGTCACCAACATTGGCGCCCACCTCTGGTGAACTCATTCGACCATCTTCGACAAGCTGTGACCTTTGTCATGCCACCGAAGAAAGCTTCAGGGCTAGGGGCTGCACTACAGCCACTAGACGTCAACCAGGACACGTTACGCGAAGCCCAAACTCAAAAGAGGAAGGCTACAAGTCCAACCCCCCAAGAGGACGAGCTTGATCAGGAGATAAGGGACCTCGAAGCTATTCATCAATAGGTCCAGAGAAAGAAGGAGAAGATGCTTCGCCTCTCCGAATTACAGAGGAAGATTGATGGAGCTTCTGAGGAAATGCGTCATCTCACTCAAGATGACTAGGACCGTAGACCTCCATAGAGAGAGCTTCGTCAAGACAATTGCTACAACGATGATGATTGGTATGAAGATTTCTATCATGGAAATTTTGCTTTCGATGATGCTTCTCCTCTATCAGCAGAACTATAGGCTACAGCATGGCCCCCATCATACAAACCACCCCAGCTCCCCATGTATGATGGGCACTCAGATCCAAAGCAGTTTCTGATGAGCTACGAAGCAACTATATCTTCGTACGGAGGCAACACTGTAGTCATGGCAAAATCTTTTGTCATGGCAATCTGAAGCGTGGCTCAGACATGGTACTCTTCTCTTCGGCCAGGGACGATCACGTCATGGAAAAAGCTAAAGGACATGCTACTTGAAAGTCGCCTAGAGGGGGGGTGAATAGGGCGAATCTGAAATTTAACAACTTAAACACAACTACAAGCCGGGTTAGCGTTAGAAATAATAATGAGTCCGAGAGAGAGGGCGCAAAACAAATCGCGGGCAAACAAAGAGTGAGACACGTGGATTTGTTTTACCGAGGTTCGGTTCTCTCAAACCTACTCCCCGTTGAGGAGGCCACAAAGGCCGGGTCTATCTCAACCCTTTCCCTCTCTCAAACGGTCCCGCGGACCGAGTGAGCTTCTCTTCTCAAATCAACCGGGAACAAAAAACTTCCCCGCAAGGACCACCACACAATTGGTGTCTCTTGCCTCGGTTACAAATGAGTTTTGATCGCAAGAACAAATGACAAAGAAAAGAAGCAATCCAAGCGCAAGAGCTCAAAAGAACACGGCAAATCTCTCTCGCTAATCACTAAAGCCTTGTGTGGAATTGGAGAGGATTTGATCACTTGGGTGTGTCTTGTATTGAATGCCTAGCTCTTGTAAGTGGTTGAGAGGTGGAAAACTTGGATGACTTGAATGTGGGGTGGTTGGGGTATTTTTAGCCCCAACCACCAAACTAGCCGTTTGGGTGGAAGCTGTCTGTCGCATGGTGCACCGGACAGTCCGGTGCGCCAGCCACGTCACCCGAACGTTAGGGTTCCGACCGTTGGAGCTCTGACTGCTGGGCCAGCCTGGATGTCCGGTGGCGCACCGGACATGCACTGTGGAGTGTCCGGTGCGCCACTCCGCGCGTGCCTTTAATGTGCCTGCAGGTGACCGTTGGCACCGAAGTAGCCGTTGCGTCGCTGTCACACCGGACAGTCCGATGCACACCGGACATGTCCAGTGAATTATAGCGGGCTAGCCGTTGTGTATTCCCGAAGCTGGCAAGTTCGGAGCCGCGTCCTCTTGGAGCACCGGACACTGTCCGGTGTACACCGGACAGTCCGGTGAATTATAGCGCGGCGCCTCTGAAAATTCCCGAAGGTGAAGAGTTCAGCGTCGAGTCCCCTGGTGCACCGGACACTGTCCGGTGGTGCACCGGACACTGTCCGGTGGCACATCGGACAGTCTGGTGCGCCCGACCAGGGTGCCTTCGGTTGTCCCTTTGCTCCTTTGTTTGAACCCTTTCTCTTGATCTTTTTATTGGCTTATGGTGAACCTTTGGTACCTGTAGAACTTATAAACTAGGGCAAACTAATTAGTCCAATTATTTGTGTTGGGCAATTCGACCACCAAAATTAGTTTAGGGAATAGGTGTAAGCCTAACTCCCTTTCAATCTCCCCCTTTTTGGTGATTTATGCCAACACAAACCAAAGCAAGTATAGAAATGCATAATTGAACTAGTTTGCAGAATGTAAGTGCAAAGGTTACTTAGAATTTGAGCCAATAAATATTACTTACTAGATATGCATGGATTGTTTCTTTTATTTTTAACATTTTGGACCACGCTTGCACCATAAGTTTTGTTTTTGCAAATTCTTTTTGTAAATCCTTTTCAAAGTCCTTTTTGCAAAGTAGTCAAAGGTAAATGAATAAGATTTTGCTAAGCATTTTCAAGTTTTGAAATTTTCTCCCTTGTTTCAAATGCTTTTCCTTTGACTAAACAAAACTCCCCCTCAAGTAAATTCTCCTCTTAGTGTTCAAGAGGGTTTTAAGATATTAATTTTGAAAGGTGTTACTTTCTCCCCCTTTAGAACACAAAGAGATACTAATTTGAAATTTTTCCAATTGAAATTCATTTTAAAATTAGGGTGGTGGTGCGGTCCTTTTGCTTTGGGCTCATACTTTCTCCCCCTTTGGCATGAATCGCCAAAAACGGATACTTTGAGTGAGATATAAGCCCTTTGCTAATTACTTTCTCCCCTTTGGCAAATAAAACATATGAGTGAAGATTATACCAAAGACGGAGAGTGATGCGGAGCGACGGCGAAGAATGAGTCATAGAGTGGAGTGGAAGCCTTGTCTTCGCCGAAGACTCCAATTCCCTTTCAATATACATATGACTTGGTTTGAAATACACTTGAAAACACATTAGTCATAGCATATATAAAAGAGACATGATCAAAGGTATATTGATGAGTTATGTGTGCAAACTAGCAAAAGAAATTCCTAGAATCAAGAATATTGAGCTCATGCCTAAGTTTGGTAAAAGTTTGTTCATCTAGTGGCTTGGTAAAGATATCGGCTAATTGATCTTTAGTATTAATGTATGCAATCTCGATATCCCCCTTTTGTTGGTGATCCCTAAGAAAATGATACCGAATGGCTATTGTTTAGTGCGGCTATGCTCAACGGGATTATCCGCCATGCGGATTGCACTCTCATTATCACATAGAAGAGGAACTTTGGTTAATTTGTAACCATAGTCCCGCAGGGTTTGCCTCATCCAAAGTAATTGTGCGCAACAATGTCCTGCGGCAATGTACTCGGCTTCGGCGGTAGAAAGAGCGAATGAATTTTGCTTCTTTGAAGCCCAAGACACCAAGGATCTTCCCAAGAACTGGCAAGTCCCCGATGTGCTCTTTCTATTAATCTTACACCCCGCCCAATCGACATCCGAATAACCAATCAAATCAAATGTGGATCCCCGAGGGTACCAAAGCCCAAACTTAGGAGTATAAGCCAAATATCTCAAGATTCGTTTTACGGCCGTAAGGTGGGATTCCTTAGGGTCGGATTGGAATCTTGCACACATGCAAACGGAAAGCATAATGTCCGGTCGAGATGCACATAAATAGAGTAATGAACTAATCATCGACCGGTATACCTTTTGATCGACGGATTTACCTCCCGTGTCGAGGTCGAGATGCCCATTGGTTCCCATGGGTGTCTTGATGGGCTTAGCATCCTTCATTCCAAACTTGGTTAGAATGTCTTGAGTATACTTCGTTTGGCTGATGAAGGTGCCTTCTTGGAGTTGCTTGACTTGGAATCCTAGAAAATACTTCAACTCCCCCATCATCGACATCTCGAATTTTTGTGTCATGATCCTACTAAATTCTTCACATGTAGATTCATTAGTAGACCCAAATATGATATCATCAACATAAATTTGGCATACAAACAAATCATTGTCAAGAGTTTTAGTGAATAAAGTAGGATCGGCCTTGCCGACTTTGAAGCCATTAGCAATAAGGAAATCTCTAAGGCATTCATACCAAGCTCTTGGGGCTTGCTTGAGCCCATAAAGCGCCTTAGAGAGCCTATAGATATGGTTAGGATACTCACTATCTTCAAAGCCGGGAGGTTGCTCAACGTAGACCTCTTCCTTGATTGGTCCATTGAGGAAGGCACTCTTCACGTCCATTTGGTAAAGCTTGAAGCCATGGTAAGTAGCATAGGCTAATAATATACGAATTAACTCAAGCTTAGCTACAGGTGCATAGGTTTCACCGAAATCCAAACCTTCGACTTGTGAATACCCCTTGGCCACGAGTTGAGCTTTGTTCCTTGTCACCACACCATGCTCGTCTTGCTTGTTGCGGAAGACCCACTTGGTTCCTACAACATTTTGATTAGGACGTGGAACTAAATGCCATACCTCGTTCCTAGTGAAGTTGTTGAGCTCCTCTTGCATCGCCATCACCCAATCCGAATCTTGGAGTGCTTCCTCTACCCTGTGTGGCTCAATAGAGGAAACAAAAGAGTAATGCTCACAAAAATGTGCAACACGAGATCGAGTAGTTACCCCCTTATGAATGTCTCCGAGGATGGTGTCGACGGGGTGATCTCGTTGGATTGCTTGGTGGACTCTTGGGTGTTGCGGCCTTGATTCTTCATCCTCCTTGTCTTGATCATTTGCATCTCCCCCTTGATCATTGTCGTCATCTTGAGGTGGCTCATCTCTTTGATCTTCTTCTTCATCATTTTGGGCCTCATCCTCATTTTGCGTTGGTGGAGATGCTTGCGTGGAGGAGGATGGTTGATCTTGTGCATTTGGAGGCTCTTCGGATTCCTTAGGACACACATCCCCAATGGACATGTTCCTTAGCGCGATGCATGGAGCCTGTTCTTCACCTATCTCATCAAGATCAACTTGCTCTACTTGAGAGCCGTTAGTTTCATCAAACACAACGTCACAAGAAACTTCAACAAGTCCTGAGGACTTGTTAAAGACTCTATATGCCCTTGTGTTTGAGTCATATCCAAGTAAAAAGCCTTCTACAGTTTTAGGAGCAAATTTAGATTTTCTACCTCTTTTAACAAGAATAAAGCATTTGCTACCAAAAACTCTAAAATATGAAATATTGGGCTTTTTACCGGTTAGGAGTTCATAGGATGTCTTCTTGAGGATTCAGTGTAGATATAACCGGTTGATGGCGTAGCAGGCGGTGTTGACCGCCTCGGCCCAAAACTGATCTGGTGTCTTGTACTCATCAAGCATGGTTCTTGCCATGTCCTATAGAGTTCGATTCTTCCTCTCCACTACACCATTTTGTTGTGGCGTGTAGGGGGAGGAGAACTCATGCTTGATGCCCTCCTCCTCAAGGAAACCTTCAATTTGTGAGTTCTTGAACTCTGTCCCGTTGTCACTTCTAATTTTCTTGATCCTTAAGCTGAACTCATTTTGAGCTCGTCTTAAGAATCCCTTTAGGGTCTCTTGGGTTTGTGATTTTTCCTATAAAAAGAACACCCAAGTGAAGCGAGAATAATCATCCACAATAACTAGGCAATACTTACTCCCGCCGATGCTTATGTAAGCGATCAGGTCGAATAGATCCATGTGTAGGAGCTCCAGTGGCCTGTCAGTCGTCATGATGTTCTTGTGTGGATGATGAACACCAACTTGCTTCCCGGCTTGGCATACGCTACAAATCCTGTCTTTCTCAAAATGAACATTTATTAATCCTAAAATGTGCTCTCCCTTTAGAAGCTTATGAAGATTCTTCATCCCAACATGGGCTAGTCGGCGGTGCCAGAGCCAACCCATGTTAGTCTTAGCAATTAAGCAAGTGTCAAGTTCAGCTCTATCAAAATCTACCAAGTATAGCTGACCCTCTAACACTCCCTTAAATGCTATTGAATCATCACTTCTTCTAAAGACAGTGACACCTACATCAGTAAATAGACAGTTGTAGCCCATTTGACATAATTGAGATACGGAAAGCAAATTGTAATCTAATGAATCAACAAGAAAAACATTGGAAATGGAATGGTCAGGAGATATAGCTATTTTACCCAAACCTTTGACCAAACCTTGGTTTCCATCCCCGAATGTGATAGCTCGTTGGGGATCTTGGTTTTTCTCATAGGAGGAAAAACATCTTCTTCTCCCCTGTCATGTGGTTTGTGCACCCGCTGTCGATGATCCAACTTGTGCCCCCGGATGCATAAACCTACAAAACAAGTTTAGTTCTTGACTTTAGGTACCCAAACGGTTTTGGGTCCTTTGGCATTAGAAACAAGAACTTTGGGTACCCAAACACAAGTCTTGGAGCCCTTGTGTTTGCCTCCAACAAACTTGGCAACTACCTTGCCGGATTTGTTAGTAAGCACATATGAAGCATCAAAAGTTTTGAATGAAATGCTATGATCATTTGATGCACTAGGAGATTTTTTCTTAGGCAACTTGGCACGGGTTGGTTGCCTAGAGCTAGATGTCTCACCCTTATACATAAAAGCATGATTAGGGCCAGAGTGAGACTTCCTAGAGTGAATTCTCCTAATTTTGCTCTCAGGATAACCGGCAGGGTACAAAATGTAACCCTCGTTATCTTGAGGCATGAGAGCCTTGCCCTTAACAAAATTTGACAATCTTTTAGGAGGAGCATTAAGTTTGACATTGTCTCCCCTTTGGAAGCCAATGCCATCCTTGATGCCAGGGCGTCTCCCATTATAGAGCATACTTCTAGCAAATTTAAACTTTTCATTCTCTAAGTTATGCTCGGCAATTTTAGCATCTAATTTAGCTATATGATCATTTTGTTGTTTAATTAAAGTCATATGATCATGAATAGCATCAATATCAACATCTCTACATCTAGTACAAATAGACACATGCTCAACGGTAGATGTAGAGGGTTTGCAAGTTTTTAATTCTACAACCTTAGCATGTAATATATCATTTTCACTTCTAAGGTTAGAAATAGTAACATTGCAAACATCAAAATCTTTAGCCTTAGCAAGCAATTTTTCATTTTCAATCCTAAGGCTAGCAAGAGAATCATTCAATTCTTTAATCTTAGCATGTAAATCAACATTATCATCTCTAAGATTGGGAATTGAAACATTAGAATCAACCTTAGCTAACAAATTAGCATTCTCATTTCTAAGGTTGTCAATAGTCTCATGGCATATGCTTAGCTCACTAGATAGTTTTTCACATTTTTCTACTTCTAGAGCGTAAGCATTTTTAACCTTAACATGCTTCTTATTTTCTTTAATAAGGAAGTCCTCTTGAGAGTCTAAGAGATCATCCTTCTCATGAATAGCACTAATCAATTCATTTAATTTTTCTTTTTGTTGCATGTTTAGGATGGCAAAAAGAATACGCAAGTTATCCTCCTCATCATTAGCATTATCCTCATCACTAGAGGTTTCATATTTAGTAGAGGATCTTGATTTTACCTTCTTCCTTTTGCCGTCCTTTGCCATGAGGCACTTGTGGCCGACGTTGGGGAAGAGAAGACCTTTGGTGACGGCGATATTGGCGGCGTCCTCGTCGGAGGAGGAATCGGTGGAGCTCTCATCGGAGTCTCACTCGCGGCACACATGGGCATCGCCGCCCTTCTTCTTGTGATATCTCTTCTTCTCCCTTCTTTTCCCCTTCTTGTCGTCGCCCCTGTCACTATCACTAGATAATGGACATTTAGCAATGAAATGACCGGGCTTACCACATTTGTAGCATACTTTCTTGGAGCGGGGCTTGTAGTCTTTCCCCCTCCTTTGCTTGAGGATTTGGCGAAAAGTCTTGATGATGAGCGCCATTTCCTCGTTGTCGAGCTTGGAGGCGTCGATGGGTTGTCTACTTGATGTAGACTCCTCCTTCTTCTCCTCCGTCGCCTTGAATGCGACCGGTTGTGCCTCGGGCGTGGAGGAGGTGCCTTGCTCGATGATTTTCTTTGAGCCTTTAATCATTAGCTCAAAGCTCACAAATTTGCCTATAACTTCCTCAGGAGACATTAGCTTATATCTAGGATCCCCTCGAATTAATTGAACTTGTGTAGGGTTAAGAAATACGAGGGATCTAAGAATAACCTTGACCATCTCATGGTCATCCCATTTTTTGCTCCCGAGGTTGCGCACTTGGTTCACCAAGGTCTTCAAGAGGTTGTACATAGCTTGTGGATCCTCCCCTTGGTGAAGCATGAAACGACTGAGCTCCCCCTCGATCGTCTCCCGCTTGGTGATTTTTGTCACCTCGTCTCCTTCGTGCGCGGTCTTGAGTACCTCCCAAATTTCCTTCGCACTTTTTAACCCTTGCACCTTATTATACTCCTCTCGACTTAGAGAGGCGAGGAGTATAGTAGTGGCTTGGGAGTTAAAGTGGTGAATTTGGGCCACCTCATCCGAGTCGTAGTCCTCATCCCCTACGGATGGTACCTGTACACCAAACTCAACAACATTCCATATGCTTGTGTGGAGTGAGGTTAGGTGATGCCTCATTTTGTCACTCCACATATTATAATCTTCACCGTCAAAAACCGGTGGTTTGCCTAATGGAACGGAGAGCAAAGGAGTACGTTTTGAAACATGGGGATAGCGTAGAGGAATCTTACTATACTTCTTGCGCTCTTGGCGCTTAGAAGTAACGGACGGTGCATCGGAGTCAGAGGTCGATGGTGATGAAGAGTCGGTCTCGTAGTAGACCACTTTCCCCATCCTCTTGTGTTTGTCGCCTCTCCGATGCGACTTGTGGGAAGAGGATTTCTTCTCCTTCCCCTTCCCTTTGTTGGAGGAGTTTTTCTTCTCCTTCCTCTTGTTGCGGGACTCTTCCGATGAAGTCGACCCGTGGCTTGTAGTGGGCTTGTCGCTGGTCTCCATCTCCTTCTTGGCGTGATCTCCCGATATCACTTCGAGCGGTTAGGCTCTAATGAAGTACCGGGCTTTGATACCAATTGAAAGTCGCCTAGAGGGGGGTGAATAGGGCGAATCTGAAATTTAACAACTTAAACACAACTACAAGCCGGGTTAGCGTTAGAAATAATAATGAGTCCGAGAGAGAGGGTGCAAAACAAATCGCGGGCAAACAAAGAGTGAGACACGTGGATTTGTTTTACCGAGGTTCGGTTCTCTCAAACCTACTACCCATTGAGGAGGCCACAAAGGCCGGGTCTATCTCAACCCTTTCCCTCTCTCAAACGGTCCCGCGGACCAAGTGAGCTTCTCTTCTCAAATCAACCAGGAACAAAAAACTTCCCCGCAAGGACCACCACACAATTGGTGTCTCTTGCCTCGGTTACAAATGAGTTTTGATCGCATGAACAAATGACAAAGAAAAGAAGCAATCCAAGCGCAAGAGCTCAAAAGAACACGGCAAATCTCTCTCGCTAATCACTAAAGCCTTGTGGAATTGGAGAGGATTTGATCACTTGGGTGTGTCTTGTATTGAATGCCTAGCTCTTGTAAGTGGTTGAGAGGTGGAAAACTTGGATGACTTGAATGTGGGGTGGTTGGGGGGTATTTATAGCCCCAACCACCAAACTAGCCGTTTGGGTGGAAGCTGTCTGTCGCATGGTGCACCGGACAGTCCGGTGCACACCGGACATGTCCGGTGCACCAGCCACGTCACCCGAACGTTAGGGTTCCGACCGTTGGAGCTCTGACTGCTGGGCCAGCCTGGATGTCCGGTGGCGCACCGGACATGCACTGTGGAGTGTCCGGTGCGCCGCTTCGCGCGTGCCTGACTTCTGCGCGCTCTGGCGCGCATTTAATGTGCCTGCAGGTGACCATTGGCGCCGAAGTAGCCGTTGCGCCGCTGTCACACCGGACAGTCCGGTGCACATCGGACATGTCCGGTGAATTATAGCTGGCTAGCCGTTGTGTATTCCCGAAGCTGGCGAGTTCGGAGCCGCGTCCTCTTGGAGCACCGGACACTGTCCGGTGTACACCGGACAGTCCGGTGAATTATAGCGCGGCGCCTCTGAAAATTCCCGAAGGTGAAGAGTTCAGCGTCGAGTCCCCTGGTGCACCGGACACTGTCCGGTGGTGCACCGGACACTGTCCGGTGGCACATCGGACAGTCCGGTGCGCCCACCAGGGTGCCTTCGGTTGTCCCTTTGCTCCTTTGTTTGAACCCTTTCTCTTGATCTTTTTATTGGCTTATGGTGAACCTTTGGAACCTGTAGAACT
Organism: Zea luxurians; assembly: GCA_029449295.1. Classification (NCBI taxonomy): domain Eukaryota; kingdom Viridiplantae; phylum Streptophyta; class Magnoliopsida; order Poales; family Poaceae; genus Zea; species Zea luxurians. Next base: position 17,889,569 of record JAOPSE010000024.1, read on the forward strand.
TATAAACTAGGGCAAACTAATTAGTCCAATTATTTGTGTTGGGCAATTCGACCACCAAAATTAGTTTAGGGAATAGGTGTAAGCCTAATTCCCTTTCACTACTCACCAGTTTTCAAGGCTTTTAAACGAAGCCAATCACAGCTCAGGCCTTGTTCTAGTGCACACAAGACCATGAGGAATACCTTCAGGCGTATGTCTGAAGGTTTTTGCGACTCAGAGCACAAGCACCCACAGTACCCAATGAGATTGTCATTGAGGCAATGATCAAGGGTCTTCGGCCAGGGCCTACGGCCCAATAGTTCGCTAAGAAACCCCCTCAGAACCTGGAGAAGTTGCTTCAGAAAATGGATGAGTACATCCGGGCGGACAACGACTTCCACCAAAGAAGGGAAGAAGCTTATAGATTCTCTGAGATGACTAGGGGCTTCAGAGGAAGAATCGACCCTAGGCATGTCAGATCAATCCACAGCTTCAGTCAGAATGATGACAAAGGAAGCCAGCTTTAGAGACCACAGCACACCTCACAGTCTTCGGGACAGCAGCAAAGCTCCTTTAGGCCACCAGCTCCAAGGGGCAGAGGCAGCAGGGGCTTCGAAGGAAGATACGGGGATTAGCCCAGAAAAATCTATTGCTTATTCTGTGGTGAGGACAAGGGCCATACTACAAGAATGTGCCAAATCACTATTCTGCAGCAAAAGGAGATCGCTGAAGCCGAAGCTCGGCAGAATCAGCCGAAGCAGGTCTTGCACACTGCTTCGTGCCATTCTCCCTACATACCAGAATACATGGGCAATCATTCTGTTGCTTCGGCAAGCCATTCATAGGCTTCTTGGCCTCAGCTCCCACCGCCACCACCACTGCAACCTACTTATTCCCGAAGCCAGCAGCCAGAAGGGAGCCAGCACTCCAACAACAACGTGAATTCAGAGAGGAATCCGAAGCTCGTACAGTCCATAGTACTGTGCTAGAGTCAAGGCACATATACTGAGCGATATCCTGCCTCTGAAATCCTTTTATGTTCTATGCCATTTTTCTTTTTAATAAGGGACAAGCAATGAAAATTTAGTTTTTAATTTCTTGTAATGATTTTATTTCTATCAGAATGAAATATATCTTCTTCATAGATTTACGAAGTTCAAAAGTTACGAAGCTACAAAAAGTCGTTCCTAAGGGAGCGCAGCGTAAGTTTTGTGCTTAAAAGACGTTCCTAAGGGAACGCAGAGCTAAAATTGCCGAAGCTACAAAAAGTCGTTCCTAAGGGAGCGCAGCGTAAGTTTTCTGCTCAAAAGTCGTTCCAAAGGGAATGCAGAGCCAAATACCGCCGAAATATAAGGCGAAGAAGTTCAAAAGTCATTCCTAAGGGGATGCATAACTTATACCGTTGAAATAGAAGGCGAAGAAGTTCAAAAGACGTCCCTAAGAGGATGCAGAACATATACCGAAAAATAAACGGTAAAGCCAAAAAATAAACGGCAGAGATTCCAAAGTCATTCCCAAGGGGATGCAGAGTTTTGTGTGTGGGCGTGTGGCTATGTGTCTTCAGCATTCCCATCATTTTCGCATCATGTCATCATGTCATAGCATACATCATGCATCATATCGCATCAACAGACACAAGAATCGAATACAGAGCTAATCTTCGGAAAGTGCTTCGTCAAAATGAAAATGTCTTAAGGCACGAAGAAAGCTTCGGAAAATATAATTTTATCAGACTTGTTACAAGAAGGGATTTCTCTTTACAAAGCAAGGATATCTTTCTTTACGAAGCATGGATCTTTGTCTTTACGAAGCATGAAAAGAAGGGAAGGTGTTTTTTCGCCGAAGGCTCAAAAATGGTATGTGCGTAAGTTTCATGCATCACAAAGAAATAAATTACAATAATTTACATATTTGTTTCAATATTACATGTCTCAGACATTACATAGATTTGTTACAAAAGAGATCTAGTCTTCCTTCAGTTGTTTTACACATCAGGCCTCTCAAAATGAATAGTGCAATAAAATCTATTCCTCTTTAAGGACTTTTTCAGCAATTTCGTTCAGCAATTTATTGACGACATCGTCAACGATGGATTCAGCTGTGCTTATGATATCCAATGACTTCTTCATCTTTGGATCAGCAAGGGGATCATACGGCTCCGGTGGTGGGGATAGTTCAGCTAAAATAGATAAACACATAAGTTCGAAGCCTTAAAGAAAATAATGAAGCTGGGTAATCAAGATACAATACCTATACGTCTTTCACGCTCTGTAGCTTCTTCAGCTCGCTTTGCTTCTGCCCGGGCGTCGTGGGTGTCTTTTTCACTCTTCTTTATAATTTCATGGGCCATCTCTCAGCCACCATTCACCCAGATATCATTATAGAATTTCCCGCCCATCAAGGTTGCTTCAGCTGAAGGATCCTTCGTATCATTTATGGAGAAGGCAGCTTCGGCCTAGGCCATGGTCTTAACATGGTCGCATCCCGCCTTCTCTAAGATGGCTGAAATCCCCCGTGCACTGGAAAACGCGCAAACATCCCCGCGATCTCTTAAAATTTCTTCGAAGGCCTCGGCCTCTCCACTTATCCATTCGATAACGCCTTCGGGGTCGCCTCGTATGAAGTTTTCTTCGGCAGAATATGCACCCACTTTGGCGAAGCTAGTTTTATTTTCTTCACACATTCCAAGGATTTTTTAAAGCACCTTTCCTTGGATGTGCGAAGTTCTTCAACATTTTTCTCTAAATGATTTTCCAATATTCGCTAATTTCTTGGTTAGCTTCTGCGAGTGCGCATTTTTCCTTAGCTTCAGCTAGTTGCCTCCGAAGGTCTTCAATTTCAATCTTTTGGGCTTTGGCTTGAGCTTTGAAACTAGCTTCATCTTCTTTCACTTTGTTAACCAGAGAAATTAAGATTTTGTCTTTTTCAAGACCTTTGTTTCTCAATTCAATCACCTCTGAACGAAGGTTGTTCAGAGCCATTGTATAGCCTTCGCCTTTAATATTTTTCTGTGCCCTAAGGGCATTGCTAAGAATCAAGCCCTACAAGAGGAGGAAAGAATTGAGTATGACAAATGAAATACCGCATTTTCAAATTCAAAGTTAATTTTTATACCTTTATGCTATTGTATGCTAGGCTGTCAGCAAGTTCATCCTTCGATAAAAGTGAAAGGCCATCTTCTAGCTTCGGGAATCCCATGCTTTTACCTATCTCCCGGCAAACGGATATTTCTTTGTTGTCCGGGAGACAGTATAAGAAATCATCTTCATTACTCCCGTTAAAAACCAAGGCTCCTTTCGGATATTTCAAACTTCGAGCATAGTGCCAGGCTTCCAGAATTTCTTCTTTGGACAGCTTCTTCCCCGAAGCGTGTCGAATGATGTAGTCAATATTTTCATTCAAAGTTTCGGAAGCAAAGGCCCCGATTTTTTCAGAAGCAATTTATTCTGCCGATTTTTCTTCAGACACGATAGGCTCCGTCTCAATGGGCACTGAAGGCCCAGCTTTGGCTTCAGCTTGAGATTGAGTAGCTTCGGCTTCTACTTGCCCAGTTTTAGCTTCAGCCTGTGATTTGGCTTCAGCTTGAACAATTTTCTTCGTAGGAGCAGGGCTCAGCGCCTTTGTAGTCTCCAGTACAGCATCTAGCACGTTGGCCATCCTTCTCCTCTTAGGGGTCGCCGCAGAAGTTTTTGTGCCTACGGCAGACTTGCCTCTGTCGGAGGGCTCAGAATTTTTGGCATTTTTATTTCTTCAACTTTCGGCTCTTCAGCCTTTTCAACCTTATCTTTGATTGTTTCAATTGTATGCATCTTCGGCATTACAGTTGGTTCTATGGTGCTCTGTGCAATCGGAGCAGTCTGTGTTGCTTCGACTCCTGAAGAAGACCTTGCGCCAAAGTCAGGGACCACGGCCGGTTCAATGTAACGTGGCCGGTGGGTCAGAACCTTCATCTTTTTGCTCTTCGGCGCAAGCTCAATTGGGATGTCCGAAGCAGCAATCTTCCTCTTTTTCTCCTGTCCCCGCAGTGGGTAGCGGTAATCGGGGTATATAAAGCCGATTGCATCAAAAACTCTGTTCAGTCTTTTCTTCCCCCGACCTCCGAAGGCTGCGGACAGAGCATTATCTTCAACCTTGCTATATGTCCCAAATAGTCGGCGCTGATAGCCTTAATACTTTTTAGACAATCATCATTTAGCTCATCAAATCGGTCTCTGAACCTGAAAGTATATTTTAGTCGAATTAACCCACCTTCAGTTGATTCAGCAGTAGTTTCCTTCGGCATATCCCAGTTTTCCACAAGTGGCCATACCCTGTACGCTATGTGCTCTTGAACAATATCCCTTGTGCCAATGAAGGCGTAGACCCTGCTAAAAGCCTTCTTGAAAGCTTCGTCATTCTGATCGATTTCCACCTTCGGCCTCCGTAGGCCGAAGTGAGACTAGATAGGGCGTTGAATGATCTTCTTAATATCTTCCCTTTTAATTAAATCATTCTTAACATAAAACCACTCTTCCATCCAGGCTCCAGGCCATCTCTTTCGGACTGTGGGAACTAGATGGCTTGCATTGGATCGAGCAACGAATCCGTAACAGCCGAAGTTGTTGTGATACTGCTCTTTCCCGATGGCCTTCGTCTCGTACAGAAGCTCGTGCATGCTGCAAAAACTTTTTGCACTGGGTTCCAACCCTTGGCTTCTCACATCCTAGACAAACAAACCCATCCTAATTATAGCTTCAGGCATAAGTTGATGAAGAAAATTTTGAAATATTTTTAGCACTTCAACCAAGAACCTGCTCAATAGAAACCGAAGCCCTGCTTTCAAAAAGCTTCAGTAGATAACCACCTCATTTGCTTCAGGAGCAGGAGCAGTGTTGTCCCCTCCAACCCTCACAATAGTCATGTCGCGGAAGTATCTTCCTCTCATAGCATCAACGTGACTCTGTTTAATAGTCGATTTCCCGAAGATGGTATGGCTTGGCCGCCAGGGCCGGTCTTCAGAATCTTCGTCTCCACTTTCTACATCATAGTTATCGTTGTCACTAGTATCTTCAGATAAACCTTCCAGTATCTCTTTAGCAATCTTCTCTGTGTTTGTCTTAGCCATTGATTCAATAAATCTAGCAATATAAGGATCCGCATCCTTCTTCTCCTCAAACAGCTTCGTCTCTTCAGTCAGCTTCGTCTCCGCAACAACCTTCTTTTAGTTGGTTATTTTTTCCTCAGACATGGTGAAAACTCGACTTTAAACCGAAGCTCAAGAAGCTTGAAAATCTAGTGAGGGCTAGTAAGCAAGAGTTAAAAGTTTGAGAAAAATAATGCAAATGGCAGAAACAGTGTATCAAATGATGACGGTGTGAGTTCATATTTATACGCCTAGCACGCTGCAACTTGGAGGGCCCCGTTTGTCATTGATTGTTGCTATTTTAGCAAAGGGAAGGTGTTTTTTGGACCTTCGGCTTAAGGCCTTCGTTCATGTTGCAGTCTAAATTCGTTATTATAACAAATTAACACTGTGAGGGGCTACTATTGGGGGCCTTCGTCTTCCGAAGGTCCTCAAAAACATGACTAACAATGTTTCCCAAGCATAATATATGTACAGGAACCTTCGGACTCGGTATGAAGCTGTACACAATATGCAAGGCAGGATCGAAACGAAGGATGAACCAGTGTCGAAGCTGCGCGCAAGGAAGCTTCGACTCAGTAGCAGAAAGAGGAACCGACTTTAGGTGGAAAAGTCTATCTAGTCCTCAACAGATTGTTATTAAGTCAATAATAAATATGAAGGGTATGAATGTAATTTTACGCAGGCTACGTCCTGTACCTATAAATAGATGAACAGTACTCCATGCTGACTTGTATTCGCTCGTGCGTCACGCTTGGACTTTTACCTTCTGTTAAGCTGAAGGTACGGATATAATTCAATGTTGTCTCTATTTATCCATGATAATAGAAAGAATATATATTAATAATGTTATATGATTATTCATGTTATCTTTTATACTTCATACGCTTCTTCTTTTATTATTATACACTTTAATGATGAAGGTTCGTCCTTCATGACCTTCATGTGAAGATCATTATATCCTAAGGGAAATAATGTTTCAAAGGACAAAGGATTTTAACCTTTAATATTTCATGTTGCCTTGTTCTTAAGCCGAAGCACTTGAGAACAAGTCACCAACAAGGGGTGATCGGCAAATCACCGATACCACGGGATAAAATCCGGTGTCTTTCTCTTCTCGCATTACTTATTACCGTGCAAGTAATTAGTATTTCATGCATTGTCTCTCTTGTATACAATTACCATAGTTGTTTCTCATAGATTGCTTACTTGTTGTCACTAGAGAATTTATACCTCTTGTCATATTGATTAAATTTCTCTAGTGTTTTTGATTTTAGTCAAAACCATCTATTCACCCCCCTCTAGCCGGTGTCCTAGATCCTACAGTTGCTCTGCACGAACAGGTCCTAGCACTTGTGGCTGTGGCGCACCAGCGACACGATGGCGTCCGCGACCGCGGCCTACATGCGCATCGGAGGCTCCTTGAGTGCAGCGATGAAGACGGAGCACACCCCGGAGTGGAGGAGCTTATGCAGGCTGTCCTCGTCGTGGCAGAGGAGGCTGAGCGTCGTTGCCGCGGCCTCCTGCCCGTCGTCGGTGCCTTCCTTGAGCAGCTTGACGAGGGGCGCGACGCCGTCCTCCTTGACGATGTACTTGGTGAAGTAGGAGTTGCCCACGGCGAGGGAGGCGAGGGTGGCGGCCGCGTCGGCCCGCGCAGCGAGGCCGCCAGTGTGGAGGCGCGTGATGTTGTCCGAGACCATGCCGAGCACGGGCTCGTTCTGCACGATGTTGGGGAGCCCCCGCAGGTCGCCGTCGTCGTCGTCCTGTGGGGACGAGACGCGGATGAGCTAGGCGATGTCCTCGAGCGCGGTGTCGAGCAGGGCGAGGGTGCGCGGGAGCCCGGACACCGGGTTGAGCATGAAGAAGCGGCAGAGGCGGGAGTGGCTCTGGAAGCAGCGCACGGCCATGCCCGCGGCCTTGTGGAGCGCCTGCTCTGTGTTGGCCATGACGCGTGCGGCGGGGCGCTCGTACAGCTCGACCCGCACCACCTGCCGCAGGAGCTCGGCGAGCTTCATGGCACGGGACCGTAGCTCCGTGCAGTCCGCCCTGAGGCACTGCCAGCCCGCCTGCTGCGCCACCTGGTCCACGAGCTGGATGGGCTTAGCCAGCATTGCCTTTGACCCCTCCCCAATCGTCGTCGCTTAGGGTTGCAGGCGAATTTTGGGCGGAGAGCATGCTGCGTCTGGGCAATCGGCAGGATACGTCGATCACCCCCCACGAACTGAACTTTAAATCGGGGGCTATAGCTCCCGCGGCGTTGGCACGGTGCCGAGGGCAGAGGGGCCAAGACGGCGGCAGGGAAATGCAAGGAAAAATCCCGCCACTAATGAACTGCCACACGCCCAGCACGGCCAAGGCACCGGGCGCGTGGGTTCCTAAACTGCTTGCTTGGCTTTGGTGTGGCCGCCGGTGTGCTGTGGCGTTGCCGTCTTGGGTTCGTCACTTGGCGAGCACAGATGAGGATCGAGGAGTGCTCGGGGTAGGTGGGTCAGTTAGTCGTGCGACCGGGTACATAAATTACCATGATATTATATGTTCCCGTTGCAACGCACGGGCACTCACCTAGTATATATTGAAAGAAACATGAATTAAATTCTATCATACATTTATATGCATCAAAGTTTTGTGTTTACAACCATATATGCATCACATATTTTATACATCAAAGTTTTCACCTAAGCTTAATAACTACCTTAGCTAAAATTTAGTTTACTAATTTCTGTTAGTACTCTAAACTCTGGACTAGCTAAGATATTTGTAGTATCGTGATATTTTCCTTCACAGAGAATGACTTCTCTTAATACGAATGAGCATATGTCCTAAATTATGTTGTACAATGCACCTTTGGCCATGTGGTCCGTCTTTTTTTAGTTGAAATTCTTGTAAAGAAAGTTTATAAACATCATATATTTACACTCAATAACACATTTGCATCTTTAATGACATAAATACATACATGACTATTACTAATAATACCTTATCAGGGTTCATGATGTATCGCCCATTCTCTCTCATGAATTTGCACACATAGAATCCACAGAGAACCGATCCGGGTGGTTGCTTGGGGCACTACATAATGGAAGATTGGTTATTTAGTTGCAACATTGTCCTATGTATGTACATGTCTTATATGTATTCATAAATTCATATACTTAACGGCCATTTATAATGCATGTCTAGTGGCACACATTTTTTTCGACGTATCATATTTTCCACCTCGCATCTTATAGAACCTATATGCCTTATGATCTCAAAAAGATTCACCATGTTATTCTCAAATGCTCATCGATAAAACTATGCATGCATAGAAAAGGCTTACAACTCTCTGATGTGATGAATTCTGCATAGCTTGAAGGGTTGTAATCTAAGGAGTCGAGCACCAGCACCATTCTAACCATAGGATAAATGATGAAGCATATCCAGTGGTCCCTATATGAATCTAATTTATGATACATGTGTATTGAAATTATTAATTTTATTTATGCAAAACTACACTTGCTTAAAGTTATAAGGGGCCATTACGACTTCCCTGTCTTGAAATTGAAGCATTGTGTGTCCTAAGTAGGTGGCATATTAGGATTCAAAATCCCTCTTCATTATATGTGTATGCTTCTTAACTTCTTCATGTGTCTTTCCCTGTAGTTCTTCGTTGTCTTTGTCGATTCTAAAAGTGTGATGTTCCTTGCTTATTTTATTGGGTTGAGATACCCAACCCTTTTATTAGCACTAGAAAAGGGATTCGGACCATAACAGACCTCCTACTGATATTATTCCATTCTGCAAGGCACACGTGTATGCCAGATATTGAATATTTATACACGTGTATGCCAGATATTGAATAGTAACACATATATGTGGAAGTACGAGTGATACTTACAATGTAAACACTGTTACGAGTTGCACGTCGGGTCTCTGAAGGTTCATCATTAACCATATGTCCTTGAAGGAACAATGACCATTTCATGGCCACTAACAAAAGCATGTGCTGGTGTACATACATTGATGGTGTTGATGCCAACTAAAAATGATCACATGTACGTACATGGCCGAGGGCGAAAAAGCATCGAAGCTAATGAAGCTTCCTTGAAAATCAATTCTCAAAGGTAGAGGTAACTTCGTTAAGAAAACCATAGTTAGACATGTATCCATTTTTACAAGCAGTTCTATTAAAACTAGGACTACTCCCTATTTAGAATTGCTCTATCGGTCCAACTTCAAAAACTTTTGTGGAGTTAGTAAAAAAGATTATTGAATGCTCCAGAAAATCGTGGAGCTCGAGTTGTGAATCTTTAGTGCGTATTTAAATAAGTCATTTTATTTAATATTTAGATTAAAAATATTTTTAAACTATTTGAATTGATATTATGAACTATAGCTTCATGCTAAAGTTGGAACGTGAAGCAGTGCAAACCACTCTAGGGCATGTTTGTTTTAGCTTATAAATTACATAATCTAGATTATATTTTAAGATTAAATAATTTGGATTATATCATCTAGATTAAATAATCTTGGTGGAGTTGTTTGTTGTCACATCCGGATTTAAGGACAATTCCAGATGCATCTCACATGTGTGCAAGGATCAAGTCTCACACATATGATGACTCAGGGTACAAAAATCAATGTCACAGCTTTATTACTTAATACAATTTCCATACAAAATAACTAAATAAATTACACCATATGATGGCAACGATCCTCCACAACCATAGTTAACTGGGAGACGACGGCTTATACCTCTTCGGACTCATCTTCATGGCAATCTTCCTCCGTCAATACCTGTTCTTGACCTGGTGTGATTATAGCAAGAGTGAGCTCCTATACGGTCATCGCTCAGCAAGTGTAGGAAAAAGTGTAGTGTAAGGCTTACCAAGGAATATGATTGAGGCTGAGCATTGCTTTTAATTAAGTTGGTCAAAATTTTATTAGCAATATAAATAAATACCAACTCAATTAAATAATTGATCATAATGAAGAATAGATCTCATGATGCAATGCAAATGTATGATAGGTTAAATTTAATTCCATAATTTACACATGTGAGGGTCTGAGCCGCTCTTGACCATGAGCACCGCCGATATACCAGTTTTAGACTCTGCAGAGGTTGTACATCTTTACCCACAAGACGTGTTTCCCTTTTAGCCTGGGTTAGCTAGACCCTTAGACACTTGCAGGGTGATTGGCTAGAGATCCACACTGAGTCCTTTACAAAGTTCCACTAGCTTGAGAAAACCTGCTACGGTTTCAGGAAGAAGGGAGCATAGGCCTTGTTCCATGGTCTGTAACCCCATTGCAGTAATTATAGCCAGCACTATACTCTATAGCGCTGCCTTCCCACTTGCCCTTTTCGGGGAGTAAGGTAGTCCCTCACTAGCTTTCTTAATTAATTAGCCAAGGGCGTTCCATTCTACCCTTGTGGTGGCACTGTTGTCTCGAGTGATCGATCCATATTCCAATTAACAAAATGATCTTATCATACATAATAAATAATTCATTGACAATGAAACCGTTAATAGTGCTAATAAGGCATGATCATGATCTATATATAATATAAATCCCAAAACCAGGTAGAGCATTAGCAATACTATCCAATAATTCATTTTATATGCAAGGTCGGTGAACAAACTAGGTAACCTATTAGGTCCCATCAATTTAATCAAACAGTGCAAGCATGTTGAGAATATGAGAGTTAAATTTATTAGGTCAAAGAATACGATCAAGGACACAACTTGGCCTTTTGGTGTAACTCCAGGTGCTTCCCAAAGTTGGGCTTTAGGTTCCTTGTCATAACTTCGCTTCTATTCATAGCAAAACATACATATAGGAAAAAATGAATAAAATAACACTACACCAAAGATGGAAACAAACCACACAATAATTTTCTATGTGTTACTATGAAACCTGAAAGGGAAATGTGCCCTTAGGCCATTTCTAGTTGTTTTGGTGATTAAATGCTCAACACATTACTATGAACTAACAACTCCTCCTAGCACAGGTAATTGTAAAGCGAATTGAAAAATATATGATAAATGCATTTTGGTCTTGACTTGGAGCATATTGCAGATCCTATTTAATTGAAGGAACAAAGGTATGTCTAGCACATAGTCAATTGTTTTAGTTGCTAACTATGTTCATCTAAGTACCAGGTGAGAGCACCTAGAGGGGGGTGAATAGGTGATCCTGTGAAACTTGAAACTTAAGCCACAAAAACTTGGTTAAGCGTTAGCACAATAATTGCCAAGTGGCTAGAGAGAAGTCTTCAACAAAACACAATAACCACACAGATATCAATCACAGAGATGGCACAGTGGTTATCCCGTGGTTCGGCCAAGACCAACGCTTGCCTACTCCACGTTGTGGCGTCCCAACGGACGAGGGTTGCAATCAACCCCTCTCAAGCGGTCCAAAGACCCACTTGAATACCACGGTGTTTTGCTTGCTTTTCTTAATCCCGTTCGCGAGGAATCTCCACAACTTGGAGCCTCTCGCCCTTACACTTGAAGTTCACAAAGAAGCACGGAGCAAGGGAGGGATTAGCAACTCACACAAGACACAAAGATCACAGCAAATACGCACACACAATACCAAGACTTAAGCTCAAAAGACTAACACACTAGAACGGAGCTTAAATCACTAGAATGTCGAACAAGTGCGCAGGAATGGAGTGTGAGTGATCAAGAGTGCTCAAGGAATGCTTGGTGTTCTCCTCCATGCGCCTAGGGGTCCCTTTTATAGCCCCAAGGTAGCTAGGAGCCGTTGAGAGCAATCCTGGAAGGCAGATCTTGCCTTCTGTCGACTGGCGCACCGGACAGTCCGGTGCACCCACTACCGGAATCAATCACTTTGTCGAGTGCCTGAAGCACTCGACGAAGCCTTAAAAACACTCGGCAAAAGCTTTGCCGAGTGTTACACTCGGCAAAGAAGGCTCGGCGAACAGTGCATCGGCAAAGCCTTCTTTGCCGAGAGCTTTTTCTCGGGCACTCGGCAAAGCTCTTTGCCGAGTGCCAGATAGCACTCGGCAAAGAAAAGCGGCCGTTACGGCGCCGGGTGACGGAGATGGCGGCTTTGCCGAGTGTCCCTTGTGACACTCGGCAAAGAAGTTAGCTTTGCCGAGTATCTTCCCGGCAGCACTCGGCAAAAACCCCATCTTTGCCGAGTGTCGCGTGGGACACTCGGCAAAGAACCCGCCAGGGAGGGTCCCCATGTCAGGTTCTTTGCCGAGTGTTCTGTGTGGCACTCGGCAAAGACGACCTTTTTGCCGAGTGCCAGAGACATAACACTCGGCAAAGAACCTAAGCCGGTGCCCAGGTCTGTGCTCTTTGCCGAGTGTTATGACCCAGACACTCGGCAAAGCGACTCTTTGCCGAGTGTTACACTCGGCAAAGTGACCAGCATATACCTTTTTAGTTTGTTTTTTGTATTCCATCCACACAAACAGAAGATATCACATATATACATCACAGATATCATCACAGACATAAATAGCCAACACAAACATAAAACCGTCACCACAAACATAAATATCCATCACAAACATAAGTGTTCAACACAAGTATTAAACACAAACATAAGTCTCAAACGTCGCAAGCTCTCACATAAGTATCAAACACAGACATAAGTATTATACATAAGTTCTGAAGTCTAAAACAATGAAAACACAACACTCATGGAGGTGGGCGGTTTGATCGGGGCTGCGTTGGGCTGAACCCTTCCGGAGGGTTGTTGGATGCCGCCCCAGATTGGCCCTGCACAGAGAAGAGATTGCATGTGTTATACCAGATGCATTACAAACATCTAACTACAATTTTGATACTCACAGGAGTGTGGAAGAGAGTAGGGTCAACTGGAGGGAACAATGGAGGTGGCGGAGGGATGCCCTGTGCGGCGCCAAGGATCTGCATGTACTGGAACATCTCCACCATCCTCTGATCAGCCGCCACTCGCTCGGCCATTATCCTCGCCTCCATCTCTTGACGTTCCCTCCTCTCTTCTTCTAGTTGGGTATGTAATATTACAAGCCAACGTTATAGTAACTCAAAGAGAAGGTATATAACTCAAGAAAGGATGAGTTACAGAAGCACTAACCTCGAGTTGCTGTATGCGATGCTGTGAGCTGTCGTGCCAAGGTCGTATGGCTGGACTCGAGCCCGTGCTCCTTGCTCTCACCTGAGACAGAGTGGGAGTGGAGGACGAGTCGATTGCCCCGTCGGCAATCCAGTACCGCCCATGTCTCTTGCCTCCTCCGACCCTCATGAGCACATCGGTGTCGATCGGCTCGGTGCTCGGATCATAGTCTGGGCCATGGACCTCCTGCGCCATGGCGGTGTAGTCATGGAGGCGGCTGTAGACGGTGGGGTTGGTGTAGGCCTCGGGCCCGTCATCCGGGTTGTAGGTGACGTCGGACGTCGCCTTACCCTTATGGGCCATAGCATAGGCCGAGAAGGTGGAGCAAGGCCTACCACCATGTGACGCCGACTGCAACGAAAACCAACGAGATAGTTAGAAATAATATCTAACTTAGTGCTATATATCTAAATAAAAAAGGTGGCGTACCCATGCTTCGGCATATTGGCCTAGGCTCCGGCTGCCTTGGTGGTGGGAGGGGCCTTGCATCATCAAACGTCGTTCCCGGCTAGCTGTGTGCGCCTCGTCCCACTCAGCCGAACACCACCTATCCACCATCTGCTCCCAGCATAGAGGATGTGCGGTGCACCAATGTGGAATCATCTGCAAAGTAAACACGTAAAGTGCATATCAGAAGATAAAATAAAATTCATGCATGGAGTACTGGTACCAAACATGCATGACTTTACCTGCAGGTACTGCTCCCTGGTCAACGACATGGTTCGGGCTTGAGTTTTGGTCACCTTCTCCCCAAGGACGGAGCCGTGGTAGGTGATGCTGGCCTGGATGCGGGCCTCATAGTGCATGTCCACGACGAGCTTCTTACAGCTCGTGGTGGCCACCACATCCGCCCTAGCCTCGTATCCAGCATCGCATCTGAAGAAATCCTGCATACAAAAACGATGTATCCATACATTATTTCAAGAATTTGCAACGAATGCGACATATTTTACATTATACTAAGACTTACCCACAGCTCTTGCTTCACCCGCTCCGCCTTGTTATTGAATTCCCTGCCGTCCCGGTCTACTGCATCGGGGGCGACGGCGTAGTGGTCGAAGGTGAAGGCTGGGCCCGTCACTCCGGCGTACTCCACAAGTACAGGGAAGTGTTCCCTGCACAGCAGGCCGAGGATGTTATTGGGGGGGCGACGATGACCCCCAGCATAATCCAAAACCGTCCAAGACCTGTCCAAGTGATAAATAAAAAGTATTAGTTTACATTATGATTTTGAACACATAATATGAACAAGAATGAAGAACATAAAGTTACATACCTCTCCCCTTCCGGCCGAATCAGCGGTCGTCTGTCCCGAAGTATGGGACGCTGAGGGAGACTCGCGGGGCCTCGCAGGTAGATGCTCCTCGAACTAGAGCTGCCTGAACCTGAGGCGTCCTGCTGCTGGTCGTCGTCGTCCTGCTGTTGGTCGTCGTTGTCCTGAGGCGCCGCCTGCTGCTGTGCTGCCTGCTCTGCCTCGTCCTGCTACGCTGCCTGCTCTGCATCGTCCGCCGTCCTACTCCTCCTCCCCCTCCTCCTCCTCCTCAGGAAACCGCCCACCATATTTGTCCAACAACCTGCAATTAAGAGTAAACAAATAAGCACATATAAAAAGATGTATTTAAAAACAGGTGCGAAATAAAAAATCATATAACATTACATCGATTAAAAATAATCTTCATATGTGTCGGGGTTAGCCGGATCATAACTCTCATCATCACTATCAAGCATTTCAATCTCCACACCATCGGAAGACGCAAGTTCGTCATTAATGTCATTGCCTTCAAGGATTACTAAGTCATTATCATTTTGCACCTCATCATCCTCCTCATCAACAACCATTTCAATATCTACGTCCATTCTGATAGCTTCGGTTAAGTCTATCTCAAATCGCCCTTCTAGCCCATCTTCTTGGAAGAACTCTCCATCATATGTGTCCGGGTCTAAGTTGTAATCTTCATCGTTAGGAACAGGTAACCTCCTGTGCGGCGATACCTTGTACACAACATCCCAACCCTTAAGATGTTCTTTCGTTTGACACGCATATGGGAGATAATACACTTGTGTGGCCTGTTGGGCCACGATATAGACATCGTCTCCTGCTAAGGTGGAATCTTGTCGAATTTCGACTATCCCAAGATTAGAATGTGTCCGTCTCGTCACTTGAGGGTCAAACCAATGACATTTGAATATCACTGGAGTAAGAGGTTTGGAACCATAAAAATTGAGCTCATATATTTCTTCGATTCGTCCAAAATAATCGACATTGTCAAGGCCCGGCGTAAAGACTCCAGAACACGTTGTTTTCCGATTGGGCCGACTTTTGTCGTAGTGTGTGGTGCGAAAACGGTATCCATTGACGTCATACCCAGAATATTTCTTGACCCTATAAGCAAAGTCGTTGGCTACTTGTCTCAACTCGGCACTCATAGACGGATCTCTTTGGCCCTGCAAGTATTCGCAAGTTAAAAGACGCTAAATTGAGTTTAAAGACGTATCTCTTTTACAAACTAAACACGTACCTTATGTTTGAACCAGGAAATGAAATCGGGCAACCCATTTCTCGCACCCTTTCTAAGAAGAGCGTCATATTCCTGTGGAGTGGGGTCCCTTGATCGACGCCAGAATTCATGAAGAAATTGTTCCATGTATGGCGTCACCTCTTCAAGGTTGGTCAATACGTATAGCATGATATGCCGCCACTCTTCATGTGTCAGGGTCTTGGTGGTCGAGCCACTTGCGCTTCCGAGTTGGCCTCGAAATATGCTAAGGTTCGATTCATTATCGCCATCATTGTAATGAGGGGGTGGATTATGCACGCTCGGCAGTTTGTCACCATAATAAGTTGTTGTGAAGTTTGAGACCTCCTCTAGAATGTATGCCTCTGCAATGGAAGCCTCGATTTTGCATTTATTTCTACATTTCTTTTGAATAGTCTTTAGACATCTCTCGATTGGATAGCACCAACGTCCCTGCACGGGGCCCCCCATTCGTGCCTCATAGGGGAGATGAAGAATCAAATGCTGCATTGGATTGAAGAAGCCAGGTGGAAATATCTTCTCAAGCTTACACAGTAACACGGGGGCCAATCTTTCCAAGTCTGCAACCACGGTCCGAGATAACTCTTTTGCACAAAGCTGACGAAAGAAATAGCTCAACTCTGAAAGCGCTAGCCAGACATGCTCAGGGACATAGCCTCGAACCATCGCAGGAAGAATCCGTTCAATCCATATGTGGAAGTCATGACTCTTCATCCCTAAGACTCGCATAGTAGATAAGTTCACCCCCCTACTCAGGTTAGCTGCATAACCATCAGGGAACATCAACATCTTGATCCACTGAAGTACTTCCTTCCTCTGGGCCCTACTTAGGACGAAATCGGCCTTAGGCCTTCTCCACGTCTTTCCGCCACTTGGCGGCTTCATCTCTAGTTTTGGTCTATCACATAACGCTGCCAGATCCACTCTTGCCTTCACATTATCCTTTGACTTATCAGGAATGTCCATAATTGTTGCCCACAGTGCCTCGGCAACATTCTTTTCAGTGTGCATCACGTCAATGTTGTGTGGAAGGAGCAGGTCGTCATAATAGGGGAGCCGAGTCAAGCCAGACTTATGTGTCCACATATGCTGCTCACCATATCCCACAAAACCACCTTCTGTATTGGCCATGAGCCCATCTATCTGTTGACGAATTTTGGCACCAGTCATCGTTGCAGGTGGGCGGTCTGTCACTACGACACCTTTCGTAAAGTTCTTGATGTCTAGGCGGAATGGATGGTCAGCAGGAAGAAATTGTCGATGTTTATCGAAGGACGAATATTTGCCACCCTTTTTCAACCAAATGAACCTGAGAGCTTCCTTGCAAACTGGGCATGGGAACTTACCGTGAACACACCAGGCACAAAATAGCCCATACGCCGGTAAGTCATGCATGGAGTACTGGTACCAAACATGCATTCTGAAGTTTGTCTTCGTAGCTCGGTCATATGTCCATACCCCTTCCTCCCAGGCACGTACCAATTCATCGATCAAAGGCTCCATGTACACGCCCATTTTGTTCCCCAGGTGTCCGGGAATTATCAACGACACGAATATATTCTGCCTTTGAAAGCACACACTAGGGGGGAGATTGATTGGGATAACAAACACGGGCCAACATGTGTACGGGGCAGCGCTCATTCCATAGGGATTGAACCCATCTGTGGCCAACGCAACACGTACATTACGAGCCTCTTCGGCTTTCTCACGGTGAATGTCATCAAAGCGTTTCCATGCTTCACCATCTGATGCGTGCACCATCTTGTCAGGATTGTATCGTTTTCCTTTTTTGTGCCATGTCATCTGTTTCGCGGATTCCTCTGTCATGTAAAGACGCTGGATCCTCGGTATGGAAGGAAGGTGTCGTAGGATTGTCAAGGGGATGTCGAGCTGCCTATTCTGTCCATCACCAGAGTCTACCTCCATAAACCTAGACGAATTACACTTGGGACAGTACTTTGCCTCTGCGTATTCTTTCCTAAATAGCATGCAGCCCTTCGGACAAGCATGAATCTGCTCATACGTCATCTTGAGTGCACGAAGTAGTTTCTGTGCCTCGTACATGCTCTTTGGAAAAACGTGATCATCCGGAAGCAGACTCCCAATAACCGTCAACAAGCCATCGAATGCATCTCTACTCATGCTGTACTGCGACTTGAACGCCATTACACGCCCAATGGCATCCAGTTGAGAAACCTTTGTCTGGCCGTGAAGGGGCTTCTGTGCCGCGTCGAACATGTCGTAGAACGCCTTTGCAGTCAGCTTTGGCTCGTCATCCATACATCCTCCCGTGTACTGTGCCTCCTGATAGTCGTTCAACATATCTGCTACCCCCGCATCCGCGTCATAATCCTCGACACGTTGTCTCAGCACCTCCTCTCTCGTACGATGCGCTTCACCATGAAATATCCACCGAGTATAGCCCGGCGTAAATCCATTCTTCCAAATATGTTCTACCATGGTCTTCTTTGGTTTTCTTTTCCGGTTGTCACATTTGCTGCACGGGCATGGGACTAGACTCGCTCCTTTAGCAGCTTCGCCATATGCCCGTTCCACGAAATCATCGGTCTTTCTAATCCATTCAGTGGTGACATCGTTCCTTCCTCTACGGCCCGTGTACATCCACTCACGGTCCTCCATCCTCTAACATATATAACCGAGTATAGTTTAATATAGACATGTAATGCATGTACACTACGTTCCTACCTTCTAATAGGTGATGATAGGTCCTAATCCCACCCGCGGTTGCGTAGATGGAGTTAGTTTCCATGCTCTACTCCGATCCGAGATAAAATTTCGGCAGCACCTCCCCGTTGTTCTCCGGATACACGTCCTGGCAGGGAGAGTGTACTGTCCGGAGAACAACAGGGAGGTGACGCCGAAACTCTATCTTGGACCGGAGTAGAGCATGAAACTAACACCATCTACGCAACCGCGGGCTATCCAAAAAACGTGGACAATTCGAAACTGATACATTTGTAGATATGCAAAGGTCTGCATATGTACACCGTATCACTTTCGAACGGGAGACGCCTAACTGGGTTACGTGATCTACAACCATGATGCGAAAATAGAGGTTATACCTAGGGTGGCGGTGGAGTTAGGCTAGTGGGGCTGTGGCGGGTCGGTGCAGTGGCGACGCGACGCGGTGCAGGTAGACCCGCAGCGGCTAGGAAGACAAGTATCTTCTCTGTAAAAAAGAAACACAAGTCTGTTAATACAAAAAAAATTGACCGGGAGGTTTTCAAAGCTTATCAACAAAAAAATCCGGCAGCACCTCCCCTGCACGGGGAGGTTTTCAAAGCCTGTAAATATAAGTAGCAGCACGATGGCTGACATCCACACAAATACATATCCACACATATACATTAATGCCTAAATAACCACATAAACATCTTTTGTGCAATTAAAAGACTTACCTAATGCATGCAAAGTGACCACTAAAAACCTAACTCTATTTCACAATACACAATCACACACAAAAAACCAACTCTATATATTTCACAACAATCAAACATTTATTTGACAATATTTAGCAACTAAAATCTCAAAATGAGTTTATACCTAGTTGCTCGGCGTGGACGGTGCACGACGGCGAACGGGCGTGACGGCGTGGAGGTCGCGACGGCGTGGAGGGCGCGACGGCGGGCTTGCGAGGGCGTGGAGGGCGCGACGGCGGCGAACCGGACGGCGAGGGGCGCGGCGAGGGGCGCGACGGCGGCGAACCGGGCGGGCGCGGCGAGGGGCGTGGGCGCGGCGGGCGGCCCCGGCGCGGCGAGGACGAGGGCAAGGGGCGCGGCCCCGGAGCAGCGCGCGCGCGGCGGCGCGGTGAGCAGCGAGCGCGCGGCGGCGCGGCGCGGCCGGGCAGGGCACGTCGAGGGCGAGGGGCGCGGCTACGACGAACCGGACGGCGAGGGCGCGGTGGCGGCGACGGTGTGAAAGAGAGTGAGAGAGTGAGGAAGAAAGGGTTAACTGGCGGTAAGTAAACGGTCTTTGCTGAGTGCCCGCGATCTGGCACTCGGCAAAGATTTTTTTTAAATTTTAAAATACACTTTGCCGAGTGCCATAGATGCGGCACTCGGCAAAGGCGTCTTTGCCGAGTGTCATCCGGGGGACACTCGGCAAAGATTATGTCATTACACTTTGCCGAGTGTCACCCAGTTGACACTCGACAAAGAACTCTTTGCCGAGTGTCATCTCTAGACACTCGGCAAAGTATATTTTTATTTTTTTTATTTTGTCTCCCAAACTTTTTGTGGTATGTTCATACACTATGTAGACCTACATGTATCATTTGTGGACAATTATAACTGAGTTTCAATCGTTAGTAGATTTAGTTCGTTTATTTGAATTTCTTCGGAAAATTCAAATTTGAACTGCAGGTCACTCGAAACTTGGAAAACCGTGCATGAAAAAATGATATTCATGTTACTTAGGGTCTGTTTGGTTGGGCTGTGGCTGTGAAAAAAGTTGCTGTGGGCTGTGAGCTGTGGAAAAAGCTGCTGTAGGCTGTGAGCCGTTAAAAAGCTAAAAACCGTTTGGTAGAAACCACTAAAAATCGTTAAAAGTTCTTCGATATATGTTTTTATAGTTTCATCCGAAAAGCCACTAAAAGCAGGTACAGGGGTGCTTTCAGATTTGCACTGTGAGAAAGTCAGCTTTTAGAAAAAGCTGCTTTCTGGATCCAGCCCTTTGGTTGGCTTTTGGCTTTTAGGGGGCAAAAGCCAAAAGCCAAAAGTCAAACCAAACACACCCTTAGCATAAGTTACGACCGATTCCAGAAGCGTACCGGAAACTTCGAGCAACATGCTCACTAAACATGGCCGTGAACTTGGCATCCACATGTTTAAAAATTGTATAAAACACAAACAAAGTCAGAAAATCATGAAACTTGTCCACGTGTCATGATATCATATGTACAGACTGTGATAAAAATTTTAGAATGTTTGGAGAAAGTTATGAGACACTATGTGTAGAAACCTAAGAGATCCACATTGAAACTCTTTGATTTCATGTGTAGTCCTCTAGGTTTCTACACATAGTGTCTCACAACTTTCTCCAAACATTCTAAAATTTTTATCATAGCCTGTACATATGATCTCATGACACGTGGACAAGTTTCATGATTTTCTGACTTTGTTTGTGTGACACCCCAGTGTCACCTAGGGTTTCTCTCAAATACCAACCCAAGAACCATTATTTTATGTGAACCAAAATAAGCATGAGCATCAAAATAACTTAAGTACTAAAGGATTCACCAAGTATATACTTAAAAGTATCATGATTAAAACAATTGAGTCTTTTAAAAAGATAAGAGTGTACAACCCTAAGGAAAACCCTAAGTGAGCCCTTTAAGCAAAATGCAAGAAAATAAGAAAAAGGGGATGAAAAGTTTAAAATTTTGACTTGAGCCAATTATAAAAATTAAAATATATTTAATGAGCAACAAGAAAGGTTGAGAAAGCTTAGCCAAAATAACTCAATTAAATTCCCAAATCAGCCCTTGAACTATGAACCCTTAGAGAAATTCAGATTTCTGAATTTCTGAATTTCAGACCTCTTCCCAAAGATCGTCTGCGTTCTCTGTTTTTCGAAACTCAAAGCCAGGAGATCCAAACATCAAAGTTGTGCCAAATTCCCTTGAACACATCCTGGAAAAGTTTGAACTCAAACCAAATTCATTTGACACGGTTTTGGCGCAGTTTGACCTCGGGACCAGACATTCTGACACTGGCACCTTGGTGACGCTACAACTCCCTGTCCCTAGCCTAAATCCGTGCGACGTCCATACACAAAAGACAAAGCTTGGTCAGGTGAACAAATCCTTCACAGCGATCTTGCCCAAATTCGCGAAGATTTGCTCCCAATCGGCGCTTGAACAGGGGCAGAGGCAATGGGAACACGTGTTCGACCGTGGCTGACACCCCCGGTTCACTCCCGTTCGCTCACCGCGCCTCCCAGTGCACGCCCGCGCGCACTCGCCGGTCCACGACCGCCCGTGCACCGCGCCATGCCTATAAAGCCTTCCCAAGCGCGCCCCACTTCGCCCCGCACCCACCCTCACCGGCCAGCCACTTTCCCTTAGCTCCGGCGAGCTCAATTCCGCCCGCCATTGCCGCCAGAGCTTCGGCCATCGTGGCTAGCCCACCCCAGCCATCCTCTGAGCAAGCCAGTGCTTCGGCTAGCTCCGCCAGTAGCCCGTGAAGCTTGCCAAGCCCTCGGACCCGGCCGGACTTCACCGGAGGCCCGAGATCGACCTCACCGGACTTCGGTCTTCTGCCGCCGCGCGTGGACCGAGCTATCCAGTGAGTCTCCGACCAATTCCTTGCACCCATATCTTCTCTGGCATCCCATGAACCTCTCTGACCCATCCAATTGATCTATCTCGCCGTGATCAGGCCGGACCCCTCGCCGCCGACGAGCATCCCCGCCTGCGCGCGTGGACCGACCGACTCCGGCCATCCCCGACGGCGACCCGCACCTCGTTGTGATCCCCGAGACCTCCCCTACGTCCTCGACCACTTCACCGGAGCAATCTCGCTGCCGGTAAGCCCCTCCGCCCTTTCTTCCGCCGCGGTTACTGTTTGAGGTAGAAGAAGGACCTCGGGTTAGGATCTGTAGAACCCGAGGGGTTTTCTGTAACATCAGTGACTCATGTGAATAGTAACTTAAGGACTGATTCGCGAGGAAAACTTAAAAACCCGCCAGGGACCCCAGTGCAAAGTGGATTTCCATTAAATCATTTCTGTTAATCTTTTTAAAATGACCAGAGAACTTAGAAAATCCATAACTTGATGAATTTTTCATAAAAATTTGTCAAACCAATTTTGCTAGTTCCTGAATATTATGAACTATCATTTAAAAATGATAAACCCTATGTTTTCTGTTCTGAATTTTAGAGTTTAAAATTAAAAACAGAAACCCACCAAACCTTGTTTAATTAAGAAAAATTAGTTTTTCTCCTGTGCTGAACTTAAGAAAATTTGTAGATGTTTAAATCTCATTTAGACACTGTTTAAAAATAGTAGGAACCCCAGCATTAGTAATTATGATGTAGTTATTCATTTAAAGCTAATTTGTCCAAAACTTAGAGAAAATCAGAAAGGCATTAGAAATTAATGAACAGTGATTAAGATTATTTTTCCTAGTTTACTTATGTAACAGAGAACCTAGGAAAAATACAGAGACCATTAATTTGGACCAGTTTTAAATTAAAATGATTTATTTAGCCTTATATAGACTGAAAATCAATTATTAGAGTGGCAAAACTATAACCAAAATGATTGATAAAAATCCAGTGGACTTATAACCACCAGAGCCCCACTACAAAAATAAAGGCCATCTCAGTTCAACTTTTTAAGTAAGGAGAATAAATACAAAATGATAATGAGGCATTTTGCAAATAAATCATAAAACAACCCCTAATGATGTAATAATGGGCAACCAAAAATTAGCTAAGTCCATAATGAGATGAACTACCAGAGAAAAATGCAAACCCCTGAAAAAGAAGCAAATTCCTACCTATTGCTAAAGATTTATGAGAAAGGCCACTTAATTCAAATAATGCATACCACCCCTTTCCTTAAGCAAAAAGATGCCAAACCTCAGAATGATTGCTCTTGCACAAAACAATAACTAAGAAAAATAAGAACTCTGTTGTTTGATATCTTTCAAATATAGTGGTAGTAGAAAGCACCTATTTGGCTAGAATCTTGAGAAAACCATAGAAAAATAATTAAAAGGTATTAATGACTAGAAATTTGTATCAAGTCATGTTATAAAACCTAAAAGCCAGCAAAAATAAGTTTTAGAGAATTACCCACTGTTAAAAATAGTTGTAGTTCAAAGCAGCCCTTCTGCCCTAGAATTTAATAATTTTGTCCAGGGAAAACTATTCACTTTCTGATCCCCAAATTTTGAAACAAAGAAGCATACACCAGTACCAAGCCACTGTAATTTTTGCAGGATTTTTGGAATTTTATAAAAGCAACTTGTAGTTCAAACCCACTCTAAAACATTAAAAAGAATAAAAGAAAAGGGAAGAAGAAATAAACCTCACCCCAATGAGTCTAACTTGAGAACTTATCAATTCTCCCTAAAACTTAAAAGGAATTCAGTTGAACCCCAAAAATTAAATCCACTACTTACCTTAGCTAAGTTTAAACCAATTCACCAAGTATACCACAAAAGGGTCTTACATAAGTAAAGTTAACTTGTTTTACTCAAGTAGATCATACACCTTTAAAGTTGTGATTTCTAAAAGCACATATCATATCATGCATATATCTTACGCATTGCATTCATTAGATTGTAATCTTGCCGACGGAGAGTACGTGCTCATCCCCGAGCAAGGACCTGTCCAAGAGGAAGACCAGGAGCAGGCTTCAGAGGCTGCTATTGAGGATCTCCCCGCAGCCCCAGCAATTGAAGGCAAGCCCCGGTTTTATGCATAACCGTTTATATATGCTACTTTACTACACTTAATGTTTGTAGGTTTGTAATGTGCACTTAAGTGTAGGAGTTGCTTGAAACCTCTAGTTGCATGAACTTAGGATTCCTTTTTGAGATGAATACTAGTATGCTAGGTCGAGTAGCTGCTTGCTAATCAGGATCTCGGTAGAAGTCGAGTGATTTTTCTAGCACTCGCGCAAGGTCAGGAATTGATTGTATTCATCTTGATAATGGGATATATGTTGGTCTATGGACTTGGATCCAGGGAGGATGTCTTGTCCATGAGACGGGAAAAAAAGGAATTAAGGATTAATGTGTGGATACCTGAGTCAAGCTTTTGAACGTACTAAGCACATGCCGGGAAATATGGTAACCGGTAAACCTAGTACCTGAGTGAAGCCAGGCGCGGACTTTATCCCTCATGCGACCTGAGACTGGGTCTCCCATGCTAGCTATGGTGGGTACAAGTGCGGTCACTGCACGGCGGCAGCCGGGGTCAGTGGAGCATTGTATGCCAAGGCGATGAGGCCTGGACGCGAACGGGGAATCGATGGGGACGGTTGTCATGTGCAGGGTCAGAGTACCCTGACATGCCGTGTGTTTAGGTTTACCTTGCAAGGTTAAAACTCGATTCGAATCGTCTGCTTCTCGCAGCTAATGAGACTGCTTGATTCCTTGTACTGCATCGAGTAAAAAGTGAAATGTGGTTACATGAGATAACTTGTTGATTGAATTAATTGATTGTTACCATGTATGCTTAGAAGGAGCAATCTAGCTAAGTTAATGACGATAGAAACTGGAAAGCTAAAATTTGCTTTTAGAAACAGCTAGTGCTTTTGGCAAACAAACCCCTCAGCCAAACAGCTGCATAGTCTAGAGGTAGAGGAGTAGATTCCTCACACCGGGTAAGTCTAACTGAGTATTAGTATACTCAGCCTTGCTTGTGGCACAATTTTGCAGGTACCATTCAGGAAATGGTTGATGGTGTGACTTGGCCTACCACCCTGCCACCGGGTTGGACGGTCGAGTGGGACGCTGCTCCGACAAGAGAGGAGCACGAGGAGTAGTGGGCTAGGCCTTGCCCAGTTCCTCGATACCGACGACATCGATTATCTGCTGCACTTTATTTTGTGAACTCTTATTTACTACTCAAAAAAAAACTCCGACTTATGTAATAACTCAGTACTTAATTTGTGGATTCCTATTTTATTGTATTGCTTTTGTGACTCACCTTCGTGTGAGATTGTGGAATTTGATCCTGGTTAAGTGGCTCCATCAGACTAGATCTGAGGGACTGACGGGTTATTCTGATTTAAGTGTGTTACGGCCCCTGAGGCGTGACTAAGGCACTTAAGCTGGAATAATTCGGGCGGTTCCGCCACAGCTTGTGTTTTATACAATTTTTAAACATGTGGATGCCAAGTTCACGGCCATGTTTAGTGAGCATGTTGCTCGAAGTTTCCGGTACGCTTCTGGAATCGGTCGTAACTTATGCTAAGTAACATGAATATCATTTTTTCATGCACGGTTTTCCAAGTTTCGAGTGACCTGCAGTTCAAATTTGAATTTTCCGAAGAAATTCAAATAAACGAACTAAATCTACTAACGATTGAAACTCTGTTATAATTGTCCACAAATGATACATGTAGGTCTACATAGTGTATGAACATACCACAAAAAGTTTGGGAGACAAAATAAAAAAATAAAAATATACTTTGTCGAGTGTCTAGAGATGACACTCGGCAAAGAGTTCTTTGCCGAGTGTCAACTATGTGACACTCGGCAAAGAAGACTCTTTGCCGAGTGCCAACCGTTGGCTCTCGGCAAAGACTGACGGCCGTCAGCTTTGGGATGGCCGCTGACGGCCCTTTGCCGAGAGCCCCTTTTGCCGAGTGTTTGACACTCGGCAAACATGTATTTGCCGAGTGGGGTCCTGTGCCGAGTGTCCAACACTCGGTAAAGAGGCTCTTTGCCGAGAGCCTAACTTTACCGAGTGCGGCTCTCGGCAAACCCTTCTTTGCCGAGTGCCCGACAAAAGGCACTCGGCAAAGAATCCAACACTCGGCAAAGCCTCGGATTCCGGTAGTGACCATCGGACACTGTCCGGTGCAGATCTCCTTCCTTATTTGGCGAAGCCGACCGTTGGAGTTTGAGAGCCGTTGGCGCACCGGACACTGTACGGTGCACACCGGACAGTCCGGTGCACCAATGTGACCGTTGGCCCGGCCACGCGTCACGCGCGGAATCCTCGGCCGACCGTTGCCCCGGCTGACTGCTGACTCACCGGACGGTCCGGTGCACCACCGGACAGACCGGTGAATTTTAGTCGTACGTCGTTAATGGTTTCCCGAGAGCGACGAGTTCGCCTGTGAATGGCCCACCGGACAGTCCGGTGCACCACCGGACCGACCGGTGAATTTTAGCCGTACACCGCCGTCGAAGTCCCGAGAGCAGCCTGTTTGCCAGAGCCAGCCTGGCGCACCGGACACTGTCCGGTGCACCACCGGACAGTCCGGTGCACCCAGACCAAGCAGACTTTGGCTGAACAAAGCCATCTTATTTCCGATTCAATTTTTCCTGTTTCTAGCACTTAGACACAATACATTAGTCCATAAAACAATGTACTAAGTCTAGAAACATACCTTTTGACAAGATTTGCACTTTGTCCACCCCTTTGCATAGATTAGCACAAAAGCACTTGTGTTGGCACTCAATCACCAAAATACTTAGAAATGGCCCATGGGCACATTTCCCTTTCAATCTCCCCCTTTTTGGTGATTTATGCCAACACAATATAAAGCAACTAGAACAAGTGCAATATCAATGCAAATGAAAACTCAAAGTTGTTTTGAATCAAATTTAACATATATGGATCACTCTTTGCCACCACTTGGTTTGTTTTTGCAAATCAAACTCAGTTTCCTATCTCTAAGTCAAATCCACGTGTAGAGACATAAGAGAGGTATTCCAAAAGAAATTGATCAAGGATTTCAAAAACTCCCCCTTTTTCCCATAGTCAACACTTCTCCCCACAAGAGGCCAACTTTTGACATAAGAGACAATAAAAGAGTTTTGACAAACCAAAAGCTCTAATCTACTATTTTCAAAATTTCTCAAGTGGTAGCTGATCCATCTATTGCTTTGGCCTTTATTTTCTCCCCCTTTGGCATCAAGCACCAAAACGAGATCAATCTTGGCCCTTTAACCCCATTGCCTCACCAAGATCTTCAAATAAGAGTACAAAGGCAATAAGAGGATATGAGATGAACTTGGAATAAGTTACCCTCTCATCGGAGTGTAGTGGAAGTCTGTCATGGTCCAAGTCCACCTTTTCCCTTTCAAACCTCCTTTGAGACTAAATCAAGCAAACTCAAGCAAACGGTTAGTCTCAAAGGGTCAAGTTGTAGCACAACTCCTCCTAAATATGTGCATCACTTGCACAAGTACTTGTGAGGTCCGAGGAGTGATTGTACAACTTGAGCACCATAGTAAGCAATAAAATGCATAAGGAACATGATCAAAGGCATAAATACATGTATGCTATAAATCAATCCAAGTTCCGCGAATCTAGGACATTTAGCTCACTACGCAGCCTGCAAAAGGTCTTTTCATCTAAAGGCTTAGTGAAGATATCGGCTAGCTGGTTCTCGGTGCTAACATGAAACACTTCGATATCTCCCTTTTGCTGGTGGTCTCTCAAAAAGTGATGTCGGATGTCAATGTGCTTTGTGCGGCTGTGCTCAACAGGATTTTCCGCTATTCGGATAGCACTCTCATTGTCACATAGGAGTGGGACTTTGCTCAGATTGTAGCCAAAGTCCTGGAGGGTTTGCCTCATCCAAAGTAGTTGCGCACAACACTGTCCTGCGGCAACGTACTCGGCCTCAGCGGTGGATAAGGCAACGAAAGTTTGTTTCTTAGAGTTCCACGACACCAGGGACCTTCCTAAGAATTGGCACGTCCCCGATGTACTCTTCCTATCGACCTTACATCCAACATAGTCGGAATCTGAGTATCCAATCAAGTCAAAGTTAGACCCCTTTGGATACTAGATCCCGAAGCAAGGCGTAGCGACTAAATATCGAAGAATTCGCTTCACAGCCACTAAGTGACACTCCTTAGGATCGGATTGAAATCTAGCACACATGCATACGCTAAGCATAATATCCGGTCTACTAGCACACAAATAAAGTAAAGACCCTATCATAGACCGGTATGCCTTTTGATCAACGGACTTACCTCCTTTGTTGAGGTCGGTGTGTCCGTCAGTTCCCATCGGCGTCTTTGCGGGCTTGGCGTCCTTCATCCCAAACCGCTTTAGCAAGTCTTGCGTGTACTTTGTTTGGGAGATGAAGGTGCCATCCTTGAGTTGCTTCACATGGAATCCAAGGAAGTAGTTCAACTCGCCCATCATTGACATCTCGAATTTCTGCGTCATCACCCTGCTAAACTCTTCACAAGACTTTTGGTTAGTAGAACCAAATATTATGTCATCGACATAAATTTGGCACACAAAAAGATCACCATCGCAAGTCTTAGTGAAAAGAGTTGGATCGGCTTTCCCAACCTTGAAAGCATTAGCAATTAAAAAGTCTCTAAGGCATTCATACCATGCTCTTGGGGCTTGCTTAAGTCCATAGAGCGCCTTAGAGAGCTTACACACGTGGTCGGGGTACCGTTCATCCTCGAAGCCAGGGGGTTGCTCCACGTACACCTCCTCCTTGATCAGCCCATTGAGGAAAGCGCTCTTCACATCCATTTGGTACAACCTGAAAGAATGGTGAGCGGCATATGCTAGCAAAATACGAATTGATTCTAGCCTAGCCACAGGAGCGAAAGTCTCCTCAAAGTCCAAACCTGCGACTTAGGCATAACCTTTTGCCATAAGTCTAGCCTTGTTCCTTGTCACCACCCCGTGCTCGTCCTATTTGTTGCGGAACACCCACTTGGTTCCCACAACATTTTGCTTGGGACGAGGCACCAGTGTCCAAACTTCATTGCGCTTGAAGTTGTTGAGTTCCTCCTGCATGGCCAACACCCAGTCCGGATCTAGCAAGGCCTCTTCTACCCTGAAAGGCTCAATAGAAGAGACAAAGGAGTAATGCTCACAAAAATTAACTAATCTTGAACGAGTAGTTACTCCCTTGCTAATATCACCCAATATTTGGTCGATGGGATGATCCCGTTGAATCGTCGCTCGAACTTGAGTTGGAGGTGCCTGAGGTGCTTCTTCCTCCTTGACTTGAACATCCTGTGCTCCCCCTTGATCATGTGCCTCTACTTGAGGTACCTGTTCGTCATCTTGGGTTGGGGAGTGCACCATAGTTGAGGAAGACGGTTGATCTTGCTCCAATTGTTCCTGAGGCCGCACATCTCCAATCGCCATGGTGCGTATTGCGGCCGTTGGAACATCTTCTTCATCTACATCATCAAGATCAACAACTTGCTCTCTTGGAGAGCCATTAGTCTCATCAAATACAACGTCGCTAGAGACTTCAACCAAACCCGATGATTTGTTGAAGACCCTATACGCCTTTGTATTTGAGTCATAACCTAATAAAAACCCTTCTACAACTTTGGGAGCAAATTTAGAAGTTCTACCTTTCTTCACAAGAATATAACACTTGCTCCCAAATACACGAAAATAAGACACATTGGGTTTGTTACCAGTCAGCAGCTCGTATGAAGTCTTCTTGAGGAGGCGGTGAAGATAGACCCTGTTGATGGCGTGGCAAGCCGTGCTCACGGCTTCCGACCAAAAACGCTCGGGGGTTTTGAACTCTCCAAGCATAGTCCTCGCCATATCGATGAGCGTCCTATTCTTCCTCTCTACCACATCATTTTGCTGAGGTGTGTAGGGAGCGGAGAACTCGTGCTTGATCCCCTCCTCTTCAAGGAACTCCTCCACTTGAAGGTTCTTGAATTCGGACCCGTTGTCGCTCCTTATCTTCTTCACCTTGAGCTCAAACTCATTTTGAGCTCTCCTGAGGAAGCGCTTGAGGGTCCCTTGGGTTTCAGATTTATCCTGCAAAAAGAATACCCAAGTGAAACGGGAAAAATCATCAACTATAACAAGACCATACTTACTTCCTCCTATACTTAGATAGGCGACGGGTCCGAAGAGGTCCATATGAAGCATCTCCAAGGGTCTTGATGTGGTCATCACATTTTTGGTGTGATGAGAGCCTCCCACCTGTTTCCCTGCTTGACAAGCTGCACAAGGTCTATCTTTTTCGAAATGTACATTAGTTAGACCTATCACGTGTTCTCCCTTTAGAAGCTTGTGGAGGTTCTTCATCCCCACATGTGCTAAGCGGCGATGCCACAACCAGCCCATGCAAGTCTTAGCCATTAAGCATGCATCTAGACCGGCCTCTTCTTTCGCAAAATCAACCAAATAAAGTTTGCCGTCTAGTACACCCTTAAAAGCTAGTGAACCATCACACCTTCTAAAGACAGACACATCTACATTTGTAAATAGACAATTATATCCCATTTTGCATAATTGACTAACAGATAACAAATTGTATCCAAGCGACTCAACTAAAAACACATTAGAAATAGAGTGCTCAGATGAAATAGCAATTTTACCTAACCCTTTTACCTTGCCTTGGTTCCCATCACCGAATATTATTGAATCTTGGGAATCCTTGTTCTTGACGTAGGAAGAGAACATCCTCTTTTCCCCCGTCATGTGGTTTGTGCATCCGCTGTCGATAATCCAGCTTGAACCCCCGGATGCATAAACCTGCAAGGCAAATTTAGGCTTGGGTCTTAGGTACCCAACTCTTGTTGGGTCCTACAAGGTTAGTCACAATTTTCTTAGGGACCCAAATGCAAGTTTTATCTCCCTTGCATCTTGCCCATAACTTCCTAGCAATTACCTTCTTATTCTTTCTATAAATGGCAAAAGAAGCATTGCAAGCATGATATATTGTAGAAGGTTCATTAACTTTCCTAGGAACATTAACATTTCTCCTAGGCGTATTATGAACAACATTTCTCCTACCAATATTTCTATCATGCACATAGGAAGAACTAGAAGCAAACATGACATGAGAATCAAAAGCATCATATGCATTATAACTCCTATAAGCATTTCTAGATTGTCTCTTGTCATGGTACATAAAAGCATGGTTCTTTTGCACACTATTAGCCATAGGGGCCTTCCCTTTCTCCTTGGCGGAGATGGGAGCCTTATGGCTTGTCAAGTTCTTGACTTCCCTCTTGAAGCCAAGACCATCCTTAATTGAGGGGTGTCTACCAATTGTGTAGGCATCCCTTGCAAATTTTAGTTTGTCAAATTCACTTTTGCTAGTCTTAAGTTGGGTATTAAGACTAGCCAATTCATCATTTAATTTGGAAATTGAAACTAGGTGTTCACTACAAGCATCAATATCAAAATCTTTACACCTAGTGCAAATCATGACATGTTCTACACAAGAGTTAGATTTATTTGCTACTTCTAATTTAGCATTTAAATCATTGTTAATTCTCTTTAAGCTTGAGATAGAGTCATGACATGCAGACAATTCACTAGAAAGCATTTCATTTCGTTTAACTTCTAAAGCAAGTGAATTTTGTGCACTAACAAATTTATCATGCTCTTCATATAAAAGGTCCTCTTGTTTCTCTAAGAGTCTATCCTTCTCATTCAAGGCATCAATCAATTCATTGATTTTATCAATTTTATTTCTATCCAATCCCTTGAACAAGCTAGAGTAATCTATTTCCTCATCACTAGACTCATCATCACTAGAAGAATCATAAGTAGTATTGTCTCGAGTACATACCTTCTTCTCCTTTGACATGAGGCATGTGTGACGCTCGTTGGGGAAGAGGGATGACTTGTTGAAGGCGGTGGCGGCGAGTCCTTCATTGTCGGAGTCGGAGGAGGAGCAATCAGAATCCCACTCCTTTCCGAGATGTGCCTCGCCCTTGGCCTTCTTGTAATTTTTCTTCTTTTCCCTCTTGCTTCCTTGTTCCTGGTCACTTTCATTATCGGGACAGTTAGCAATGAAATGACCAATCTTACCACATTTGAAGCATGAGCGCTTTCCCTTGGTCTTGGTCTTGCTTGGCTGTCCCTTGCGACCCTTAAGCGCCGTCTTGAAGCGCTTGATGATGAGGGCCATCTCTTCATCATTGAGCCCTGCCGCCTCAACTTGCGCCACCTTGCTAGGTAACGCCTCCTTGCTTCTCGTTGCCTTGAGAGCAACGGGGTGAGGCTCATTGATTGGACCATTCAGTGCGTCGTCCACGTACCTCGCCTCCTTGATCATCATTCGCCCGCTTACGAATTTTCCAAGGACTTCTTCGGGCGACATTTTGGTGTACCTGGGATTCTCACGAATATTATTCACCAAATGAGGATCAAGAACGGTAAAGGACCTTAGCATTAGTCGGACGACGTTGTGGTCCGTCCATCGCGTGCTTCCGTAGCTCCTTATTTTGTTGATAAGGGTCTTGAGCCGGTTGTATGTTTGGGTTGGCTCCTCGCCCCTTATCATCGCAAATCTTCCGAGCTCGCCTTCTACCAACTCCATCTTGGTGAGCAAGGTGACGTCGTTTCCCTCATGAGAGATCTTGAGGGTGTCCCAGATCTGCTTGGCATTGTCCAAGCCGCTCACTTTGTGATACTCGTCCCTGCACAAAGATGCTAACAACACAGTAGTAGCTTGTGCATTTTTATGAATCTGTTCATTAATAAATATAGGACTATCTGAGCTATCAAACTTCATTCCATTCTCGACAATCTCCCATATGCTTGGATGGAGAGAAAACAAGTGACTACGCATTTTGTGGCTCCAAAATCCGTAGTCCTCCCCATCAAAGTGTGGAGGCTTGCCGAGAGGAATGGAAAGTAAGTGTGAATTTGAGCTATGCGGAATACGCGAATAATCGAAAGAAAAGTTTGAGTTAACCGTCTTTCGTTTCTCGTAGTCGTAGTCGTAGTCGTCCTTTTGGGAGGAAGTAGACTCGTCGCTGTCGTCGTAGTAGACGATCTCCTTGATGCGCCTTGTCTTCTTTCTCTTCCCATCTTTCCGTTTATGGCCCGAGCCCGAGTCGGTAGGCTTGTCATCCTTCGGCTCATTGACGAATGACTCCTTCTCCTTATCATTGATCACGATTCCCTTCCCCTTAGGATCCATCTCTTCGGGCGATTAGTCCCTTCGTGAAGAGAACGGCTCTGATACCAATTGAGAGCACCTAGAGGGGGGGTGAATAGGTGATCCTGTGAAACTTGAAACTTAAGCCACAAAAACTTGGTTAAGCGTTAGCACAATAATTGCCAAGTGGCTAGAGAGAAGTCTTCAACAAAACACAATAACCACACAGATATCAATCATAGAGATGGCACGGTGGTTATCCCGTGGTTCGGCCAAGACCAACGCTTGCCTACTCCACGTTGTGGCGTCCCAACGGACGAGGGTTGCAATCAACCCCACTCAAGCGGTCCAAAGACACACTTGAATACCACGGTGTTTTGCTTGCTTTTCTTAATCCCGTTCGCGAGGAATCTCCACAACTTGGAACCTCTCGCCCTTACACTTGAAGTTCACAAAGAAGCACGGAGCAAGGGAGGGATTAGCAACTCACACAAGACACAAAGATCACAGCAAATACGCACACACAATACCAAGACTTAAGCTCAAAAGACTAGCACACTAGAACGGAGCTTAAATCACTAGAATGTCGAACAAGTGCGCAGGAATGGAGTGTGAGTGATCAAGAGTGCTCAAGGAATGCTTGGTGTTCTCCTCCATGCGCCTAGGGGTCCCTTTTATAGCCCCAAGGCAGCTAGGAGCCGTTGAGCGCAATCCTGGAAGGCAGATCTTGCCTTCTGTCGACTGGCGCACCGGACAGTCCGGTGCACCACCGGACACTGTCCGGTGCAGATCTCCTTCCTTATTTGGCGAAGCCGACCGTTGGAGTCTGAGAGCCGTTGGCGCACCGGACACTGTCCGGTGCACACCGGACAGTCCGGTGCACCAATGTGACCGTTGGCCCGGCCACGCGTCACGCGCGGAATCCTCGGCCGACCGTTGCCCCGGCTGACTGCTGACTCACCGGACGGTCCGGTGCACCACCGGACAGACCGGTGAATTTTAGCCGTACGCCGTTAATGGTTTCCCGAGAGCGACGAGTTCGCCTATGAATGGCCCACCGGACAGTCCGGTGCACCACCGGACCGACCGGTGAATTTTAGCCGTACACCGCCGTCGAAGTCCCGAGAGCAGCCTGTTCGCCAGAGCCAGCCTGGCGCACCGGACACTGTCCGGTGCACCACCGGACAGTCCGGTGCACCCAGACCGAGCAGACTTTGGCTGAACAAAGCCATCTTATTTCCGATTCAATTTTTCCTGTTTCCAGCACTTAGACACAATACATTAGTCCATAAAACAATGTACTAAGTCTAGAAACATACCTTTTGACAAGATTTGCACTTTGTCCACCCCTTTGCATAGATTAGCACAAAAGCACTTGTGTTGGCACTCAATCACCAAAATACTTAGAAATGGCCCATGGGCACATTTCCCTTTCACCAGGAAACTTCTCAAGTTGAGCTAATTTGAAGAAAAGATGTTTGGCTAAGTTTGGCCAAACTTGGACCAGTCTGAGCCTCACGTACTTTCTGGTGTGCACAGGACAGTGTCTGATGGCCAGACTAGTCAACCGGCCAAGCTAACCGCTCCCGGGTTTGGCGAGGACTTCACCAGCTATAATTCATCGGACAGTATGGTGTGCACCGGATGGTCCAATGTGTTCGTCGTGCATCTGCAACAACGGTCGGCAGCGTGATCAATGGAGGCCACATCAGCTGCGCCAACGATCGGAGAGCCTCACTGGATAGTCCGATATGCACCAGACAGTCTGGTGTGCCATGCAATCGAAGGCTCCAACGGTTGGCTCAACGGTCAATGGCATCATAGATGGAAAGAAATCACTGATTGTGCACAGTCCGGTGCGCACCGGATAGTCCGGTGCACACGCAGACAGGAAGGTTGTGGAGCTTCCATACGGAGCTCGCAATGGCTCCTAGGTCTCATGGGGCTATAAAAGTACCCCTTAGGCACATGGAGCAGTTACCCAGGCACACTTTGAGCATACTACAACTTCGAACCTCTTCGACCACATGTTGATTTGTTAGAGAGAGATCTGAGCGTGTTTTTGAGCTGTGACTCTATCGTTTTGATTCGTGCGCTCTCTCTTTTGTTTGTGTGCGTGTTGTTGCTACGTTGTGCTCTTGTGTGCATCTCTACTCCCCTCCTTACTCTAGATTTGATTGTAATCATTTATGTAAGGCATGAGAGACTCCAATTTATGGAGATTCCTCACAACTGGATAGTGATATAAGGAAGACAAATTGTGGCACTCAAGTTTGGTCTTTGGATCACTTGAGAGGGGTTGAGTGCAACCCTTGACCAAAGGAGGTCAACACAACATGGAGTAGGCATTGGCCGAACCACGGTAAAAATTGTTGTGTCTCTTGTCCATTTTATTTATTGCAATTACTGTCTTCTCGAGCTCTTTATTCACTTGCATTATTGCTCCTAAGTTTAATACTCATCTTAAAAGAGCAATCAAGTGAAGAGTTCTCCCTTCTTCTCTCTTCTCATCCTAACTTGGTTTTATTCTTCACTAACACATATTATAAACCAAGCTTGCATTGTTTAGAGTTAATTTTGCAGGATCACCTATTCGCCTCCTCTAGGTGCTCTCAAAACCGTCAGAACCACTAAAAATGAAGGAGTCATGGATAGAAGAAGAATTTTGGGCGCAATTGATCTAACAATGGGATCTAACATATATTGCATCTAAACTAAGTAGATGTTAAATTGAAATATCTGAGTTGGTATTAATCACTTTAACAGTTATTTATAAAAAGCGTAGGTTAGAACTATAAATTAGATTAAATAGATTGCCTAGCTAATTGAAATTAATTAAACAAAAAAATAAATAAATAAAACATGTGGCATGATTAAAACAATGTTATTAATACATACACAAAATTAATATGAACCTAACACAATTTGAATAAATTAAAATAAATTATTTGACCCAAAAGATATTGTATTTTTAATAAATTAGTAGAGTTGCACTGAAATAAGTGATATGACACGATCTGATTGGTTAGATCGATTTGTTAAAGGTGGGAAATTTTTATTTACAAAAGCATGACCTAACTGATGCAAACTTATCATAATTGTACCTACTATTAAATTCGTGTTGCATGTCAGTCTTGCCTGTAAAAGGGCCTGAGGTGGTGTTTATCCAGCACGCGGGAAACGCCAAATCTATTACGAGGGATTATATACCTAGGGTGATGGTAGAGTTAGGCTAGCGAAGGCGTGGTGGATCGGTGCGATGACGAAGCGACATGATGTAGGTAGACCTGCAGCGTCTAGGAAGACGATCGAGGTCGCATACTACTCTGGCTTGGCTCTGATGATCCCTTCTCTGGAAAAAAAAGGAACATAAGATTGTCAATAAAAAATTTCGACAGCACCTCTCCTACACAGTGAGATTTCCAAACCTGCAAAAAAAACTAACTGAAGATGGCTAACATGCACATATTTATATCAATGGTCCAATAGCCGATAATTATATATATATATATATATATATATATATATATATATATATATATATATATATATATTCCATGCAGAAGAATATATCCAAGCACATCTATACAACTATTGAAACTATATGGACAAACAACTAAATTTAAAATTACGAGTTAAAAATGACTAGTCTAATTTCTATATCTTGGAGAATGGAAGGTCAAAACTAAGTATTCGAACCTCGCAGACGAAGAGCAGGCCACAGAGACAGAGGTGGTGGTAGTGAGCGACTATGCAAAGTCCTCAGCGAAGACCACCTCGTCGGGGACCAGAGCGAGTGGGGGCCAGGGTGGTGGCCAGTGGCGACGCGCGGGGGATAGGGCCGAGGCGCGTGCCGGCGTGCGGGGCGGAGGTTGGCATTGTACTATTGTTGCCGGTTGCGTCACGTGGGGACTGGACTGGTGCACATGAGCACGAGGTCGAGGCCGGTGTGTGTGACTGTGTGAGGACCAGGGCGGTCAACAGAGAGCGCTGGGGCACCAGTGGTGGCGCGCCGACAGAGGCATAACCAGGATTTTTGTATAGAGAAAGGCCATAAATAATATTTAATAAATTATATATAGTATATGAGTATCTGATTTGAGTTTAAATTTAACTTGATAGACTGTATATTTTACCAAACGTATAAACAAAGAAATAACTAATATTTATTGATCAATTATTGCTTCTATATATTTAACTACTTAAAAAATTATAGTAATTAGGATATATTTATATGTTTGTACAAACCTTAGGGGGCCAGGCCCCTGCCGCCTCCTTGTCTATGCCACTGCGTGTGGTAGTCGGGGCTAGAGCAAGCGCGAGGCCGAGGGAGATGCCGACGTGCGGGGGCGCGGAGGACGGGATAGTGACCGGAGCGCACAGGGGGTGCCGATGGCAACACGCGAGGGGGCGCGGGGGACAGGGTGGTGACCGGAGCGCGCAGGGGGTGCCGATGGCGACACGCGAGGGTCAGGGCACGCGGTGGGTGAAGTGTGTGTGCGTGCATGTGGGTGATGTATATGATTAGGATAAAATATCATGCTTCGTGGAGTGCCCTAGATAGGGCAGTCGACAAATTATAGGTTCCATGGAATGCTTGGTTGATATTTCAGCTCAGATTCTAAAAGGATAGAATACATGTGTCGTCGATGCTTTTTAGTGAGAGGAGACAAGAGCACTAAAGCAAGAGGATATTGTACTTATTATGAGTATAATAATTGCGATAAAACAATCATAAAGAGACGGGATAGGCAATACGTGTAGCCTCGAGTCATCGAAGCACATATATCACCAAACTGGACATGGGAAAATGATTACGATGTCTTCTCCAACTTTTTTGCATTTTAGCCCTTTTAAGGTTTTATTTTCACAAATACGCTCTTTGTAGTTTGATTTCAAAAAATAGACCCTCACCTCGACGCCATCATCATTGGCGTCGAGGGTCAACTTGCTGACGCCATTAATATTGGCGCATAGGCAAAAACGACTGAGTATGACATGGCGCCGATGTGGCAGGGGGTCGGTGCCATAGATCGGCGCCGACCCCCGCACTGTGCAGCCCACGTATCAAGGGGTCGGCGCCAAGATCTAAGGCGCCGACCCCCTGCATAACCAGCCACCTCCTTTCTATTTTCTATCTTTCCTTCTTCCCCGCGTCGCCTTCTTCCCCGCGCCACCGCCATTCGCCTCTGCCTCTGCCTCCGCCGGCCACCCCTGGTCGGCCCACCCGCCCCCGGCCCCCTCGTCCTCCTCGGGCAGCGGTCGTGCATGGCCGCCCCGACCCCGGCCACTGCGCCGTCGGCGCGCCATCGGTCCGGCACCGTTCCGCTACAGGGTCGGCACGCCGCCCCCACCCCGCCCCCACCCACGACCGAGGCGCCCTCTACCCCAGCCGACCTGCCCAAGCCCACGATGCCACCGCCCTCCACCGTCCGGACGCTGTCAGGCCACACCGCCCCTGCCCACTGCGTCGTCGACCTCCTAGTCCGAGGTATTAAATTTGCCAATTGATTGCTATATAATTAGTTGTTAGTTGAATGTGATTATCATGAATATGAATGTGTTTCATGCGATGAATGTGAATTGAATCTGCAGGTTTAGTATCCTCCCCATGTAGGGGAGGTGCTATCAAAATTTATACTTAGTGGTATGTTTTATTTTGCATGTGATGAATGTGAATATTACTATTGTTAGTAATTCGTTGTTAGGTATTAGGTGGTTAGTATTTAGTTATTAGTTAGATCTTCATTATTAGTGGATTGTGGTTAGGCAATAACCATCCATAATGGACATTGAATGTTTAATTCATATTTCAAATAAATAGACAATTTCTTGAGCTTATATCATGGAGGCAATGTGGAAGAAGATCCCTATGGAAATGCTAAGTTTATTGACATGCGACACGTGCCCATGCTATTTGTTGGTAGACCCTCCTTGAGTGATGTGTTTACAAAGGCTAAACAAAAGCTAGGTTACCATGAAGATGATGACATTGCGGTTGACAGAGTGCTTAACATTGGCCATCCACCAAATATCATAAGACGAGTCATCCCAATTGATTCTCAACTAGATTGGGAGAATTATGTTACTTCGGCTATGAAGACCTAGTTGCAACTCATGGAGGTTGTGGTGCGGCGGGTTGTAGTAGACCATCCCCCTGAAGACTATGATCATGCTATGGATGACGTGCCAACTGTGTCTGATGCTCAATTTGGACCCAATTTGATCCCATTAAGTCAGCCAGGAGATGACCTGCAAACATATTCACCTATGTGTATCCCTTTGGCACAAACCAATTGCAGTAAATTTCATTGGCATCACATCTTCAATTTGGACCACGAGCACTTTTCTCATTCCATTGTTGTGGGACTGATGATCTTGTACATTGGTAAATGTTGCAGGAGAGACCGCTGCTCTTGTGGTTGATCCTCAGACCGTGGCACGTGGCTGCTTCGGTGATGGATTTATTGCCTTGAACAATCCTGAGTTTAGGAATGAAGAGGAGCCATATGCCTTTGCTATGGCTGCTGATTCAGATGATGATCGTCCGGTTGGTGAACTCACAGAGAGTGACATTGAGATGTTGTAACGTGTTTTTCTAGACGGTCGGGATCCAAGAGTGCATGAATTCAGTGATCTTAGTCTTTCTCATCAGGCAAATGCAGAAGGAAGGGATGATGAGCTGCTAGATGCTCCTGAGGTCGGTCCTAGCATGATGATTGAAAAGAGTAGGGTCTTCAAGGACCTGACTGCCTTGAAGAGGTGGTTGCAGCATTATGCAGTCTTACGTAAGAGGCCGTATAGAGTACTTCATTCGTACGAGAAACGTCGTTACACAATTGTATGCGACAAGGATAACTGTGCATGGAGGGTCTGTGCTAGGATACAAAAGATCACCGCAAAGTGGAAGATTACAAAAGTAGTAAGGCCACACACCTGTGTTGAACATGAGTTAACGACGAAACATCGCTAATTGACATCTACCGTCATTGGGAAGCGGCTTATGGGAATACTGCAGTCAGAACCAAATATGAAGGTTAGGACAATCATGAGGATTATGGAGAATGTGTATGATGGGTATAAGATAACATATGGTAAAGCTTGGAGGGCTAAGCACTGTGCGTGGAAGATGATATATGGGGACTAGGAGTCTAGGTACGAGCAGCTACCTGTTCTTTTAAATGCAATGAAGGCAGTTAATCCAGGCATGCATTAAGAGTACATCCCTAAACCAAATGCATAGATTGATGGGATGCAAATATTCTTCCGTGCGTTCTGGTGCTTTCCCTAGTGTGTGGATGCCTTCAGGCATTATCGTCCTGTCTTTTCAATTGATGGCACGTTTCTTCTCGGCAAGTACCAGGGCACGCTTCTAATTGCCATATCCGTTGATCCAAACAACAAGCTAGTTCCCCTGGCATTTGCTCTAGTTGAGAAAGAGAACAAAGACAGTTGGGGTGGTTTTTGTGACTGGTCCGGATACATGTGGTTGTCCCAGGACAGGAAGTTGGTGTAATATCAGATCAGCACCAGGGAATACTCAACGCGGTCCGTGAGTAGATCGATGGGTACCCTCCTTTGCATCATAGGTGGTGTACTCGACACCTTGCTGAGAATCTTCTGCGCAAGGATGGTGTGAAGGATAACTTTGAGCTTTTTCAGGAAACATATCGCTAGCTAGAAGACAAGTTCTTTAGAGAAAAGTTAGATAAGCTCAAAGTCGCAACAAATGCTGAAGGCAGAGATTGGTTGACTGGATTGATATCGGATTTGGAGTAGTGGACGAGAGCTCACGACTTAGGTGGATGGAGATATGAGTTCCAATGTAGTAACATGGTCGAGTCATTCAACAAATTATTGTTGGCCATACATGGTATGTTGTTCACTGCTATAGTATCATTTACCTTTTACAAGCTTGTGGCATGGCTTAATGATAGACACACCCATGCAGTTGGATTGCAGAATGAGGGAGAGATGGGCTCCAAAACCTAAGACTTTTCTAGAGAAGGCAAAGGAAAGGGTGAACACACACTGTTGATTGTTTTGACTTGCAGTCAGGGACATATGAGGTATTCCTTCAAGCTGGTACTACTTCCGATGGCGAGTCACAAGAGTCCAGGAAGCATGTGGTTGTCCTTAATGACTTGTCATGTACTTGTGGGCACCGAGGCGGTACTATTTTCCATGTTCTCATCTTATCGCAGCTGCCCGAGCTCGCAAATTTGACTTAGAGAGGAGGATACCCCAAGAGTTTACTATTGACAAGCTTGTGTTGGCTTGGAGTCCAAGATTTATTCCTTACCGTGACCCGGGTGAGTGGCCTCCATACAATGGCCCAAAGTACATCGCCGATCCAAGCAGTCGTTCGACCAAGCGTGGATCCAGGAAGAGGACGAGACACAAGATGGTTATGGATCAGATAGCTGGTAGGAGTAGGAGGGGAAGAAGAACACCAT
This sequence comes from Zea luxurians, assembly GCA_029449295.1. Taxonomy (NCBI): domain Eukaryota; kingdom Viridiplantae; phylum Streptophyta; class Magnoliopsida; order Poales; family Poaceae; genus Zea; species Zea luxurians. The sequence goes on from JAOPSE010000024.1 coordinate 17,931,345, forward strand.
TTCTTACCGACCCCGAACAGTATGAGTATGGCAAGTGCGGTAGACTTGGTCACAATTCACGCACTTGTCGTTACCAGATTAGTGAGGTTTGTATTGTTTAATATTTTTTATTTAATAAGTACATATTACTTTCTAACCTTAATTTTATTTAACAGGAGAGAAGATTGGTGAAGTGCATGCATGGTGAGGATTGCTTGGTGCAGATGTTTGTCGATGGGGGATTGATGGAGGCCAGCATTTCTTCAGATGTCCTTATGTATATGTAAATTTAATTCTAATCCTTTGTTCTATATGGTTTTATTATTGAGTGAAACTAACTATAAACATTTATACAGCATTCATTGGTCAAGGAGAATTATGAATTCACTCGTTGGGTAGATCCTCATCCGATTTTTCCGCATGTGGAATACATATATCCTACCTATAGAATAGGATATTTGATCTAGAGAGGGAAGTAAGCAACATAAATGACGAGGAAGACAGAGACAACAACAATGGAGGTGATTTACAGGTGCAAGTATGCTCAGATCCATATTGTTGCTGCCCTTGTCACAACAAAAATGTTGGTCCTCCAACTTCTCCACCGCAGCCACAGCAGACAACAACAATGGGAGGATACTGTGGAGAAGGGTCCACATAATTTGGAATGTGTGAGCACTACTAGAAAACTCTTCTGTATCAATTGCTTTAAGCATGTTGATTTTCTTTATCAATTGCTTTAAGTCATCTTCATTAATTGCTTTTAAAGTCCAATTTGAATCCATAATAAGTAGTTCATTACCAAACATTGTTCGACACTAAATAATACATAATAAGAAGTTCATTACCACATAACATCAAATAAGCACCTAGACTACTGAGTGCAACGAGGCCATTTGCCCTTGCGAAATGCATCAAGGTTCTCCTCCATTGCGTCCTTTGGACGACGTGCACACTCAAGCTTCTTCTCCTTCTCTTCCCTGCATTCAGCAACACGCCTCATTTCCTGCTCATCTATCAGTTGTTGCTCGGTAGCAAGCTCCTCTCGTCTTTTCTCTATCCTCTCTTTGTCCTCTACATCCCACTTTTTAAGATTCTCCAACCACTTCTTGTCTTTCTGTGAGATTTCTGTGTCAATCCACTGCTCAAAATCACAAAGCTGTGGAGGAGTCTACAAAACATGCAATGATTAGTAGGCAAAGAAAACATGCACCACTTGGAGTCTTCAAATTGTTAACATATTAAAATATTATTCTCACCATTAAATTCATCTGGCGCTGAACAATCATTGGCTCAAATGCATAGTTAGCACACATCCAATACCTCTGTCGATAGGTGTCATGATCCTCAGACTTGTCAACCTTGCAAGGATCACCACAAAAACACATAGGCACTGGAAAACCAGTTGGCAAAGGCAGCGGGTCGAAGGCAGTTCCGGTCAAAGGACCCTTCCTAAATTTCGATAAGATCTATAAGAATCACAAATATAATAGACTCACAAAATATGATTTAATACAACGCTTACCTTTGTTTGGCAGATTTACCGCGCCTAGACATCCTACAAATCGATAATATGACAATAAAAAATGCTTCTAAAAATGATATCCAAAACCTAACCATTAATCATACATAACATAATAGCCTATAAAAAGGAGAGAACTTACTTTGATACAGAGTAATAATGGATTCAAGTCAATAATTTAGGTCGATGTATGTCGTTTCGAAGAATAGAAATGAGCACAAAAACTAGGCCGAAGGGGCATATTTATAGGTGCGTACCTCGGCACCAAGATCTACGGCGCCGAGGTACGCGCCACGTCAGTTCCACCGTGGCCCGGATTCTGACCTATGCACGCCAAAAAAATTGGCGCCGACACACAGAACCTAGACGCCAATGATGATGGCGCCGAGTCAGGGTCCAGTTTTTGAAATGAAACTGCAAAGGGTATAATTGTGCAAAAAAACCCTAAAAAGACTAAAATGCAAAAAAGTTAGATGTCTGCTCAATTATTGTATTATCTTCACCAAAAAAAAATAATAGTGTATCCAATCCAGATCTCAAATCATAACCAAGGATGAAAAACTCGCTCAGGATTCAGCGAAATCCGTTACCGGCCTTTTCTCGTTTCCTGGTGAATAATTTTGGCTTGTTCATTTGAAATTTTTGAATTTAAAAAAATTTGGAGAAATTTATAAAAAACTAGAGGTTCCTAGGAGTTTTGAAATATATTTTTATTCAAAAAATTATGATTTGGCATAAAAACAAAATTTTCTAAGCTAATCGGCATTTTCAGGTGATAAATCACCGAAAACCGCCCAAGATTAGCTAACCCTGTTTTTAAAACTTGAAATCGCAAGCCACTCCAGAAATAGCAAAATTCGACAAAATTCGCTCGTTTTCGATTTCACTAATAACTGAGAAATGACTATAAATTGAAATGGTATAACGCATGCCAAGTTCATGTCCAACCCTCTACGGCGGATACAAGGGTGGGCCATCTGGTCCGTGGCTGGCTGGGGACATGATTCATATATCTCTTTATAATTTTATTATATTAATTTAGATTAAAATGGATTAAATAGATCGGCCATGGCGTGAGACATTGCCTCTACGTGCACCATGCATGGTTCTTACAATAATATGACCTTGATGAATACCTTTTCCGGATCACAAGCTACCCATCTCGGTTAAATAATAATATAGTTGATGCCAGACCTTCGATACGTGCATCTTGCGTGGCCCTCTTACCAATAATATGACCTTGATAAATACCGTTTTCCATATCACAAGCAATCCATCTCGGTCAAATCAACTGACGGGAATTGAACGAGATCTTGTTTTGCGCATATCACTACCGGAATCAGCTTCTTTGCCGAGTGCCTGAAGCACTCGGCGAAGCGTCCAAAACCCTCGGCAAAGGCTTTGCCGAGTGTTACACTCGGCAAAGAAGGCTCGGCGAACAGTGCATCGGCAAAGCCTTCTTTGCCGAGAGCTTTTTATCGGGCACTCGGCAAAGATCTTTGCCGAGTGCCAGAGAGCACTCGGCAAAGAAAAGCAGCCGTTACGGCGTCGAGTGACGGAGACGGCGGCTTTGCCGAGTGTCCCACGTGACACTCGGCAAAGAAGTTAGTTTTGCCGAGTGTTTTCCGTGCAGCACTCGGCAAACATGTGCATGCCAAGTTGACGGCCATGTTTAGTGAGCATGTTGCTCGAAGTTTCCGGTACGCTTCTGAAATCGGTCGTAACTTATGCTAAGTACCATAAATATCATTTTTCATGCACGGTTTTCCAAGTTTCGAGTGACCTGCAGTTCAAATTTGAATTTTCCGAAGAATTTCAAAAAACGAACTAAATCTACTAACGATTGAAAACTATGTTATAATTGTCCACAAATGATACATGTAGGTCTACATAGTGTAGGAACATACCACAAAAAGTTTGGGAGACAAAATCAAAACAATAAAAATATACTTTGCCGAGTGTCTGGATAAGACACTCGGTAAAGCTTCCTTTGCCGAGTGCCAGCTGCGCGGCACTCGGCAAAGAAGCATCTTTGCCGAGAGCCGACGGTTGGCACTCGGCAAAGACTGACGGCCGTCAGCTTTGGGACGGCCGCTGACGGCCCTTTGCCGAGAGCCCCCTTTGCCGAGTGTTTGACACTCGGCAAACATGTATTTGCCGAGTGTCGACCTGTACCGAGTGTCCTACGCTCGGTAAAGACGCTCGTTACCGAGAGCCGAGCTTTGCCGAGTGCGGCTCTCGACAAAGCCGTCTTTGCCGAGTGCCCGAGAAAAGGCACTCGGCAAAGTGGCCGGCACTCGGCAAAGGCTCGGATTCCGGTAGTGTATATTAATACTATAGCTCTATCCAAGAAAGAATGTAATTTTATGTGTATTTCTTATTAGCGTGTCTAATGTTTGATATGCGTTAGAATTATACTGTTTTATTATTTTTATCAGTCATTCTCACTTTTTTAGAAGTTAAATATATGTAACTTTAACTAAATATATAAAAATATTTATATCTATATTATATAATTAGCATTATTAGATATATTATTGAATCTGTTTTCATAATACCTATTTATTTGAAGATAACAATGTAGTTAATCTTTTTTATAAATTTAGTTAAAATATGAGAAAGTTTGACAGGCATAAATCGTATAATATCACACTTAGATAGGGACTGGAAGACTATTATTTTGTGAATGGAGGCTGTATTATGCTATCTCGGGAAGCAAAGGAGTAGAGTTGCCTTGTGCTTGTGGTCTAAACAACTGTGAAATATAGGGGTGGATAACGAGCCAGCTCGGCTCGGCTCGTCTGAGTTCGAGCTGGCTCGTTAAGCTAACGAGCCAGCTCGACTCGGCTCGTTAAATTAACGAGCCATAGAGTCAGCTCGGCTGGTTTACGAGCTCGAGCTGGCCCGTTTAGCTCGCGAGCCAGAGCAGAAAAAATAATATGTACATAATAATTAATTTTTAGTTAATTTTAAACTAATTTAACAATAGAAAATAGTAATTATACTCATAGTTTCACAAACCACGTCAATGTAACATCAAATTAGCACAATTCATCACTCATCAATTCATAATTCACATACATGTTCATCAGTTTAACCCACAATTATATTTGCATAGACCAAATTAACACATAAACATAGTTCATTAATCATTAGTTTAACTCATAGGCCATAGACACCTCATATATATATATATATATATATATATATATATATATATATATATAACATGTTCATTAATTATTTTGTAAATTATATGCATATAGTTTCATTTTGCTGGAATGTGGTAGCTCGTTTAGCTCGCGAGCTAGCTCGTTAACGAACCGAGCTAGGATGTCATCTCAGCTCGTGAAAAAATTCAAACGAGTCGATCCGAGCCGAACTGACCATGAACCGAGCGAGCCAACGAGCCACGACCATTTCGTCCAGCCCTAGTGAAATACACTTCACACCTTTGTTGCATGTAGGGCTAGCTTGAAAACTTAAATCCCCTTGAGAATTGAAGGGTATTGAGGGCAAAATAAACTAATCTCTTCCTCAATTCCTTCCAATTCTAAAGAGAACTAGTGTATGGAGGCGCGCCCCTGTGCGCGTGCCGAGCAGCAATATAAATTATTTTTATGCTCAGTTCCGCTATGGTAATATATGGACATCATATGTATATTCAGAGCAGTTGTTATGCAGTCATTATGTAATTTTTTTATGTTTTTTAGTCAGACATAAAATTGTGTTTCTTATATGATTGTTAACATTTTTTAGAAACGTGTTTTCAAGAAGAGTCGAAACGACGAGGATGGTGTGCAGATTGTCCAGGTGGATGATGATGATGTTGTGCATCATGGAGCAATCGATCATCAACAGGATAATATTATTGAATCGATGATTTTTTTTTCTTATGTCCCATTTATTTCCTTTCATTTTGAAGAATTGGAATATTACTAATGGTATAAGCTTATTTTTTTAGAATGTGACATTCCACCACTTTCCAAAGTTATCATATAAGCCCATCTCAAATTCATTGATGAGAGATGGAAATTAATTATATAGATTTACATGATATTTTTCCGATGTACAACTTATAGTACACTCTTCTACTTGCGCCGCTATAACATAAATGTAATAAATAACTATTTGTTTTATATAATTTAGGCTAATATACAAATATATTACATATATAAATATATAACCATAATTAGATTTGTTTAAATTATAATTATTAAAATGGAATTCAATTCAACGAAACAAACGGGGCCTTAGGTTTTTTCCATTGATGATATGATGGTTCAGTTCAGTCATACATCATGTTCATTCTACAAAAAATATCAAATCGTTTACTGTTCATTTAGATATTCAAACATTATATCATATATAGGATCGGACACGTGCTGATGCTGAAGCTGGTGTTCATGATGTTAATGACGATGTGGAGGATGAAGCTGGTGTTAATGCTGAAGCTGGTGTTCATGATGTGGTTGAAGAAGTTTAGGACTACCACGGTGACATGGACAGGACGTTTAATAGTGTCGATGTTAATGACGATGTGGAGGATGAAGAAGTGCAGGGCCCACCATATGACATCGACAGCAGGGGTGGTTCATGGTGCCGACGTTAATGTTGTAGGTTTTTTTATAAAGCCGTGTAATTTATTAATTCAGCATATACAATCACTAATTTCTGCAAATATCATAAGTTAAGCGAGTTTTCATTATTCGTACAAAGATTAACAAATAATATTTTTTTATTATAAAGACCATATTCAGTCATTCAATATGCATATTAAACCATTTGTTCAAAACCACAAATAAAAATATACACAGCCTTTTTACATGTGTGTTCCCAAGTCATGCACTCAGTCACAGGAGAAGATAGATTTCTCAGGTTTTTCATGTTGTAGGTTGCTTTGACATGGAACGCGTGCTGGAGCCATGTGAAATCAGTTTGCACTGTTCGGTGCTCGACGAAGTAGTAGTTGCTATGTTCTGTGTCCTCACGGATAGAAAACATTGTGATTGACTTCAGAGTTTCTTTGAATCTGTTGTACACGCGCCGGTTGTACATGTTGCTCAGCTGCAATTCATAGCTGTAGAAGGTTGTTGTAATTGTAGTTGGCTGGAAACAGAGGTCAGACTTCAGCAGTCATCTTTACAAATCGTATTATACTTAGACTTTTTGTTACATTTTTTTTTCATATCAGCCATTACATAACTGCGAGTAGTATCGTCCGTTAGCTTCATTATCTTTTGTGTGACCCAATATTTCTAAGAAACTTTTTCGCAAACTCGTGGACTGATGTTGTGTTGCCGACGTATCCATTTTTGACCAATGAATTCACACACTCGCTCCTTTGTGCCGATTGGATTGTTCCACAAAAAAAAAATCTTTGAAGTATGCAGCTACCACATCTTCCTCTCATGAAACAACTTTTGCATCGTTACCCTTTCATGCAGGTTGAATTCATCCAGCATTTCTTTCCAAGCAGATTCAAACTCAGCTGGGTTTAGCTGGGTTTAGAGGGTGGTTTATCACGGAAGTTAGTTTATCTTTGAGGCCTCTATGCTGGTCGTACATTTGCTTTAATGGATCTCTGTATTTTTTTTAGCATATGCCACCTGTATAGCCTATGGTACGTTTGAGAGAACAAGACTCTTATAGCATTTTCCATAGCAGCGTCCTGATCTGCAATAAATTTTTTAAACAGATGAAATCAGCTATAATGTCTGCAATGAATTTCTTAGAAATATGCAGCTAAAAAAGCAAAACAATTACAAGGAGTTCAATCACATCAGCATTCAGTTTTTTACGTGTGAATATTGTACTAGGTTCTTTTCCTTGCATGCATGCTTTGTACTGTCCTAATACCCACTCAAATGTATTCATACGTTCATCCTTAACGAGAGCTTGTGCAAACACAACATTTTGGAGATGGTTGTTGTAGCCGACAAATATAGCAAGTGGCATGCTATACCGATTTGTCATGTATGTCGTGTTGAATGTGACGACATCGCTAAAATCTGCAAAACAAACATAGCAATAATTTTTTGACTTGCGGTGGGAGAATGTTTTACAACAAAATTTTAATAAAATGGATTGGTAGTTGTACCCATTCAGTTATTCATGCAAAGTTATTCAGTCATTTGTCTTAACTTATTCATTCCATATTATCCAGTTTGAAGATGTTAATTCTTAGTTATTCATTTAAATTACCTCAGTTATTAATTCTAATGCAAACAGTACAGCATGCTAATTCAGTTATGAAACCATTCATTCTATACCAGTCATCGTAATACATTCAGTTATTCATTGTAAGTCATTACATATGTTCTAACCTTTGCAGTCTCCTTGTTGGCTTGCATGGCTCCAAAACACATTTTCACCACATTCTTGTCGTTCAATTGAAATCAATAATAGAACTGGGGTTATTATGTGATAGGAATCGGGGTGGATTCCCGGATTGATCGCAGGTTGTAGTGGTGGGTGATTGGTGGCCGGGGTTTGAGGCGCGATGCACAGCGGTGGGGCGCCGTGTTCACCGCGCGTGAGAGAAGAGACGCGAGGAAAAGGGGCAGCTCGGTCAGAGTAATCTCCCGGCTCCCTCTGGGAAGCAGGAACAATCTTGTTTCTGCTTGCTCTATAGAGTGGTGCTTACAATTATTTATACTCCCTTCTAGTCCTTATCTAATGAGATAGATCTCCTCTTTTCTCTAACAAATCTTATCTTCTAATCCCTATCTTCTCTCTAACAAATCTTATCTTCTAATCCTTATCTGCATGCTTATCTTCTAATCCTTATCTGCATGCTTATGCTGTTGCCCGGCGCCTATAGTGGCGGCCGGTCATAACATCTCTCCCCGCCTGCGCAAACAGCTCATCCTCGAGTTGGAAGTCTGGGTAGTGCGCCTTGAACTCGTTGACTGTCTCCCACGCTGTGTCGTCTTCAGGAAGGCCGCGCCACTTGATCAGCACGCGCCAAATGCCTCGGCGCTGCTACACCTGTAGGACACGCTCCGGCCCCGGAAGGATGCGTCCATCCATGACCGGCGGAAGGAAGGCCGGAGTTGATGGAGGTTCGCCATGGTGAGGCTTCAGCGGCCCTACGTGGAAGACATCGTGGATGCGCGCCCCGTGAGGAAGCTGTAGACGGTAGGCGACGCTGCCGATGTGTTCCACCACTTGAAATGGCCCCGCATAGCGTGGCCCAAGCTTGCGCTTGGCACGGGGGTCCAAGGACTACGCCGTTCAGTGTAGCAGGCGCAGCCAAACCCAGTCTCCCACAACATACTCCACATCGCGGTGGTTGGCGTCGTAGGATTTCTTGGACATCTTCTGGGCTTGAAGAAGACGTTGACGAGCTTCAGCAAGTATCTCATCCCGACTGCATAGAAGAGTCCCAGCTGCCTCTGTCCGTGCTGACCCTGGTGTATAGGGCAGGATGGGCAGCGGGGGACGGCCGTAGACCACCTCAAAGGGGGTGGCTCGCAGAGCGGTGTGGAAGGAGGTGTTGTAGCAGTATTCTGCCCACGCGAGCCAGTCGACCCACGCGCGGGGTCGATCGCCTGTGACGCAGCGCAGGTACATAGCGAGCACCTTGTTTACCACCTTGGACTGGCCATCCGTCTGTGGATGGAAGGCAGTGCTCATGCGCAGCTGCACGCCTACCATCCCGAAGAGGTCGCGCTAGACGTGCCCAGTAAAGACGGGGTCTCTGTCGCTGACGATGGAGGAGGGGAAGTCGTGTAGACGAACAATGCCCTCGAAGAACGCTCGAGCGACCGTTGTCGCAGTGTAGGGGTGCCCGAGAGCAATGGAGTGTGCATATTTGGAGAAGCCATCGACGACCGTCAAGATCACCGACTTGCCACCCACCTTGGGCAACCCTTCAATGAAGTCGAAGGAGATATCAGCCCACACTTGCGAGGGCACCTCCAGCGGCTGCAGCAGCCCTGCCGGCTGCGATGTCGCCATTTTATTGTGCTGGCATGTGGTACAGGTGCGCACCAAGTCCCGCACCAATGCATGGTCACAGGGATGTAGAAATCCGCTCGCATGCGATGTAGAGTCTTCTGATGCCCTCATGGCCGACGGAGTGGGCCATTGAGAGGGCCTGGTGGCGCAGGTCATCATGGCCTAGCACGTAGATGCAGTTACCATGGAGTAGTAGCCCGTCATCGATGCGCCATGGGCCTGACAGCTCGCCCGCCTCGAAGCGCCGACGCACATTGTAACACCCCTGATGTTACTGTTACTAAAACTTGAGCATAACATCATCAGCATTAGCATTTCATGTGTTTGACACACCTAGAATGCATTCACTAGGTAAAGATTTCAAACAAGTTGTATTGAGATGACTTTTTGCAAATAAAACCCTAGAGTAGGGTACTTAACCCTAAATGGGGTTCAGAAGGGTAAAACAAAATCCAAAAAGAGAAAACCCTAAAGCTTAAGTGAAATAGTCATAAAATGTTACTAAGAATGGACCTACATTACATTCACATCCCTGAAATACCAAAAACCCTAAAAAGGACCCTGGAAAACCCTAAACTTACACCCTAGGGGGCTAAGTGTAAAATTAGTGCACTTTTGGACTAAAGTGTAAAAACTATGATGTTAAAGCATATAAAGTCATATGGTTTACAATCATAAACATTTGCAAGCTAAACCCTGAATTTTGGACCTATTTGCAAAAAGACCCTATTTGAGTTCTAAGGCTAAGTGTGATTTTCAGAAAATTGACTCAACTTTGGAGCCCTGTAACTCTCAGATGATAAAGATTTTGCCCTAGGTCACCACATCAACTATGTAGATCTATCAAAGGAGAATAACTTTGCTTAAGAGTGTAAGCAGGGTTGTTATGAAGAATTTGGAGAAAAATGCACTCAAAATTGGGCTGTCAGGCTGTTTGATGTCTGAATTTCAGACTAACAGTGCAACTGCAAGAACTTTGGGCACGAATTCAAGCATGATCGAGCAAGAATTTGCCTAGGGTTGCTATACCAAGATTATAGTTGGATCCTAGAGCTATAACTTTGCTAAAGAGTGACGATCATGTTACTACATAAAATTGAGAGAAAATTGACCCTAAACTTTGGTTGTCAGGTGCACTGGATATAGCTTGCCATGGTACAGTATCTGAATAAGATCAAATCAGCCGTTCGCCGCCGACGATCTCCACCGTGATTCACGCCGTCGCTGCGATTCGTGTTTGTGGGTAAGATCACGATGGATTGAAATCTTGGCACTGGATTAGCTCGGGCACAGGCGTAGATAAGGTTCACCGTCCCCCCTTGCTCATCGATCACTCGGGATGAATCTCGCCGCCGTTGATCCATCACCGCCGTCCGCCACGTGTCCAAACACTTTACCACGTCGCGGCTAACCGTGCTACGCATATCCGGTGATCGCCGGAGGAGCCGCCATGGTAAAGGTCACGTTGCGCGGCCACCAGTGACTCACCCAGTTCTTACCGATCACGATCTGCCGCTCGAATTCGCTGTGGTCGCGATCGATCTCTATAAATTGAGGCCACCGTGAGCTCCATAGGATAGTCAAGCACCCAGCCACCAAGAATCATCCTCAATCGTTCACCATGGAGCTCGAATTTTGGATTTCCCCCAATCTGCTCGAAACCACCGCAAGAACACCCTCGCCGTGGCTAGTGCAATTCAGGTCAGCTCGTACCTTCTGCTCCCTCGTTTAAGTGTTCTCATGTGCCTGTGACGCTCGTCGACCCACCCAATTGAGCTAGAAACCCACCGATGATCGGGAACACGTTCAACTGTCCGCGACGCCCACGGTCACCGTGGCCGGATCAAACCGGGTAGCTATTCTTGGAATTAGGTGAGGGGAAACGTTCATTAGATCCTGAATTTGGTTTAGGCCAAAGAAGGGTGCCGGTCCTTGCGCGAATCAGCCGGTACGCGAGCTCGCCGGAGCTCTACAACGCCGCTCACCGTCGAGGATCTCGGCGTGTAAAGAACAGAAAGGCGGAGGGTTTAAGTGAAAACGTCAGCGACACATGGAATAGTAGCTAGGACTCTTAATAAAATAGTTGAATCGTGTGGGCATTTTTGCAAAGTCTGTAGCGCGCGGGCGCGGGCGCACGCTTTCCACCTGGGTTTGGGCCGTCTGGGCTGGATTCGGCCCGGGACTGTTCACTGTTTTTATTTTTCTTTTTTCTACCAGAGCAAAATCAATTCTAGAAAATTGTAGAAAAATCCCAAAAATGTCAAACCAATTTTGCTAGATTCCTAATTTTCCATAGAATATAATAAAAATAGTTTCATGATTTTTAGATCAAATAGGGAATTTTGGAGCATTTAAAATAGCCTAAAACCTTGTTTCTGGATTTTTAGAAAATAGATAATAATTCCAAAAATCCCCAAACTTTTTATATGAACTCTAAACATTATTTAGAAGCCTTGAGTAAAGTTTGGTATGATTTGGACCTTGTTTGATACTTAGGACCCAAAACCCTACCCCTGCCCTTTGAATTCCTATAGTGGCTCCGAAAACCCTAGGTTCTCGGAGGACCGTGAAGGAAAATTATATTCAAGACTTTAGAAAATAAACTTTTACTATCCTTGCACTCTCATGAGCATTACATGGGCATTCATTATTATGTATGGTTATATTTAGAAAACGAGGAAGAAGTTGAAGTAGAAGAAGAGAAGACTTCACCACCACCACCTGAGGGACATCAGGCAGACAGCTGTTTTTTTTTGACATCTGTGGAACCGAGTCTGATTCACCTGTAAACCAAGGCAAGCCCCGGTGCATTTGCCACCTCCTTGATTCTTTTAAATTCTTTCTCACTTGCTTGATGCATTAGGTGATAGGAGTTGATTGCTAAAACAATTCCTGCATTACCTTCCTTGAATTTGATTACCTTCCTTGAATCCCTATTTTACAAAAGGTTTTTACTATGCTTAGTCTTGCTCTAGCAAAACAAAAGGTTTTGTTTTTACAAAAGATGATGTGGCAAAGTGGGAGGGATGTTTTTGAAAATAAAACTTGATGGTGAATCCATCATGGCCATGATGGGTTCAACATCGAAAAAGATGTACCTCTGTCAGGTACCAAACTTTGGGTTTTAAATGATTAAGCTGAGACCGGGCGGGTGACTTGCACGAGAAGAGAGTCTCGGTGTAGTGTCTTCGTCTGAGTCGATTAAGGACCGTCTCGATGTAGGCTTGATGACCAAGGACCCTTTAACTGGACACATGCCTCATCATGGGTAAGCTTTGCCTCGGGCAGACTAAGGCCAGAATAAGATACCATTCAATGGGAGTGGAGAGATGGCGAGAGTAGCGTGTACCCTCCATGGCAAGAGGCTGGACGGTGGTGTATCTGTGCTCTCGATTGGCGTGAACCTGATCTGGTCTTAAGAACCCCGGTGGTGGGTTGACATATGCAAGGGTTAAGTGCTACATATGTCGTGTGATTGGAGATCCTCAGCTGAGTATAATCGATTCAGATCGCCGTACCTTCGCGGTTATGAAGACTTGGTCACTAACTTACACGTAGAAATCTAGTGAAGATGAAAGGGTTGTTAAGAAATTGGCTAGAATAGGCCAAGTTCTTGAGCTAGGGTAGAAAGAACTCTAGATGCAGGTAACTTTACCTAACCTCGTAATAAAATTGGATTTTTGAGGATCCACTTTTAGTAAGCATTTCTGCAAACAGAGTCTTTGATTATTGTTAAGCCTTACCTTGACTCCCTTAAACCCAGCATCCCCTTGAGAGTCTTTTCTTTAGTTGGGTAAGACTTGCTGAGTAATTCCATACTCAGGGTTTTATTCCCTATTGTTTTTAGGTGAAGAAGCGACAAACTTTTGTTGCTTCTGTTCTAAGGTGGTACCAAAGGAAGAGCACCAGGAGTGAAGTTGTGGGAGGAAAGGACCCTCCATAAAAACTTTTTGTTTGATACTTATCGGGAGGGGTTTTGCCTCCCTTGTCTTGTAATAATAATACTCTGCACTCGTGTGTTATATTCTGGTCTGTAAATATTTAACCTTGTCTTACTTTTAAATAAAGGTAAGTTTATGTAACCGCTTCCGCATTTCCGTATCTCAAATGATTTGTAATGTCTGCGTGACGGGTGAAACGCTCTTGGGAAAGGTAAGAAAAGTAGATACCGAACTTGTCAAGTGATTCAGGAACACCTGCAGGGTTGTCTGAGGTCCGTTGGACAAGGACAACTGTAGGTGGGCCTAATGACTTGGGAGGTTCCGTCACAGCTGGTATCGGAGCGAAGCCCATCTCTGCAGATATTATGAGGCATCTTCAAAAAGAATTTTCTAAGACTCATCTAGAAAATTTCTTCCCTTCTTACCTAAGTATCTCTGAAGAGTTTATTACAAAGACCAGATAGGAAGAGTGCAATGTATAGAAGGTGCGAATCAACTAAGGTTGATTCTGTAATTACACATGCATCATGCTAAAAATTATGCTAATAAAATTTCCCCCTTAGAAAAATGCCGCCACGTACAAGAAAGACTGCACGCAAGTCAACCGGGACGATTGGCGTACCTCGTCATCAACTTGCCCCAAGACATGACGATAGCAGTAGCGGTAGTAACAATCCGATCGAGGATCTGGAAGCACAAGTTAATCAGCTTCGATCAAAACTCCGACGCTGGAACGACATATGGGTCGTGGATGGCGAAAGAATCAATGAATTGAGAAGAGACATCCGCCAACTGCAAGACCAGCTAGCGGATCGGGATCTAGCGCTCGACTGGGCTATGAACTCTCGTTCACTAGCTTAGGCAAAGGAACCTAGAGCTCGAGCCCGAGTGGAAGAGCTTAGCTCAACCGTGGATAGCTTGCAGGTTTATTGCAATACACTACATGAGGAAGTTCATGTATTGTATTCGCAACTACACCCGAACATCCCTGCGGATCCTGTCGGGATGGAAGCCAGACCTTCTAGAGTAGCGGGAGAAGCACTGGGTGGTGAGCTGGACCTTTTAGGCCCCCTCCCTCTATGAAGCTGGTCGACGAATGGTCTCCTACGCCTGACAGCGAGGCTACCCAGAGTGATAAAAAGCAGGAATAGTATAGTATAGAAGTAGTACTATTGTGTAATAGGTGGTGTAATCCTATTGTAAATACGAGTCTGTAACATTACCTTTTTAAGTAATGTGAAATGGATGGTTTGTAAGACATATCATATTTCTCCAAATGTTTTGTGCCTCAGATGCCTTCCAGGACTCGCGCTCAGGATGGGGCTAGTACCTCCCGTGGGAGGGAAGCGACCCCAAATCCACCTCCAGTACCCCCAACACTTGCTGAGGCCATCGCTGCCTTGGTAAACGCTACAGCAGACAATACCCGCTTCCTGCGGGAGATGGCAGGTCAACAACTACAACAACAAGGCGGGCGAGCATATCCACAAGGCCCCCGTGAGACATCTTATCTGGACTTCTCCGAGACGCGCCCTCCATTGTTCGTCAAAGCAGAAGATCCTTTAGAGGCGGATGAATGGATCCACGTCATTGAACAAAAATTCGGGCTTCTTCGGTGTTCAGAAACCCAAAAGCCCCTGTTTGTAGCACAACAACTACGAGGCCCTACCAGTATGTGGTGAGGAAACTTTGTAGCCGTTCAGCCGGCCGGTCATCAGATCACTTGGGATGAGTTTAAGTTGGCGTTCAGAGAGCATTATATACCTGAAGGAGTCCTCCATATGAAGCAGGAGGAGTTCATGAAGCTTAAGCAAGGTGGGGATACTGTTACCTAGTATCTCAATAAATTCAATCACTTATCCCAATACGCAATCGATCAAGTCAACACAGACATAAAGAAGAAGAATTGTTTCATGAGAGGCTTGAATGATCGAATGCCAAGAAAGGTGGCCACCTACATCGACCTCACTTACGGAAGGGCTGTCAGCACAGCACTGGCAATTGAAGCTAAATATGCGGGATTCGGAAAATCCAAGGGGAATGGAGGCAACAGGCCCAATCAGGGCCCCGAGAAAAGGCAAAGGTTGGTTATCTGACCTTTCAATCAGAATCGTTCTTCGTCGCGCCCACCCTCCTTCCCATTCAAGCAACCAGTGTTTATCCGTCATACCACTGCCCCCACCGCTACAAATCAGCCGGGTGCCCCTGGCACTCGTTTCCCTGCTCTTCCAAGCTCATCAACCGGCTGCTTCAACTGTGGAAAGTCCGGGCATTTCATTAAGGATTGTCCATACCCGAGGCAGAATCAATCAAATAATCAACAAAGCTCCAGAAGTTCCAAGGGAAATGCGGCAACCAGTACCGCGGGCAAGAATACAAGGAAAACTGGACGGATTTATTACACTCAAGTGGCCACAACACCGGAAGGTGAACTAGTGATGATGGGTACGTTCCTCGTGGCCAATTACCCTGCAATTATTTTTTTTGATTCTGGTGCTTCGCATACATTCATAAGCAAGAGATTTGTGGGGCAACATTGCATTCCATACCATGAATCAAGGGAAGGGTTTAAAATCCATTCGCCTGGGGGACAAATATTTACTAAAGAAGTGGCTTTCCAAGTGCCCGTAACATTGGCTGGACGGGACTTTCCTACTAATATGATTGTTCTGAAAGGCCAAGACATAGATGTAATCTTGGGCATGAATTGGTTGGCCTAGCATAAAGCCATCCTCAACACTGATCTGAGAACCATCAGATTGAGTCATAACCAAGAAGAAATTCTTTTGTCTATCCCCATAGCTATTCCAGCTAAACCAATTGGCAGAATCTATGAAGCCATTGTACCGAAAATCAAAGATATTCCGGTAGTATGTGAGTTCCCAGATGTCTTTCCAGAAGATTTGCCTTGATTGCCTCCAGAAAGAGATGTAGAGTTTGTAATTGAGTTGAAGCCCGATACGGCTCCCATTTCTAGAAGATCATACCGAATGCCTCCGAATGAGCTGGCAGAACTCAAGACCCAATTGCAAGATCTACTTGAGAAGGGATTTATTTGGCCAAGCTCGTCACCATGGGGTTGTCCAGCCATCTTCGTCAAGAAGGACCAAACACTTCAGATGTGCGTGGATTATCGACCCCTTAATGAGGTCACTATTAAGAATAAATACCCTCTTCCACGAATTGACATTCTATTTGATCAACTGACTGGAGCAAGGGTTTTCTCTAAGATTGACCTCAGATTGGGCTATCATCAGATCCGTATCAGGCCCGAGGATATACCAAAGATCGCATTCACTACGCGGTATGGATTATTTGAATACTTGGTAATGTCTTTCGGACTGACGAATGCTCCTGCCCACTTCACTTATCTGATGAACTAGGTATTCATGCCCATGTTGGACAAATTTGTGGTGGTCTTCATAGATGATATCTTATATATTCCAAGAATGAAGAGGAGCATGCTCACACTTACGGATCGTATTAACGCGCTTAAGAGAACACCAATTATATGCTAAGTTCAGTAAGTGCGCGTTCTGGCTGGAAGAAATTCAATTTCTGGGACATGTATTATCTGCCAAGGGGATTGTGGTAGATCCCAGCAAAGTCAAGGATATTTGGAGTGGAAACCCCCAACCACTGTACATCAAGTCCGAAGTTTCCTTGGACTGGCTGGCTATTACTACCGATTTATACCAGATTTTTCCAAGCTTGTGAAACCAATTACGAGTTTATTGAAGAATGATACTAAATTTAATTGGTCTTCAAAGTGTAATGAAGCCTTTGAACAATTGAAGGTATTATTAACCACTGCTCCGGTATTGGCTCAACCGAATATTGAAAAGCCCTTTGATGTGTATTGTGACGCATCAGGCAGTGGTCTCGGCTGTGTTTTAATGCAGGAAGGCCAAGTAATAGCTTATGCTTCAAGGCAGTTACGCCAGCATGAGGAACATTATCCAACTCATGACATGGAGTTAGGTGTTGTGGTTCATGCCCTGAAGATATGGCGTCATTATCTACTAGGGAATGTCTGTCACATTTATACAGACCACAAAAGTTTGAAGTATATCTTTACCCAGTCAGAGCTCAATATGAGACAAAGGAGATGGCTCGAGCTTATTAAGGATTATGAACTGGAGATCCATTATCACCTAGGCAAAGCCAATGTAGTGGCAGATGCACTCAGTCGCAAGGCCTCTTGCCATTATCTAACAATGAGGACTTCTGACATTACATTATGCCAGGAAATGGAGAATCTGAACCTAGGAATGATTCAGCATGGAACTTCAAATCACTTGAAGCTTGAGTCAGTCATCTTACAAAGAATAATTGACGCACAAAAGAATGATGAGGGTATGAGACACATTCATGAAAAGATAAAGGCTGGAAAAGCCAACTGCTTCAAAGAAGACGATCAAGGTGTTGTATGGTTTAACAACCGCATAGTTGTGCCGAAGAATGAAGAGGTCCGCCAGCAAATCTTAGATGAAGCACATCTTAGTCGCTATTCTATTCATCCCGGAAGCACTAAGATGTATCAAGATCTGAAACAGCATTATTGGTGGACGAAGATGAAGATTGAAATCGCACGCTATGTGGCTAGATGTGACACTTGTAAACTTGTCAAGGCCATACACATGAAAGCTGCCGGTCCATTACAATCTCTACCAATACCAACATGGAAATGGGAAGATATTAGTATGGACTTTATTGTGGGATTGCCCAGAACCGCGAAGGGGTATGATTCTATCTGGGTTATTGTTGACCGGCTTACGAAAATTGCTCATTTTCTGCCAGTCAAGACATATTACCCGGTTCTCACCTATGCGGAATTATACATTGCTCACATTCTCAGTTTGCATGGTATTCCAAAGACTATAGTGTCGGATCGTGGACCTCAATTTGTATCCAAATTTTGGGAAGAACTTCACAAATCCTTGGGTACTAAGTTGCTCCACAGTTCGGCCTATCATCCTCAAACAAGTGGGCAGACTGAGAGAGTAAACCAAATACTTGAAGATATGCTGCGGGCATGTGTTCTGGAATTCCCACAGAAATGGGATGAATGTTTGCCATTAGCGGAGTTCTTATATAATAATAGCTATCAAGAAAGCATTAAGATGGCACCCTTCGAAGCTTTATATGGACGACGATGTCGTACTCCGCTAAATTGGTCTGAACCAGGTGAAAGGTACTTCTTCAGGCCTGATCTGGTGAAGGAGACCAAAGAAAAAGTTCAAAGAATAATTCATAATTTGAAGAAAGCCCAAGCTCGTCAAAAGAGTTATGCAGACAAGCGACGACAACCCTTGTACTTTCTCGTGGGAGATTATGTCTACCTGAAAGTTTCACCAATGAAGGGTGTATCACGTTTCGGGGTTAAAGGGAAGCTTGCACCATGATATATTGGTCCTTTTCTCATTCTTGAAAGATATGGGCCAGTGGCGTATCGACTTCAACTACCCAAAACCTTGTCTGTTGTACATAATGTGTTCCACGTGTCTCAGTTGAAGAAGTGTCTTCGGGTTCCAGATCGAACCATTGAAGTAACAGATGTTGTCCTAGAGCCAGACTTGACATATTCAGAACACCCTATTCGAGTCTTGGATCAAAAGGACAGGGTTACCCGAAGAAAAACTTTCAAGTTTTATAAGATACAGTGGAACCAGCATTCAGAGGATGAGGCTAGATGGGAAACTCAAGACTTTTTAGACAAGAATTTCCCAGGCTTTTTAGCCTCCTGTAATTTCTAAAGTGTATAAAATCGTTGCAATAAAGGAGTGAGCCCCAAACCACCCCTGTCTTGTACCAAAAATCAGGAAATAAAGAGGTGAAGCATTTCCTTTTCCACTACTTACCCTAGGACTTTTAATCTCGGGACGAGATTCTTTTATGGGGGGAAGGATGTAACACCCCTGATGTAACTGTTACTAAAACTTGAGCATAACATCATCAGCATTAGCATTTCATGTGTTTGACACACCTAGAATGCATTCACTAGGTAAAGATTTCAAACAAGTTGTATTGAGATGACTTTTTGCAAATAAAACCCTAGAGTAGGGTACTTAACCCTAAATGGGGTTCAGAAGGGTAAAAAAATCCAAAAAGAGAAAACCCTAAAGCTTAAGTGAAATAGTCATAAAATGTTACTAAGAATGGACCTACATTACATTCACATCCCTGAAATACCAAAAACCCTAAAAAGGACCCTAGAAAACCCTAAACTTACACCCTAGGGGGCTAAGTGTAAAATTAGTGCTCTTTTGGACTAAAGTGTAAAAACTATGATGTTAAAGCATATAAAGTCATATGGTTCATAATCATGAAGATTTTTCAAGCTAAACCCTAAATTTTGGACCTATTTGCAAAAAGACCCTATTTGAGTTCTAAGGCTAAGTCTGATTGTCAGAAAATTGACTCAACTTTGGAGCCCTATAACTCTCAGATGATAAAGATTTTGCCCTAGGTCACCACATCAACTATGTAGATCTATCAAAGGAGAATAACTTTGCTTAAGAGTGTAAGCAGGGTTGTTATGAAGAAATTGGAGAAAAATGCACTCAAAGTTGGGCTATCAGGCTGTTTGATGTCTGAATTTCAGACTAACAGTGCAACTGCAAGAATTTTGGGCACGAATTCAAGCATGATCGAGCAAGAATTTGCCTAGGGTTGCTATACCAAGATTATAGCTGGATCCTAGAGCTATAACTTTGCTAAAGAGTGATGATCATGTTACTACATAAAATTGAGAGAAAATTGACCCTAAACTTTGGCTGTCAGGTGCACTGAATAGAGCTTGCCATGGTACAGTATCTGAATAAGATCAAATCAGCCGTTCGCCGCCGACGATCTCCATCGTGATTCACGCCGTCGCTGTGATTCGTGTTCGCGGGTAAGATCATGATGGATTGAAATCTTGGCACTGGATTAGCTCGGGCACAGGCGCAGATAAGGTTCACCGTACCCCCTTGCTCATCGATCACTCGGGATGAATCTCGCCGCCATTGATCCATCACCGCCGTCCGCCGCGTGTCCAGACACTTTACCACGTTGCGGCTAACCGTGCTATGCATATCCGATGATCGTCGGGGGAGCCGCCACGGTAAAGGCCATGTTGCGCGGCCACCAGTGACTCACCCAGTTCTTACCGATCACGATCCGCCGCCCGAATTCGCTGTGCTCGCGATCGATCTTTATAAATTGAGGCCATCGTGAGCTCCATAGGATAGTCAAGCAGCCAGCCACCAAGAATCATCCTCAATCGTTCACCAGGGAGCTCAAATTTTGGATTTCCCCCAATATGCTCGAAACCACCGCAAGAACACCCTCGCCGTGGCCAGTGCAATTCAGGTCAGCTCATACCTTCTGCTCCCTCGTTTAAGTGTTCTCATGTGCCTGTGACGCTCGTCGACCCACCCAATTGAGCTAGAAACCCACCGATGACCGAGAACGCGTTCAACTGTCTGCAACGCCCACGGTCACCGTGGCCAGATCAAACCGGGTAGCTATTCTTGGAATTAGGTGAGGGGAAACGTTCATTAGATCCCGAATTTGGTTTAGGCCAAAGAAGGGTGCCGGTCCTTGCACGAATCAGCCAGTACACAAGCTCACCGGAGCTCTGCAACGCCGCTCACCGTCGAGGATCTCGGCGTGTAAAGAACAGAAAGGCAAAGGGTTTAAGTGAAAACGTGAGCGACACATGGAATAGTAGCTAGGAATCTTAATAAAATAGTTGAATCGTGTGGGCATTTTTGCAAAGTCTGCAGCGCGCGGGCGCGGGCGCACGCTTTCCACTTGGGTTTGGGCCGTCTGGGCTGGATTCGGCCCGGGACTGTTCACTGTTTTTCTTTTTCTTTTTTCTACTAGAGCAAAAACAATTCTAGAAAATTGTAGAAAAAAACCAAAAATGTCAAACCAATTTTGCTAGATTCCTAATTTTCCATAGAATATAATAAAAATAGTTTCATGATTTTTAGATCAAATAGGGAATTTTGGAGCATTTGAAATAGCCTAAAACCTTGTTTCTGCATTTTTAGAAAATAGATAATAACTCCAAAAATCCCCAAACTTTTTATATGAACTCTAAAGATTATTTAGAAGCCTTGAGTAAAGTTTGGTATGATTTGGACCTTGTTTGATACTTAGGACCCAAAACCCTACCCCTGCCCTTTGAATTCCTATAGTGGCTCCGGAAACCCTAGGTTCTCGGAGGACCGTGAAGGAAAATTATATTCAAGACTTTAGAAAATAAACTTTTACTATCCTTGCACTCTCATGAGCATTACATGGGCATTCATTATTATGTATGGTTATATTTAGAAAACGAGGAAGAAGTTGAAGTAGAAGAAGAGAAGACTTCACCACCACCACCTGAGGGACATCAGGTAGACAGCTGTTTTTTTTGACATCTGTGGAACCGAGTCTGATTCACCTATAAACCAAGGCAAGCCCCAGTGCATTTGCCACCTCCTTGATTCTTTTAAATTCTTTCTCACTTGCTTGATGCATTAGGTGATAGGAGTTGATTGCTAAAACAATTCCTGCATTACCTTCCTTGAATTTGATTACCTTCCTTGAATCCCTATTTTACAAAAGGTTTTTACTATGCTTAGTCTTGCTCTAGCAAAACAAAAGGTTTTGTTTTTACAAAAGATGATGTGGCAAAGTGGGAGGGATGTTTTTGAAAATAAAACTTGATGGTGAATCTATCATGGCCATGATGGGTTCAACATCGAAAAAGATGTACCTCTGTCAGGTACCAAACTTTGGGTTTGAATGATTAAGCTGAGACCGGGAGGGTGACTTGCACGAGAAGAGAGTCTCGGTGTAGTGTCTCCATCTGAGTCGATTAAGGACCGTCTCGATGTAGGCTTGATGACCGAGTACCCTTTAACTAGTCACATGCCTCGTCTTGGGTAAGCTTTGCCTCGGGCAGACTAAGGCCAAAATAAGATACCACGCAATGGGAGTGGAGAGATGGCGAGAGTAGCGTGTACCCTCCGTGGCAAGAGGCTGGACGGTGGTGTATCTGTGCTCTCGGTTGGCGTGAACCTGATCTGGTCTTAAGAACCCCGGTGGCGGGTTGACATATGCAAGGGTTAAGTGCTACATATGTCGTGTGATTGGAGATCCTCAGCTGAGTATAATCGATTCGGATCGCCGTACCTTCACGGTTATGAAGACTTGGTCACTGACTTACACGTAGAAATCTAGTGAAGATGAAAGGGTTGTTAAGAAATTGGCTTGTATAGGCCAAGTGCTTGAGCTAGGGTAGAAAG
The DNA here is from genome assembly GCA_029449295.1 of Zea luxurians. NCBI lineage: Eukaryota > Viridiplantae > Streptophyta > Magnoliopsida > Poales > Poaceae > Zea > Zea luxurians. The sequence goes on from JAOPSE010000024.1 coordinate 17,954,030, forward strand.
AACTCTAGATGCAGGTAACTTTACCTAACCTGACAATAAATTTGGATTTTTAAGGATCCACTTTTAGTAAGCATTTCTATAAACAGAGTCTTTGATTATTGTTAAGCCTTACCTTGACTCCCTTAAACCCAGCATCCCCTTGAGAGTCTTTTCTTTAGTCGGGTAAGACATGCTGAGTAATTCCATACTCGGGGTTTTATTCCCTATTGTTTTTTGGTGAAGAAGCGACAAACTTTTGTTGCTTCTGTTCTAAGGTGGTACCAAAGGAAGAGCACCAGGAGTGAAGTTGTGGGAGGAAAGGACCCTCCATAAAAACTTTTTGTTTGATACTTATCGGGAGAGGTTTTTGCCTCCCTTGTCTTGTAATAATAATACTCTGCACTCGTGTGTTATATTCTGGTCTGTAAATATTTAACCTTGTCTTACTTTTAAATAAAGGTAAGTTTATGTAACCACTTCTGCATTTCCGTATCTTCGATGATTTGTAATGTCTGCGTGATGGGTGAAACACTCTTGGGAAAGGTAAGAAAAGCAGATACCAAACTTGTCAAGTGATTTAGGAACACCTGCAGTGTTGTCTGAGGTCTGTTGGACATGGACAACTGTAGGTGGGCCTAATGACTTGGGAGGTTCCGTCACACACATCCTTAGCATCGGCCGCGTGCGACGTCGTGCGGCAGATGTCGTCGATGAAGGTGAAAGATGGCCCTGAGCGCACGCATAAGGCCGCCCCGCAGCTGTTGCTGCCCTCCTCAATGTCGCGGTGGGACAAGGCGTCTACTACGACGTTGAGGTGCCCTGGACGGTACACGACGTTGAAGTCGTAGCTAAAGAGCTTGCTGATCCATTGGTGCTGAGGCACGGTCGACAGGCGCTGGTCCAGCAAGAACTTCAAGCTATAATGGTCAGTACGAATAATAAAATGATGCCCCCACAAGTAAGGGCACCAATGGCGCACTGCCTGCACCAGTCCAATCAGCTCGCGCTCATATGCTACCAACTTGAGGTGGGGAACGGCGAACAGCCTGCTGAAGAAAGCGAGAGGCTCGGCGCCCTGGTGTAGAACGGCGCCGAACCCCAAGCCGAAGGCATCGCCGTGCACCATGAAGTCCTTGTCGAAGTTGGGCATCTGGAGGACTGGCCCCGTGGTGAGGGCGCGCTTGAGCACTTGGAAGGCCTCCGCGGCCTCCTCATCCCATGCGAAGGCGTCTCGGCGCAGCAGACGTGTGAGGGGCACCGTGATGAGGCCGAAGTCCTGGATAAATTTCTGGTAGTAACCGGCCAAGCCCAGGAAACCACGGAGACCCTGGGCGGAACGCGGCGTTGGCCACAAGGTGACTACTGCCACCTTGGCGACGTCCATGGCCACACTGTCCTTAGAGATGATGTGGTCCATATAGGCCATCGAAGGCGTCCCGAATGAGCACTTCAAGAGCTTAAGGTGGAGCTAGTGTGCCCGAAGCTCATTCAGGACGATGGCGACTTGCTACAGATGCTCCGCCCACGACGAGTTGTAGATAAGAATGTCGTCGAAGAATACGAGCACAAACCTCCTTAGGTACGGCCGTAGGACGTCGTTCATCAAGCCTAGAATGTTGCCGGGGCATTGGAAAGCCCGAACGGCATCACCAGGAACTCATAGTGGCCATGATGAGTGCGGAACGTCGTCTTGGCGATGTCGTCGACGCACATCTGCACCTGATGATAGCTCGAACGCAAATCGAGCTTGGTGAAGAAGCGAGCCCCATGGAGCTCGTCGAGAAGCTCGTCCACGATGGGAATGGGAAACTTGTCCTTCGCAGTCTTGGCGTTGAGGGCGCGGTAGTCAATGCAGAAATGCCAGGACTTATCCGCCTTGCGGACAAGGAGTACTGGCGCCGAGAATGGTGAAGTGCTAGAGCGGATAATTCCCTGAGTGAGCATGGTGTCGCACTGGCACTCCAGCTCATCCTTCTGTAGCTGGGGGTATCGGTATGGTCGCACGGCGACCGGTGCTGTGCCTGGGAGCAGATGGATGCGGTGGTCGTACGGTCAGGCCGGCGGTAGGCCTCGAGGCTCCTCGAATGTGGAGGCATGCTGAAGAAGGAGGCGGTCCAGCATGGGTTGCTGGTCACTTGCGGCTACCACCGCAGCGGGAGGGTCGAGGTCCAGGAGGGTCGACACCCCCGATGCCCCGCCATAGTACACAGCGGTCGTCGCGCTGGAGTGCCATCGTCATGGCCTCGAGGTCCCAAGTGATGGGCCCCAAGGTTCGCAGGTAGTCGACGCCAAGGATGAAGTCGAAGCAACCCAAGTCGAGGCTAACGCACGTGATGGAGAAGTGCTCGTTCTCGATGGAGATGGGCACATCGCGGGCCACCCCGGCGCAGCGAAGGTTGTCACCATTTGCGACAATGACCCTGAGGTGCTCCCCTGCGGTGGGTACCAGCCCCAAGCGACGCATGGTGGCACTCTAGAGGAAGTTGTGCGTGGAGCCGGTGTCCAGCAGAGCCATAAGCCGCTCCCCCTTGACCATTACCGGAAGCAGCATGGAGCTCTCTGTGCGAATGACTGCGAGTGCCTGGAGGGAGACCACAAAAGCAATGGCAGCCTCAGGATCCTGGACAGATGCAGCCGGCAGTCCTGCATCATCAGTAGCCGCGGGCGTGCCCTCGTCAACGATGTAGTCTCCGCACTCCAAATAGAAGAGGCGCTGGCACACGTGACCCGGAACATATGGCTCGTCACAGTTGTAGCACAGCCCTTGACGGTGTCGCTCTTGCATCTTCGCCGACGTGAGCCAACGAAAGGGGCACCCTCTTGGAGGTGTATGTGCCGCTGCAGGAGGTTGCCCCCCACTTGCGCACACGCCGGTGGCTGCTGGGGCGGGCGAGGGGCGTGTCGCGTGGGGTGGGATGTTGGAGCCGGCTGTGCAGCCGCTATGCATAGCTCAAATGCACGAGCATAGTACATGGCAGTCTAAAGATCCCATGGATGGTGCATCTGCACTTGCACCCGTATGTGGTCGGGGAGGCTGCCGACGAAGAGTTTCGCCCGCTGAACCGAGGATACGCTGTCGACGTGACACGCAAGCGCTTGGAAGCGCTCGGCGAACTCCTGCACCGTGGACTAAAAGGGAAGTCGGCCCAACTCCGCAAGTCGGCTGCCCTGTATTGGCGGCCCGAAACACAGGTGGCAGAGTTCCCAGAACTGTTCCCATGTTGGCATGCCCTCGTCCTGCTCGAGGGTGTAATACCATGTCTGGGCTGTGCCCCTCAAGTGGTAGGAGGCCAGCCATGTGCGGTCGGAAGCGAGCATGTGTTGGCCCCGAAAAAACTGCTCGCATTGATTAAGCCAATTTACGGGGTCAGCAGTACCGTCATATGTTGCGAACTCTAGTTTGTAGAAGCGTGGAGGCGGGGGATCGGATGCCGCAGGTGCCGTCGGTGGTGCTGTTGGCGGGGGCGAGCACTGGCCCCTGGACACCGGTGGTGGAACGCTGCTGCCATGGAACAGCGACCCATCCACGCCACCGTAGAGGACACCGGCCGCCGATGAGCCCCCGTGAGAGGGAACTCCCCCAGCGGCTGCCTGAAACGGCACGTGTGGTTGTATGGCGGCTGATCCGAAGATGGGCACCGATGTCACGTTCGCCCATGCCGGCAGTGGTGAGGGCGAGGGTGCAAATCGGATCATATGGATGGGGAGGCCCTGGGACGGCTGTGGCGAAGAAGATGACACGGAACCCGCCTAGTCCGGCGGCATCCCGTACTGGTACGAGGTCGACGGCACGGACGGTTGCTGAGGCGGAGGTAGCTACGGCGGAGGTAGCGGTGGTGGCAGCATATAGGGCCCTGCTAGGAAGGCGCGGATCCCAGCCACCTCCTGGCCCAGCTCCAGGATGGCCGCCGTCATCTCATGCGGTGTGAATGCCTGGAGGCGGGAAGAGCCTATCAAGGTGTCGGCTGGTGGCGCAGTGGGCGCCAGCGTGGCCGCCGTGTGGTCGCTGAGCCCCTAGGATGCTGGTGCCTGTGGCTGGGCGCCCGGCGGCTGGGACAGCCCCGGAGATGGTGGCTGCTGCGGGTTGGGAGAAGGTGGAGGGTTGGGGCTGGACATGGTGATCGAACCTGAAATTGCTAATACCAGGTTGATAGGAATCGGGGTGGATTCCGGGATTGATCGCAGGTTGTAGTGGTGGGTGATTGGTGGCCAGGGTTTGAGGCGCAATGCACAGCGGTGGGGCACCGTGTTCATCGCGCGTGAGAGAAGAGACGTGAGGAAAAGGGGCAGCTCGATCAGAGTAATCTCCCTGCTCCCTCTGGGAAGCCGGAACAATCTTGTTTCTGCTTGCTCTATAGAGTGGTGCTTACAATTATTTATACTCCCTTCTAGTCCTTATCTTATGAGATAGATCTCCTCTTTTCTCTCTAACAAATCTTATCTTCTAATCCCTATCTTCTCTCTAACAAATCTTATCTTCTAATCCTTATCTACATGCTTATCTTCTAATCCTTATCTGCATGCTTATGCTGTTGCCCGGCGCCTATAGTGGCGGCCGGTCATAACATTATGTTTGCACTCATCGAAGAAGGCTTGTAGCTTGGGAATGTCATCAGTTATTTGTTGACGAGTTACAACTTGCCTTCTGCACATCAGTCATTCATACAGTTAATTAGTAAACAACTACAAAATGACCAACTCAATTGTTACCAAATTGTCTTATACCTATTTTTAATGTCACGTTCACTGATGTTCAAGTTTTCTAAACCTCCAACAGACTCCCTGAGAACATTCATCACCTTAACGTGAGGTAGTTTTACTCTGTGCATCACATCAATCATTTTGATCATCTCGAGTTCATTGATCTTATGACTCATCTTTTTCATGATCCTAGGTGTTTTTGTTAGTTCATGATTATGTTATAGAATGATTTTTTGTAATAATACCTGCAAGATTTTCAAAGCCACTCTATAAGCCATTGTTTACAGCACAAAACAAAAATAACAACTTTGTTATTATTTACCTTTCAACCACTTTACCCCCTCTAGCGATGCAGACCATGGCATTGCAGTTCATTTTTTTGAAGTTTTTTGACGATGCCTATCTGCTCCTAGGCTGTTTGTTATTCTACCTTGGAAAGCACACTCTATTTCTTGCGATCTCCCACCATTCCTCTTCCTGTTTCTCCTCACACCAAAACCAGCAAGTTGTGCATATGTCCCATAAAACTCGAGGGCTTCGATAGTTGTATTAAAGTGCATGTGATATAAGACGTTAATTCTTAGTTATTCATTCAAATTACCCTCAGTTATGATCGTAAATACCAGGCCAAAGTGAGAGGCGTTGGTAGCTCTAATGCCTTGTATTACTGATCATAAAAATCCTCAAGTTGAAGCTTAGTTAGTGATAAACAACAGCGTAAATGTTGATTCACTCTCAACCAACAGCTCCCACGTCCATGTGACCACCGTAAATCAAGAGATTTGATTAGGGTTGATTAGGAGAGTTGATTAGGGGAGTTGATTAAGATATTTGATTTTAGTGGCAGTTACGAACACCATAAATTAAGGGATTTTCCTTTTTACTATGCATGCGAAAAATATGCATGTGGGACATTGGTGGGCGCATCCACATGTTTGAGCATAAACATCCTTAATTTTAAGCATAAATATTGATAGTGGTAAGCATAAAAATTCGCAATGTTATTACAATGGTAGCGTGATATCACGTTTGACGTCCACGTAACAAATTTGCGTGAATCTAGGTGGTTACCATAAAAAAATCGAAGCCACGTGAGAAATGTTGTATTCATCATCATAAAAATCCTTAATAGAATGCATAAATAGTGTAAATAGTAGACATAAAACATAATCATGGAAGGTATAAACATAGATCGGTGGGAGGACATCACGGGAGGACGAACCTAAGGCCATCGGATCGGCGAATGCCTCTGAAGCCACCAAATCGGAGGTGGTCTTTGTTGAAGGACGTCCGAGACGCATCGAATCGGAGGAGATAATCGACTTCGAATGCTATCGCGAGCGGTCACTGCCACCATCGCCGCTCGGCGTCGAGTGGTTGCCGCCGCAATCGCTCGCACCGCCGCTCATGTCTCGTGCAGTAACGGCCGTCGCGACGCTCGCGTCTTGGACCATCGCTCGCCGACGTCGCCTGGGGCCGCCGCTCGCCACTTAAGCAGTTGCAGCCGCTGTCAGGCCCCGAAATCCTAATTCCCATGGGTTCGGGCTACTTTTATAGACGCACTGGTCTGGTCCGACTCAACCAGATGACACAATCTGGCCTGGGCTTCCTCTGGTTATTGAAAGTCCACGCCTTATATATATATATATATAGCAGGTATAACGGGAGCCCTGGGCTTCCAATAGTTAAAGGAAGCCCAGGTCGACCACCCCTGCAACCTGGTTCAACCCAGCGCGTCGACTCAACCAGGCTGTCGGGTGCGCCACCCGCCCCACATCTGTGCGCGCAAAAAAGGAATGCATACATGAGTCAAACACGTTCCCTTGCATGCACGTAAATTTAGGAAAGATATGTGTTGCGGTTTCTATTTTTAAATGCTTTATTTCCTCCATAAATTTAGGATCGCTGCAATAGCCATGCAGCTAGACGCGTAAGGACCATTTTATGATATATACTGATACTAAGTATGCTACACTGTGTAAATAATTATGCAATTCGGTATACTGCGTAAAAATCTGTTACCAGCTGATGCGCACGAATTTATAATGGAAAGAATGTGCAATGAAAGGAAATGAATTGCATGCATAGAAACAAAAAATCGTATTTAATGTTTTATTTCTTTTATAAATATAGGATCCCTCCAACAACCATGCAGCTAAACACATTAGAACTAGTTTATGATATGTACTGATACAAATTATACTATACGGTGTAGTTATTTATGCAATTCGGTACACTACGTAAAAAATCTGGCATATTGTTCACTGGTGGACGTATCTCCAGGTTGGAGCGTAAAAATCTTAAGTTTTAAGCATAAAATCCCTCAATTATAAGAGTAAATACCGAGCCAATGTGAGAGGTTGATAGCTCTAGTATGTTGTTATTACGATTCTATTTTTATGGCAGATCAGAAAAACATGGCAGCCACATGCATGTGGTTTCTATTTTTATACAGATCCAAAAATTATGGCAAAATGCATGCATGAGTCAAACACGTTCACTTGCTGCGCGTAAATTTAGGAAAAATATGTGTGGCAATTTCTATTTTTAAATGCTTTATTTTCTCCATAAATTTAGGATCGCTGCAATAGCCATGCGACTAGACTCGTAAGGACCATTTTATGATATATACTGATACTAAATATGCTACACTGTGTAGATAATTATGCAATTCGGTATACTGAGTAAAAATCTGCTACTAACTGCATGCGCACGAATTTATGATGCAAAGAATGTGCAATGAAAGGAAATGAATTGCATGCATAGAAACGAAAAATCGTATTTAATATTTAATTTCTTTTATAAATATAGGATCTCTCCAACAGCCATGCAGCTAAACACATTAGAACTAGTTTATGATATATACTGATACTAATTATACTATACGGTGTATGTATTTATGTAATTTTGTATACTACGTAAAAAATCTGGCATGTTGTTCACTGGTGGACGCATCTCCAGGTTAGAGCTAAAAACCTTAAGTTTTAAGCATAAAATCCCTCAATTATAAGCGTAAATACCGAGCCAATGTGAGAGGTTGATAGTTCTAATAGGTTGTTATTACGATCCTATTTTTATGGCAAATCCGAAAACATGGCAGCCACATGCATGCAGTTTCTATTTTTATACAGATCCAAAAAATATGACAAATCGTGAAAGTTTCCATTGCATGCGCACAAATTTTGGATTATATTTTCCTTTCCAGTTCATGTGCGCAAAAAATTGAATGACATGAGTCACATAGAGCATAAATTCTTATACAATGTTGCATAAATATTTACATCGTGTAGCATAATATATCGGTTCAACTAAGAACGCCACAAAAATTAGAGACGGTTTTATGGCAGACGTAAAAATCTGGCATTTACGGACATAAGTGATTTGATTTGATTTTTTATGATAATTACAAATAACATAAATCAAGAAATTGCCTTTCCAATGTGCATGCAAAAAATATGCATGCAGCAAACTGATATACGAACTCTATGTTCAAGCATAAAACCGTACAGTTTTTATCGTAAATAATACATGCGGTAGGCATAAAACACAATAATAAAAAAGAAACACGAATCAGATGAGGTAGTGGCCGGAGGACGTCGTCGATGACACAAGCACAAATGTAGGTCGTCACTCGGTCCGCCCCAACTGCACCAGATCAGAGGATGTCACGCGCGATCATCGCTGCGCGCACCTCGCGGCTTCCGTGACGTCGCTCGCTCGAACCTCGCACCTCATGCGTCGCCGTCGCTACTCGCACGTCGAGGGGTGCCGCTTGCTTGCCGGCCTTGGAAGTGCCGCCGCCTCGGGGCCCTAGGGACGCCGCCGCTTGCCCGCATAAGGGTCCCGCTGTCGCTCGCCCTCTGGATCGGGGAGCCACCGCCGCCACCGCACGTCGAGGTCAGGGAGCCGCGGCCATCAGCTGGGAGTCCACCGCCACGCACGCTCTCAGGCAACCGCCGTCGTCGCACGCGCCGTCGCTAATGAATTGGGGTGGAGTGTGAAAAACTGAACCCTAGCACTCTGAGTTTTGTTTTATAGATGTCCGGACCTGGTCTGGCTCGACCAGATTGCACTGTCCGACCTGAGCTTCCTCTAGTTATTGGAAACCCAGGGCTCTTAATATATAAATTATATATATATATATGTAACACTATAAAAATCATCAACTAAAAAAATATATTACATTTAGTTAGTTATGGTAATTAGGGTAATAAATATTTATTTCAAGTGTGTGTTATTTATTTGCATTTTAAATCATTTTTTATTGCGCATGATTGATTATTGGATGTTTTATAGCAATTCTTCCTAAAAGAAAATCCTAGTAATTAACATAATAAATAAATATTATAATAATTGTTAGTCTAAAAATAAATATTGTATTTATAAATAATTTTAGTGAATTTCTGGGAATTTTTTAGCCCTTTAGAAATTCATTTCACAATTTAAAAAAACAAACTTCCTAACCCTAGGCGGCCCACTAGGGGCCCAGTCACCCAAACCCTAACACGCGCGCGCCTGGCTCTCCGTGTCGCCGCCGATCTCTACTCCCTGTCCCCTATTCTCTCTCTCCTCTCACATCTCTCTCTTCCCTCTCCCTGTTCTCACGCCGCGCCCGAGCCCCGACCACAGCCGCGCGCCCCTGTCCCGACCAGCCCCACCGCCAGCGCCGTGCGCCGACCCGAGCCAGGAGCGCGCCCCAGGCCGGCCCCATCGCGGCCGAGCCGCCCTACCCCGCTGGTCCCGTGCTCGAGCGCGCCGCCCTGCACGCCGACCGCGCCACGGACCAGCCGACGCCGGGCCGAGCCGCGCAGCCACCCAACTCCAACCCCGCGCGAGCCCTGCACCGACACGCGACACCGAGCCCCACTGAGCAGCTGCCCAACCGCGCCACCCGCGCCAAGAACCGTCGTCCGTTCGCCACAGCATTAATGGAGATGCAACTGCGTCCGTTTCTTCTCCCTTCCCCCATTATTCTTCGGTAACCGACGCCATCAATGGCCATTAAAGACGTCGTCCGCCCCTCTCCATTACCCCAGCCGACCTTCCCTCTACCTCCTGCTCCCTATAAAACCAAGCTCCTCTCTCCCTCCTCCCTACCCGAGCTCGCCCCCATCTCTCCCTCACTCTCCTCGCCGTTAGAGCCACCACCGTCATCGCCAGAGTTCGCCACGCCGTCGCCGGAGCTCGTGGAACTCGCCGAAGCAACACACCTACCATCCGAAGCCAAGCCACTGCTCTTCTCCACCCGGCCGAATCCCCGTCGAACCCTCTCCATCACACGTGCAAACTCAAGGTGGAAGACAACCACAAAATTAATTTGTGTATTTTCGAAATTCTTTTTATTCAATTCATGAATTGTATGTTTATTTTGTTGTAATATGAACATGTGTGATCCGAAATACATGTGTATGCGTGCTATGGAATTTTTGGTAGATATATGCGATTATTAGTGCACCGTGATTATTCATGTTAGTCGATGCAATGATTTGTGGATTAGAGAGAAATATGACAAAAATTAAGTAGTCATACGTTGGTGATGAAAACACTAGACAGGAAATTTTGTAGTTAAAATTTGGTCACAATGAATTTTAGAAACTATTTGGAGAATTATAGTCATAGGTTCATTTTAATGGATTTAGAAAATAGTATGGAATTCATGTCATATAAACATTATAGGATTTTAGATGATTTATCACTAGGTTATTTTATTAATATTTTCTTTTTATAAAGAAAGGAGAAAATACCACAAGTAGTATGGAAAATAGATTTTTACTAGCCAAATAAACATGTTCGCAAGTATAGCACTTAAATTCTTAGAGTAAGCAAAGTACTTGTTTATATCAAAATAACCTCGCTTGTGTTATAAAAAGTTCAATTAGTAATTTATAGGGATTTTTAGAATATTAAATTCATTTTTTTGGCTATACTCAAAAATAATTCGAGTTAGAAATAAAAAGAATAAAATATATTAATCTATTTATTAGTATTAAAGACGATAACTATCATTTATTTTTATTGATGATGTTAAAACATATTAATACTAGTTAAAACTATATTTATAGCACCCACTCATAAATTTACCATTTAGGACTCACAAAAATAGCTATAATTGAATTAATAAGTATTTAGGCGTTTAGGACGTATTTAAGGTGTGATAAGTGTGATGTGTTAATGTGTATGTAATGGTGTATGTTTATGTAATGGTGCATGTTTATTTATTGGTGTGTGTTTTCTCTTTGTATGACAACGTACGACATTATTAGAAGCTGATTTTGTGGTAGAGGATTCGAATTCGTTCGAGGACGATCCGCATGATACTTTTAAGCAAGGCAGGTGGATTCTCCCTCTGCATATTCTTTTTGTACCCAATCATTGCATATAATAATGTTTACTTTTTGATATACTGCATAATTTTATGGGTTTTACCTAATTAAGGATTTCCTATATTTACCAACTGTATTCCTTGTTTACCCTGGGAAATTATTAAGCTTTGCAAATTTGAGCTACCGCTCAACTTAATGATTTTGATGTCACTCATTAATTGGTATTAATGTTCCAAAATTTAAATTGGCAATTATGACATTAACCCGATGGTTAAAACAACCTTATTTCATATTAATTGGAACATGGAGTGACCACCCAGGATAACAGTACAACCACGAGTGCTATCATGGCTCTGGCTTTAGTAATTAGCTTTATATGCTTAGTGTCTGGCAACCTTACTTGAAATACGGGCAAGAGGGGGAGCGGTGGTGTTGGCAGCCCACGTTATCATGGGGATGTATTCTTGTCTAAGGTACCTCACCCAGGGGGCCACCACCATTGACTTTAGAAACCTTAGTGGGTTGCTTAGTATTAAGTGTACTTTGTGAAAGCCTCATAATGGATCCCTAGCCATTCACCTCGGCAGTGTTTAAGGGTCTGATCAACCCAGGCTAGATGGGATACATGGCTTGTGGGTAAAGTTGTACCACCTCTGCAGAGTGTAAAACTGATATATCAGCCGTGCTCCCGGTTATGAGCGGCCTGGAATCCTCACATGATAATTGAACTTGAAGATGGAATTAAATTGAGATCCGATGATCTGCTAATGATTTGCTTAAGTGGTTTCACTTAAGTGTTTTTGTTATACTCATATTCTTTTGTTTAAATGGGATATTTGGGAGTCACAGTTATTAGTAAGACAGGTGTTGTTAATAAAATATTGACCAACTAAAATGCTTACTGCTCAACCTTAGCCTCACCTTGTTAAACCTGCATTAATTTTTCCCCCACTTTCTGAGCCCCAACCATAAGTGAGCTCACCCTTGCTAATATTTTGATCAGAGGGTGATGCTGGAGATATTGACGACGATGAATTCTAAGTCTAACGATACGCCGGTCATCTTCCTGTGGGAGATTGCCCCTATTATTTAAATTCTGCTTTACTTTGATGTGATACTTGTTAAAGATACAATGATTCAGATGATGTAATAATGTATTCTACTCTCTTTACACCTTTATTGCATTGTCTTTTGATATATTACACTTGTGACGTCAACACATGTGTGGAAATCGATCTTGACTCACATATGGTATGCGCTCGGTTCTACCCCCCTGGAACCGGGTGTGACAGAAGTGGTATCAAAGCTATGCTATCCCTAGGTCATTAGATTAGTTAGAAATGGAAAGCCTAGTTGTTCAAAACTTGCTAATTTCATTCTTATAAATTATTTTATTAGTCTTACCCCTTTAAAATTTCAACTGAGTTGACATTTCTCTTGTAGATGGTTCGTACTCTCCATACTACCCATGTCAACACCATCTACGCCCCTCCGCCCCGGCAAATCCCGGTCTACCCAGTGGTAGTCGAGGAAGTTCCGGTGGATCTCTCTCACATCCAAGTGGAGAATGTAGTCATCCTAGAGGACAGCTCGGAGGAACAGCTGCCGACGCCCACTCCGATGGCAGAGTCCCTGGCCTTTGCAGCTAGGTCATCGACATCGGCCCCGCCTGCACCAGCCGTCTAAGCACCTGCACCTGGAGGCGACGACCCCGACGACTCTAGGGACGACGATGACGACGACGAAGGAGGAGGAGACTAACACGTCAACGAGGAAGCTGACTACACCCAGCAGGACTACTTCATGGGGTTTGGGCCTATTGTCGAACATTACACATCAATGTTCGAGACGGGGCACTTCCCCAACCTGCTGCAAGACGTGCTGCACGCGCTAGGCACCTACGTCCGCCCCTTGTACGAAACAAGGCGAGTGAGCGAGCCTCCCCGGGCTTGCTACTACATCACTCGCATCCACGTTAGGGTGATGGATGCAGGGGATAGGGGATTCAGGACTCTGTCTGCTCACGAGTCCTTGACACCACTATCCACCTATGCTGCCTCGGTCAGCGATGCTGCCAGACGGACCCTGTGGTCGCTCAGCCACACCTACCGGCAGCAACTGCTGGACACAAGGTTCAGGCATCTTCCTCTGCGTTTGAGTGGAGGAACCTAGACCAGCATCGTTCCAGGTGAAGCTGGTGAGGATCGCCTCAACACCCTAGCTGGTGTAGTGGCCGGTCTCAACACCGACCTGGACAGTGCCACCCTGGATCTCTCTAGGGTGCACTTGGAGCTGGAGAATGCCCATGCCAGGATTGCAGCCCTGGAAGCCCAACTTCAAGGACTGGATCCGCCCGAAGCCCAGGTCCCCGCCATGGCGTTGTCTCCTCCCCACAAGAGGCTGCGTTATGGGGAACCCGGATCCGTCACCCGGCTGCTTTAAGTATTTTAAGTTATGATGTAATAAGTTAGTTTCTGCGTCAGACGATGATACTCTTTTAAGTTATCTTATTAATAAATAACAACCATGTGATGGTGTTGGTTGACATGTTTGAGTTGGAGTTTTGTTTGAGTGCAATGGTCTTATGGAATGATGGCCATAAGAGCATATAAAAAATAATAAAAATATAAACTTAGGATATTCCCCTCTAGAATCTTTTCTACTCTTCACTCCTCTAAGATGTTCACTTTCTAACCAATCAGATGGTGAACGCTAGTCAAGGACCCAACAACAATCGGAACCAGCGTGGTCAACAGATACCACCACCACCACCAAATCCCAACATGGAATAGTTCATCTCCGCCTAGATGCAGTTACTACAAGGACTCACTGCAACTGTTCAACAGATTCAACAAAACCAACTGAATCAACAGCATCAGCAACAACAGCAGAATGCACCCCTGGCCAGAGATAAGCACCAGGATTTTATGAGTCATCATCCGCCAACATTCTCCCATGTGGTTGATCCTTTAGATTATGATGACTGGCTCAAGGTCATTGGAAAGAAGTTGGACATCACTCAGTGCAACGACCGGGAGAAGGTCTTGTACGCCTCAGGAAGACTCGAGGGTTCCGCGTCCGACTGGTGGGATGCCTTCACAGTGGCACACCCCAACGCGGATACTATAACTTGGCAGGAGTTCCAAACGAACTTCTGCGCTCACCTCATTCCTTCCGGAATTATGAAGTTGAAGAAGAAGGAATTCCTTTCCCTTACTCAAGGGAATATGTCGGTCAGTGAATATCGTGATCGCTTCACTCAGCTTTCACGCTACGCACCTAAGGAAGTGGACACAGATGAGAAGCGCCAAGAGTGTTTCCTAGAAGGATTGATTGGACCTCTGAACTACCAACTTCAGAGTCATACCTTCCCCAATTTTCAGACACTGCTGAACAAGGCAATTGGCCTTGAAAGTAAAAGAAGGGAATTAGACCATAAAAGGAAGTTTCAAGGTCAGTCCAGTAGGAACACCCGCCCGAACGATGCTCAAGGTTCGCAGTTCTGCTCTGGAAATCAAGGTGGAAACAACTATCAGATGCAATGCTCTGGACAGCAAGGCCAGAGAAATAATCAAAGTCAGAACTGGCAAAGGAGCAACTCTCAGACCAACTAGAGGTCTAGTGGGAGTTCACAGAATCGTCAAGGTGGCGCCGTTAACGCGCAGGCCAGAAGCAACAACGCACCAGTCCAACCCAATGGCCATTTCAAGTGCGGTGAGCTGAGCCACTATGCTAATAATTGCCCAAGGCGCAACCAGCAGACACCCCAAAAAAACAATAACCAGAGAAATGACCAGAACACCCCCGCTCGTGGATCTGCACAAACAAGACTCCGCAGAACCAGAGTAGAGGAAGGGTCAATCACGTCACCGCAGAATCAGTGCCTGAGGATGCCGACGTAGTGTATGGTATGTTTCTTGTTAACTCCATACCTGCATCAGTTTTATTTGACTCTGGAGCGTCGCATTCGTTTATAACTGAGTCATTTGTGGAAAAACATAACATACCAAAGTACCCTCTTAAGAAGATATTACATATTAGTTCACCGGGAGGTGACATGAAGGCCACACACTCATGCCCCCATGTTAATCTCAAGATTCAAGAAATAGATTTTTCAGTCAACCTAGTGGTCCTAGGATCCAATGGTATTGATGTGATTCTTGGATGGAACTGGTTGAAAAGTTGTGATGGAGTGATACAGTGTGCCAACGGAACAATTACGTTGACGAGTCCGCAAGGCGAAAGAGTCCAAGTTAGCATGGACATGTCAACAAATGCAAAAGAGAAGACAGTGATAAATCACTTGGAAGAAAAGCCCTTGGAAAATATCAAGATAGTGTGTGAATACCCAGATGTATTTCCGGAGGAATTACTAGGTATGCCACCTGACCGTGATATAGAGTTTTCTATTGAATTATTACCCGGAACCGCACCTTTTTCAAAAAGACCTTATAGAATGGATGTCAAGGATTTAGTAGAACTGAAGAAACAAAAAAGAAGAATTACTAGAAAAAGGTTTCATTCGCCCAAGTTCATCCCATTGGGGAGCCCCAGTTCTATTTGTGAATAAGAAGGATGGTTCGAGGAGATTGTGCGTTGATTATAGAAGTTTGAATGAAGTAACCATCAAGAATAAATACCCATTACCTCGAATTGAAGATTTATTTGATCAGATGAAGGGAGCTAAGATATTCTCGAAGATAGATTTGAGATCAGGATATCACCAGTTAAAGATTCGAGCAGAAGATGTACCGAAGACAACCTTCACGATGAGATATGGATTATATGAGTTTTTGGTCATGTCGTTTGGACTGACTAATGCACCAGCATACTTTATGAACTTGATGAATAAAGTATTCATGGAATATCTGGATCAGTTTTTGGTCGTATTCATTGACGACATACTGATATATTCTCCGAATGAAGAAACACATGAAGATCATCTAAGGCTAGTCCTACAAAAGCTTCGTGACAACCAACTATATGCGAAGTTCTCGAAGTGTGATTTTTGGTTGAAGGAAGTTGCTTTCTTAGGGCATATCGTTACCAATGGTGGAATTAAAGTGGACCCAGGAAAGATAAGCGAGATAATAAATTGGAAGCAACCAAAGGATGCGTCCAAGATCAGAAGTTTTCTTGGATTGGCAGGATACTATAGAAGATTTATTGAAGGTTTTTCCAAGTTAGTGAAACCTCTTACCTCTCTACTGGAGAAAGGTAAAGAGTTCAAGTGGGATGAAGCTTGTCAGAATTGTTTCGAAGAACTCAAGAGAAGGTTAACCACTGCACCAATATTGGTAATGTCAGACATTCACAAGGGATTTGATGTGTATTGCGATGCATCACACCTTGGACTTGGATGTGTGCTAATGCAAGAAGGAAAGGTAATAGATTATGCTTCAAGACAGTTGAGAAAGCATGAGAAGAATTATCCTACGCGTGATTTGGAACTAGATGTCATAGTGCATGCTTTGAAGATTTGGAGGCACTATATGATTGGAAACAAGTGCAAAATCTTCACGGATCACAAAAGCTTGAAATACATATTCACTCAGAAAGAACTCAACCTCAGACAGAGAAGATGGCTTGAGTTGATCAAGGACTATGATTTGGAAATACAATATCACCCAGGAAAGGCAAATGTAGTGGCTGATGCTTTGAGTCGTAAGGGTCAATTGAACAACATCACTACTCATTTGATGTCACAAGAATTGTGCTGGGAAATGGAACAACTCAACCTGGGTATGCTCAATAATGTAGAAGCAACGATTATGGAAGTTGAATCTACTTTGGAAGAAGAGATTCGTAAAGGACAAGAGTCTGATGAGAAAATCAAAGAAATTAAGACAAAAATTAGTTTGGGTAAAGCCCCAGATTTCACGGAAGATGATCAAGGCACATTATGGTTTAAGAAAAGAATCTGCGTACCGGAAATCGATCGCCTGCGCCAACTTATTTTGAGAGAAGCTCATGATTCAGCTTACTCTATTCACCCTGGAAGTACAAAGATGTACCAGGATCTTAAGGAAAAGTATTGGTGGTATGGTTTGAAAAGAGATGTTGCTACTCATGTTGCATTGTGTGATGTGTGTCAGCGGGTTAAAGCCAAACACCAAAGGCCAGCAGGATTACTACAACCTCTCAAGGTACCAGAATGGAAATGGGAAGAAATTGGTATGGATTTCATAGTTGGAATACCCCGTACTCAGGATGGCTATGATTCAATATGGGTCATACGACAGGTTGACTAAAGTGGCACACTTTATACCTGTGAAGACAACTTACTCAGGAGCCCAGTTAGCAGAGTTATACATGTCGAGGATTGTTTGTCTGCATGGGGTACCGAAGAAGATCATATTAGATCGAGGAACCCAGTTTACCTCGTGCTTTTGGAAAAGACTTCATGAGTCCATGGATACCAAGTTAAACTTTAGTTTAGCTTACCATCTGCAAACGGATGGGCAAATAGAAAGGACAAACCAAGTGTTAGAAGATATGCTAAGAGCTTGCGCTCTAAAGCATGGTAGAAGCTGGGATAAAAGTTTGCCTTATGCAGAATTTTCGTATAACAATAGTTATCAAGCAAGTCTAAAAATGGCACCATTTGAAGCACTTTATGGACGAAAGTGTAGAACACCGCTTTATTGGAATCAGACTAGAGAAAGTCAAGTATTTGGTCCAGAAATTCTCCAAGAAGCGGAAAAGCAAGTGCAGATTATTGGAGAAAATTTGAAGACAACACAGTCAAGACAGAAAAGCTATGCTGATAATAGAAGAAGAGAGTTGATGTTTGAAGTAGGAGACTTTGTCTACCTTAAAGTTTCACCGATGCGAGGAATGAAAAGGTTTAAGGTTAAAGGGAAATTATCTCCTCGCTATATCGGCCCATTCAAGATTTTGGAAAGAAAAGGTGAAGTAGCCTACCAGTTAGAGCTACCCGATAGTTAATCGGATGTGCATGATGTATTTCACATATCACAACTCAAGAAGTGCTTGAGAGTACCATAGGAACAGTTACCCATGGAAGAACTGAATGTCAATGAGGATTTGACTTACTCAGAGTACCCTATCAGAATTCAAGAAACATCTCGTAGAATTACACGGAGTAAAGTCATTAACATGTGCAAGGTTTAGTGGAGTCATCATTCAGAAGATGAGGCCACTTGGGAAAGAGAAGATGAACTCAGAGCAGAATTCCCCCAGTTATTCTCGGAAGTTTCTTAATCTCGAGGACGAGATTCTTTTAAGAGGGGTAGGTTTGTAACACTATAAAAACCATCAACTAAAAAAATATATTACATTTAGTTACTTATGGTAATTAGGGTAATAAATATTTATTTTAAGTGTGTGTTATTTATTTGCATTTTAAATCATTTCTGATTGCGCATGATTGATTATTGGATGTTTATAGCAATTCTTCTTAAAAGAAAATCCTAGTAATTAACATAATAAATAAATATTATAATAATTATTAGTCTAAAAATAAATATTGTATTTATAAATAATTTTGGTGAATTTCTGGGAATTTTTTAGCCCTTTAGAAATTCATTTCGCAATTAAAAAAACAAACTTCCTAACCCTAGCCGGCCCACTAGGGGCCCAGTCACCCAAACCCTAACGCGTGCGCGCCTGGCTCTCCCTGCCGACGCCGCTCTCTACTCCCTGCTGCCTCTCCCCTATTCTCTCTCTCCTCTCACATCTCTCTCTTCCCTCTCCCTATTCTCACGCCGCGCCCGAGCCCCGACCATACCCACGCGCCCCTGTCCCGACCGGCCCCGCCGCCAGTGTCGTGCGTCGACCCGCGCCAGGAGCGTGCCCCAGGGCAGCCCCACTGCGGCCGAGCCGCCCTACCCCGCCGGTCCCGCGCCCGAGCGCCCGCCATGCACGCCGACCGCGCCACGGACCAGCTGACGTCGGGCCGAGCCACGCAGCCACCCAACCCCAGCCTCGCGCGAGCCCTGCACCGACGCGCGACACCGAGCCCCGCCGACCGAGCAGCTGCTCGACCGCGCCACCCGCGCCAAGAATCGCCGTCCGTTCGCCACGGCATTAATGGAGATGCAACTGCGACCGTTTCTTCTCCCTTCCTCCATTATTCTTCGGTAACCGATGCCATCGATGGCCATTGAAGACGTCGGCCGCCCCTCTACATTCCCCCAGCCGACCTTCCCTCTACCTCCTGCTCCCTATAAAACCGAGCTCCTCTCTCCCTCCTCCCTACCCGAGCTCGCCCCCATCTCTCCCTCACTCTCCTCGCCGTTACAGCCACCGCCGTCATCGTCGGAGTTCGCCACGCCATCGCCGGAGCTCGTGGAACTCGTCGAAGCAACGCACCCGCCATCCGAAGCCGAGCCACTGCTCTTCTCCAGCCGGCCGAATCCCCGTCGAACCCTCCCCGTCACACGTGCAAACTCAAGGTGGAAGACAACCCAAAATTAATTTGTGTATTTTCAAAATTCTTTTGATTCAATTCATGAATTGTATGTTTATTTTGTTGTAATATGAACATGTGTGATCCGAAATACATGTGTATGTGCGCTATGGAATTTTTGGTAGATATATGCGATTATTAGTGCACCGTGATTGTTCATGTTAGTCGATGTGATGATTTGTGGATTAGAGAGAAATATGACGAAAATTTAGTAGTCACACGTTGGTGATAAAAACACTAGATAGGAAATTTTGTAGTTAAAATTTGGTCACAATGAATTTTAGAAACTATTTGGAGAATTATAGTCATAGGTACATTTTAATGGATTTAGAAAATATTATGGAATTCATGTCATATAAACATTATAGAATTTTAGATGATTTATCACTAGGTTATTTTATTAATATTTTCTTTTTATAAAGAAAGGAGAAAATACCACAAGTAGTATGGAAAATAGATTTTTACTAGCCAAATAAACATGTTCGCAAGTATAGCACTTAAATTCATAGAGTAAGCAAAGTACTTGTTTATATCAAAATAACCTCGCTTGTGTTATAAAAAGTTCAATTAGTAATTTATAGGGATTTTTAGAATATTAAATTCGATTTTTTTGGTTGTACTCAATAATAATTCGAGTTAGAAATAAAAAGAATAAAATCTATTAATCTATTTATTAGTATTAAAGACAATAACTATCATTTATTTTCATTGATGATGTTAAAAACATATTAATACTAGTTAAAACTGTATTTATAGCACCCACTCATAAATTCACCATTTAGGACTCACAATAATAGCTATAATTGAATTAATAAGTACTTACGCGTTTAGGACGTATTTAAGGTGCGATAAGTGCGATGTGTTAATGTGTATGTAATGGTGTATGTTTATATAATGGTACATGTTTATTTATTGGTGTCTGTTTTCTCTTTGTATGGCAACGTACGACGTTATTAGAAGCTGATTTTGTGGTAGAGGATCCGAATTCGTTCGAGGACGATCCGCAGGATACTTTTAAGCAAGGCAAGTGGATTCTCCCTCTGTATATTCTTTTTGTACCCAATCATTGCATATAATAATGTTTGCTTTTTGATATACTGTATAATTTTATGGGTTTTACCTAATTAAGGATTTCCTAGATTTACCAACTGTATTCCTTGTTTACCCTGGGAAATTATTAAGCTTTGCAAATTTGAGCTACCGCTCAACTTAATGATTTTGATGTCACTCATTAATAGGTATTAATGTTCCAAAATTTAAATTGGCAATTATGACATTAACCCGATGGTTAAAACTACCTTATTTCATATTAATTGGAACATGGAGTGACCACCCAAGATAACACTGCAACCACGAGTACTATCATGGCTCTGGCTTTGGTAATTAGCTTTATATGCTTAGTGCCTGGCAACCTTACTTGAAATATGGGCAAGATGGGGAGCGATGGTGTTGACAGCCCACGTTATCATGGAGACGTATTCTTGGCTAAGGTACCTCACCCAAGGGGCCACCACCATCGACTTTAGAAACCTTAGTGGGTTGCTTAGTATTAAGTGTATTTTGTGAAAGCCTCATAATGGATCCCTAGCCATTCACCTCGGCAGTGTTTACGGGTCCGATCAACCCAGGCTAGATGGGATACATGGCTTGTGGGTTAAGTTATACCACCTCTGCAGAGTGTAAAACTGATATATCAGCCATGCTTCCGGTTATGAGCGGCCTGGACTCCTCACATGATAATTGAACTTGAAGATGGAATTAAATTGAGATCCGATGATCTGCCAATGATTTGCTTAAGTGGTTTCACTTAAATGTTTTTGTTATACTCATATTCCTTTGTTTAAATGGGATATTTGGGATTCACACTTATTAGTAAGACAGGTGTTGTTAATAAAATATTGACCAACTAAAATGCTTACTGCTCAACCTTAGCCTCACCTTGTTAAACCTGCATTAATTTTTTCCCTACTTGCTGAGCCCCGACCATAAGTGAGCTCACCCTTGCTAATATTTTGATCAGAGGGTGATACTGGAGACTTTGATGGAGATATTGACGACGATGAATTCTAAGTCTAACAATACACCGGTCATCTTCCTGTGGGAGATTGCCCCTGTTATTTAAATTCTGCTTTACTTTGATGTGACACTTGTTAAAGATACCATGATTCAGATGATGTAATAAAGTATTCTTTTCTCTTTACGTCTTTATTGCATTGTCTTTTGATATATTACACTTGTGACGTCAACATATGTGTGGAAATGGATCTTGGCACACATATGATATGCCTCGGTTCTACCCCTTGAACCGGGTGTGACAATATATATATATATATATATATATATATATATATATATATATATATATATATATATATATATATATATATATATATATATATATATATATACTGTTTTTATATATTACACCTGGGTGCATTCATTATAGAGAATGCACCCAGGCCCAACCTACGCGCCCAGGTGCACATGGTCCGAGCCAACCGATCCACACAGCCGAACCGACGCAGCGGAACCGACGACTGCCCCCCTCCACTATTGCGCCTTTTCACTTCCCCGCCCCGACTGCGCCTTTTCCACTTTCCCGGCCCTCCGCGAACGGCTCAATCTCTTCTCTTCCCCGACGACCTAGCCCTCGCCGTAGCCGTTGTGCGCTCGCTCCCGTTCCCGTCTTCGTCCATCCCGCACGCTCCCGCTCCGGCCCCCTCCACACTTCTCCGCGAACGGATCCTCCATGAACGGCTCCCGTCAGAATCGTTTGCTCGCCGGAGACGTAGACCGCGAACGTCGACGTAGCCCGCGCCGGAGTAGTCTGCGCGCGCGCCCGTCGTGTAAGCGCATCCGCTCTCTCTCCCGTTTCTCTGTCCCCATTTTTTGGATTTGTTTTGTTATTTTTGGTAATAGACTGGTAAACCCCATTTTTTCCCCAAGTGTTCACTACCGGAATCCGAGCCTTTGCCGAGTGCCGGCCGCTTTGCCGAGTGCCTTTTCTCGGGCACTCGGCAAAGACGGCTTTGCCGAGAGCCGCACTCGGCAAAGCTCGGCTCTCGGTAACGAGCGTCTTTACCGAGCGTAGGACACTCGGTACAGGTCCACACTCGGCAAATACATGTTTGCCGAGTGTCAAACACTCGGCAAAGGGGGCTCTCGGCAAAGGGCCGTCAGCGGCCGTCCCAAAGCTGACGGCCGTCAGTCTTTGCCGAGAGCCAATGGTTGGCACTCAGCAAAGAGTCTTCTTTGCCGAGTGTCGCCCAGTTGACACTCGGCAAAGAACTCTTTGCCGAGTGCCATCCCTAGACACTCGGCAAAGTATATTTTTATTTCTTTTATTTTGTCTCCCAAACTTTTTGTGGTATGTTCCTACACTATGTAGACCTACATGTATCATTTGTGGACAATTTTAACAGAGTTTCAATCGTTAGTAGATTTAGTTCGTTTATTTGAATTTCTTCGGAAAATTTAGATTTGAACTGTAGGTCACTCGAAACTTGGAAAACCGTGCATGAAAAAATGATATTCATGTTACTTAGCATAAGTTACGACCGATTCCAGGAGCGGACCAAAAACTTCGAGCAACATGCTCACTAAACATGGTCGTGAACTTGTCATCAACATGTTTAAAAATTGTATAAAACACAAACAAAGTCAGAAAATCTTGAAACTTGTCCACGTGTCATGATATCATATGTACAGGCTGCGATAAAAATTTGAAAAAATTTCGAGAAAACTATGACGCGCTATGTGTACAAACCTAAGAGATCCACATTGAAACTCTATGATTTCATGTGTAGTTCTCTTAGGTTTCTACACATAGTGTCTCACAACTTTGTCCAAACATTCTCAATTTTTTATCACAACCTGTACATATGATATCATGACACGTGGACAAGTTTCATGATTTTCTGACTTTGTTTGTGTTTTATACAATTTTTAAACATGTGGATGGCAAGTTCACGGCCATGTTTAGTGAGCATGTTGTTCGAAGTTTTCGGTCCGCTCCTGGAATCGGTCGTAACTTATGCTAAGTAACATGAATATCATTTCTTCATGCACGGTTTTCCAAGTTTCGAGTGACCTGCAGTTCAAATTTGAATTTTCCGAAGAAATTCAAATAAACAAACTAAATCTACTAGCTATTTCAAACTCTGTTAAAATTGTCCACAAATGATACATGTAGATCTACATAGTGTAGGAACATACCACAAAAAGTTTGGGAGACAAAATAAAAAAAATACAAATGCACTTTGCCGAGTGTCTAGAGATGACACTCGGCAAAGCCGTCTTTGCCGAGTGCTAGATGTGTGGCACTCGGCAAAGAGGTAGTAAAGAACCTTTGCCGAGTGCCGCAACGGGGGACACTCGGCAAAGAACTCTTTGCCGAGTGCCGCCGATCTGGCACTCGGCAAAGAATATTTTAAAATTTTAAAAAAATCTTTGCCGAGTGCCGGATCACGGGCACTCGGCAAAGAAGGAAAATAACTATCCGACCGTTCTTCTTTCTCCTTTCTCTTCTCTCACGCGCTCTCTTCCTTCCTTCTCTCTGCCCGCGCCGCCGCGCCGCCTTCGTGCCCGCCGCCGCGCCGTGTGCCCGCCGCCGCCGCGCCGTGTGCCCTCCGCCGCCGCGCCGTGTGCCCGCGGCCGTGCGCCGTGCCCTCCGCCGCCGCGCCCTCCCCACGCCGGCTGCCCACCGCGCCGCCCGCCACGCCCTCCTCGGTCGTGCGCCGTGCCCTCCGCGGCCGCCCGCCGCACCCGCTCGCTCGTCGCGCCGCCGCCTCGCCGCCCGCCACCGAAGGTATAAATTATGCGTGTTTATATTATTTATATGCGTGTTTATATGCGTGTTTATATGGGTGTTCATGAATTTATGCATGTTTATATGTTGCGTGTTTATTAGTTAATAAACAATATTATTTATATGCATGTTTAACTGTTTTGGTCATTTGTTGATAATGAACTGGTATTAGTTAATAAACAATATTATTTGGATGATTTAATTTGAACAAACACATGTTTATATTAATGTAATCAAAGTAGACATGTTTATATTAATGTAATCAAAGTAGACACAATCACATTTTTAATGAGAAGGAGAATGAGGGTATTTGTGCGTAGGTTGAATGTCCTTATCATTTTATGCATGGATTTCCGGCCATCGTGCCGTTGAATTATGCGTGGATGTCAGCCATCGTGCTGATAGTTTTATTTGCAGGATTTTGAAACCTCCCCGTGCAGGGGATGTGCTGCCGAAATTTTCTGTTGCTAGGCTTTTGTATTAACAGACTTGTGTTTCTTTTTTACAGAGAAGATACTTGTCTTCCTAGCCGCTGCGGGTCTCCCTGCACCGCGTCCCGTCGCCACTGCACCGACCTGCCACAGCCCCACTAGCCTGACTCCACCGCCACCCTAGGTATAACCTCTACATCTGCATCATGGTCGTAGATCACCTAACCCAGTTAGGCGTCTCCCGTTCGAAAGTGATACGGTGTAGATATGCAGATCTTTGCATATCTACAAATGTATCAGTTTCGAATTGTCCACGTTTTTTGGACAGCCCGCGGTTGCGTAGATGGTGTTAGTTTCATGCTCTACTCCGGTCTGAGATAGAGTTTCGGCGTCACCTCCCTGTTGTTCTCCGGACAGTACACTCTCCCTGCCAGGACGTGTATCCGGAGAACAGCGGGGAGGTGCTACCGAAATTCTATCTCGGATCGGAGTAGAGCATGAAAACTAACTCCATCTACGCAACCGCGGGTGGGATTAGGACCTATCGTCACCTATTAGAAGGTAGGAACGTAGTGTACATGCATTACATGTCTATATTAAACTATACTCGGTTATATATGTTAGAGGATGGAGGACCGTGAGTGGATGTACACGGGCCGTAGAGGAAGGAACGATGTCACCACTGAATGGATTAGAAAGACCGATGATTTCGTGGAACGGGCATATGGCGAAGCTGCTAAAGGAGCGAGTCTAGTCCCATGCCCGTGCAGCAAATGTGACAACCGGAAAAGAAAACCAAAGAAGACCATGGTAGAACATATTTGGAAGAATGGATTTACGCCGGGCTATACTCGGTGGATATTTCATGGTGAAGCGCATCGTACGAGAGAAGAGGTGCTGAGACAACGTGTCGAGGATTATGACGCGGATGCGGGGGTAGCGGATATGTTGAACGACTATCAGGAGGCACAGTACATGGGAGGATGTATGGATGACGAGCCAGAGCCGACTGCAAAGGCGTTCTACGACATGTTCGACGCGGCACAGAAGCCCCTTCACGGCCAGACAAAGGTTTCTCAACTGGATGCCATTGGGCGTGTAATGGCGTTCAAGTCGCAGTACAGCATCAGTAGAGATGCATTCGATGGCTTGTTGACAGTTATTGGGAGTCTGCTTCCGGATGATCACGTTCTGCCAAAGAGCATGTACGAGGCACAGAAACTACTTCGTGCACTTAAGATGACGTATGAGCATATTCATGCTTGTCCGAAGGGCTGCGTGCTATTTAGGAAAGAATACGCGAAGGCAAAGTACTGTCCCAAGTGTAATTCGTCTAGGTTTATGGAGGTAGACTCTGGTGATGGACAGAAGAGGCAGCTCGACATCCCCTTGACAATCCTACGACACCTTCCGTTCATACCGAGGATCCAGCGTCTTTACATGACAGAGGAATCCGCGAAACAGATGACATGGCACAAAAATGGAAAACGATACAATCCTGACAAGATGGTGCACGCGTCAGATGGTGAAGCATGGAAACACTTTGATGACATTCACCGTGAGAAAGCCGAAGAGGCTCGTAATGTACGTGTTGCGTTGGCCACAGATGGGTTCAATCCCTATGGAATGAGCACTGCCCCGTACACATGTTGGCCCGTGTTTGTTATCCCAATCAATCTCCCCCCTGGTGTGTGCTTTCAAAGGCAGAATATATTCGTGTCGTTGATAATTCCCGGACACCCGGGGAACAAAATGGGCGTGTACATGGAGCCTTTGATCGATGAATTGGTACGTGCCTGGGAGGAAGGGGTATGGACATATGACCGAGCTACGAAGACAAACTTCAGAATGCATGTTTGGTACCAGTACTCCATGCATGACTTACCGGCGTATGGGCTATTCTGTGCCTGGTGTTTTCACGGTAAATTCCCATGCCCAGTTTGCAAGGAAGCTCTCAGGTTCATTTGGTTGAAAAAGGGTGGCAAATATTCGTCCTTCGATAAACATCGACAATTTCTTCCTGCTGACCATCCATTCCGCCTAGACATCAAGAACTTTACGAAAGGTGTCGTAGTGACAGACTGCCCACCTGCAATGATGACTGGTGCCGAAATTCGTCAACAGATAGATGGGCTCGTGGACAATACAGAAGGTGGTTTTGTGGGATATGGTGAGCAGCATATGTGGACACATAAGTCTGGCTTGACTCGGCTCCCCTATTATGATGACCTGCTCCTTCCACAAAACATTGACGTGATGCACACTGAAAAGAATGTTGCCGAGGCACTGTGGGCAACAATTATGGACATTCCTGATAAGTCAAAGGATAATGTGAAGGCAAGAGTGGATCTGGCAGCGTTATGTGATAGACCAAAACTAGAGATGAAGCCGCCAAGTGGCGGAAAGACGTGGAGAAGGCCTAAGGCCGATTTCGTCCTAAGCAGGGCCCAGAGGAAGGAAGTACTTCAGTGGATAAAGATGTTGATGTTCCCTGATGGATATGCAGCTAACCTGAGTAGGGGGTGAACTTATCTACTATGCGAGTCTTAGGGATGAAGAGTCATGACTTCCACATATGGATTGAACGGATTCTTCCTGCGATGGTTCGAGGCTATGTCCCTGAGCATGTCTGGCTAGCACTTTCAGAGTTGAGCTATTTCTTCCGTCAGCTTTGTGCAAAAGAGTTATCTCGGACCGTGGTTGCAGACTTGGAAAGATTGGCCCCCGTGTTACTGTGTAAGCTTGAGAAGATATTACCACCTGGCTTCTTCAATCCAATGCAGCATTTGATTCTTCATCTCCCCTATGAGGCACGAATGGGGGGCCCCGTGCAGGGACGTTGGTGCTATCCAATCGAGAGATGTCTAAAGACTATTCGAAAGAAATGTAGAAATAAATGCAAAATCGAGGCTTCCATTGCAGAGGCATACATTCTAGAGGAGGTCTCAAACTTCACAACAACTTATTATGGTGAAAAACTGCCGAGCGTGCATAATCCACCCCCTC
This sequence comes from Zea luxurians, assembly GCA_029449295.1. NCBI lineage: Eukaryota > Viridiplantae > Streptophyta > Magnoliopsida > Poales > Poaceae > Zea > Zea luxurians. Next base: position 17,981,708 of record JAOPSE010000024.1, read on the forward strand.
GTTACAATGATGGCGACAATGAATCGAACCTTAGCATATTTCGAGGCCAACTCGGAAGCGCAAGTGGCTCGACCACCAAGACCCTGACACATGAAGAGTGGCGGCATATCATGCTATATGTATTGACCAACCTTGAAGAGGTGACGCCATACATGGAACAATTTCTTCATGAATTCTGGCGTCGATCAAGGGACCCCACTCCACAGGAATATGACGCTCTTCTTAGAAAGGGTGCGAGAAATGGGTTGCCCGATTTCATTTCCTGGTTCAAACATAAGGTACGTGCTTAGTTTGTAAAAGAGATACGTCTTTAAACTCAATTTAGCGTCTTTTAACTTGCGGATACTTGCAGGGCCAAAGAGATCCGTCTATGAGTGCCGAATTGAGACAAGTAGCCAACGGCTTTGCTTATAGGGTCAAGAAATATTCTGGGTATGACGTCAATGGATACCGTTTTCGCACAACACACTACGACAAAAGTCAGCCCAATCGGAAAACAACGTGTTCTGGGGTCTTTACGCCGGGCCTTGACAATGTCGATTATTTTGGACGAATCGAAGAAATATATGAGCTCAATTTTTATGGTTCCAAACCTCTTACTCCAGTGATATTCAAATGTCATTGGTTTGACCCTCAAGTGACGAGACGGACACATTCTAATCTTGGGATAGTCGAAATTCGACAAGATTCCACCTTAGCAGGAGACGATGTCTATATCGTTGCCCAACAGGCCACACAAGTGTATTATCTCCCATATGCGTGTCAAACGAAAGAACATCTTAAGGGTTGGGATGTTGTGTATAAGGTATCGCCGCACGGGAGGTTACCTGTTCCTAACGATGAAGATTACAACTTAGACCCGGACACATATGATGGAGAGTTCTTCCAAGAAGATGGGCTAGAAGGGCGATTTGAGATAGACTTAACCGAAGCTATCGGAATGGACGTAGATATTGAAATGGTTGTTGATGAGGAGGAGGATGAGGTGCAAAATGATAATGACTTAGTAATCCTTGAAGGCAATGACATTACTGACGAACTTGCGTCTTCCGATGGTGTGGAGATTGAAATGCTTGATAGTGATGATGAGAGTTATGATCCGGCTAACCCCGACACATATGAAGATTATTTTTAATCGATGTAATGCTATATGACTTTTTATTTCGCACCTATTTTTAAATACATCTTTTTATATGTGCTTATTTGTTTACTCTTAATTGCAGGTTGTTGGACAAATATGGTGGGCGGTTTCCTGAGGAGGAGGAGGGGGAGGAGGAGTAGGACGGCGGACGATGCAGAGCAGGCAGCGCAATAGGACGAGGCAGAGCAGGCAGCGCAGCAGCAGGCGGCGCCTCAGGACGACAACGACCAGCAGCAGGACGACGACGACCAGCAGCAGGACGCCTCAGGTTCAGGCGGCTCTAGTTCGAGGAGCATCTACCTGCGAGGCCCCGCGAGTCTCCCTCAGCGTCCCATACTTCGGGACAGACGGCCGCTGATTTGGCCGGAAGGGGAGAGGTATGTAACTTTATGTTCTTCATTCTTGTTCATATTATGTGTTCAAAATCATAATATAAACTAATACTTTTTATTTATCACTTGGACAGGTCTTGGACGGTTTTGGATTATGCTGGGGGTCATCGTCGCCCCCCCAATGGCATCCTCGGCCTGCTGTGCAAGGAACACTTCCCTGGACTTGTGGAGTACGCCGGAGTGACGGGCCCAGCCTTCACCTTTGACCACTACGCCGTCGCCCCCGATGCAGTAGACCGGGACGGCAGGGAATTCAATAACAAGGCGGAGCGGGTGAAGCAAGAGCTGTGGGTAAGTCTTAGTATAATGTAAAATATGTCGCATTCGTTGCAAATTCTTGAAATAATGTATGGATACATCGTTTTTGTATGCAGGATTTCTTCAGATGCGATGCTGGATACGAGGCTAGGGCGGATGTGGTGGCCACCACGAGCTGTAAGAAGCTCGTCGTGGACATGCACTATGAGGCCCGCATCCAGGCCATCATCACCTACCACGGCTCCGTCCTTGGGGAGAAGGTGACCAAAACTCAAGCCCGAACCATGTCGTTGACCAGGGAGCAGTACCTGCAGGTAAAGTCATGCATGTTTGGTACCAGTACTCCATACATGAATTTTATTTTATCTTCTGATATGCACTTTATGTGTTTACTTTGCAGATGATTCCACATTGGTGCGCCGCACATCCTCTGTGCTGGGAGCAGATGGTGGATAGGTGGTGTTCGGCTGAGTGGGACGAGGCGCACACAGCTAGCCGGGAACGGCGTTTGATGATGCAAGGCCCCTCCCACCACCAAGGCAGCCGGAGCCTGGGCCAATATGCCGAAGCATGGGTACGCCACCTTTTTTATTTAGATATATAGCACTAAGTTAGATATTATTTCTAACTATCTCGTTGGTTTTCGTTGCAGCCGGCGTCACATGGTGGAAGGCCTTGCTCCACCTTCTCGGCCTATGCTATGGCCCATAAGGGTAAGGCGACGTCCGACGTCACCTACAACCCGGATGACGGGCCCGAGGCCTACACCAACCCCGCCGTCTACAGCCGCCTCCATGACTACACCGCCATGGCGCAGGAGGTCCATGGCCCAGACTATGATCCGAGCACCGAGCCGATCGACACCGATGTGCTCATGAGGGTCGGAGGAGGCAAGAGACATGGGCGGTACTGGATTGCCGACGGGGTAATCGACTCGTCCTCCACTCCCACTCTGTCTCAGGTGAGAGCAAGGAGCACGGGCTCGAGTCCAGCCATACGACCTCGGCACGACAGCTCACAGCATCGCATACAGCAACTCGAGGTTAGTGTAACTCGTCCTTCCTTGAGTTATATACCTACTCTTTGAGTTACTATAACGTTGGCTTGTAATATTACAGACCCAACTAGAAGAAGAGAGGAGGGAACGTCGCGAGATGGAGGCGAGGATGATGGCGGAGCGGGAGGCAGAGCGCCGGGCAGATCATCAGAGGATGGCGGAGATGTTCCAGTACATGCAGAGCCTTGGCGCCGCACAGGGCATCGCTCCGCCACCTCCATTGTTCCCTCCAGTTGACCCTGCTCTCTTCCACACTCCTGTGAGTATCAAAATTGTAGTTAGATGTTTGTAATGCATCTGGTATAACACATGCAATCTCTTCTCTGTGCAGGGCCAATCTGGGGCGGCATCCAACAACCCTCCGGAAGGGTTCAGCCCAACGCAGCCCCGGTCAAGCCGCCCACCTCCATGAGTGTTGTGTTTTCATTGTTTTAGACTTTTGTACTTGTGTATAATACTTATGTCTATGTTTGATACTTATGTGAGAGCTTGCGACGTTAGAGACTTATGTTTGTGTTTGATACTTATGTTGAACACTTATGTTTGTGATGGATATTTATGTTTGTGGTGACGGTTTTATGTTTGTGTTGGCTATTTATGTCTGTGATGATATTTGTGATGTATATATGTGATATATATGTGATATCTTCTGTTTGTGTGGATGGAATACAAAAAACAAATAAAAAAGGTATATACTGGTCACTTTGCCGAGTGTAACACTCGGCAAAGAGGCTCTTTGCCGAGTGTCAAGGTCATAACACTCGGCAAAGAGCACAGACCTGGGCACCGGCTTAGGTTCTTTGCCGAGTGTTACGTCCCTGGCACTCGGCAAAGAGGTCGGCTTTGCCGAGTGCCACTCGGGACACTCGGCAAAGAACCTGACATGGGGACCCTCCCTGGCGGGTTCTTTGCCGAGTGCTGCACGGAAGACACTCGGCAAAACTAACTTCTTTGCCGAGTGTCACAGGGGACACTCGGCAAAGCCGCCGTCTCCGTCACTCGACGCCGTAACGGCTGCTTTTCTTTGCCGAGTGCTCTCTGGCACTCGGCAAAGATCTTTGCCGAGTGCCCGATAAAAAGCTCTCGGCAAAGAAGGCTCTGCCGATGCACTGTTCGCCGAGCCTTCTTTGCCGAGTGTAACACTCGGCAAAGCTTTTGCCGAGTGTTTTGAACGCTTCGCCGAGTGCTTCAGGCACTCGGCAAAGCGATTGATTCCGGTAGTGGTTGCAACTAGTATTATTCGTTGATTGAAATTATTAATTGTTGTATTTTATGCGGATACATTTCATTTTTGAATAAGCAGTTTGTGTTCTAGATTATCAACTCAGATGTTTCCACTTTTTTTGTAACTGCAGTGTACCTTTTGTTGCAACTGGTCCATGACATAAGTTACAACTGTATAATTTTTACTTTCAAACCACATACATCATTCCTGTCTTTTATAACTGTGTTCGTATACAACTAGTTATTTGTTTAAATTCACTGTTGCAACTGTCCCAGTATTAATTATTTTAGCAGTCTTGTTGCAACTGGCTTATGGCGCATGTGGCAATTCTGTCCCAGTACTAATGTATGTGTGCAGCATTAGTGTGTATTGCAATTATTTTTTGTTCCTATTTTGTACTGTGTGTTTTAGTTTGTTGATTAGCAATTTTTGGTTATGAGATCTGTACCATGTGTTTGTGCCCTCATGTTTTTTTCATTCCCATTTTTTCAGTGTTTTTTATAATGGATCAAGATCAGAATGTCACAGGCCAGCAAGGTGCTCATACTGTCCGTCGCTCTCCCCATGTAGAAAACAAGAGAAAGCAATTAGATAAAAATGAATTGAAGGAAAGGAGGAAGAGATTAAGGTTGAAAGTCCCTCCTATACAAGATGCCGAAAGTGATGATGAACAAGACCCAGAGTTTGTTCCTGGTGGCGATGGGTCTGGCGATGACAATGTTGGTATTGTTGGTGGAGATGAAAATAAGGGTATAACTAAGACACGAGCTATACGATGCTCACCTGGGAAGTTTATAAAGCTTGTGAATTCTCTATCTGATGAATTGAAAAGTGAAGTAGTTGCCAAGGGGTTTGGCGGACTGCTGAGATTCAAGCCGCACTTATTGTCCAGAAAGTTGCTCAGCTGGCTAATGCGGAAGCTTAACCCAGAAACGATGAAATTAGAGATTGGTGGTGGAAAAGAGATTCAAATCACCGAGCACAGTGTTTGGTGTGTTTTGCAGTTACCAAACGTTGGCAGTGATCCGCCCCCCATGTCTGATGCATATGCTCGTGCCTTGTGGGACAAGCTGGGGGAGCAAATTTGTGGCAAATCTTATAGACGCATATCTGGTATCAATATATCTGTTATCACTGATAGACTGCAGAAGAGGACTCTCAATGGGGAGCTGGGCCTGGGAGCCTTTTTCATGGCAGCATTTCAGTGTCTGCTATTCTCCAACACTGACACTCGCATCAGGATTGATGATGTAAAGTACACTCAGGACATCCAGAACATGGGCAACAAGAACTGGTGTAAAGCTGTAGTAGACAGGCTCAGCATAGCTGCTCGTATTTATAGAAAGGATTTTGCGGAGAAAGGCATTAACGCACCCATCAGTGGATGCGGGATCTTCGTAGCTGTAAGCTCAACACACACATTCAATTTTTGCCCTTGCAACTTACTCTTCCAATTACACAAGTAGTAATTTTTTATGTTTACTGTTACAACTGTCATATGTTACAAGTTGCAATTTGATTTATTTTTTTTATTTTTTTATGATAACTTAGTTCACACATTCACATGTATTTTGTAATTTATGTTGTTCATAAAGTAGCAATAATTTTAGTATTTTCTATTTCAACTGGCTTATTGCACCTGTGTCAATTTGGTTTACTTTTTTCATTATATGAATTCAACCTAAAATACCCATGTGTCTTTTACCTAATGTTAAAAACATGCAGATGCTTTATGTCGACAACCTGCAACATGGATTAGACACAAGTCCTTTTTCAATCCCTCGATGTGCTTTCTTGGACTCCAAGATGATTGATGCTATAGCAAATAAGGATCTCAGGGGAGATGTTCCTCCTGGGACCACTGAGTTTGGACACCTCAGGGTAAGTAGCAAATGATACTCCACAATAGTTGCAATTTGTTATTCATTTATCATTTTATCATTGTTTTTTTACTTTGAGTTGAGAAGTATCACTGACACGTGCTACGGCGTCCCCATTAGTGCTCTAGCAATATTACATGCTCTAGTACCAGCACCTGCCCCAGTAGCAGTCCCTAATCCAACAGCAGCACCTAACCCAGTAGCAGCAGCAGCACCTACTGGGACATCTGCTGATGTGCTTGGCACATCCCATGATCCCGCCTGTCATGCTTCCTTCAATATCCAACCCTCAGTCTTTTACCAGTACCCTAGATTTAGATCTTCTTTTGGTCAGAGCATTACTGATTTAGTTGGAAGGAGTAGGAAGTCAGATGCGCTGAACATCTTGAAGGCGTTTGATGAAAGCACTAGTGAAGCCCAGTCGTACGCACAGAAGGCTGCGAAGTATTCAACAATATCTCGTGACCTTATGGCAAAAGCTCACCACGAGTGCTACACTGGCATTCAGAAGCTTATCGCTGACGCTATCGTTGAGAAGCGAGCTGCTAAAGAGCGCAGGAGGAAGGTGAAGAACGACCCTAGAGCAGGAGCAGGTATTTTTTTGTTGCATATAGCATAATATTATTGTTTGCAAGCACCCACCATACAAGTTGCAATTTGCCCAGACACATCAATATGTGTTTACAATCATTTTTTAAATTTGTATGCAGGAGCAGGAACTAGTTCAATTGCACCGGAGGACCAATCTAGAGGAGGTGATGGTGAAGAAATTATACGGAGTCCCGTTGCAATTGACACTAGAGCAGGAGCAGGTATTTTTTATTGCATACAGTATAATATTATTGTTGCAACCACCCACCATACAAGTTGCAATTTTGCCCATATACATCACTTTGTGCTTTCAATAACTTTTTAAATTTTGTATGGAGGATCAGGAACTACTTCAAATGTACCGGAAGTCCAATCTGGAGGAGTTGATAGTGAAGAAATACAGTTGGATTGCAGTGGTGGAGATCTTGATGACAACTTAGATTTTATGAGAACCCCATCGTGTGGTGATGACATTGATCTGGAAGAGGGAAATTTGAATAGAAGTAAGCCTACCTATGTCTTCCATGCTTAAAAAATGTTTTCTCTCATCTTGATTATTCCCTTTTTTCATTTATATTTTTTATTCTTCCCCCTGGCAGCACCTCCTGATTTACGTGGGGCAGTCCGAAGTCTTGATGATATATTGCAAATGATATATTCCCCTTAGCACTTTGCAAGCATTGATGGCGAGGTTAGTTTATTGTGTTTTTTTATTACCATCAACTCCTTTTTTTGATTAATATTATGATTTTTTTTCCCTTTTCTACAATTACAGTCCCCTCCCAATAGCCAGCCGACTCGTGCACGACGAATTGCTGTTCGCAAGAGGAAGGCTTCCTCAAACCCCCATGGCAATGATCAATGGCATGTGGTAAGATCATCTGATACCCAAGTGAAAGCAGACCATAGTTGCAATCGGCCCCCACCGATTGTAGTAATCATAGCATATACCAACTTGCAATTAATCATATATTCTGAACAGGGAGCACCTGAGACAGAAGAGGAGCCTCTGAGCAGGGACACTGGGATGCAGCATCCTACTCCTAGGTATGTTCATGCAATTCGTGTCTTTTTTTATAATATAAATGATTCACTTTCATAATACAAATATGTTAATTTGGCTATTCTACTCAACTGCACCAGGATCATATAACTTACTCAAGGAGGAGCGATAGGTCCATTCAAGTTGCCAACACACAGAAGGCAGAGGCTGAGAAGAAGAAGGCTGAGATTGAGATGAAGAATGCTGAAGCTGAGGAGGCTGAGAAGAGAAAGGCTGAAGCCGAACAAGCTGATAAGAAGAAGGCAGAAGAAGCTGAGAATAAGAGAAAGGCTGAGGCTGAAGTAGCTGAGATCAAGAGAAAGGCTGCAGCTGAAGAAGCTGAGAAGAAGAAGGAAGAAGAAGCTAAGGATAAGCGAAAGGCTGAGGCCGAAGAAGCTGAGATTAAGAGAAAGGCTGAGGCCGAAGAAGCTGAGATTAAGAGAAAGGCTGCAACTGAAGAAGTTGTGAAGAAGAAGGCTGATGCCGAGAAGAAGGTTGAAGCGAAGGAGAAAAGGATACAGGTTGCAATCCAGAAACAGCTGAAGGACAACATCAAAGCTTTGAAAAAGCCGGTGCCCGTTACCAAGTTAAAGAAGATGTTGTAGTTACAAATGTCAAAAGAATATGTTGAGCAGCGCCAATAGTACGAGGATAGGTTGAACATGCTTCGTTAGGAGGCCAAAGCTGAGATTGACAGTTTGGAGAAGAGCATTGATGGCCAGGCAGGACCCAACTCATCATTTGATGATATCCAGTTCCCGGCGGAGTCTGATGATGATATCAACAATTTGACCCAACCAATCCGACTTTCTCAAGACGAAGTCTCAGTAGGCCAGGCTAATTTCAGTGAGTTTCAAAGGATGATATTCAAGCGCCTAGGTGATATAGTGCTGAAGAAGCCTAAGGAGTACATATCCCCGTTCAAGATCCCTCATAATCGACCTGAGATACCCCTGGCCAAGGCTGTTGCACTTAGGCGGAAGATCGCATCTGATCCTGAGCTGAAAAGGTTTTTTTTGTTTTCCCAAGTTGCAACTGCTATTTACTTTTTATTTTGCAATTCTAACCAAGTAGCAATTATTTTTCTTGAACAGTTAGTTACTTATATATAGCGGTAGCAATCGCACCTAATGTGTGGTTGCAATCACACCATAACAGAAGTTGCGATCATTTTTATTTAAAAGAATTTCCCAGAGTTATATAGTACATGCAATCACAACACACTAGTTGCAATTATACCACACCAGTAGTTTGCAATCATATTTGTGTAACAGAATTTCCCAGAGTTATTCAGTACTTTGCAATCACACTAGACCAACAGTTGCAATCACAGCACACCAGAAGTTGCACATCCTCCTATTCTTCTCACTAATCCATATGTTTTTTTCTTTTTTTTGTTGATGCAGGAGAATTTTGTTGGAGTTTGGCCTTCTTGTTGGACTCACTGGCGAGGAAATTTTAACATCTTTTTCTAATGACACCCTTGGTGAGTCAGGAATCATAGACTTTTTCGAGCACTGCATGCGACATGATGATATTGTGCACAAGGTTGATTCTTGTGGATACAGAGTGTTTCTGACCACTGGTTTTTATGTAAGTTTCTTCTCCAAAACCATGTATTTTTTGTATACTGTCTTGCATTTATGTGTTTAAACTAATTTAATCATTTATCATTTCTCTTTTTTATTTATTCTCCAAACTGGAAAACACATACAGTTCAATGTATCAACGTGTGAAGCAGTACTCAACGCTGATAAATCTGAGACGGAAGACTTCATATATGTATGGAATCATCTGATGTCTGAGTGCGAAAATTATGATTTGTCAAGAGCAAAATTGGTTAGCAGACCTTTTCCCCAACCCACTTTTTTCATACCTACAATTTTTAACTTTTCATCATTTACAGTTGCAATCACCAGGACACATACTTTGCAACTGTCTATACTTTTTTCTTGCAACTTTTTTTCATATATGTTTTACATTTTTAGTAATTAGTTTTCTACTCCTTCCTTGCACCAGGTTTTTGTCCCTATCAAAGATGGTGCTCACTATTTTGTATATTGCTTCAATTTTATCCATAAGCGTATTGATGTGCTGGACTCGAACGACTACTTCCTAAATTGTTCTAATCAGGAAGAACGGCACAAGGCTGTCTTTGCCAAAATCCCAATCATTGATGCAGCCTTCCAGAAAGTTTCCAACCTCAAGTTACCCAGAGTTAGCAAGTGGAGGCGGCCTTTTATTGATGTGCCAAAGCAAGCAGGTCAAAGCGATTGTCTTTTTTTGTATGGAAGTACATGGAATATTATGATGGGGACAAAATGACCAAAGAAATCAATCCGGTTAGCCATGCTGTCAACTGATTTTCTATCTGTTTTGGTGCTTTTTGTTGTGTGTTTTCTATGTGTGCATCATAATATAGTCACTGACCATTATGATGTTTTTATGCCATTGCAGTTCAAGGGCCCGATATACAGATGTGAGTTGTTGCATTACGAGATCTTCCACCCTTTGAACCAAGCTGAAATTCCTGGATCACTTGATAAGTTTAGAATTGGTGGTCGTCCGTTGCCAATTGAATGGGATAGTAGTCAGTCGAACAATTAGATTCATGCAAAAACAATCTGTTGTGTTATGCAGTAGCCTGAAACAATCAGTTGTGTTATGTTATGTCCAGAAACAATACAGTAATGTTGTTTAGGTTGCAACCAGCGCACTGGTTCCATTTGCAACTGGTCTATTCATCTAGTTGTTATCGTACTCTAAACTGCAGTTTCCAATATTGTTTGAAAAATCCCAGCCATTGCAGTTGCAACTAGTGTATGTTTTAGAGTTCCAACTGGATTATAATCGTAGTTGCAAAACAGTGTATGGTTTTGCAGTTGCAACCAGTGTATATGTTTGTGTTCTGTACCCACCGGCGAGGTGGAGCCCTTCCATATGAGGCAGTTGCAACCAGCGTATATGTTACAGTTGCAACTGAAATTGTAATCGTAGTTGCAACTGACCATGACCACTCCTTTTTATTTCTATGTTTTGTAACCAGCATGATGGCAAACTTTGCAAACCTGTTTATGAGTAGTAGCAACTGTTATATGATAATAAAACAAGATATATTTTAATTATATGTCGAGACGTAAACAGATAACACAGATTCATGTATTATTCAGTGTATACATACAGTTGCAATCAGCGCAACTACGATGTTGCAATTGGTTGGTCATGTGTGTCCACTGTTTTCCGAACAGTCACACAGTCATTGTTGAATTTAACTTACACAGAGTTATAAAATAAGATAAAATTGAAATATTACATTGGAGATTCAGTCAGATTCATAGTCATTCTTAATCACTTTTGTCCTGGTAATTAACATGGCAAGTTGTCGCCCTCCTAATTCTTGCAATCACCGCGTGTGCTGCTGACTCCTCCACCGCCATAGTGCACCCAGATTGCTGTGTCTCATCCCCCTCACTCTTTGCCTCATCTTGATTCCCATCTAGTCCTTTTTTATTGTTGGGCGACCTCTTTTTCTTGGAGTCCAACCTACAGTTTTCGCACTTCTCTTTTTGTCCTTGTTCTCGGCCGCTCTGCTTCTGTTTGGGTTCTAAGGGCGTGTTGTGCTATAGTGCCCCCTAACATGGCAGGTTTGGCACTCTCTTATGCCCTGACCCCCACTATATGTGCTGTATGGATTAGCAGGTTCCACACTATTTTTAGCACATTTAGCCCCACTGGCAGACTTCCTACCCTTCGTGCGCGACACTGGCGGTTCAGTCAATCTTAGATCAGTGAGGCAGTTTGCAGAATCTGGATTGAGGCCTGATTCTGGTGGTGGTGTAGGTCCAGTTGGCATCACAACAGGTTCTATATTGTTGTTAGAACTTTGTTGTGTTGGTGCAATGGGACCAATATTCCGCCGTCCTTCTGCATCTTGCTGCAACTTAGTATTTGTTGCTTCGTCCGGACCAATCGGACCAATCTCCGCTGTTCGTAGAAGCTCAATCCCAGGAGTTATCATGTCGATGTGTCTGATAGTTTCAGTGTATGCTCTATCAGATTTGCTTCCCGCTCTCCCCAGTCGCATTAACTTTGGCAGCAGCTTCGACAACCTTGACTGCTCTGTCTCATTTTGACCACCAACACTCACATCGTGTCGGTCCCACGGAACCACAGATCTTGCATTACGTGTATATCGCTTCAGAATGTACTTTTTAGGTATGTTTTGGACTTGGAGGTGGGTGAATGCCTTTATTATGTGCATGCAGAACAGACCTGCATTTTTTTGTTGCAATTTGGATGTAAATATGCAGGAACATCAATGTTTAATTTTTTTAATGTAACGAGGTTGCAATTCATCTCACCTGTATGCTCCCACTGCATGCATTCGCATTTATACACGCCTGCTGCTTTGTCAGCCACCACCTTGAATGCGTGTTGTGCCCAGCAAAATGTCCCATCGCCTTTCTCATGTTTCACCAAGTAACCGCATTCCCCTCCCGGATCAGGCTCTATCACAAAAGCTGTGTTGTTAATATATTCCCTCTTGTATTCATTGTACACAGCCCTGGTGTACACCCTGCTGAGTTGCTCATCAAATCTTGATTTGCAGGCTCTGACAACTTCAGTCTGCATCAAGACCAGCAGTTGCAATCACATCAGACAGCAGTTGCAATTACACCAGACAGCAGTTGTAATCATTGTTTGGTTAACAGATTTTTTGGCATAGTTATATAGAAGTTGCAATCACACCAGACCATCAGTTGCAATTACACCAGACAGCAGTTGTAATCATTGTTTGTTTAACAAAATTCCCCGGAGTTATTCAGTGCTTGCATCCACACCACACCAGCAGTTGCAATTACAACACACCAGCAGTTGCAATCATTTTGTTTACATTTTTTAACAGATATTTGGGTAGAATTATACAGTAGTTGCAATCACACCTAATGTGGGGTTGCAATCACACCACACCAGCAGTTGGAATCATTTATGTTTAATAGTTTTTTTACAACCAGACCAAAAAATTCAGGGGTGTGGGCAAATACCTGTGAGTAGTGTGACTCCCTAGCATCCATGTGGTCTGTGTGCTGAATCGAGTCAAGCACCCTCTTTGCAAATATATGCAGGCTTGTCACATTGTTAACATAACCATCTTTCAAAACCCTGTTTTGGCTCTCAGATCTCTGGGTGGAAGTCATTCGCCCACAGTACATGCCTTTGAAATATGTTGCTATCCATCTCTTCCTTTTCTGCCACAATGCAACAATTGCAGGGTGTTCTCTTATGCCACATTCATCCACCAGCTTATTCCACTCCACCTCAAATTGTGTGGGCCCCAGAGGATAGTTTATCAGGGACTGCAGTTTCTCCTTTAGATTATTATCATTGTGCAATTTGTACAGCTCCTCGAGCTCGTAATCCCATGTTCTGGTTATGTGCCATCGGCAATTTCGGTGTTGTGTCTTGTTAAACACAATCCTTATTGCTTCCTTCATCGCTGCATCTTCATCTGTGTGTAAAAAATAAAAATCAGCAAAAAAACCCCAATAGGTTTGCAATCAAGCAGTTTAAAATATTGCAATCATCTTCAAAGATACAGTTGCAACAACACAGCAGTAATTATGTGACAATTATTTTTTGTAGCCAAAGCATACCTGTAAGAATCACAAAAGGCTTCTGACCACCCATGCAACTTTTAAAGGTCTCAAAAAGCCACCTGAATGTGTCTATTGTTTCATCCCGAAGAAGTGCTTGGCCAAAGGACACATTTTTCAAATTATTGCTGCAACCCACAAACATGGCCAATGGCATATGCTTGTTGTTAGTCTTGTGTGTTGTGTCAAATGTGACTACATCCCCAAAATCCTTGTATTCTGCACGCTGACTTGCATGACACCAAAAAATGCTCCGAAGCACATTTGTTTTTGGTTCAAAATCCACATCCCAGTAAAAGTATTCATTGTGTTCTTTGCACTCCATGAAAAATTGGAACAGTTTATCCATGTCCCCATCCCTCTCCTCCCTTGTTTGCTCAGCTTTCTTGTACCATAAAAGAAAAAACAAGTAAATATGCTGTTGTCAATATATCGCACAAAGATATGATGTCAGTTTTTTTATGACCTACTTGTTATGGACATCTTTCTCTGTGAACGGCCAGTTTTGACGGCCTCCAAATAATTCTGACATTACATTCATTGCTGCCTGTGTTGGCACACCACTCTTTGACATGATTGCAAACAGGTCATCCAACGCTGCCTCCCTCTGCTTATGAGAATGCATATATCTCACCATCCTTGGTGAGGGTTCAAGTTTGTGATTGTGTGCTTCCTGAACATGATGAAAATACCAAATATTGCGCTTCTTGTCCTCCTTCACCTTCACATAAGCAGGGCAACCAATTCTCATTGATGTCTTATTTGTCATAGGCTCCTCATTCTCTTGACCTGGCTTCAGAAACCCCTCACGGTTGCAAACCCAGTGTCTGGTTTCTTTACTAGTCCTTTTTGTCCTGACACTAAAACCAGCCAACTTTGCATAGTCAAGGTAAAAGAGGTAGGCTTCTTCCTTTGTATCAAATGTTTGCTGCACCCTGGGGACAAACACATCAAGTATGTTTGCATCCTGCAGAACAACATGCAATCATGAGTTTTGCAATTAAAGGATACACCTAGTTGCAATCAACAAGCAACAAACGTTGCAACTGGAGCACAAACACACCATGCAATGGTAATCAGTGAGTAAAAACAGAGACTCAAGTTTGCAATTAGAGGATACACCTAGTTGCAATCAACAAGCAACAAACGTTGCAACTGGAGCACAAACACACCATGCAATGGTAATCAGTGAGTAAAAACAGAGACTCAAGTTTGCAATTAGAGAATACACCTAGTTGCAATCAACAAGCAACAAACGTTGCAACTGGAGCACAAACACACCATGCAATGGTAATCAATGAGTAAAAACAGAGACTCAAGTTTGCAATTAGAGGATACACCTAGTTGCAATCAACAAGCAACAAACGTTGCAACTGGAGCACAAACACACCATGCAATGGTAATCAATGAGTAAAAACAGAGACTCAAGTTTGCAATTAGAGGATACACCTAGTTGCAATCAACAAACGATGCAACAGAAAATCAACAAACCACGCAGTTGCAATCATTAATTGTAACCAATATTGAACAAACGACGGTGGAGCATCAATTTTTGATTGTTTTTTTTCTTACCGGATGGAACAGCTGGGCTGCATCAGGAGTGACCAGCGATCCAGGTGGAATTGAAGGCGGTGGCGTCAGCAACGTCTTGTGATGCAAGGGATCACCTGATCCGCCGCGTACACCCGCTCCCGTTGTCGCAATCGGAGACGGCAATATCGGATCAGCACCTCCAGCCACAACAATCGCCAAGGAATTAGGGGAGGAGCATCGAGGCGATTCAAGGTGCGGCAGCGACGGTGGGGCCATGGATCTAGGGTTAGAGGATCGGAGGAAGGAGGAGATGGCGGCGGCGCGGTGACAGGGAGGCGCTCGGCGGCTGCGGGGGAGAGGGTGGCGCGGGGTCAGGGAGGCACGCGGTGGCGGCGGGGGGTAGGGAGGCGCGGGAACAGGACGGCCGAGGGCACGCTGAGGCTTGATCGGGGTGTTGTTGGGGACTTGTCCTCAAATGCTTCGGATTGAGAACAAGGCAACATAAAAAGTGTTAAGTGATAAGATCCTTCGTCCTTCAGAACATTATTTCCCTTCAGGATATAATGTGCTTCGGACGAAGGTTATAAGAGACATACCTTCGTAAATACAACAAATAATGACGAAGGACTCATATAAAACATGAAATATGATTTAAGCATCATCATAGATTCATTTCTATTTTATTAACATGAGAAAATAGAAATGATTTCAAATTACAAATGTACCTTCGGTCTTGAGAGAAGGTAAAAGTACAAGCGTGACGCAAAAGCAAATGTCAAGCCAGCGTGAACAGTACGGGAGTACTGTTCACCTATTTATAGACGCGGGACACAGCCCACGTAAAATTACATCCATGTCCATTACATTTCTCAATGACTTATGGAAATCTGTTAAGGTCCACGTAGTCTTTCCATCTTTAAGTCGGTTCCCCCTTCTGCTATCGCGCCGAAGCTTCCCTGCGCACAGCTTCGGCTATGCACCTCCCTTCGCAGAGTTTGGTAATCAGCCCGTCCTTCGTCTGGTTCAGGCTTCGTCTTGACCGTACTTCATATTCATAGTTCTGAACCCGAAAGCACCTGTTCACATAGTCCACTTGGAAAACATTGTCAATTCATGTTTTTGAGGTCCTTCGGAGGACGAAGGCCCCCAATAATAGCCCCTCGCAATATTAATTTGTCAATAATAAATTCAGATTGCGAAATGGACGAAGGCCCTGAGCCGAAGGTCCGAAAAAACACCTTCCCTTTGCTAGAATAGCAACACTCACTGACAAGCGGGGTCTTTCAATTTTCACCGCCCCGGGGATATAAATAAGATCATACCACAAACTTATTTGGTACGCACACTTGCCATCTGCTTCGGCCCACTAAATTTTTAGCTTGTGTGGACTAAGATTTGCTGATCTTTTTGATTTTGAAGCTTCGGACTTGGAAACAGTTTTTTAGCGCTTCCGAAGATGTCTGAAGGTAAAAAGATCACTGCTGAGACGAAGCTGAGCCTTGACGAAGAAAAGAACTTGGGTTTCATTATGGCGATGGCGGAGACCAATACAGAGAAAATCACCAAGGAAATTCTTGAAGGTCTGTCCGAAGATACTGATGACAGCGATAGTTTTGATGTAGAAAGTGGTGGAGAAGAGGCCGAAGATCGACCGTGGCGACCAAGCCACACAGTTTTTGGGAAAACCACTATCAAGCAGAGTCATATTGATAATATGAGGGGGCGGTATTTTCGAGATATATCTATTGTGAGAGCTGATGCTGGGGAAAAAACTTCTCCCACCCCCGAAGAAGATGAAGTCGTTATCTTCCGAAGCTTTCTCAAGGCAGGGCTTCGATTCCCTCTGAGCAACTTTGTTGTTGAGGTACTAAAGACATTTCAAGTCTATTTGCATCAAATTACTCCCGAAGCCATCATAAGAATGGGGGTGTTTGTCTGGGCTGCGAGAAGCCAAGGTTTGGAACCAAACGCTAAAAGCTTCTGCAACATTCATGAGTTATTATACGAAACGAAGCCCTGGGGAAAAGAGCAATATCACAACAACTTTGGGTGTTACAGCTTCGGCGCCCGCTCCGGGTCAAGCTGCCCTGTGCCGACCTTTCGGAAAAGGTGGCCCGGAGCCTGGATGACTGAATGGTTCTATGTAAAAAATGACTTATCAGCGCAAGAAAATGTCAAGAGTATTATTATGCGCCCCATCTGGCAACGCTTCGGACTACGAAGGCCGAAGGTTGAAATGGACGAAGCGGCCGAAGAATGCCAAAGGGCCTTCGGGGTTATCTGCTCTTTTATTGGGTCAAGGGACTTGGTTCAAGAGCACATTGCCTTCAGGGTATGGCCACTTGCAGAAAAATGGGAAATGCCGAAGGATACCATTAAAGAGTCCGACGAAGGCGGACTGGTCAGACTGAAGTACACATTCAAATATGCAGATAAATTTGTTGAACCTGATGACGACTGGTTGAAAAGCATTGAAACATTAAGTGACGAACTGCTTGGGGCATATTCGAAGGCTGAGAACACTGCGTTATCAGCAGCCTTCGGAGGCCGAAAAAAGAAGAGACTCAACCGGGTGTTTGATGCAATCGGGTTCTTCTACCCTGACTATCGTTATCCCATTCGAGGGCAGAAAAGGAAGAACACAACCTCTGCAAAAGAAGAAGCTGCAACTGCTCCTAGCGAGCCAGAACCGAAAAGAAAGAGGGTAAAGGTCCTCACACATCGGCCACGCCATATTGAACCAGCTTCGGTGCCTGAGTTCACCGGAGAAACTTCTTCGGCCCCCGAAGCTGAACAGCCCACCTTGCTGGCAGAAATTGCAGAGATGGCCGAAGCGCCATCCACAGAAAAAATGGAAGAAGCGAAAAAAACCGACTAAGGAAAAAACATCAGAAGTTTTGAGTCCTGCAGCAGATGTCGAAACAGCAAATATCCAAAAGGGTCCATTAGTGACCCCAAAAAGGAAAAGAATGGTAAATGTACTAGATGTCTTGGAGACCATTAAGTCTTCAAGCACAACTCCAAAAAAGAGTGTTGAAGTTGCTGAAGCTTCTACTGAAGCTTTGACGCAACAAGCTGAAGCTGAAGCTGGGCCTTCAGAGCCCTACAAGGAGCAACCTTTGGAAGCCGAAGCAATAAAAATACCAGAACCAGTTTTAGTTGAAGAAACTGACACTGCCATCCCCGAAGCGCCTGCCAGCATGTGTGATTACATCATACGACATGCTTCGGGGAAAAAACTATCTGAAGAAGAAACTCATGAAGCCAACCATTACGCGAAGGAGCTAAAATATCCGAAGGGGGCAGTAATATTCAATGGGACGAACGAAGATGACTTCTTATACTGCCTACCTGATAATAAAGAACTATCTGTCTGCCGAGAAATGGCAAGGAGTATGGGCTTCCCGAAGCTCGAAGCTGGATTAAGCGCCATGTCTAAAGAGGATCTCGCAGACAGTCTTGCATACAATAGCCTAAAGGTACGGGAATTAAGCGTTTGAAAAAACTTTTTAATACGTAATTCATTCCTTTATTCTTATATGGATTCTTTTTCGTATAGGGCTTAATTTTAAGCAACGCATTAAGAGCCCAAAAAAGCGCCGAAGATGAAAGCTATGAGATTGCGTTCAACAATTTGCGCTCCGAAGTTATCAAATTGAGAAACGAAGCTCTGGAAAAGGACAAAATTCTGCTTACGCTGATAGATAAAGTAAAAAAGGACGAAGCTACTTCAAAAACCCAGGCCGAAGCCCAAAAGCGCGAGATTAAAGATCTTCAGAAACAGCTGGCTAGAGCTAAAGAGGAGCGCGTGCTTGAGGAAACAAAACGAGAACTTAGTGATCATGTGGTCAATAAATTGGAATCAAGAGTTAAGGAGCTTCGCGCGTTTCAGAGGAAATGCTATGTCAAATCTGTAGAATGCGTCAAGAGGATAAAATCCAGCTTCGCCAGCGTTGGCGCTTTTTCTAGCGAAGAAAATTTTCCAAGAGGCAATCCCGAAGGTCCACTGGATTGGATCGGCCACGAAGCAGAAGCCTTCGAGGAAATCCTAAGCAGCCGCGGCGACATCTGTGCTTTTTCAGGTGCCAGAGGAGTTGCTGCTGTTCTAGAGAAAAAAGGTTGTGAACATATAAAATCCTTAGCCCAGTCCGAAGCTGCTCTGTCCTCTGAAGACATTAAAGATCCGTCGACCGAAGCAAGCATGGTTGGCGGTAAATTCTTTACTGATATCTGGGACAATGGCGGCCGGGAAATGGCGCAAGAGATAATTCAAAGAAGCGAAAAAGGCATCCACGATGCAAGGAAGGTGGCAGAAGCTGCCGAAAGAAGTACAGAGCCCGAAGGGAAATTAGGTATTAATTAGTCGTTCTTATTATGTTGTAACTTTGTTCGTGATTTGCAATAGCTTCCCTCAGAACCTGCTGGATCGCTCGCTGACCCTCATACAAAAGGGAATGAGGAAATTAAGCAAATGGCCGAAGCTATCATGGACAAAGTTGTTGATCAACTTCTAAATGAGGTCGCCGAAGCAGTTTTAAGAGAAGACTAGATGCTGTTTAGAAAAAACATGTAATGTGTAATCTATGTAACATTTTGTACATTTGAATGTAATATACAAGTCTCTTTTCATTGTTCAATTCTTTACGATGCATGAAACTCTACATACATACCATTTTTGAGCCTTCGGCGAAAAAACACCTTCCCTTCTTTTCATGCTTCGTGAAGAAGACATTCTTCGTTAAAATTATTCTGATGAATCACCTCCATGCTTCGTGAAAACATTCTCCGAAGCTATACAATTTCGGTATTGCTCTGATAAAGCCCGTCCATGCTTCGTAAAAATATTCTCCGAAGCTGTATTCCGAAGCTATACAATTTCGATGCCACTTTCTCAAAGCATCCTTTCGAAGGTTGATATTGTTTCCTTCTCTTGTCAAATGCAATATGATGTATGATGCTTATGCTATGCAAAATGATGTGATGATGTTATGTTATGCAAATGACATTTGTTCCGAAGTTACACACAAAATTTATTCGTAAGCTCTGCATTCCCTTAGGAACGTCTTTGGAGCTTCTTCGTCTTTTACTTAGACGGTATAAACTCTGCATTCCCTTAGGAACGTCTTTGGAGTTTCTTCGCCTTTTACTTAGGCGGTATAAACTCTGCATTCCCTTAGGAACGTCTTTGGAGTTTCTTCGCCTTTTACTTAGGCGGTATCAGCGTTGACTTTTCGCTGTATGCTCTGCATTCCCTTAGGAACGTCTTTGGAGCAAAAAACTTACGCTGCGCTCCCTTTGGAACGGCTTTTTGTAACTTCGGCAACTTACTCTGCGTTCCTTAGAACGACTTTTTATTGCTTCGAAAGATTTTTAATAATCCGAAAGTCCTCCTTGTTACCGCAAATTTTTAAGCTTCAGCCACTTAAACCTGTGGAGAAGATAGGTTTTCCTCATAACCAATCACAAAATTGTTATATGAAAACTGAAATGTTCTTTATTACACAGAAAATAGAACTTGAACGGAAAAAACTGCAAAAAATAGGATATCTGTCGATAAATGTGCTTCGACTCTGGCACAGTACTGTTGACTGTGCGAGCTTCAGATTGCTCTCTGATATCCCTTTGATGCGGAGCATATTGGCTCCCTTCTGGCTGTTGGCCTTGTTGCAGCGGAGGTGGAGGCGGGAGCTGCTGCCATGAAGCTTGAGGTTGACTTGCCGAAGCTACAGAAACTGCAGGGTGGTTGCCCACATACTCCGGGATATAAGGCTGATGGTACGAAGCAGTATGCATGACCTGCTTCGGCTGGCCCTGTTGCGCTGCAGCTTCTGCTAGCTCCTTTTGTTTCTGGATGGTGACATGGCACATCCTGGTGGTGTGACCCTTGTTCTCACCACAGAATAAACAAAATATCCTCCTTGGTTGATCTCCAAATCTCCCGCCGAAGCCCCTGGCGCCTCTGCCTCTTGGAGCTGGTGGCCGGAAGAAGGTTTGCTGTTGCCCCGAAGCTTGTGAGGAGCACTGCGGCCTGTTCTGTTGACTCCCCTTGTCATCATTTTGAGTGTTGTGGATGGACCTGACATGCCTCGGATAAAATCTTCCTCCGAAGCCCCTGGTCATCTCAGAGAATCTGAGGGCCTCCTCCCTTCTTTGGCGAAAGTCGTTATCAGCACGAATGTACTCGTCCATCTTTTGGAGCAGCTTCTCCAGAGTTTGAGGAGGCTTCCTAGCAAAGTATTGTGCTGCAGGCCCAGGACGGAGCCCCTTGATCATGGCTTCGATGACAATCTCGTTGGGCACGGTTGGCGCCTGCGCCCTCAAACGCAAGAACCTTCTGACATACGCCTGAAGGTATTCTTCGTGGTCCTGAATGCACTGGAACAAAGCCTGAGCAGTGACCGGCTTCGTCTGAAACCCTTGAAAGCTAGTTAACAACATATCCTTCAGCTTCTGCCATGAAGTGATCGTTCCTGGTCGAAGGGAGGAATACCAGGTCTGGGCAACACTCCTGACAGCCATAACAAAAGACTTTGCCATGACTGCAGCATTGCCCCCATACGAAGACACTATTGCTTCGTAGCTCATCAAGAACTGCTTCGGGTCTGAGTGGCCATCAAACATGGGAAGCTGGGGTGGCTTATAGGACGAAGGCCAAGGTGTAGCCTGCAGCTCAGCAGACAGAGGAGAAGCATCATCGAAAACAAAATTTCCATGATGGAAATTTTCATACCAGTCATCTTCGTTGTAGAAACCCTCCTGACGAAGGTCTTTTTGTTGAGGCCTTCGGTCTTGTTCATCATGGGTAAGATGACGGACTTCTTCAGAAGCTTCGTCTATCTGCCTTTGGAGCTCAGCTAGCCTGGCCATCTTCTCTTTTTTCCTCTGCACCTGTTGGTGAAGCATCTCCATATCCCTGATTTCTTGGTCTAGTTCATCTTCCTGAAGCGTCGGGCTGACGGCCTTCCTCTTCTGGCTTCGGGCTTCCCGGAGAGAGACGGTCTCCTGGTTGGGGTCCAGTGGTTGCAGTGCCGCAGCCCCAGCCGCTGAAGCTTTCTTCGGTGCCATAGCGAAGGTCTATGGTTTCCGAAGGTGTTCAAAGAAAACTCGAAGTGGAAGTGAGTTCACCGGAGGTGGGCGCCAATGTTGGGGACTTGTCCTCAAATGCTTCGGATTGAGAACAAGGCAACATAAAAAGTGTTAAGTGATAAGATCCTTCGTCCTTCAGAACATTATTTCCCTTCAGGATATAATGTGCTTCGGACGAAGGTTATAAGAGACATACCTTCGTAAATACAACAAATAATGACGAAGGACTCATATAAAACATGAAATATGATTTAAGCATCATCATAGATTCATTTCTATTTTATTAACATGAGAAAATAGAAATGATTTCAAATTACAAATGTACCTTCGGTCTTGAGAGAAGGTAAAAGTACAAGCGTGACGCAAAAGCAAATGTCAAGCCAGTGTGAAAAGTACGGGAGTACTGTTCACCTATTTATAGACGCGGGACACAGCCCACGTAAAATTACATCCATGTCCATTACATTTCTCAATGACTTATGGAAATCTGTTAAGGTCCACGTAGTCTTTCCATCTTTAAGTCGGTTCCCCCTTCTGCTATCGCGCCGAAGCTTCCCTGCGCACAGCTTCGGCTATGCACCTCCCTTCGCAGAGTTTGGTAATCAGCCCGTCCTTCGTCTGGTTCAGGCTTCGTCTTGACCGTACTTCATATTCATAGTTCTGAACCCGAAAGCACCTGTTCACATAGTCCACTTGGAAAACATTGTCAATTCATGTTTTTGAGGTCCTTCGGAGGACGAAGGCCCCCAACAGGTGTATTTATATATTACGCCTGGGTGCATTCAATATAGAGAATGCACCCACGTGCATTTTAGTGCTATCGTGTGTGTGTATATATATACTGTATTTATATATTACACCTGGCTGCATTCAATATAGAAAATGCACCCAGGCCGAACCTACGTGTCAGGTCCGAGCCAACCGCCCCACCTTGGCTGTCTTCGTCCCTCCCACACGCTCCCGACAGAACCTTTTCACTTTCCCGCCCCCGCCCGTCTTTCTCCGTGAACGGCTCAACCTCTTCACATAAGTTGCAATCACACCAGACCAGCAGTTGCAATTACACCAGACAGCAGTTGCAATCATTGTTTTGTTTAACAGATTTTTGGACATAGTTATATAGAAGTTGCAATCACACCAGACCAGCTGTTGCAATTACACCAGACAGCAGTTGCAATCATTGTTTGTTTAACAGATTTTTGGATATAGTTATATAGAAGTTGCAATCACACCAGACCAGCAGTTACAATTACACCAGACAGCAGTTGCAATCATTGTTTGTTTAACAGATTTTTGGATATAGTTATATAGAAGTTGCAATCACACCAGACCAGCAGTTGCAATTACACCAGACCAGCAGTTGCAATCATTGTTTGTTTAACAGATTTTTGGACATAGTTATATAGAAGTTGCAATCACACCAGACCAGCAGTTGCAATTACACCAGACCAACAGTTGCAATCATATTTTTTAACAAAATTTCCCAGAGTTATTCAGTACTTGCAATCACATCAGAGCAACTCAGCAGTTGCATCCACACCACACCAGCAGTTGCAATTACAACACACCATCGGTTGCAATCATTTTGTTTACATTTTTTTAACAGATATTTGGGTAGAATTATACAACAGTTGCAATCACACCTAATGCGGGCTTGCAATCACACCTAATGCGGGGTACAGGGAGGCGCGCTGACAGAGAGGCGCGCGGCGGCGCGGGGACAGGGAGGCGCGCGGCGGCGCGGGGGGAGAGGGTGGCGCGGGGACAGGGAGGTGCGCGGCAGCGGCGGGGGGCAGGGAGGCGCGCGTACAGGAGGGCCGCAGGCGTGCTCTTATGGGGAGGCGTGCTCGGGGTGTTATTGCACCTGGGTGCACTCAATGTAGAGAATGCACCTAGGTGCATTTTAGTGCCGCTATATATATATATATATATATATATATATATATATATATATATATATATATATATATATATATATATATATATATATATATATATAGCATCCGACTAGTCATCTTTATGCTTATAAGGAGAGCTAACTAGTTGACTAACTTCATTCATGAATACCTTCTTGGAAAACCAATCTTAACCTTTCTTCCAAAACACATGACACAAACGCATAATTAATATAGAGGCTCTTGAGGTGTCTAAAGGGGTTATTTGTAAAAAAAAATTGTGGAGTCGTCTCTCCATGAAGAGACGTCTCTGGCTTGTAACCCAAGTAGCAACATATGCCTCACATCCTATTGTACAAATTTATCATCTGTTCCATCGATCCGATGTTGTACAAGCATATTTAATTCTGTATTTATTAATAGACTATACCTATAGATACTCTATTATATAATACACTCTCTTAGGTGTTTCTTGTGCTTAGAAAACCGTTTTGTATCTTTCCACTGTATAGCCCTTAGAGACTCATATGCACACTCCTCGCTCCTATAAACACGCACGCACTATGCTAGCGCTTTTTCCAAAGTAAATCATATATTAGTCTTTGAGAATGACCAAGCAAAAGGTACTCTGAATTGATACATGTCACGTAATCCCTTAGTTCCTTTTAAATATCAGCAAGATTTTGATGATAGTCCAACTTTCTTATTTTAATTATAATTTATAAAAATGTTCACATTTTTTATTTTGAAATTGTTTATTATATTAAATGTTAGATATCGCTATTGTATATTTTTCTTAAATCGGGTACTTTTGTTTTCTATGAACACAAAGTTGATACGTGCCCTTGTGGTTCGGGTTCTGATGAGTAATTATTAGTAAGCATAGCGTCTTTGATTTAGTCGGATGGACTAATTGAGGCATGATATTATTGGTGCAACATGTGTCTTGGCTTGTGGTGCGCAGGTGTGGAGTTCGATGATAGTGGTCGAAGACGAAAGTGAAGGTCATGTGAGTTCATATCGATGGACCGGGATCAGTGAAGGATGAGCGACTGAACGCTAAGTCTTGACTGAGGAACTGGACAAGCTAGGTGACTAAACATGGTGGCTGACACCTGGGGACAATGATGAGTGCAAGGACATGATAGAATGGATCATGTCGTCGATGCGGTTGCCGACTGATGGGACACATGTATAGGACGTGGGGGACACATATGGAATATGATGTTAAAGTGTATAGTGGATTGCATACCTTCTCCCAACAGCTTAACTCTTGGGTTGAACTGATAAGTTTGTCCACTCTAACATGGTATTAGAGGCAAAGGTCTCGAGTTCGAATCCGGGCAGAGGCTTAATTTGTGCCTCCACAAATTATTTTCACATTTGTGACTCTCTCTAGCTGCACGTGAGTGGGTGATGTGCACCCATTGGGTGAATTCCCGATCTTTCAATTAGAGGGCGTGGAACAACTCAATTGGTGGAGGAGACAACGTTCATGGCCCGACTATAGCCTTCCAAGGAGGTTGCGCCTTAGCAACTGACACACCAACTCCTATGGTTGTCACGATCTTGTGGAGTGCAACACCCCGGTGAGAAGTTGCCTAGAGGGGGAGGTGAATAGACGAAACCTGTAAATTATAAACTTTGAACACGAACTCCACCTGGGGTTAGGATTAGAAACAAATTATAATGAATGCAAAGTGTGGAAGAGAGTTCTTCTTGCTATGAGTTGCTCAATCAATACGGATGACTTTGGGAGCTAACTCAAAAGATTGTGAGCAAGAGAACTTAGAGAGAGGGAGAGAGAGAATCAAATCGTAGAGTAATTATCAACACAAATGAACACGACAATTTGTTTTTCGAGGTTCGGTTCCAATGAACCTACTCCCCGTTGAGGAGGCCATGAAGGCCGAGTCTTTTTCAACCCTTTCCCTCTCTCAATCGATCACCAAGACCGATTGAGTGCTTCTTCTTAATCTCAAGGATCACAAAGACCCCGCAAGGATCACCACACACTTAGGTGTCTCTTGCTAGCTTTACAAGTCACTTAGAGAGTTTATAAGGAGATGAAGAAAGTGAAAGTTGCCTAGAGGCGGGGTGAATAGGTGAAACCTGAAAAATATAAACTTTGAACACGCGCTGCGCTCGGGGTTAGTGTTAGAAATAATTCGGAGTGCAGAAGATAGTTTTCCTTGCCAAGAGTTGCTCAATTAATGCGGATAACTTTGGGAGCCAACTTAAATCAATATGAGCAAGGGAACTTTTAGAGAGAGGAAAGAAGGGGAAACAAATCAAGTGGAAATCAACACAAATGAACACGGTGATTTGTTTACCGAGGTTCGGTTCCAAAGAACCTAGTCCCTGTTGAGGAGGCCACAAAGGCCGGGTCTATTTCAACCCTTTCCCTCTCTCAATCGGTTATTCAGACCAGTCGAGTGCTTTTTCTCAATCTCACGGGTCACTAAGACCCCGCAAAGATCACCACACAATTAGGTGTCTCTTGCAAGTTTTACAAAACACTTAGAGAGTTTAGAGAGAGATGAAGAAAGCACGATTTGCGGAAGCCAAGCAATAAGAGCGACAAATAACACACGGATCACACTCTCTCAAGTCACTAAGCACTAATGATCACTTGTCTAAACTATGGGACTTAAAGAGATTGGAAGCTTTGATTGTGTCTTGGAATGGATTGCTAGCTCTTGTATTGAATGTAAATGAGTAGAGTGCTTGCTTGTAGTGAATGGAGGTGGTTGGGGTTGTATTTATAGCCTCCAACCACTTCCTAGCCATTGCTCCTTTTCTATCGACCGTGGATGGTCCGCACCCCTGGTCCGGACGGTCCGCCCCTGCACATCAACAGTTGAAATCGCAACGGTCAGCAGTAACGGCTATATCAACGGCTATAGAGCATTTAATGTGTCGTCAGATGTCAGATAAAGCAGTCGCGGATGGTTCGGCCGTGCACCCCGGACGGTCTGCGAGGACGCTAAAAATGCATTTTACCGAACCCGCCACCTTCGGGTTTAATCTGGTTTTTCAACGACCGGACGGTCCGCGCCTGAGGCTAGACGGTCCGCGCTTGGTCTCGGACGGTGCTCGTTTCTCCTTCAGACGGTCCGTAGTGTTAACTTGTGTTTTTGCAGTGTTCCTGTCCGAGGCTCACCCTGGTGTCGCGGACGGTCCGCCGCAAGGGCCTGGACAGTCCGCGCATAGGTGTTTTTCCAAAAAGCTTCTCCTGTCCGAAATAATCTATGATATTCCGGACAGTCGACTTAGAATAGTTGTAGATGAACTTATGCACCTGAGAAATGATCAACTAGGCAAACTAGTTAGTCCATAAGGTTTGTGATGGTTGTCATCAATTATAGGAAATGTTTAAGTCCATTTTCCTTTTAGAAAGCACGATTAAAAAACCAAGCAACAAGAGCAACAAATAAAACACAAATCACACTCTCTCAAGTCACTAATCACTATTGATCACTTGTCTTAATTTTGGCACTTGGAGAGGATTGGAAGCTTTGAATGTGTCTTCGAATGAATTCTTTGCTCTTGTATTGAATGTGGATGTATTGAGTGCTTGGGTGTGCTGAATGGAGGTGGTTGGGGTTGTATTTATAGCCCCCACCACAATTATAGCCGTTGGACAGAAAGCAGCAGCTTTCTATCGATGGGCGCACTGGACAGTCCAGTGCACATCAGACATGGCACTGTTCTCTGTTCGGTGCCTACCACGTCAGCCGACCATTAGAGTATGTAGCAGTCGACCGTTGGATCTGCTGGCCCCTATGGTGCACCAGACTGTCCAGTGCGACCTAATCGTCGTTGACTCTTTCTGACTTCTGACCATTTCTGACCCGGTGGCAGTTGACCGTTGGGCGTGGGCTCACCAGACAGTCTGGTGCATACCAGACAGTCCGGCGAATTATAGCCGCGGAGCGCTGAGTTTTTCTAGAGAGTGACCTGTTCGTCGGGTTTGCCAGCCTGGGCACCGGAAACTGTCCGATGCACACCGGACAGTCTGGTGTACCGCAAGCTGGGGCAAGTCTGACTTGCCCCATATTTATAGAAATGGCCCAAGGGTCCATTTTCCTTATAGATGAATATGAACTTTATGCACCTGAGAAAAGATCAACTAGGCAAACTAGTTAGTCCATAAGTTTTGTGATGGTCGTCAAACACCAAAATCGATTATAGGAGATGGTTGAGGCCATTTCCCTTTCACCCGTCCACTAGGGCACTCATCATGCAAGCAGTCAACGAACTAGCAAGATGTGATATCCTGGCCCCTGGGATGGTGATTTCCTGGCCCAAGGCTTAATAGAATTAATAGAGTATCCATACCAATAAGGTGCAGCTTCTTTTTCGGAAGCCTATCTCGAAAGAACCTCCAAGTTGAGCGTACTTGGTTTGGAGCAATTTGGGATGGGTGACCGACCGGAAAGTTTTCTCAGATGCGCATGAGTGAGGACAAAGTGTGCAGAAAATACCCGTGTTGGTCTATGGGGACGATATATGATCCTAGAGAGATGTCGAGAGTAAGTTCCACCGGTCCAGGGGTGTTACATGTTGTATCAGAATCGACCCTCGAGGTTTCACGGGCGTGTGTGGGCTAGGGGGTTCGGGCATATGGCGCATGGCACATGTGGGCCCGGAGTGGTCACATGGAATGGCATATGACGACACTAGACACACAAACATGGCTAAAAGGAGAGGTTCCTGGATTGGGGTTGACTGACGAGGACGTCAGTCTTCTAAGGGGGTGGATTGTGATATCCTGGCCCCTGGGATGGTGATTTCCTGGCCCAAGGCTTAATAGAATTAATAGAGTATCCATATCAACAAGGTGTATCTTCTTTTTCGGAAGCCTATCTTGAAAGAACCTCAAAGTTAAGCGTGCTTGGCTTGGAGCAATTTGGGATGGGTGACCGACCGGGAAGTTTTCTCGAGTGCGCATGAGTGAGGACAAAGTGTGCACAAAAGACCCGTGTTGGTCTGTGGGGACTGGGTGACCGACCGAGAAGTTTTCTCAAGTGCGCATGAGTGAGGACAAAGTGTGCACAAAAGACCCGTGTTGGTCTGTGGGGACGATATATGATCCTAGAGAGCTGCCAGGAGTAAGTATCGCTGGTCCAGGGATTGGATGAGGTGTTACACAAGAACAAGTAGAACAAGTACTGGATTACCAGATGTAAATTTAGGTTTCAAACTCAATCTCCAATAAGGCAGGGTTCCGAAGACAAGAAGACAGGTGACAGAATCAGCACGCACACTTACAAGCAAGTAGCGAGAGCTCAACTTGATCTAAACAAAACCCGTTCTTCTTGGTGGCGGCTAGGGCATTTATAAACATGGGAGGACGGCCACAAGGGTGTTGGGGTCATGCTGCAACACTAGGATGCGTCCCTAATGGATCCAACTTGATACACGACCCATTGGGCCAAAATAGGGTGACACAACACCATGGATAGAAAAGGCAGGAAAATCTCTCGATAAGGAAACAATGATTGTGGCAGCCTCAGAGGAGATATGACTATAATTCCAGATCCATATGAAAGTAGACTTGATAAGCTTTCCATGCAGTACTTGATCTTCCAAACCGGAGCCTGCATGTGACTGTGGTGACCGTCACAAGTTGGTGTTCTTCTGCGGTTCGAATCTAGCTTGCTCAAATCCTTTTCCCTTTCGGTCTTCTCCCTGGTTCCTAAGCAAAACAAGAGTGCACGGGTCTCCATGGTCTATCTAATGGTTGAGTTGACAAACACGAGTGCGAGTAATGGAACTAGAAATTGGTACTTGTATTGGCATGGATGTATCAGTGGTGTGGATGTCCTTATCATCCTCCCCTTCTTGCATTTGAGTCATCCTCGAATGAGGTCGAGAAATCGGTCAAGCTATGTGAGTATGAGGGCGAGAAGCATTGGAGTTATTAAAGAAGC
Organism: Zea luxurians; assembly: GCA_029449295.1. Taxonomy (NCBI): domain Eukaryota; kingdom Viridiplantae; phylum Streptophyta; class Magnoliopsida; order Poales; family Poaceae; genus Zea; species Zea luxurians. Next base: position 18,011,398 of record JAOPSE010000024.1, read on the forward strand.
CAGCAAATCCCTATCATGTTTTCTCTTCGCAGAGAACATGAATCTACTATCCAGTCAGAGAAAGTCGCCCGCACTCTACGTCGTGCTCATCCACATCGACGGTGGCATGGCCATCACCGTGCATTCTTCGATTCTGCCTCGTTGTCGGCTCTTTCAACCATAATGTTTTTTTGAGTGGGTCAGTAGTTGTGTGATGGTTCTTCTTGGTAGGCCAAGAAGATAGCCACAAACATGAAGGTGGCTAGCATTAAGGGGAATCCAGTCCACGTGACTCGCTCGCTCGACGTCGATGCACGTTCTAGTTTTCCACGGCATGCCTAGGGCTCCTTGGTGCCATTTTGTCATGTCCCCATCGGCTCTGACCCCGCGACTGCCGGCGAACATGGGCAATGGCAACGACTGTTCGGCACCGGAGCACGCTGAGGAATCCGTCTCCGGCATCATCAACATCTCTACCGATGGAGTCTCCTCCCACGCACCGGACCACCTCCTCGTCTTCATCCACGACATCCTCGGTAGGTGCGTGCTCGTGCCCGTCTCTCCCTTCCCCTTTAGTTCTGATCAACCTGCAAGCCTCTCCGCTCTCTAGGGTTCCACGGTCCCACATGTGCCATCACCTATCCGATCTGCCACCTCGTCGTCTCACATGTTCCATACTTCCATCCCAACTTCGCCGTGTAGCCTCTATGCGACACGATCTAGATCTAGGTATGTATTCTTCCAACCCCGCAATCTCATCTCCCATTCTCGCTCCTCCTTGGGTAATCCATCGCTCTTATCCGAGTGATCTATGTCGATTGGGGTGACTTGGATCAGCTTCGCTCCTTTTCTCGGTTCTGATGGCATGGTTGGTTGCTGCCCCATGAAGGTTGGCGAACACAAGATTGATTTGTCCCTTATGGTTCGGGTTGATAATGAGTGATTGCCAATAAGTGAACTAACTAAGACATGAATTATGTGTTATACAACCATATCGATATCACTAGTAATATAAATATAAGATTAACATGGTTATTTATTTATCATATAAATATATTTTAACATTTCAAATGGTGGATACATTATTTAAATTATATTCATCTATAAATAATAATTAGTAATAAAAATAAGTTTTAAATGGTTTTATCGAAATTTACGCATACGGAAATTATTGGATATATGCCGATTTTACCAAATACAAATTTAGAACTTAAAAGAGAAAAATACTAGAAATCAAATTTAGACATACTTATATTAAAATAAAATACAAATACGGATATCTATATTAACGGAAATCCATATCCGCTAACACCTATGTGGTCACTAGTGACGACCATGACAAACATGGGCCCACGCGTCACCGTAGAGTCGTTGACCCCTCCTTTCCCCACGTTTCCAGAACCCTCCCGAACCACAAAACTCGTCCCAGTGCTCAAGTAATTCGAAGCCCCGGAACATTCCGAAGACGACCAAAGCCTTCTCGAACTTTCGCACTCGTCGTATATAGGCACCGCGACAACATCCCCTGCCATCACACCATCAATCACAGAGCAACTCGAATAGCAGCTCCAACAAAAGCTCAACGCACCAGCAGCAATGGCGTCTCGCCGTTTCTTCTACGACGACCCCTACGACTACTACTACACCTCCCCGTACCACTACGCCTACCCCTACTACCGGTACCAGCACCCCGCTCCGTCCCGCAGCGTCGGCGGGTTCTTCCCGGCCGCCGCAGAAGCCGCGCCGGAGGCGGTGAAGGTGGACCCGCGGCCCAGGGTCGAGTCTTCGAGGTCGGTCTCCGTTCCCGTCCGCTTCGTCGGTTCCGACCCGGAGCCGGTGCGCGGGGCGGCCAGGATGCCACAGGCGGCGGTGCTGAGGAAGCGGGCGCCGTCGTCGGAGGAGGCGGCGGTTAGGCTGCAGGCCGCGGCGCGCGGGTTCATGGCGAGGAAGTCGGTGCGTGCTGTTCGCGAGGTGGAGCGCGAGGCGGCGGAGGTCGGGGAGAAGGTTGCGCGCGAGGCGGCGGAGATCGGGGAGAAGGTTGGGCGATATTAAGCATCTTCTTCACTGATTTCAACCAATCATCAGCATGTAATGGATCTGAAGAGCATTCCTTCTTTATCTTCATTAGTCCAACAGGAATATGGTAGTTTCTGAACTGTGTAGCAAATTCTGTCTAGGTAATAATATTGGCAACATCATGGGCAGCAGTGTAAGAATCCCACCAATCAGCAGTGGGGCCAGTAAGACGAACAAAAGCATAGAGCACCTTCTCCTGGTCAGAGCATTGGGCGATATTAAGCATCTTCTTCACTGATTTCAACCAATCATCAGCATGTAATGGATCTGAAGAGCTGGTGAATGTAGGTGGCTTGTGACTCATGAACTCCTAGTGCTTGTCCTAGGGTGGAGCTGGTGGTGGTGGAGGAGGCATTGGTGGTTATTGCTGGTGCACCATTCGTTCTTGCCTAATTTCCTCTCACATCTCCTACCTTTCCTGACGCATCTCTTGGTGTTCTTGCCTCATTTGAGCCTGCATCTTAGTCATTGTGTTTGCCATCTGTTGTAGCATCTGCATTTGAGCGGCAACCACTAGATCTGTCCCAGCTGGTGGAGGATTCAGAGGATTCATTTCTGATTGTGGTTGTCTAACAATCCTCCTGTTGTGGGGGTTGACATGTAGATCGATTCTGCCTCCCTTCCTGGTATTGACCATCTGGGTTAGAAATACATGGTAAGATAGAATTGTAGATAAGACGAGTAAATGCGAGACAGAATCTTTTGAGGGTTTTATTAGCTAAGTAGATTAGTGTGTCAACTACTACTTCTAATTCATTACCTTATGGTGGTACATGCTAGAATGCTCTGCTATACTATTTCAATCAACCAAAGAAGCAAATCAAGCATTTACCATCAGAACAAACATCCAATCACTTCAGGTAGAGAAAATAATTTTAATTTTGTCTTAGGTCTCCTATCTCTTTAAAGGGTCATAAATGTAGGATTCCAAGGTGTGAAATCCTCCTTGTCTTTCTAGAGTAGAAAAGATAAGAGTAGTCAGAATAGAACAACAAAAGGTGAGACAGGATCAAGAAAAGTATAGAAAGAATCAGAGTAAAGGTAAGTAGGTAAGAGTTTTGTCTAGTTCTATCTAGGTTCTGTCCTGTAGTCAACATTTCCTCTGATACCACTTCTGTCACATCCGGATTTAAGGGATTAAGCCGGGTGTGTATCATATGTGCGCCAAAGAAGAACATCACATATAATGACAAAGTGTATAGAGATAAATGTCACAAGTATCATTATTACATAGCGGAAGTCTTACAAAAATAGATGATAACAATAAAATGAACTAAATAATTATTCCTTGGTGCTATCAAGTTGACTAGGAGACACCACCTAAATAAGCTCATATTCCTCGTTGTAGGGATCCTCTTGGACCACCTGCTCTTCACCTGTGGGGGTTTATATATCGCAAGAGTGAGCTCACAAAAGAACATAACTCAACAAGTTATGGGGAATAATGTGCATGAACTCACCAAAGGTGGGAGCTCATATGAAGTGTAAGGCTGATCAATAAATAATGATTAAAGCTGAGCATTACTTTTAATAAGTTGGTCAAATTTTATTAGTAGTTATTAAACGTAAGTATATACCAAACCAGAGTAATAATAGATCAAAATTAATAATAAAGCACAATACGATGCAAATGACCAATTAAATTTAATTCCATATGTTACTCATGTGAGGGTCTGAGCCGCTCATGACCATGAGCACGGCTGATATACTAGTTTTATAGTCTGCAGATGTTGCACATCTTTACCCACAAGTCATGTTACCCATCTGCCAAGGGGTCATGAATCCCATACACCTCTACCAAGGAAGCGAGGCAGGGTAACACTACGAGGCCTTTACAAAGTTCCACTAGCTTTAGAAAACCTGCTACAAGGATCCCTCGTCTGACCGCCATCACAGCAAAACCCGAGAACCTCCCTACACCGACCACTCCCCTACTATCCTTGCCCCTTTCGGGTAAGATAGTCTTCCACTAGCTTTCCTAATTAGTCAGCCAAGGGCGTCCCATACCACCCTTATGGTAGCACTGTTTTCCCAGGTGGTCGCTCCATGTTCCAATTAACATAATAATCTTATCATGAATAATAAATAACAAAAATTGATAATAAAAGCATGATCATGAATAATGTGTATCTCAATACCCAAAACCACATAAAGCAATAGCAGGTACTACCCAAAAGTTCAGTGGTAAACAAGGTATAAAGATAGTCAAACTGGGGTGACCTATTGGGTCTCATCAAAATTAACCTATGCAGATTATAATGATTAACAGTAACATTATTGGGTAAATAGAAGTGATCAAGGGCACAACTTGCCTTCAACGAGATCCTGCTCAGCAGTCTCCACCTGCTGAACACCTGGGTCCTCAGTGGCTTGCTTGTCTACTCGCAACAATACAAACAAACATGGTATAGGAGAAATTAACATCACACTAAACAGCAGAACAGAATGCATGATAATATTCTATGTGTCATAACGAGATGGTAGGAACAAGAATCACTAAATTCAGAGTTACGATTTTCTGAAGTTATTAGGTGCTTAGTATAGAATAAATCAAGTGGATAATTTTACTCTATGTTTTATGGCTAAACAGAGTTACCAAGTGATAAACAATATTAATACAAAATTAATGCAACTAGAATGGACCAAAAAGGAGTTAAAATGGATTTTCTATGAATTAATCTAGGTTTTGGAATTGTTTTTATACTAAATATTCATTTTCCCGGCTTATTATTAACCCTGGTATTTTATTTGGACTGCAGACGCAAATGCTAGAAACTATAGGGTTCAATATATGAAAATCAGGGCATGGATGTAATTAATTTACAATAGCAGTGGACGGCGGGTTAATTCAGTAATTCCCTAGGGGCTCTTAAGCAAATATCCATCGCGAAGGGGTATTATTGGATCCCGACCGTTGGATCAGATCCGAGGGCCGAGAATAGATCGCGCCCACACAACTGCGTCATGCACTGACCACCCTCCGATTAAGATTCGACGGACCAAATTTAATGAAATCCAAACCACCCACAGCCCCACGATCAGCAATCTACGGTCCCTCTTAACCCAGATGAATCGGTATCCGACTTCTAATCTAAGCAGTTCCTAAATCGATCAACGCTCCAGGGCCTTCTTCTATCTCCCGACGCAGATCGAGCTACGGTCGCTTGCACCCGAGGAACGCCGACACAGCGAGCGGTGGACCAGCGGTTCTGGGTCACGATTTGGAGCACGGACAATATTGGCGCGACATAGGAATGATGGCAACTATTAGGTTGTGACCTTACTAGTGTCAGCGGTGTGGGCAGGGTTGCCCACGGGAAACCAGTGCGACGGTGCTCCCGGCTTGTCAATGACGGTGTGCTGGTCCCGACACGGTGACGCCCCAGACGCCCCCACCGTACGAGAACACCGCAGACGCCCCTGCTCGACTCTACCCTCGACTTCCCACGCTCACCTCGCACTTCGACGGCCGCACCGACCCTCTGACCTCTCCTTTTCTCTCCTTTCTCACTCCTATCGGTAGCTACAACAGAAGCAACTCCCAACACGGCGCAAACCCTCGAAGCATACGACTGGGGAAGGCGGCAGCCAGGTTTATATCCTAGGCGCCCGAGGAAATCGCGCGGACGGCTGTTACGGTTTGCCCGCGGGGCGCGATTCGCGCGAAGAAGAAGACCGTATGCGAGGGAGGGCCCACTAGCAGCGAGCCATCACCCAGGGAAGCGTGCATGCATCGATTGACACGCGACCCCAACAGTCAGGCGACCCGAGTGTGCAGACGGTCGCGATGGTGAAAGTGGCTGGCCCGCGCGGACGCGTAGGGGCATTGGGCCGAAATGCGTTTCAGCGGCCCAACTTCTTTTTTTCTTCTCTTTTTTTCTTTCCTTTTCCTTTCTATTTTTAGATTTCAAATTTAAGTTCAAATTTTTTTGTGGTGAATTTTCTAAAAATCCACATATCAGTATGAAAAGAATTTATATATAAATCTATTTATTTATATATTTATTTTTTCTATGTTATTTCCAATTTCTAAAATGTAAATTAGGTTAAATCGCCATTTGGACACTAATATATCTTTATTAGTATTACTATTATTATATGCACAACCAAATAAACTCCAACATGATGCATCGATTATTTGTATGTCATTGGTTAATTATTCACTTTAAATATGTTCCTTAACGATTCTCATGAAACAGAAGGCCATGCACATAAAGATGTATCCCTTTCTTTTATATTCCCAGAGTTGGGTATTACAACATTCATCTATGCATTCTAGGATTTCAATTACTCTCAATCTTTTAGTATTTGTTCCTTCATTGTCAAATCACTTCTCATCTAACTACTATGCTTGTTTAACCAGCAGAACAATACTACAACAATATCCATTTATAAAGGCTTTAATAGCAAACTTTACATATTCATATCATGTTAAGGTTGTCACATGTGTAAAGGTGAAGAGATCATGCATGTCATTCCACATAAATGAAAAGAATTCCTATATAAAAATGACATGTTTTGTTGTAGGTAGTGGAAATTATCTTTCCAGCAAAGACCATATAATCCGATAAAGCTGATAACTAAATGTCAAAATCGAGTAGGTGCCATATCATCTATATCTTATCTGTTGTTTGGAAAAAGACAAAATCCAAAAAAAAATATATGAGATCTCACATGTATAAATAGCTCCCAAATCAGTAGTTAATACATCTCCCATAATATTTTCAGCATTCAGAAACACACCAAGCGAAGCGCACTAGCAACGACCTAACAACAATGGCTACCAAGATATTAGCCCTCCTTGCGCTTCTTGCCCTTTTAGTGAGCGCAACAAATGCGTTCATTATTCCACAGTGCTCACTTGCTCCTAGTGCCATTATTCCACAGTTCCTCCCACCAGTTACTTCAATGGGCTTCGAACATCCAGCCGTGCAAGCCTACAGGCTACAACTAGCGCTTGCGGCGAGCGCCTTACAACAACCAATTGCCCAATTGCAACAACAATCCTTGGCACATCTAACCCTACAAACCATTGCAACGCAACAACAACAACAACAGTTTCTGCCATCACTGAGCCACCTAGCCGTGGTGAACCCTGTCACCTACTTGCAACAGCAGCTGCTTGCATCCAACCCACTTGCTCTGGCGAACGTAGCTGCATACCAGCAACAACAACAGCTGCAACAGTTTATGCCAGCGCTCAGTCAACTAGCCATGGTGAACCCTGCCGTCTACCTACAACTGCTTTCATCTAGCCCGCTCGCGGTGGGCAATGCACCTACGTACCTACAACAACAGTTGCTGCAACAAATTGTACCAGCTCTGACTCAGCTAGCTGTGGCAAACCCTGCTGCCTACTTACAACAGTTGCTTCCATTCAACCAACTGGCTGTGTCGAACTCTGCTGCGTACCTACAACAGCGACAACAGTTACTTAATCCATTGGCAGTGGCTAACCCATTGGTCGCTACCTTCCTGCAGCAGCAACAATTGCTGCCATACAACCAGTTCTCTTTGATGAACCCTGCCTTGCAGCAACCCATCGTTGGAGGTGCCATCTTTTAGATTACATATGAGATGTACTCGACAATGGTGCCCTCATACCGGCATGTGTTTCCTAGAAATAATCAATATATTGATTGAGATTTATCTTGATATATTTCTGAACTATGTTCATCATATAAATAACTGAAAACATCAAATCATAATTTTAAACTCATGCTTGGTCAATACATAGATAATACAATATTACTTCATCATCCCAATGATGTCCTAGCCCAACCTATTGAATGTTAATGTTTGGTTGTGTGAGGGTGTGTTTATAACATAGATGTGATTATTTGCGCTTTTTGTTGAGTATATACATATATGGTATGTTGATTTGATATAGTGATGGACACATGCTTTGGCCTTGGATATTCAAATCACTTGTACTTGCACGAAGCAAAACATAATATAAGTTTAGAAGTAAACTTGTAACTGTGTCCAAACATGCTCACACAAAGTCATACCACATTATAATTTTTTGGTAAATATTCAACACGTGTATTTTTTACAAGAACCCAAATTTTACAGACAAATGCAGCATTGTAGACATGTAGAATTCTTTGAAGCATGTGAACTTAACAACACCAATGTCATTAAATCAACTAGACCCTATGAGTAACAATTTCGATATTGCAAACACCAAATTATGGAACTTATTTGCTGAAAAAATTATGATCAATGTGAAGTTTAAATTATTATACCATAAATATATCAAAGATTTTTTTGAGGAAGGTAAAAATTGCATGGAATGGGCTGCCCAACGTGATAGCTCACTTTTATGCTAGGTAGCATTACCAAAGATGGGAATGTTCTGATGAACACCAAACCCACTCAAATAATATTTATATTTGGGTTGTTTAGTTGTAAAAGTGAAGACCCAAGATTAAAGTACCAATTGGCCAATGCCATTCGATTGTTTTGTTCAAAGAGCACTTGGTACGTCATTTGGACTCGTATCTTAGTCCAATATATTGCATTTTGCTTCAATGTGTAGAATCCGATAAAGTGCATGTTCTAAAATTGTAAATCTAACTAAATTAGAAAGCTTGTTACTAATTTGATGGTTTATTAGGTGTAGCTCATAAAACTATAACCAACATACCCTGCACTCACATGTCGTAGAAAATAGGAGTATCCAAGCACAATTTGTGTGAGCATCCATGACACAAATTATATATAGACTGATACAATTAATTCCTTCAAAAATAAAAAAGGAAAACCATAAAGTGTTTTTGATACTGCTGGATTCTTCTTTAGCTAATCAGGAGTACTAAAAAGATGTTGCACTTTTGGGTGGCGAGAATTCCTCAGTCATAACTTTGACATAATTTTAATCCGGATCACATATATATCATCATTTCTTAATTATTAAATTAATATGGTATGCATCATCGGTTTATTAAATCAATCTGGTATAACCATCGGATCTTAATTATTAAATTATTCTAGAGCGTACATCAGATTATCAAATCAAATCAACCCGACATAACCATCAAATGTTCCGCTATGCACCGTAAGCGCATGGTCTAGGGCTTAATCATCTGGAATAACCATCCGATCTTCCGGTAAGCATAGTAAGCGTATGGTTTGGTGCTTCGTCATCCAGAATAACCATTAGATTTTTCGATATGCACTGAAAGACTATGATCCAGGGTTTTGATAGGCGAAACGTTGTTAGGTTATTATGGATGCTAGCTGCTGGCGCGTGTGCGATCTGCTGTGTGGAAGCTGCTAGGTTCTCTTGTGTTGCACGTGGCTTGTGGTGGGCTTGGACTACTCTCATGGCTTCAGCGCTTGGAGCTGCTCATCCATCCAGTCCTATGTGCGTCTCTCTCTCCTGGCTGGAGGGGTGGTGGCTAGGCGGCTTCTCTGTGTTTTTCTTTTTGCGGCGGCTACTCGTGTTGGCTAGGGTTGGCGTCAGGGGCCCGATCAGGTATGCTCCCTCATCTTTTATAGGCAGCGCAGCATAGTAGGCAGAGCAAATATAAAGATTCCAACTGCATCCATCTACAAACAAGGCTCTCGGTGGAAGGGATAAAAGCATGCAGCGCAATTGCCGCTGCCCTGCTACAACCTTGACTCTCGTCAATTGGATGATCAAAAGAGGCTACCATCTAATCTCTTTTCTTTGTGCAGCTGCCTGTTTGTCACGAACACAAAATTGCAGGTGCCTATTTGTGCAGGTGCCTGTTTGTCACCAATTATCCTCTACCACAAAGAACTGCAATAGTGATGGAGGATCCGATCCGGCATAGATCCACTATAATGCATAGTCGGTGATGCATGCCTAATGGTGGTTGTTTAGCGTTAGTTTGGGCATGTTGGAACTAAGCAATTGTCAATGCCATACACTAGAAGTGAAGAATGTTGTTAGTGTTAGGAGTAGATGTGTCAATGGGGACCGATACTCGTTAACCCATGGAGAATTTCTCTATTAGAGTTAGGGTATGTGAAGATTTTAATCTCCATTTGCTGAAGGTAGGCATACCACAAACATCTATTTGAATCAACAGTTATAGTTCAACACATACTCCTTCCGCACTAGTTTGTTGCGTGTCCTACCTTTTTCCTAAATAAGTTTTCCCAAAACTGACATACTCCCTAGAAAATACATCCAAATTTTGAAGATCAAATTTGTTCCATTGAATTATTCATGACATATATATTGGTATTGCTTTTTCATCATTAGCATATAATTTGAACTCAGTAAAAGTTACACAGGATTCTTTTTAGACAATACTAAAGCAAATTGTAATCAAAACACTTTCATCATAGGGATTTATCCTGAGGTTAGGCCAAACCTGAAATGCTTGCCTAGTCCTCATCGAAGTTAGCCACACCTTGGCTTAGAGTCTATTTCAACTCTTTCCTCCGTTTGCTCGGATCTATCAAAGCGATAGATAGAGCCTTCCTCTATGTCGATGAAGGTTACAACGATGTCGTTACTGCTTACAGTCTTCTTGATAGCACTCCAGCAAAGTAACACCTTGCTCAAGATCTTGCTCTAGCTCTCAGTACCACTTCCCCTCTCTCTAAAACCTTATAAATTTGCCTCTACACAAACTAGAGAGATACACAAGAGAGGGAGAGAAAAAATTTGATCACTTGATGTATGGACTTGTTTTGTGTCCTACAAATGGGCGCCTAGGGATCCCTTTTATAGTCTCAAGGGAGCCCTAGCTGTTGCCTCTTCCAAATAGAAGTTGCTAGAAAAGTTTCCCTGGTTGTGGGGGCACCGGACTGTTCGGTGTGCTTTCGCCCAACGATCAACGAATCCTTAATTGGCCACCTTCCTCTTTTGTAGGGCACCGAATTGTCCGGTGCTAGCACCGGACTATCCAGAGTTCCAATTTGCCCATTGGCGCCTGCTGATGTGGCCAACTAGCAGTTGCCTGAAGACAACTGGAGTGTCCAGTGACAGGGCTTGGACTATCTAGTGCATGGTCCCGTACTGTCCGGTGTTTTTAGCCGAGATACCCGAGTTGGGCAGTTGGTCGCCCAGGACATTGGACTATCCGGTGCACACTGGACTGTCTGGTGAGGTGCACTAGACTATCTAGTGCTACCCAGACAGCAACACTCTTATGTGCTTTTCCTCCTTTTCTTCTCCATTCAAATCTTGGGAGGGTCTTCCTGTGATTTAGACAAACATAGTTAGAGTACACATGAATTCACTCAGTCCTAGAATTAACTATTTTCAAATCTTCTCCCAACTTTTCTATTTCACCTCAAACAGAGCTCTAGACGACACTTTCTCTATAAACATGGTTAGAGAGCAAAACCAAAGTGCCATATGCGTAGTAGAAGGTGTATGCAACATATTTGAACTCTCAAACCTACATACTTAACATTCTTCATCGTTTTGCTCCTTTTGGCCTGTTTGAGGTCGATGTTGAACTCCAAAACTCCAAGTCGCCATGGCTTTATCTAGTTTGCGATTTATGAGCTCCAACATCCTACAAAGGTCATATAGAACATATCCAAACACAGGAACAACCCAAACTAAAAGTCGGAATGAACTTAGCTCTTTTGGGTTGCTTCCATATTCTGGCTTTGACACTGCTCCTTCTGCTATTGACCTTGCTCTTCATATTGAGCTTGATCTTGAGCCTTATGACTTACAACACATAACTATAGATGTTACCTCATTGGTTGTAAGTCATGTCCTTAAGTAGTGATCCTCGATGCACCATAACTCCTATCAACTCGATTATCCTTGACTTTGCAAGTCTTCTTCTTCACCTCTGGCTTTGGGTTCCTCGGCCTCCTTGATATTCTCCCGTGCACTCGGTACCTCGAAGCTCTTCTTGCTTCCATACTTGGCTTGATCAATTGCATGTCTCCAAGATATGAACATCGAGACTCACTTAAGCAATAATCTTCTTCACTCGTGATGTCCTCAACCATAATCAACTCAGCCTTTGAACCATCACCCTTGAACACTTGGGTTAAACTTTACAAGCTTTACACTGAGCACCTATCCAACACTTAACATACCTGTCTGTCCTTTAATTGGGTTGTCATCTAAACCACCAAAACCCACAAGAGAGCTTTCACTAGCTCATATATTCCAAGTTTTTCTCCCTTTTGGTTGGATTTGAGTTGATTCTGACTTAGAAACTGATTTGTTGAATTTATGAACATGTGAATCAAAGACTAGGCAAACTAGTTAGTCTGAATGGTTGTGATCGTCACCAAGCACCAAAACCAATTAGAGAAAATGGATTAAGGCTATTTCCCTTTCATCTTCCTCCATAGTGGTAGTTTTTCTTGACCATTTGATCGATCGCCATGGTCGGTAATTATCACACCTCAAAATTTTCTCTTTTGAACGTGATTAGAAACACTAAATAGACTAATTAACTTAACAATTTTGATAAGGTTTTCCTATTTTTAGTTTGTTAGTTTTCAACTGGTGCTAAATCAAAATGGCTTTTATACTTTTTTAAAAATTAATTTCACTAAGACGCTACAGCACGTTGGATGCTTAACTTATTTGAGTGAAAAACACATTAAAACTTTGTGATTAAGCATTGAATACGTTTTTCTCTACGTTTGAAAGTAAAGTTTCAAAAGGTTTATTTAGAATAAAAAAAATTTCAAATACAAGTTCAGTTTTTGGTTTCAAATGGTTGAAATTTTTTAAATAAATGTTAAAGTATTTTTGATAATGGTTTAAAATTTATTTCCAAAAAACAACAACGTGAATAATGTTTGTAAATTAAGTTCCAAAATGGCTTGATTAAATAAATTATTCTAAGTCCGAATTAGTTTGAAAGTAGTTCTGAAGTGGTTTTAAGATCAAAGTCTAAAAAGTTTCCGACATGGAGTTTAAGAGGGTTTTTGAATTATGTTCTAAAAGTTTGAAACCAAATAGTTTAAACTTGTTTTGACGTAAAGTTTGAAGATGTGTGTGTCGAAATATAGTAAGTGGTTTTCAAAGATGAGAGTTTTTCATGTTTATAGTTCAATAGCTTAAGCAATGTTCAGAATGGAGCATGTGAAATTAGGAAATGCTTTCGAAAGCATTCACGGGCCCATATCCTTCAGAAGGACAAAAACAATTCAGTGTCCTTTGTTCCCCATTGTTATCATTTGAGCCCAACACTCGATCTCTATAGGGCCGGGCCATCCTTCCGAAGCACCCCTCCCCGGGCCACGACCCATAGCCAAGCCTGTTCTTCTCGGCTCCCCTCCTTTATTCCTCCCTGGACCACAGCCCAAGTTTCAGCAGCAGCTCGGCCCGCATGTCTTCGGTCTCCTCCTCTCTGTCTCCGTGCGTGCCGGTCGCTATCTGTATAGGCCCCGTTTGGTTACCCCAAACTAAAGTTTAGCCCCTGTCCAATCGAATGTTTGAACCTCCGTTTCGGGTATTAAATGTAGTCGGATTATAAAACAAATTTGTCAGCCGAAGATTAAAAGACGAGACGAATCTAGTCCAGTTGGTTGGGTCTATATTTCATACTCCTATTTGAAAGTCAAACGCTTGATGTGACCCGGGCTAAACTTTAGCAGGGGCAACCAAACACCCCCATAGTACTAATGAAAAGCCAAAGGTCCAATTGTATCTTCAATGATTCGATCCACCAGCTAACCACCTGATGACACTACTACTATTGCAACATCTGGAATAGCTGGGTATGTGTATGCACAGCTTGCAAATTATATGACCTACAGTAAACAGACGTACATGTGTCGCCGTGTGGTTGGTCATTGGCGTGTGATGGAGCCTCCAGCATGTCGGTCGGGCTGATGGTCTCGTCTGTTCCGCTCACCTAGTCACGTGTTCAAGCAAATTGACGTGTTCATTCGATTTAATCTTTCACGTATTTACGTATTTATAATGTGATAGTTAACTAATAACGTTAGATCATGTTTATTTAAGTCCAAATATGATAAGATACTATATTAAAACTAATATCGATCTATTCAAACTTGTTAATATTGTTGCTCGTACTCAAGTGTGAATCATTACTCTTATCATTTATGTTATACCCAGCGAACATTTCTTTAACGTTGGCTTTTTATGCCAGCTAGCGAAACACATGCTTCACGCACTACTGCCTGGTGCCTAGCCGTGCTATCCTTGCCGCAGAGCAGCACGTACACGCCGACCCCGTGCGTACGCATTGCTTTCCACCGCCAGTCTGCCGCCGCGCGCTTTGACGCCTCAAAGCCCGCCAGGCGCGGCCTTCATCAATTGTCTGCCGGTGCAATTCAGCCCGGACCGCCGCACCGCAAGCACACGCTGCCCCTGCCAGGCTCACGGACGGTCCGGATGCCGGACATCGCATACACGCTATGCTACGCCTGCGCTGGCCGTTGGATGCGCCATGCTGGACTGGTGAGACGAACTCATTAGGCCTAGTTTGGATACTCTAGGATTAGAGTGTTTTGGAGGGATTGAAGAGGATGTAAATCCCCAATAGATCAAATACTCTCTCAATACATCTCAATCCACTTCAATCTCACTCATTACTAGAGTATCCAAACTAGGCCTTAGTGATATCCACGTGGAAGACGACGCACGGTGTATGATAGGAATTGTTAGAAAATAAAACTATGTGATCTAATTTCAAGGGACACCAGTTATTTGGTGAACAGTTGTGTCTGTTCACAAGATGTCCCTCCCCTTTGTATATGTAACCCCTTTCTGCAAGAATGTATGACAGTCATTTGATATTCTTTCAAATCTCGTTTTCACTGTATTATAACACCGCAGCACTGCTCATGAGATCAGAGAAGAAAAAGAAAGAAAGAGAAACAATCTATCGCTCGCAAGAAGGAAAGGAGGGGCTCCGATGTCCACAAATTGTACATACGATGCATACAGTTTCTCTTCTTCGACTTCTAGATAGCGATGACAACAGAAAGGCCGAAGACACGCTCATGCCATGGTTGTTGGGAGGAAGACGCATGCCCGCGCTCGCACGTTGTGGCTGCACCTAGCCGGAGTGCCCGCGCCGGGGCCAGGGTCGGCCTGCCGCAGCCACCGCCATGCCGGCCACAACTTACTAGTGATAGAAATCAACGTGTTTGTTTGAGGAACGAATTAATCCATCGTCTAATGTTTTCACTTTTTTCTTGTCTCAGAGCATGTATAATAATGTTTAATATAGAGACTCTTGTGGTGTCTAAAATTGTTATTTAAAAAAAATCGTGGACTCTTCATTCTGTGAGGAGACGTACCTGGCTTGTAACTCAAGTAGTTGTTAATAATCAGAGGAACGTAAGTTTTGGTGGAACCATGATGCCTTTGCCTTGGCACTGGATGCATGTTTATATAGAGAGAAATCCCAAGAGGATTACAGACTACAATGGTTATTACAATATCTGAGTTAACTGATTTGATATATATATATATATATATATATATATATATATATATATATATATATATATATATATATATATATATATACTTCGAACTTGGAACGAGCATGAAGAGATTAATGAGACTTCTTTTTTTGAGTTTTTTTCTGGCGGACCGGTTGCGCAAGATCTTTGGTCTTCCTCCGGAACCGATGAAAAAGTGGGTCGCTTCTTATGAACTCGCTCAGAATGATTCTTCTCTATCTATAGTTCTATAGTTCATGGCCTATTAGAAGTAGAAGGTGCTCTGGTGCAATCCTTACCGACAGAAAAAGATTGCAGCCGGGTTGATAATAATCGAGTGTCATTATATATATATATATATATATATATATATATATATATATATATATATATATATATATATATATATATAGGGCAGGTATAACGGGAGCCCTGAGCTTCCAATAGTTAAAGGAAGCCCAGGCCGACCACCCCTGCAAACTGGTTCAACCAGCGCGCCCAAACAGGCTGTCGGGTGCGCCACCTGCTCCACGTCTGTTAGCGCAAAAAAAGGAATGCATGCATGAGTCAAACACGATCCAATGCATGTGCATAAATTTAGGAAAGATATGTGCGGCAGTTTCTGTTTTTAAAATCATTTATTTCCTCCATAAATTTAGGATCGCTGCAACAGCCATGCAGCTAGACACGTAAGGACCATTTTATGATATATACTGAGACTAAATATGCTACACTGTGTTAATAATTATGCAATTCGATACACTGCGTAAAAATCTGTTACCAGCTGCGTGCACATGAATTTATGATAAAAAAATGTGCAATGAAAGGAAATGAATTACACGTATAGAAACAAAAAAATCGTATTTAATGTTTTATTTTCTTCATAAATATAAGGTCCCTCCAACAGCCATGCAGCTAAAACACATTAAATCTACTTTATGACATATACTGATACAAATTATACTACATGGTGTAGGCATTTATGCAATTCGTTACACTGCGTAAAAAATCTGGCATGTTGTTCACTGGTGGATGCACCTCCGGGTTGGAGCGTAATAACCTTAAGTTTTGAGCATAAAATCCCTCAATTATAAGCGTATATACCGAGCCAATGTGAGAGGTTGATAGCTCTAGTAGGTTGTTATTACGATCCTATTTTTATGGCAGATCCGAAAAATATGGCAGTCGCATGCATGCGGTTATACAGATCCTAAAATTATGGCAAAATGCATGCATGAGTTAAACACGTTCCCTTGTATGCGCGTAAATTTAGGAAAGATATGTGTGGCGGTTTCTATTTTAAATGCTTTATTTCCTCCATAAATTTAGGATCGCTGCAACAGACATGCAACTAAAACTCGTAATGACCATTTTATGCTATGTACTGATACTAAATATGCTACACTGTGTAGATAATTATGCAATTCGGTATACTGCGTAAAAATCTGCTACAGGCTGCATGCACACGAATTTATGATGGAAAGAATATGCAATGAAAGGAAATGAATTGCATGCATAGAAACAAAAAATCACATTTAATGTTTTATTTGCTTCATAAATATAGAATCCCTCCAACAACCATGCAACTAAACGCATTAGAACTAGTTTATGATGTATACTGAAACAAATTATACTACACGGTGTAGGTATTTATGCAATTCCTTATACTGCGTAAAAAATCTGGCATGTTGTTCACTGGTGGACGCATCTCCGGGTGGAGCGTAAAAACCTTAAGTTTTGAGCATAAAATCCCTCAATTATAAGCGTAAATACCGAGTCAATTAGAGGTTGATAGCTTTAGTAGGTTGTTATTACAATCCTATTTTTTATGACAGATCCGAAAAACATGGCAGCCGCATGCATGCGGTTTCTATTTTTATACAGATCCAAAAATTATGGCAAAATCGTGGGAGTTTCCATTGCGTGCGCGCAAATTAAGAACAGCATAAATCAAGGAATTGTCTTTCCAATGTGCATGCAGTAAACTGATATACGAACTCTGTGTTAAAGCATAAAATCATACAGTTTTTAGCGTAAATAATACATGTGGTAGGCATAAAACACAATAAACGAAAAGAAAAATGCGCCGGATCGGAGGATGTCACGCGCGATCATCGCTGCGCGCATCTCGCCCCTTCCGTGACATCGCTCGCTCGAACATCGCGCCTCATGCGTCGCCGTCGCTACTCGCACGTCGACGGGCGTCACTTGCTCATCGGCCTTGGAAGTGCCGCCTCCTTGGGGCTTCGGGGACGCCGCCGCTTGCCCGCACAAGGGCCTCGCTGCGGATCGAGGAACCTCCGCCACCGCGCGTCGAGGTAATGGAGTTGCGGCCACCGGCCTGGGATCCGTCGTCGCCGCACAAGGGCGCTGCCGCCGCTCGCCCTCTGGATCGGGGGCCGCCATCGCCGGCCTGGGAACCGCCGCCACCGCATGTCGAGGTCGGGGAGCCACGGCCACCGCAGCCACTGGCCGGGGTCCGCCGCGTGCGCTATTGGGCAACCGCCGTCGCTAATGAATCGAGATGGGGCATGAAAAATTGAACTCTAGCACTCCGGGTCCTATTTTATAGACGTCCGGATGTGGTCCGGCTCGACCGGATTGCACTGTCTGGCCCGGGCTTCCTTTAGTTATTGGAAGCCCAGGGCTCCTAATATACAATCTATATATATATATATATATATATATATATATATATATATATATATATATATATATATATATATATATATATATATATATATATATATATATATATATATATATATATATATATATATATATATATATATAACCGAGCCCAACCACATTGTTTCTGCAATTCGGCCGACATACCATCGCACGGACCGTAGGCGCACGGATCCAATCGTCTACCACCGAATGGGCCCACCAAATCTCTTTTCCACTTTGTATCTGCCTTCTTGCACCTGTCAAATTCGCAGGGTGCTCATTCAAAATGTCATTCCACCACGTGCGATCGCCTTCGTTTGTTTCTAGAGTTTCCAAAAACCATCGGGCACAAATCGGTGTTTGCGAGCGAACTGGTCCCTTTTCGCTAGGGTCTGAGTTGTTCAAGGTAATGGATAGCGCTACGGTATGAGCAATTCAATCGAGGAGAGTAGCAGCAATAGATTTAGGGTTTTCGATCGGCTTTTTGTCCCAGGTATGTTTTTCGATCATCCTTTTCGGCAAATCGCCTCAGATTTTACATTTTTCAAGCGCTTGTATGTTTTCCGAACAAAAGGGCTTTCAATACGACCTGATTTTTTCGGACCATTTGTTCGTTGCAACAAAATCGTTGAGTTTGCTCGGCTTATTTTTTTATAGATTTCGGTTACTGATTAACATCAATAACAGCAAACCTAAGTAAGAACAAGTAAAAATGTTCAGTAATAATTTTTAGTAATAACCATACCAATCTGTAATAATGTTCACTAGTCAATAAGCAATGTGAACGTGAGTAACAACAGCAAAAATAATATTCAGTAATAATGTTCGATAACAACCATATCAATCAGTAGTTCTTAGTTTTTTGTTTTTATATAGTGGTAGAAATTAATTCAGTATATTTTTTTGTAATATAACATGGCCCTATGTATAAAGCACATAGGCTCAATAATATATCCACTCAGTAATAAATGTGATCTTGCAATTAGCGCATATGATGAGTAATATATTTTTTCACTTATAATGGTGATGAGTCAGTTATTATTATTTTTTGAGTAACTTTTTGATTTTATTATTATATAAGAATGACTAATATTCATAATAATCTTTAGTAGTTAGTATTGCAACCAGTAATAATGTTCCTTAGTCAATAAGAAACAATTAGTAATACTTTCCTTTTTTTGTTTTTTCACATTCGATAATTAGTAGTTGACTATATGGAGGAGAATAGACATATGTAATTATTTATTCTGATCAGTAATACCTGTTTTCCAGTTACAATAGTGATCAATCATAGCTTTTAATTTTGTTGTTATATAGGAATGACTAATGTACAGTAATAATGTTGAGTAATTAGTGGTGAGGGCACAAATGTCTAGTAATAATGCTCAGTAGCTAATACGTTTCTTGATAATTTCTTATAGGAAAACACCAGGAGCATTATGACGAGGGCACGAATCCTCTACTTTATGATATTTCACGTCGACAACCAAGCAAATAGGCCGTTCCCTGTTTTTATAGAAAAAATACACCCCTTTGGATGTATTCACATATGAAGATGCAACTGGCACTGATGCAGCTTTGGTGTAATCAGCACGGTGGATGCAAAAGACAATCTTTATTTTTGTTTGTACGGTGCTGTAATTAATTTGGATGATAGGTACTATACGTACTGTGTCACTGTGCTACTCTGCTATTGTCTTTCTAAACGTACATTTTTCTGTTTTTATTGTGTTACTGTTAAGTAACACTTAGTAATTAATGAATATATAGCTTCTACTACTGTGCATTATATATATTCTATTTTTTGTATTATTGAGTCACGTGAGTAATAGTCATTAATAGTCAGTAATTATTTTACTACTCATAGCACTTAGCAATTGTATTACTAAATCCATGTCAGCACTCAATAATTTTATTACTGAATCCATGTCAGCAACAGGTTTTTAATACAATGCTCTTAGTAATTATATTATTGAGTCATGTGAGCAATTATTTTTAAAAACATAGCTCTCAGTAATTGTCTTACTGAGTCAGCTCAGCAGTAGTTTTTAATAAAATGCTCTCAGTAATTGTATTACTCAGTCGTGACAGTAGTTTTTTGTAAAAAAATAGCACTCAATAATTTTATTACTGAAGTCAAGTCAGCAGCAATTTTTAATAAAATACTCTCAGTAATTGTATTATTGAGTCATGTTAGTAGTTTTTTTAAAAAACACTCAGTAATTTTATTACTGAAGTCATCCCGTGGTCCTTACTTTTCCAAGATGAGCAATCAGTAAATTACCGACAAATCTAGAACGGCGTGGGCAGTACGTTGTTTCTGACAATTTTTGCACCACCGCATTTTTTATGGCGGGAAATTGGCCTTTTTCACCTGGTACCAGTTGGGCTGTGCGATAGGGTGGTTGGGGGGGGGGCACTAGGGAGGTGGGGACCGCATTCGGTGGGTGGGTGAACCGCGTTTTTGTACGACTTGGCAGGCGACGGAGCGGGCCGAGGGGAGGGGGCCTGGTCCAGGTGAAGATTCACCCTAGGTGACAAATAGCGCTTATTTATATAATAGCTATTAGTTACAAGAGATAAGGATGACTATCTTATCTTAACACGCCCCCTCAATCACAACTTTGCTAAGTAAGATTGTGCTTCAAATTTTTCAGTTGTTGAATGGCCAAAGGTTTTGTGAATCCATCTGCAACTTGATCCATCTCCTGATGGAACAAAATCAATGTGAAGTAATTTTCTTGCCGCTCTTTCTCGAACAAAGTGATAATCCACTTCAACGTGTTTCATGCATCCATGAAAAATGGGATTAGTAGATAAATACTTGGCACCTATATTATCACACAACATTATTGTGTGTTGAGGACTTTTTATACCAATCTCCCAAAGTAATGTTTGAATCCACATTACGTCTGTAGTTGCATTGGCTACAACTTTGTATTCGACTTCAGTACTTGATCGCGAGACTGTCAGCTGTTTTCATGCACTCCACGAAACTAGATTAGATCCCAAAAATACAGGGAGGCGCGTGGCCAGGGAGGCATGGCCAAGGAGATAGCGCGCGGGGGAGGGGAAGAGGGAGAGGAGAGGGGGAGAGAGGGGGGAGCTCACCTCGGGGCTCGACAATCGCGACAACTGTCCACCGGATCACCTAGGGCAAAGGAGGTGGAAGAGAGGAAGAGGAAGTTGCTTCGTGGGAAAAAGAAAATGAGATAGAGAGAGGGAGGGGCACGCATCAGGGGAGGTGGGGCACCAGGGGCGCGTGCCAAGGGCCGGGCTGGACCGCGGGCTGGGCCGAAAGCCCACTGCACGCACGACCACTAATCGAAAGAAAAACGCAAATCGAAAATCAAAACGAGATGGACACGCGATTAAATACAACATCAGATAAAAGAAATATGCTTCGGCATGATGCAACAACCATGTCAACTTAGGTTTTTGTTTACACATGATACGGACACCAGTCACTATACTGCTTTGAAAGTTGGAAGAAGGAGCAAAATGGGAAGAGAAAATAGAGTAACGCCTGAATTTGGTGAGTATCAGAGAAGAAAAAATTATACCCCTCAAATTCAGGGCATTACAAACCTATCCCCCTTAAAAGAATCTCGCCCTCGAGATTCAAGGTTGGCCAGCAAAGAGTTCAGGATACTTGGCCATCAGATCATCTTCACGCTCCCAAGTTGCTTCTTCCTCAGAGTGGCGACCCCATCTAACTTTGCACATTCTAATAGTGTTCCTCCGGGTGACCCTGCCTGTAGTCTCCAGAATCTGCGTTGGCTTCTCTATGTAGGTCAAGTCTTCTTGGACTTCTAGACCTTCTACTGGCAACTGCTCTTCTGGCACATGTAGAAACTTCTTCAACTGTGACACATGAAAGACATCATGCACTACTGACAAATCTTCTGGCAAACTGTAGTCTTTGATCAATTCTAACCATCTTCGTTGTCTCATATTCAGCTCCGATTGGGTGAATATGTACTTCAGACTCTTGTGGTCTGTATACACATCACACTTCTGCCCATACAAATAATGCCTCCATGCCTTCAGTGCATGAACCACTGCTGCCATCTCTAGGTCATGGATTGGATAATTCTTCTCATGAACCTTCAGCTGTCGGGACGTGTAAGCCACAACTCTCCCCTCTTGCATCAATACACATCCCAAGCCAGTGTAGCAAGCGCCGCAAGACACCGAGAAGGGCTTGTGCACATCAAACAAGACTAAGACAGGCGTTGTAGTCAACTTCTCTTTCAGCGCTTCAAAGGCCTCTTGGCACTTCTGGGTCCACTTGAACTCAACTTTGTTTGGTAGCAAAGCTGTCATTGGTCTGACAATCTTCAAAAATCCTTCAATGAACCGTTGATAATATCTGGCCATTCCAAAGAAGCTCTTGATTCCTCGAGCATCTGTTGGCGCTTTCCAATTCAGAATGTCTACCACTTTCTTCGGATCCACAGCCAATCCATCTTTGTTTATTATATGTCCTAAGAACAGGACTTCATCAATCCAGAACTCGCACTTGCTCAACTTTGCATACAGCTGGTGCTCTCGCGATCTCTGCAATACCATCTTCAAATGATCCACATGCTCCTCCTCACTTTGAGAATATATGAGAATGTCATCAATAAATACCACCACAAACTTGTCGAGATAATCCATGAATACACTGTTCATTAGATTCATGAAGAAGGCTGGTGCATTCATCAAGCCAAAAGACATAACAGTGAACTCATACAGCCCATACTTGGTAATAAATGTCTTCTTCGGGATGTTCGATGGTCGGATCCTGAGCTGATGATAACCTAACCTCAGATCTATCTTTGAAAACACGCTAGCTCCTCTCAGCTGGTCAAACAGATCTTCTATTCTGGGCAAGGGGTACTTGTTCTTGATTATGACTTCATTTAGAGCTCGATAATCGATGCACATCCTCCTAGTGCCATCCTTCTTCTCCACGAACAAGACAGGGGTAGCCCAAGGTGAGGTACTTGGTTTGATGTAACCTTTCTCTGATAGCTCATCTATTTGCTTCTTGAGCTCAACCAACTCTGGTCTAGATACCCTGTAGGCTCTTTTAGAAATGGGGGCGGTGCCAAGAATAAGCTCTATGGCAAACTCAACTTTCCGCTCAGGTGGCATTCCTGGTAAATCTTTCGGGAACACGTCCGGAAATTCTGACACAACCTTGATAGTCTCGAGTGGATCTGCCTCCTTGCTATAAATAGCCATCTAGGGACAACCTCCTTTCCTTGGTTCAGGCGAGACTAGCTCAGTCACCACTTCTTCTCCTAGTGGGGACACCAAATTAATTATCCTCTTATCACAGCCGATAACTGCTTGGTACTTATCCAACCAATTTATCCCTAGGACAACATCTATTCCCTTAGTACCCATTACTATGAGGTTAGCGGGAAACTCTATCCCCTTATTTCCACACTTACATCCAAGCAAACACTATCAGCTTGAACTCTACCACCGGTTGAATCGATTTGAATTGGTGTTGACATGGTATTTATTGGAAGATTATGCGCTTCTACCCATGATGCAGTAATGAATGAATGCATTGCTCCAGTATCAAATAACACTTCTGCAATATGGGATTTGACTAGAAACATACCTACTATCATGTCTAGTGTTTCCTGGACTGCTTCAGCCTTCAAATGGTTTAGTCTCCCATGGTTGTAACGTGTCTGGGTGCGATTGCCTGCTCCTGGCTGAGACACATTCAGCTTTGCCGGGGCACTAGGGCCTGGCTGCTGCTGAGCTACCTTCTTTGGACAATGCATCACCCAATGGCCTTGCTCTCCACTAGAAACATGCTCTGCCTCCGCCTTGCACTGAGGCTGCTTGATTGCTTTGGTTAGTTGCTGGGGTAGGAAGATGAGGTGCACGCTGATTCTGCCTCTAGAATTGACTTCCTCCTGACTATCTGTTCTAGCGATACTATTGCTGATGATGAGGGTACTGCCTCTAAATCTGCTGATGAGGCGAGCGCTGATTCTGCTTGAACCGCTGATGTGGATTGCTTGAGAAACAGGGGCGATTGCTGCTCCCAGGCTGAGGTCCACCAATCTTGCACTTGCGATCCTCCATCTCCTTGCGCTTCTTCTCTGTCATGATTGCTCTATCGATCAGGTGCTGAAATGTGGGAAAGGTATGGTTCATCAGCTGATACTGCAGAGGGTTGACTAAGCCTTTCAAGAAATGATACTGCCTCTTGGCATCTGTGTCGACATCTTCAGGAGCATACCGGGATAGCTGTAGAAACCTATCTTAATACTCACTCACTGACATGGGCCCTTGCTTGAGCGCTAGATATTCCTCTTTCTTTATTGTCATCAGACCTGCTGGAACATGATACTGACAGAAATTATCTCTGAATTCCTCCCAAGTGATGGTGTCGGGATTGGTGTGGGTGGCGAGGTAGGACTCCCACCAAGACTGAGTTGCTCCCCTCAACAGATGGGGACCATACAGAACCTTCTCTCTGTCGTCACACTGAGCGGTGTGCAACTCCCGCTCCACGGTACGCAGCCAATCTTTAGCATCCATGGGGTTAGCAGAGTGAGCGAACACTAGGGGATGACCTCTCATGAATTCAACACGCTTGTCTCTAGGCATGTGAGGCATCTGCACTTGCATCTGAGGTTGAGGTGGGGGCTGTTGCTACTGCATGGCGGCCAGAGTCTGACTAATAGCTTGGATTGCCTGGGTCTAGATCAGAAACATATGCCCTATTATTATCGGCGGCGATGGTGGCAACTGCTGCTGAGGCGCCTCATCTTGCGGTGCTTGCTGCTCCTGCTAAGCACGCCTTCCTCCTCTGTGCTTGTTGTCTGACATCTGCGGAATTGTAATCACACATCAGAACTAATCTTGCAAATCTTGCAGCATAAAAAAAGAGTATAGAATTCTTCCACAATACTGAACAGACATGCATCTTCACTAACTCCCAACACATGCAAACACAGCTTCTCAGATAAAGAGGAAAGTAGAATAAAAGGCTTCCCAACTAGATAACTAATTTTATTAACATTAACAGATAAACCAAAGTGCAGGGGGTACCCACACTCTGGCGACAGTCATTACAAAGATCTAAATCTATCATAGTTCATCATGACAAGCATAAAAACATAGGATAAGCAAACTACCCTATCTAACTAAGACTAACTGAGAATAAGACTAAGGCTAAGACTAAGACTTCTATTTTAAGCATTAATTACAAGATCCAATGCTGACGATCTATGGTCCTAAATTTATCCTGGTCCTGCAGTCGGGGTTTCCATAGACATGGTACCCACGCTGAGGTGAGCGGTACAGGTGCTGAGTCTCGACGGGGGCAGGGGAGCCATCCTCCAGGTGACGGCGCTCCGTGCGCTCGGCCCACAACTGGGCGATCTTAGCTCGTCTAAAGCATGGTCCAACTTGGTGTTTAGCACGACGGCTAGGTTGACTGTGCTGCTCAACCTAGGATTATCCTCACCAACAGGTGAGACAATCACGCCTCCTATGCTGCTAGGTGGATGGCGGGGGTAATACCTCAGGTCAAGACCATCGGCTATCGCACCGAACACTGAGCAGTAGTGCGAAAGCGCACGCCGTGCGACATCTTGTATGGCTGCCTCAGCTGAGTCTCGCTCAGAGATAGAATAATGCTCCGAGCAGACCTCCGCACCCCAAAGACTATCCTCTAGACGGCGAACCAAACAACTCGCCTCCCAGCGGTCCAGGTAAGCCCCACGACTATGCTGGAAGACAACACAGCGATACTCGATGGACCAAGTGCGCTGGTCGAGTGCCTGGCGTAGCAAGGTGTCGAGCACATCATGGAATTGACACCCGCGAGCGGCGTCACGAGTGATGGGTCGAGCAACCCATCCCTCCAGCTCTTGCTCCTCTGAAAGGTCAGTGTTGTAGCTCGACCTGCTGTCGTTAGGGTCTCCTCCAACAGCTACTCCAACGGCCGAGACGCCCAGTGGTGGTGCAGGGGGCACCTCTAGTGGGGGCACAAGAGAGCAGCGCCTCACAGACTCTACTTCCTGCTGAGGTGAGGAAGAAGAGCCCTACTGCTCCAACTCCTATCGACGATGCTCCTGCTCCTCGTGTAGGCGATGGTGCAGCCTCTCCAAATGGCTAGAATGACCAGCCACCGGACGACGAAGCAGACGCTCCGCGAGACGAGAAGGCAAGAAAGGAATGACTGACTTCCGTGCTGTGTGTATAAGACGAGCCATCTACAAAGGACATCGTAAGCATAAAAGTGAGAACAGAACTAGTATGACCAGCAAGTAGACCATAAAAATTATGAAATAGAATAAGACAAAATTTTCAGCAAGGTATAATATATATAATAAAACATAGAATTGCTCTATATGACCAACTTTTGAAGGGACACCAAGGTCAAGGTGAGAATAGGGGTCTATAGTCCTTAGAACGACCATTCTACTCTAGGTTAGCGGTCCTACAGTCAACATGGCTTTGATACCACTTATGTCACACCCGGTTTTAGAAGGCAAACCGAATGCGAACCATGTACGTGCCAGAAACATCAATTCACGTACACAACAGTTACATAATCGAACATCATCGCACAGTACTCGAATAATAACATAAAAGAGGGTAATAATTGATTACATTATGATGTCCAAGATATCCACATAGTCATTAACAATTATCAAAGTGCGAAAACGAAACAGAGGTAAACATGGCCTTCACAGGCAGCCGACTAAGGGTTTGCCGCTAACCCACGCCTAGAACTCATCATACTCTTGGAACTCCTGGAAGTCCTCCTCCATGACTTCATCTTCTCCTGAGCAGTGGTTGCAACATGGACAACCTGGGGGGTTTGATGTGTAAAGCAAGGGTGAGTACACATCAACATACTCAGCAATTACCCCGTTTGGCTGTAGTGGACTAGCTTTATATAGGGTTAAAATCAAGTAGTTGCTTTTAGTTGGTCAGGTTATTATTACTAGTAAAGAGCCAGGTTTTAGCATTAACCCAAGTTGTTAGCCCAAAAGTACCCTTTCCAAACGGAAAGAATACCAGAAACCATTACCATAATCATAATCAAAACCATAATCCTCATTATCACCTGTAAATAAAACATCTCTGATCAATGTGTCACTAATCAATGGAGCTCCCTTGGCCGCTCATAGCCACGAGCACGGCTGATATATCAGTTTCATAACACTCTGCAGAGGTTGCACACTTTACCCACAAGCCATGATTCCCTTTTGCCTCGGGCTCATCAAACCCTTAAACACTACCAAGGTGAATAGACAGGGTTTCACTACGTAGTCTTTACAAAGATTCCCTGAGGCTGTAGCCGCCCGTTAGGTTTCCTAAAATTATCGCACTCCTCCCCAAAGGGGCAATCCACCCTCGGCAGAGCGAGCCGCATACACCGAGCCCCATTGACGGCACGCCGACGAAGCGAACTACACCCCAGTTGCTCTAATTATTCAGCTAAGAACATTTCATACCAGCCTCATGGTTGCACTGTTTTCCCGGGTGGTCATCCAACGATCCAGTCCTTACGGAGAGGCACTCGAGAAACCGCTAGAGTCCCCTTTAATGTCACAATATCATCATCATAATCAAAAGGAAAAACATCGTATCATAAATAATCTCATCATGTTCATTGATTAGGGTGAAGCACTAGCATAAAGCTTACCCAACCCACATAGGTAAACAAGGACATGATAAACAAAGCTAGTCAACCTTTAAGTATAAATTGTGTAAATGCGGAGAGTGAATTATAAAATGAGTAGGACATAGATGAGTCAAAGGACACTTGTCTTCACCAACCAGCTGCTGCTAAGGGTCTTCACCTGCAACTCCTTCGGACTCCGCCAACTGATTGTTATCTATATGAGTTCAAACATACATTCCACGATTTTAATACAAAAAACAATACACTACACAGTAGAATCAAATAAGCAAACGCTTGGCGCAGGGCTCGTACCTACGACTAAGCGAGAAAGAGAAAACAATGGTCGAGGCTACGGTCGAAGGGCAATTACGTTAAGCAGTTATGGATTAAAGTACTTGTCTAAACATACCCATATTAATTTGACAATCATGCTATGCAGAAAATAAAGTTACGCTACGTGTTTAATTATTATAAACAATTCGAGGTAAATTTAAAAGGATTGTCGCACGGCGTAACGCACGACGGCACACACGAACTAAACCGAAAACTTGGACGGGTTGCCGCTCGACGAAGCGCGCGCCAGCACGCAACACTTAGACTAAACTGAAATTAAACGAATTGTCGTGCGATGAAGTGCGCAATGAAACACTTGAATTAAATATGAAAATAATGTAAAGTGTCGCGCAACGAAGCGCACGACGGCATACGCCACTTAAACTGAATTTAGAATAAATCATCGCGTGACGAAACACGCGACGCAACACATTAAATAATCTAAAATAAAATGAATCGTCGCACGACGCAGCACACTAAGTAATCTAAAATTAAACTGAATCGTCGCGCGACGAAGCGCACGACACAACATATAAATTAGACTAAAATTAAAACTAATCAAACTGAATTTAAACATTACACGCTAGGGCTACGTGCGCGGGACTGGGACTGCACGCACGGTGCGGGGGAGGGTGCCGGGGGCACGCAGCCAGGGAGCGGCGCAGCCAGGGGAGCCGCGCGGCCGAGGGCACGTGACCAGGGGCGCACAGCCGAGTACGGCGCGCGGCTGGGAGCACGCGGCTAGGGGATGGCGCGGCTGGGGACGTCGCGGCCGGGGATGGCGCGATCGGGGAGGCGCGCGACCAGGAAGGCGCGCGGGCCAGGGAGGCAGCACGGGCCGGGAAGGGCGCGGGCCAGGGATGGCCGCGGCCAGGGAGGTGCGCGGGCCAGGGAGGCACGCGGCCAGGGAGGCGTGGCCAAGGAGAGAGCGCGTGGGGGAGGGAGGAATAGGGAGAGGAGAGGGGGGAAAGCTCACCTCGGGGCTCGACGATCGTGGCAACCGTCCACCGGATCACCTAGGGCAAAGGAGGTGGAAGAGAGGTGGAAGAGAGGGAGAGAAAGTTGCTGCGCGGGTGTCACACCCGGTTTTAGAAGGTAAACCGAATGCGAACCATGTACGTGCCAGGATCAGCAATTCACGTACACAGCAGTTATATAACTAAACATCATCACACAGTGCTCAAATAATAACATAAAAGGGTAATAATAGTCGATTACATCATATGTCTGAGACATCCACATAGTCTTTAACAATAATCAAAGTGCGAAAACGAAACGTAGATACACGTGGCCTTCACAGGCAGCCGACTGGGGGTTGCCGCTAACCACGCCTAAAACTCGTCGTATTTTTGGAACTCCTGGAAGTCTTCCTCCACGGCTTCATCTTCTCCTGAGTAGTGGTTACAGCGAGGACAACTTGGGGAGAGGGGGTTTGGTGTGTAGAGCAAGGGTGAGTACACATCAACATACTCAGCAAATGTCCTGTTTAGCTGTAGTGGACTAGCTTTATGTGGAGTTAAGTCAAGCAGTTACTTTTAGTTGGTCAAATTATTATTACTAGTAGAGAGAGCCAGATTTTAGTATTACCCAAGTTGTTAATCCCAAAGTATCCTTTCGAAACGGAAAGAATACCACTTACCATTACCATAGTCTTAAACATCATCCTCGTCACCACCTGTAATCCAACCATCTCTGATCAAGTATCTCTAATCAATGGAGATCCCTTGGCCACTCATAACCGCGAGCACGGCTGATATATCAGTTTCATAACACTCTGCAGAGGTTGCGCACTTTATCCACAAGCCGTGATCTTGCCTCGGTCGGATCAAACCCTTAAACACTACCAAGGTGAATAGACAGGGTTTCACTACATAGCCTTTACAAAGATTTCCTGGGGCTGTAGCCGCCCGTTAGGTTTCTTAAATGCACCGCACTCCTCCCTAAGGGGCGAACCAACCTTGGCAGAGCGAGCCGCATACACCGAGCCCCATTAACGGCACGACGGCGAAGCGAACTACACCCTAGTTCCTCTAATTATTCAGCTAAGGGCGTCCCACTCCACCCTTATGGTTGCACTGTTTTCCCGGGCGGTCATCCAACGAACCAGTCCTTACGAAGAGGCACTCGAGAAACAGCTTGAGTCCCCTTAAATGTCGCAGTACCATCATCATAATCAAAAGGAAAAACAACGTATCATAGATAATCTCATTATGTTCATTGATTAATATGAAGCACTAGCATATAGCTAAACCAGAATAACCCAACCAAAATAGGTAAACAAGGACACAAAAGCTAGTGAAGCCTTAGGTATAAATTGTGTAAATGAGGGAAATGAATTATAAGAATGAGTAGGACATAGATGGGTCAAGGGAGACTTGCTTTCACCAAACATATGCTTAGGATCCTCAACTTTGTAGAATTCAAAGAGTTTGGTCAGTTGGTCGCCAAAGCTTGACTGTCGATTCCTCGAAGCTCGAAAACAACTCATGATCTATTCGCGACGCGCAACGAATACAAACAGACACAAGCAAACATATACTTGCATAAGAATATTACACCATACAAGATAAAATATTATCAAAACAAGCATTATAAAAATAAGAGAGCGCTTCTACGGTCACGCGGGGATAAGGAACACGACGATCGAAGCTACGGTCGAGAGGTTATCGCGTTTACGCTAAACAGGTATTAACTATAACATTTAGTTCAACATTATCAACTATAAATAATATCTACTATTTAGTTTTGACTAACTTGCTATTTTAATAGTGGATGACTAAACAAATAGTTAATTAATTGACGAGTGATTATAAGCGAACAATTTAATATCGTGCGCGGACAATGCGCGAAACAACGTACGAGACAGCACGCGCGACCAGAGCAAATGACGCGCGAACCAGTGCGCAACCTCGTATGGAACAGCACACGGACAACACGACGACGTGCGCTACACTCGATAATCACTAACAAATAACGTGTTTATAATACACAAGTATTAATAAAAAGTGTTTGAGTTGGTATTAATCGAATTAACATTTATATTTATAAAAACGCGAGTTAAAACTATAAACTAGTTTTAATTAGAAGGCCGTCTTTGAATAACTATAGAATACCGAAATTATAGATAATTAGTTAAACAATTAAACTTGTGGCATAGTTAGATAACATTATTACTACAAAATCGACATTGCTACAGAGTTGACGTGACTGAAGCGAATAGAAACGGGTTTATGGCGCATTATATATTGAATAGCTAACAATTCGCGGCTAATAAACAATTTTCTTAAAGCGCGCGAATCGCGACTAGCGCGAATGACGACACGTGAACAACATGTGCGAACGTCGTGCAGATAGAACACGCAGTACGCATAGAACAGAGCACGCGACACGCGTGGAATGGGCGTTGACAGCGTACGCGAAAAGTACAGGCGGGTAGCGCGCGGACAATGCGCGACATGCGCGCGACGCGCGAAAGCAGCACGCGAGAATCACTAATTAAATGTTGTTTTTATACCAAACACTAAATAGAAATTAAATATAACATCTAAATTGTTAAAAAGCACATTACCACATATTTAGAACCGTATAATTAAAATCGTAAATTGATCTGATTGAGTATTCAATTTAATGAATGATAACTAAGTAGGAAATTAATTAGCGCGGGGGATAGACGACGGCGGACGGTAAGGCGAGTTGACGACGTGCTGCGCGCATGGCGTGCAGCACGAGCGACGGCGAGGCCACTGCTATGCCATGGGCCCCGGGATCCACGACCTAGGGCTCGCCGGCCGAACAGGGCCACAAGCCGCACTGTCGCGGGCTGGCTGGCGGCTACCAAGCCGGGCGAGTATTA
Source organism: Zea luxurians (assembly GCA_029449295.1). NCBI lineage: Eukaryota > Viridiplantae > Streptophyta > Magnoliopsida > Poales > Poaceae > Zea > Zea luxurians. The sequence continues at coordinate 18,043,350 of JAOPSE010000024.1, forward strand.
GAAAAGAAATTTTATACCCCAAATTTAGGGTGTTACAACGGGAAAAATAAAATGAGATAGAGAGAGGGAGGGGGCGCGCATGGGGGGAGGTGGGGTGCCAGGGGCGCGCGCCAGGGGCTGGGCCGGACTGCGGGCCGGGCCAAAAGCCCATTGCACGCACGACCACTAATCAAAAGAAAAACGTGAATCGAAAACCGAAACGAGACGGACGCGCGATTAAACACAACATCAGAAAAAAGAAATATGCTTCGGTATGATGCAACAACCATGTCAACTTAGGTTTTTGTTTACACACGATACGAACACCAGTCACTATACTGCTTTTGAAAATTGGAAGAAGAAGCGAAACGGGAAGAGAAAAGAGAGTAACGCCTGAATTTGGTGAGTATCAGAGAAGAAAAAAATTATACCCCTCAAATTTAGGGTGTTACACTATATCTATCTATCTATATCGATAACAGCTATTAGTTACAAGAGATAAGGATAACTATCTTATCTTAACAGTAGTGACAGACGTCTTGGCTTCCTTATACAAATATGACTCCACGTACGTATTACTTCTGCATTTATTAATAGAATATATATAGACACTCTATTGTATAATAGAGTCTTTTATTTGTCTTTTATGCTTAGAGGACAGTTTTAGTTTCTCTCTACTGTACATGCCAAACTCAAAGTTTTGCATTTAACTCACAGTTTTGAAATACATTTATCATCAAATTTCATCCATCCAAAAAAAAACGAGTTATCCCATCCGCTTAAACAAACGGACTACTTAAGATGATGATATTCGTATCCAAAAGTATGCACGGTATGATTCCATCTACCTTCACCTAAAGCAGAAACACGGCCATAGGTCACTCATAGTCAGTCAACATCAGGCGATTTACACATGCCTTAGCCACTAAGCTCCTTCGCTGCCAAGTAGCGCGCGGGCGCGCGGCAGCCAAAAAGCTCCCCCCTTCCTTCCTTCCTTCCCGGCACCTGAAAAAAATCTCAGCACCGCACCAAAAAAGTTGCTACCGAGCACAACATGCCATCGGCCGGCCCCAGTACTGTCTGTTATTAACGTACAGTGAAAGCTAATTACAACAAGTTTAAACAGTTAAGAAGAGGGGCATCAATGTCTACGACGCAGGACAGAGAGTACTGTGAACCATTGACTGTTTACAATACTGAAGAAAAAATACTTTTTTGTTTGTTCGGGCGGCAGAGGGAGTTTTTTTTTATTCGAAGTATGAACCAGCGAACTAGCCAATACGTTAAGAAGAAGCGCTAATAAACAAGTGTAAAACCGAGGTAAATTCCCTGTGGATCACGACGGAGCGAGTCTCTCTCTCTCTCACGAAGGACAGGAGCTACTGCAATTCACTCGTTGCAGGCAGGAGCTACTGCACTCACTCACTCCATCAGGAGCAGTCGTCGCGCACGGCGGCGGCGGTCATCCGGAAGGCGCGGTCCCAGGCGTAGCGGAAGCGCGCGTCGGCGCCGGGCTCGATCCGGCGGCCGTCGGCGACGAGGTAGTCGCGGCCGGCGCGGCGGAACAGGCGCGGGTCCACGGGCACCGAGCTGGCGAAGCCCTCGGAGCGGAGGCGCACGGCGCGGACGGCGCAGCGGCAGGCGTTGCGCACCGTCACCTCGAACACCGGGTCGTACCCGGCCCTGTCGCCCGTGTTGGACTGCGACACCGTCACGCTGGACGCCGCGCACCCGGTGGTGGTGGTGGGAGTCGTCGCGTTCGCCGCCGCTGGCCGAGCCTCTGCACACGCACCACACCGCCGCCGTGCCACGTGGGTCAATAACCGACACCGCCACCGCCACCACCATGCGGACGGAAGAATCGAGAGGGGAGGGGAGCAGGGACTCGTCGTCGCAGCAGCATAGAAGCTGTGTTATATACCTTGCGCTTGGACGAGGAGCAGGAGGAGCGCAGGGAGGACAAGCAGAACCAGCAGCTTGACGGAGGCGGACGACGACTGTGCCATAGGTTCTTTCTTCTTTCTGTGCACAAAGAAAGATTGTGGGTTCTGGGTCTTGTTGTGGCATGGAACGGTGCCTGTGATGCTACCCGGCCCCATTTTATAGAGCCACGACGACGTTGCATGCACAGCCCAGCCCTGTCCTGTCCTGTCCAGTTGCAGCTTGCAGGAGCCTTTACAAACTTGTCACTTGTGTTATTTGCTTTACGGCACACCTCTTTTGACGAAACTAACAAGTAGTGCTTTGATCCTGGTGGACGGGAGCTACCTTTTCGAACTTGCTTGTAAAAAGAGCTTCGTATATGCGTGTGTGTGTTTTATGGGCTCTAAAAGGATTGTTATGAATGATGAGCATTCGCTGTCTCCAAATGCCCATCTGGGAGCTGAGATTATCTCAAGCTTTCGTGCCATCATCACTAACATGAAAAGGATTAGCGTCGTGTCGAGGTTATAAAAGAATTATTACAACAAAGCCAGAGGCTGTATTGCCTGGACAATACCTTATCCTGGGCTGGCCCACTAAAAAATTAGAGATTAGGGTTCTCCCTGTCCCGCACAGTCACAGCCGCTGCCCGCTGAGCCGCACCCGCACGGCCGCACAGGCACAGCCGCAGGCGCATCCCGCACTCGCACGGCCGCTGGCCGCTCGGCAGACGGCAGTCCCGCTCCGGCTCCGGCGCTCCGCTGCTCGCTCGGCCAGCCGGCCTGCTCCTGCAGACAGCAGTCCTGCCTGCTTGGCTGCTTGTCCCGCCCGGCGGGCGGCTGCAGGCTGTTTGTCCCGGCCCGCCGAGGCGCCGACCCGCCCGTCTGCTGCAGTGCCGCTGCTTCCAGCTTGCTTCCTGCTTGCTTTATTTAGTTCATTGCTTCATTCGTTGCTTGACTGCAGACTGTTTGAGTTTGAGTGCTTGACTGTTTGGTAACTAAACAAATGCAATTGACTAGATCTCCTACAACTAGACTCAAATAAAGGTATATTCTTATTTCACTTGTTCAACAATTTCTACTTTAATTTACCATTGGTAATTTATTTTTTCTTTTTTCCAGATTTTATTCACTATATAACATTTAATTGTAAATTGACTGTAATCAAGATATCTATTAAATAAAGTAATTTTCAACATTTATTACTTATTTTGTAGCTATAAGTTATTTTAAATTGTGTCATAAATTTTTAGTCTTCGCCGCGTGCGTTAGCCATACCTAAATTTTCTGGCGTCCTCCGCCAAAGCAATGGCAAATGCTACAAACTGCCAAGTTCAGGGGGTGTTTTCAGCAACAAGCGGTTCAGATGTGTAAGAGTCCCTGAACTATCTTTAAACACGACACTCTCAGAGCCAATAGCCAGTCGATCAGTCAACTAGCTTCACACAACTAGGCTAGCACCATTGTTGCTGCAAGGGCAAGGCAATTTCCAGGCAGTTGTGTGGGTCTGAAGCTGACAGTTCATACTATACTAGCCACACGTCTGAGCCCGTGAGTCTGTTTCCGAGCACTGTAGTACGTATGGTCCACACGCTCGCATGTCTGGTGAGTCAACTGGCGAGTCTTCTTAGAATATCCATCGTTCCCATCGGCCTCTCTCAAAGCATCCACCGGACCAGTCCTCGTAGCAGAGTCGTCGCCGAATGTAATAGAAGAGATAAGATTACTTGGCAGACATTAATCTGACCTGTTATTTTTACTGTCATTCGTTAATACTAACAACCATTACCTCCATTCTCGAATATTTGTCGCTCGCTAATTCATTTTTAAACTAAAATATGACAAATAAAAAAGAACGGAGCAAGCGAGTATATAGAAATGTGTTAGCATGTTATCTCTATTATAACTCAGAAGACTATAGTTTCTATTTATATTAGAGGATCACGATACAGGTCCATATTGGTTACCATCACGCCGTATCAGATTTATCTTTAAGCTCTCCATCTACACAAACATAGGAGTATATATATAGATTGTATATTAGGATCCCTGGGCTTCCAATAACTAGAGGAAGCCTAGGTCAGACAGTGCCATCCAGTCGAGCCGGACCAGGTCCAGACGTATATAAAAGAAAATCCGTAGTGCTAGGGATCAATTTTTCACGCCCCATCTCGATTCATTAGCGACGGCGGTTGCCCGGTAGCGCGCGCGGCGGTGGACCCCCAGCCAGTGGCTGCGGTGGTCGTGGCTCCCCGACATCGACATGCGGTGGCGGCGGTTCCTCGATCCGAAGTAGAGGTGGCGGTTCCCAGGCCGGCGACGGCGGCTCCCGATCCAGAGGGCGAGCGACAGCAGTGCCCTTGTGCGGTGGCGGTGGTTCCTAGGCCGGTGGCCGCAACTCCATTTCCTCGGCGCGCGGTGGCGGAGGTACCTCGATCCGGAGTAGTGGCGGCGGTTCCCAGGTCGGTGGCGGCGGCTCCCCGATCCAGAGAGCGAGCGACGGCGGGTCCCTTGTGCGGGCAAGCGACGGCGGCCCCGAAGCCCCGAGGAGGCGGCACTTCCAAGGCCGGCGAGCAAGCGACGGCAGCCCCGAAGCCCCGAGGAGGCGGCACTTCCAAGGCCGGCGAGCAAGCGACGCCCGTAATTTGCGCGCATGCAATGGAAACTCCCACGATTTTGCCATAATTTTTGGATCTGTATAAAAATATAAACCGCATGCATGCGGCTGCCATGTTTTTCGGATCTGTCATAAAAATATGATCGTAATAAGCATCTACTAGAGCTATCAACCTCTCATTGACTCGGTATTTACGCTTATAATTGAGGGATTTTATGCTCAAAACTTAAGGTTTTTACGCTCCACCCGGAGATGCGTCCACCAGTGAACAATATGCCAGATTTTTTACGCAGTGTAAGAAATTGCATAAATACCTACACCTTATAGTATAATTTGTTTCAGTATACATCATAAACTAGTTTTAATACGTTTAGCTGCATAGTTGTTGGAGAGATCTTATATTTATGAAGGAAATAAAATATTAAATACGATTTTTTGTTTCTATGCGTGCAATTCATAACCTTTCATTGCACATTATTTTCATCATAAATTCGTGTGCATGCAACTGGTAACAGATTTTTACGCAGTATACCGAATTGCATAATTATGTACACAGGATAGCATATTTAGTAGCAGCATATATCATAAAATGGTCCTTACGAGTCTAGCTGCATGGTTGTTGCAGCGATCCTAAATTTATGGAGAAAATAAAGCATTTAAAAATAGAAACCGCAACACATATCTTTCCTAAATTTACGCGCATGCAAGGGAACGTGTTTGACTCATGCATGCATTTCCTTTTTTGCGCACACAGACGTGGGCGCGGGTGGTGCGACCGACAGCCTGGTCCAGTCGGTGCGCAGGGTTAAACCAGGTTGCAGAGGTGATCGCCTAGGCTTCTTTTAACTATTGGAAGCTCAGTGCTCCCGTTATATATATATATATATCCCTTGCATGTACGTAAATTTAGGAAAGATATGTGTGACGATTTTTATTTTTAAATGTTTTATTTTCTCCATAAATTTAGGATCGTTGCAACAACCATGCAGCTAGACTCGTAAGGACCATTTTATGATATATACTGATACTAAATATGTTATACTGTGTAGATAATTATGCAATTCAGTATACTGCATAAAAATCTGTTACCAGCTGCATGCGCACGAATTTACGATGGAAAGAATGTGCAATGAAAGGAAACGAATTGCACGCATAGAAACAAAAAATCGTATTTAATGTTTTATTTCCTTTATAAATATAGGATCCCTTCAACAGCCATGCAACTAAACACATTAGAACTAGTTTATGATATATACTGATACGAATTATACTACACGGTGTAGGTATTTATGCAATTCGATACACTGCGTAAAAAAATCTGGCATGTTCTTCACTGGTGGACGCATCTCCAGGTTGGAGCGTAAAAACCTTAAGTTTTGAGCATAAAATCCCTAAATTATAAGCTCTAATAGATTGTTATTATGATCTTATTTTTATGGCAGATACGAAAAATATGGCAACCGTATGCATGCGATTTCTATTTTTATACAGATCCAAAAATTATGGCAAAATGCATGCATGAGTCAAACATGTTCCCTTGCATGCACATAAATTTAGGAAAGATATGTGTGGCGGTTTCTATTTTAAATGCTTTATTTCCTCTATAAATTTAGGATCGCTGCAACAGCCATGCAGCTAGACTCGTAATGACCATTTTATTATATATACTGATACTAAATATACTACACTGTGTAGATAATTATGCAATTCATTATACTACGTAAAAATCTGTTACCACCTGCATGCGCACGAATTTATGATGAAAAGAATATGCAATGAAAGGAAATGAATTGCATACATAGAAACAAAAAATCGTATTTAATGTTTTATTTCCTTCATAAATATAGGATCCATCCAACTACCATGCAGCTAAACGCATTAGAACTAGTTTATGATATATACTAATATAAATTATACTACACGGTATAGGTATTTATGCAATTCGTTATACTGCGTAAAAAATCTGGCATGTTGTTCACTGGTGGACGCATCTCCGGGTGGAGCGTAAAAACCTTAAGTTTTCAGCATAAAATCCCTCAACTATAAGCGTAAATACCGAGTCAATATGAGAGGTTGATAGATCTAGTAGGTTGTTATTACGATCCTATTTTTATGACAGATCCGAAAACATGGCAACCGCATGCATGCGGTTTCTATTTTTATACAGATCTAAAAATTATGGCAAAATCGTGAGAGTTTCCATTGCATGCGCGTAAATTACGAACATCATAAATCAAGGAATTGCCTTTCCAATGTGCATGCAAAAAATATGCAAGCAGTAAACTGATATACGAACTCCGTGTTCAAGCATAAAATCATACAATTTTTAGCGTAAATTATACATGTGGTAGGCATAAAACACAATAATCGAAAAGAAAACACGAATCGAAGGAGGTAGTGGCCGGAGGACGTCGTCGATGACTTACGCACAAATGTAGGTCGTCACTCAGGCCGCCCAAACTATGCCGGATCGGAGGATGTCACGCGCGATCATCGCTGCGCGCATCTCGCGCCTTCCGTGATGCCTCTCGCTCGAACCTCGCGCCCAGGTCGACGGGCGCCGCTTGCTCACCGGCCTTGGAAGTGCCACCTCCTCGGGGCCTCGGGGACGCCGCCGCTTGCCCGCACAAGGGCCCTGCTGTCGCTCGTCCTCTGGATCGGGGAGCCGCCACCACTAATCCGGATCGAGGAACCTCTGCCACCGCGCGTCGAGGTCATGGAGCTGCGGCCACCGGCTGGGGGTCCACCGCCACGCATGCTCTGGGGCAACCGCCGTCGTCGCACGTGGCATCGCTAATGAATCGGGTGGAGCGTAAAAACTGAACCCTAGCACTCTGGGTCCTGTTTTATAGACGTCCGGACCTGGTCCGGCTCGACCGGATTGCACCGTCCGACTTGGGCTTCCTCTAGTTATTGGAAGCCCAGGGCTCTTAATATATAAACTATATATATATATTAAAGCGTCAGTTTCAACGGTTGTCCCACGTCATATTTTTACAAATAACCACTCACATTTATTTCAAATTAACCCGTTGCACGCATGTTCCCTCTGTGCAGACCACCTCCACGTCCCAAACCACACCTCCGCATATAAATGACCAAATGGGCGGCCTGGCATGGGCCCGCTAGGCTCGACGCTCGTGTGCCACAGCTTCGGCCCAGGCACGACACACCGGCCTGCTGATCATCCTGGCCCGGCCCGTTAGCCCGTCAGACTATTTGGTTCAATAAGGGTAAAACGTTAAAAAGCGGTGCATGAGGTGGGGTTCGAGGGCGGGAGACACTGGGTGAAGCTGTCTAACCAGTAGAACATCATGCTCAGGAGTTTTTAATATTAAATATAAATTATACATATGTATATATGATTTTTTGTAAAATAAAAAATATAATCGTGCCAGGCTGGGCCAGCACTATGAGCGGAAGCTATAGCCTAAACACGACACGATGCTCATGCGGCCTAGGCACTATTAAATGGGCAACTATTAAATGAGTCACTATTAAATAGGTCGTGTCCCGAGTCGGCCCGCAAGATACGGCCCATTTGACATCTATACCTCCGCACGATAATGATGGTACTCGCCTCAGTTGCCGCTACCTCGTTCCTTCAATATTCCTTCACGTCAAGATTTGGTGTCAAAGTAAGGGAAAGTGAAGCTTCGGTGTCTTAGGAATAATCTTTAAAGAAGGAAATGCAGGTCTCCAGGAAGAAGGAAAGGTGTGCACAACATATCAAGATTGTAAAATGATGTAATTCTATTCCTTCAATATTTAAGGGCTACAATGTAAAAGTAGGGACAAAGTTGAAATATCATGCGAAGGTGCATATCTACCTATCCCTACAAATAGATGAATAGTGCCACTAATATAGGGATTGACCATTTGTAACCCTAAGCATGTAGCATCTTCTACTCAAGAGAGCCTATAAAGGTATTATAATGTCAAAGTTTATTTGAATGTTTCCTCCCTATATTGTTTGATATCCGAAGCAACTAGACAGTGGTACCTAGAGTTTGATGAGACTCTAAGAAAGTATGTTTTTTGTGAAAACAAGGAAGATAATTGCATTTATGTAAAGTTTAAGAAAGAAAATAAATCCTCTTGGTCCTGTATGTAGATGATATATTATTGGCTAGTAGTGTTAAGGACTTGATAGCATAAACAAATAAGTTTCTTTTTCTCAAACTTTGATATGAAAGACATGGGAAAATCCACTTATGTGTTTGGAATATAAATCCATGGATATAGGAACAAAGGAATATTACGACTTTCACAAAAAGTGTATATAGAAAACATACTAAAGAGGTACGTTATGCTCAAATGCAAGGCCTCATGTACACCAACAGTCAAGGTTGATAGTTTTGAAAATAATCAATGTCCCTAAAATCATTATGGGAAAATCAGATGAAGTCAGCATCATATGATTCGGCTATCAGAAGCACTATGTATGATCAAATCTGTACTTGCCCTGACTTACATTTACAATCGAGATACTTGGTAGATATCAAGTAAATCTAGGCATAAAGCACTAGGGAGAAGTTAAGAAGGCTCTCAAATATTTACAAGAAATAAAAGGCCTCATGCTTACATATAGAAGATCTAGTGTTGGTCACTTGTTCTCAATTGTTATGAATCAAGAGCAAGGCAACACATTTGTTATACGTTAAAGGCCTTTGTCCTTTGAAGCATTATTCCCTCTTGGGTATAACGAATCTTAGAAGAAGGTCATGAAGAACAAGTCCTCATAATTCACAGATATAAAAACATAATTATCAATGTAATATTATATCATATATTTATATCATAATGAATGAATTGATACTATCAAAGTCTGTATCGTATTAATACCTTCGGCTTGCTTGAAGGTAATGACGTCAGTACAATTACAATCCAGCATGAACAATACAGGGGGTACTGTTCACCTGTTTATAGGCAATCGTATAGCTCCGTACGTTATTGCATTCATACCCTCAACAATTACATACAATGGTTTACAAATGTCATAGGGACAATATTGTCATTTGCACTCAATAACTTGAACAACACCTTCTCCCTACGTCACCTTCCTTCTTCATCATGACGAAGCTTGCTTCGTCGTACTTTCCTTAATTTATATCAAAGTTTTTCTGGTAACAAATCTCCTGTAATACTTAATAATATACTAAAAACAAATGGTTAGCTGTGTTTTTGAGGACCTTCGGAAGACAAAGGCCCCCAACAGTAGCCCCTCGCAGTATTAGTTTGTTCCTTTATAACAAATTCGGACTATGAAATGAACAAAGGCCTTTAGCCGAAGGTCCAAAAAACACCTTCCCTTCGCTAGAATAGAGAAACCTTCTGTATCGTGGGGCCCATCATGCAGTGGTACTTTGCATATATATGTGAGGGTTGTGATGAAAATATTTTTTGTGTTATCAATCTTGTGTTGGATTTGTCGTTTTAGCTTTCTGATTCTGTAACCGTGATTGCTTTGGAGCTTCGGCTTTTTGTTTCAATCAACGCTGAGATGGCCAAAGACAAGAGAATTGAGGACCCGCACTATCTGGTTTTTACGAAGCTATTGAAAGGACCAATGTTGAAAAGATTACTGATGAAATTTTAGCTGAGCTATATGGAGATTCTAGTGACAGCGCGAATTTTGATATGGAGAGTGACAACGATGACGTTGAAGATCGGCCATGGAGGCCAAGTCATGTTGTACTTGGAAAATCCACTATTAAGAGAGGGCAGATTGAGGCAACGAAAGACAAATATTTCTGTGATACAACTATAGTGAGGGCCGGAGGAGAGAACACTATTCCCCTTCCTGAACCTGACGAAGTGGTAGTTTTCAAGGGCTTTATGAAGGCTGGGCTTTGGTTTTCTTTGCATAAGATGCTGGTCGAAGTACTTAAAAGATTCGAGATATATCTTCATTAGCTCACCCCCAAAACTTTGATTAAAATCGAGGTTTTCATCTGGGCAATGAGGAGCCAAGGGTTGGAGCCAGACATTGACTGCTTCTACAATATACAAGAATTATCTTACCAGACGAAAGCGATGGGGAAGGAGCAATATCATAACAATTTTGGTTGATATTCCTTCGTATACCGCTCTGACGCGAGACGCCCTGTTCCCACGTTTCGGAAGAAATGGCCAGGATCTTGGATGAGGCAATGGTTTTATGTTAAGAATGATTTGGTTGAGAGGGAGGATGTAAAAGATGTAATTCAACGTCTGTTGTTCACTTGTTCTCAAATGCTGTGAATTAAGAACAAGGTAACACAATTGTTAAGTATTAATAACCTTCGTCCTCCGAAGCATTGCCTCCTCTCGGATTTAATGATCATCAGACGAAGGTCATGAAAGACATGCCCTTATCATTTCATGGTCAAATAAGAATACATAAAGATGAAGAATATAATTCATTAATTCATTCCCATTTATATTTCATAATATGCACATGAATATTAACAAAGTTTATGATACATTGATACCTTTGACTTGCTCGAAGGTGCTGATGCGAGAATGACTATCAAACAGCATGAACAGTACGGTGCTACTATTCATCTATTTATAGGCATGAGACACAGCCCGGGTAAAAGTACATTTATGTCCCTGATGTTTACTTATGACCATAACATGAGTCATTAATGACTAGCTAGTCTTTTTCCCTTTCGGCCAACATCCTCTTCAGTCTTCATCACCATTTCAAGATGAAGCTATTATTCTTAGGCTATAGCTTCGGCGTTCATTCTTATCATCTTCGGATCATATCTTCATCTCGTATGCCTTCATTATAGGGGAAAGACTTTCATCTTGAAGCCGAAGCTCCCTGTAATAATCCATATCATGCTGAAAACAAATGGTTAGTCATGTTTTTGAGGACCTTCGGAAAAGGAAGGCCCCCAACAGTAGCCCCTCGCAGTATTAATTTGTTTCTTTGTAACAAATTCAGACTGCAACGCGAATGAAGGCCTTTAGCCGAAGGTCCAAAAAACACCTTCCCTTCGCTAGAATAGTGAATCATTTTGAACCATGGGACCCACCGAACTGTGGGGCTATGAGTACATATATAGAAGGCTATGTCGTGAATATTTTTCATGCCATCTAGCTGTTTGCGTTGTCTGCCATTCTAGCCTTCTTCTCTTTTGTGAGCTCGATTGACTTTTAAGCTTCAGCATTTGACGCAATCATCACCCAAATGGCTGAGGAGAAGAAAATCATAGAGCCCACGCTGTCTAGATTTTACGAAGCTATAGAGAAAACCAACACTGAAAAGATCACCAATGAGATGCTGGCTTGGTTGTCTGAGGACTCCAGCGATAGTGACAGTATTTACATGGAGAGTGGGAATGAGGATGCCGAAGATCGGCCATGGAGGCCAAACCATGTTGTTTTTGGGAAGTCAACTGTCAAATAAGGGCAAATTGAAGCGATGAAAGGCAAATATTTTCATGATGTTTCCATAGTGAGGGCTAGGGGAGAAAGCACCGTTACCCTTCCTGAAGCTGATGAGGTAGTGGTCTTCAAGAGCTTCATGAAAGCTGGGCTTCGCATTCTGCTCCACAAGATGGTTGAGGTCCTGAAGACATTCGAGATATACCTTCATCAACTTATCCTTGAAGCTCTTATCAGAGTGGGTGTTTTTATATGGGCTATGAGAAGTCAGGGACTAGAGCCGGATGCTAGATGCTTCTGCAACATTCACGAGTTATCTTACCAGACGAAGGCGACTAGAAAAGAACAATACCATAACAACTTCGGCTATTACAGCTTCGTGCCCCGCTCTGAGGCAAAATATCTTGTGCCTACATTTTGGAAGAAGTGGCCAGGTTCTTGGATGAAGCAATGGTTTTACGTGAAAAATGATCTGAATCAGAGGGAGGATGTGAGGGGTATCATTCAACGCCCTATATGGTTGCGCTTTGGCATTAGGAGGCCATCGATCGCGAATGGGAATGAGGTGCAAGCATTCCTAATGGCTTTCAATACCGTATGCACTTACATCGGTACCAGAGATTTAGTTCAAGAACACATCACTTTCAAAGTGTGGCCTCTAGCAAATGAATGGAAAATACCGAAGGAAGCTACCGCTGGCTCCAGCCAAGGTGGCTTGGTTTATCTTAAGTACACCTTCCGGTATAGGTGCCAATTTGATGAGCCAAATGATGACTGGCTAGACACTATAGAGGCCACAAGTGATGAGCTACTTGAAGCCTACTCGTGGACAGAAGATGAGGCCATGATAGTTGCCTTTGACGCTCGTGGGAAAAAGAGGCTGAACAGGGTGTTCGATGTTATTAGGTTTGTTTACCCAGATTACTGCTTTCCTGTCCGAAGGCAAGGGAAAAAGAAAAACTGCTGCTTCGACCTCTTCTATCGCGCCAAAGCTGAAGAGAGCCAAGGTCTTGGCAGTAGGCTAAAGCCTATTGGGACGGCCAAAGTGCCGAAGCTTGTTGAAAGTGCAGAGGTTGCCCCCTTAACCACAGAAATAGCTCCGGCAATATCGATCGAAGCTAGTACAGACCTGGTCAAAGAGCCGATATCAGATAAGGTAGTAGAACAGCCAAAGGTGCTGAGCCCAGTAGTTGTAACAGGACTGCCGAAGCCATCAAGTACTACAACAGCGACTCCAAGAAAAAGAAAAATGGCTAGCGTCTTAGATGCTGGTTTATAGTCCGTAAAGGCACCAGTTTCTGCTTTTGCTAAAGCATTTGGTGAAACATCTAGAGATAGAAAAGACGCAACTACTGAAGCGCGGCTAATGTTCTTGCCGAGGCGGAACTTCGAAAGTCGCACCAATAGGGCTGGTGGAAAAAAGTGTTCCTGAAAAATGTATATCTCCTGCTCCTGAAGCACCTTCTCATGGTGACTTGGAATACATTGTTCGACACGCTTAGGGAAAGCAGTTATCATTGGAACAAATCATCAAAGTAGAACACTACGCCAAGGACTTGAAATACCCCTGAGGGTCCTTGGTGTACGGAGGAGATGATGAAGATGACTTCCTTTACTGTCTACCTGACAGTAAGGAGGTTAATGTTTGCCGTGAGATGATGAGCAATATGGGATTTCCAAAGCTCGAGCTTGGCTTGTCCGTCATGTCAAAGGACCAGCTTGCGGACAGCCTCGCATAAAATAGTTTAAAGGTTTGCACATTTTAGCTTCGTATTTAGTACTTTTCAAGCTATTTTTTTGGTAATTCTTACTTTTATTGTTTGTTTGCTCTTTTGTATTACAGGGTCTATTCCTCAGCAAAGCTCTGAAGGCTCAAAAGGATGCAGAAGACGAGAGTTGTCAGATAGCACTTGGAAACCTTTGATTGGAGGTTATAACCTTGAGGAATGAAGCTCTCGCAAAAGACAAGATTCTGCTATCTTTAGTCGAGAGACTAAAATCCAGCAAAGCTGAGCTGTCTGCTCAAGCAGAAGCCCACAAAGACGAAGTGCAAGAGCTAGAAAAGAGAGTTGCCGAAGCAACTGAAAATTTTAATGTGGAGCTGATGAAACATGAAATTTGTGAAATCGAATGATCAAGGGCACAAAGAAATGTTGACGAGCTTCGTGCAACTAAAGAAAGATGCTACGATATGGCTATGGAATGCACTAAGAATCTAAGGAGCAGCTTTTCAAAAGTTGGTGCTTTCTCTTCAGAGCAAAAATTCATCTGTGGTGACCCCAATGGAGTTATCCAATGGATTAAAGGCGAATTCGAAGCCTTCGAGGAGATTCTTAGTGACAGAGGGGATTTTTGTGCTTTCGCCGGTGCTCGTGGGGCTGTGTCCAATTTGGAGAAGGTTGGTTGTGATCATGCCAAGGCTGTAGCTCACCCAGATTTTGCCTTCTCAGCTGACGATATTAGAAACCCTTCAGCCGAAGCTACTTCCTTGGGTGGGAAGTTTTATTCCAAAGTATGGCTGAAGGGTGGCCGAGAAATAGCTGATGAGGCCATTAGAAAAAATGAGAAAGAGTCTCATGACGCCTTGGAAGAGGATAAAAGAGTTGAAGAAGCTGCTGAACAGGCTAGGCTTATAGGTATATCTTTATAGCTTAGCTTCGTAAATTTTTGCAGCTTCGGTACTAACAAATATTTGTGTTTTAATGCAGCTGAGCTGTCTCCCCCTCCCGAGCCATATGATCTTGAAACTGTTCCATCTGTGAAGGAGGCGCTCGATATGATTAAGATTGCTAATGAAGCTATTGACGAAGCTGTCGACAAGTTGTCGAACGAAGCTGTTGACAAAGTTCTAAAAGAAGACTGAAGTTGTGTATATTTTAAAGTTTAGTTTCCTTGTTCGTAGCTCTTGTTTTTGTAAGAAACAATTATCAACTATTTGCATGTATATAATGTAATATATTTCTTTGTGATGCGTGAAACTTTCATACATACCGTTTTTTGAGCCGCTGGCGAAAAAACACCTTTCCTTCTTTTCACGCTTCACGAAGAAAGAAATTCCCCTTCTTTGCCGAGACAATAGTGAATATCAAGTCCTGGCTGTTGTATAGCAGTACTGTTGTCAAAGGTACCATCCCTGTTTAAAAAATGTGTCTATCGAAGGCATGTCTTGTGTTATTGGTACACTCTTTGATGAGCTGGTAGATATATTTGGAGTAATTTTCCTTCTTCTTCGCTGCTTTTGTCTATGCAAAATGATGTATGATGTGATGCTATGCAATATGATATGATGTTAAGATGCAAATGATGTTTATGCTCAAATCATCAAAGAAAAACCAAGACTCTGCATTCCATTAGGAACGACTTTGGAGTCTCTTCACCTTTTACTTATGTGGCATTTTAGCTTTGCAATCCCTTAGGCTCGACTTTGGAGCTAAGCTCTGCATCCCCTTAGGAACGACTTTGGAGCTTCTTCACCTTTTACTTAGGTGGTATTTTAGCTCTGTATCCCCTTAGGAACGACTTTGGAACTTCTTCACCTTTTACTTAGGTGGTATTTTAGCTCTGCATCCCCTTAGGGACGACTTTGGAGCTTCTTCACCTTTTACTTAGGTGGTATTTTAGCTCTGCACTCCCTTAGAAACGACTTTGGAGCTTCTTCACCCTTCTTGTTACACTCGATGGTGTAACCACAGATTTATTACAACTGGCCAAAAGTTAAACCTCCTTATATTTGTCTTTTGGAAGAGAAATATAAATACAAAAAAATAAAACTACATTGAAGTCGAGCCCCTGTGCTGCTTTAGTAAATGTGTCTTGATTCGGGCACAGTGCTATTGACTATGCGAGCTTCAGACTCCTCCCGAGTATCTCGTTGTTGTTGCGCCTGGCGATGCCCTTCTGGTTGCTGATTATGTACCAAGGTAGGCACAAGTGGTGGTGGTGGTAATTGAGCCCAAGCAGCTTGAGAATGACTTGCCAAAGCAATTGATGTTGTGGGTTGCTGGTTGCCCACATATTCAGGGATATATGGTGAATAGCATGATGTAGTATGCAAGACCTGCTTCGGCTGATTATGTGTTTTTTAGCTTCAGCAATCTCCTTCTACTTTTTGATCATGACTTGGCACGTCCTTGTTGTGTGTCCCTTATCCTCCCCACAGAATAAGCAAAACAATCTCCTGGGTTGAGTGCTGAACCTTCCTCTGAAGCTTCTTCCCCCTCTGCTTCTTGGAGCTGGTGGCCTGTAAGAGCTTTGTTGCATTCCCGAAGATTGTGACCTTTGCTGGCTACCTTGGGTGTGGTTTGCCCTGTCATCATTTATGCTAGGATTGTGGATTGTTCTGACATGCCTGGGGTGGAATCTTCCTCTGAAGCCCTAGTCATCTCAGAATACATGTAAGCCTCCTCCCTTCTCTGGCGAAAATCATTGTTAGCTTAGATATATTCATCCATCTTCTGGAGGAGCTTCTCTAGAGTTTGTGGTGGCTTCCTAGCAAAATATTGTGTTGTCGGTCCTGGCCGGAGCCCCTTGATCATAGCTTCAATGAGAATCTCATTAGGCATCGTTGGCGCCTAGGTTCTGAGTTGCAGAAATCTTCGGATGTATGCCTTCAAGTACTCTTCATGGTCTTGCGTACATTGGAACAATGCTTGAGCAATTACTGGCTTCGTCTGGAAACCCTGGAAGCTAGTTACCAGCATGTCCTTCAGCTTTTGCCATGACGTGATCGTTCCCGGGCGAAGGGAAGAATACCACGTCTGAGCTACACTCCTGACCACCATGACGAAGGATTTCGCCATGACAGTCGTGTTGCCCCATATGAGGATATGGTTGCTTCGTAGCTCATGAGAAACTGCTTCAGATCCGAGTGCCTGTCGTACATGGGAAGTTGCGCTAGCTTGTACGATGGTCCCCATATGATCTTCTCTCTCTTCCTCTGTACTTGTTGATGTATAGCTTCTAGGTCTCTGATTTCCTAGTCCAACTCCTCTTCCTATGGTGTTGGGCTAGTAGCCTTCCTTTTCTGGCTCCAAGCATTCTTTTCTGGCTCGTTTTAATAAACATTTCTTTTGTTATTAGGGACTTATTTTAAGTAAAGCTCTGAAGGCTCAAAAAGAATGTGAGGATGAGAGCACAAAAATAGCCTTCGAGAATTTGCGCTCAGAGGTAACAACTCTTCATAATGAGGCACTTGAGAAAGATCAGGTCCCACTTTCTTTGGTCGAAAGGTTAAAGACAAAAGAAGCTAATTTGGCCAAACTTTCTGAAGTGGATCAAAAGATTTTAAAATTTGAGAGAGAGAGAAAGAAGCATATGCAAAGCGTATAGCTGATCTGGAAAATGTTTTATCTATTCAAGTTGGGTTACATAGATCTGAAGTGGCAGAACTGGAAAAGAAGCTTGATGAAGTTACTGAGAACTTCAACGTGGAGCAATCAAAGCGTGAGATATCTGACACCGAGCAGTCGAGGGTTCAAAAGAATGTTGAAGAGCTTCGACAAGCGAAGGAGGAATGCTATAACATTGCCATGCAGTGCTTAGACAAACTAAAAAAATGCTTTTACTAGTGTTGGTGCGTTCTTGGCTAAGCGAAATTTCATCCGTGGTGACCCTGAGGGCGCGATCAAATGGATTGAGGGCGAAATCAAAGCATTTGACGAAGTTCTCACTGGCAGGGAGGATTTTTGTGCCTGTGTCGGCACTCGGGGAGCTATATCTTTGCTTGAAAAAGTTGATTGTGAACATGTGAAGGTTGTAATTCAGCCAGACTTCTCAGTTTCAGCGACTGACATCAAAGAGCCTTCAATCGAAGCTACTGCCCTTAGTGGGAAATTCTATTTTGAAGTGTGGATGAGTGGCGGCCAAGAGATAACAGACGAAGTCATCAGGCGAAATGAAGAATAGTCTTATAGGTATGTTTGTCATATTTTAGCTTCATATCTGACAAAAAAACATATATTTTGGTGCAGCTGAACTCTCTCCTCCTCTAGAGCCATACAACCCTGACATCGATCCAACCCTGAAGGGTACTCTCGATGAAATCATAATAGTGAATGCAGCAATTGTTGAAGTTGTAGTTAGACTTCTAAACGAAGCTGCTGAGAGAGTTCTAAAGGAGGATGACTAGGCTATGTATAAAAACATCTGCAGAATTTTGTATGATGTTTTTTATGTAAAAACAATTGCAAACTATGTGTCTCATGATGTAATATATTTCCTTGTGTAGCGTGAAATTGTCACACGTACCGTTTTTGAGCCGAAGACGAAAAAACACCTTCCCTTCTTTTCACGCTTCATAAAGAAAATCCCTTTTTCGCCGAAGCGGCATTATAAAACTCGAAGGTCTTGCCATAAATCTTGCATAAGAAATACCGTTGCCGAAGTGACAGTACTAGTCCCGAAGGCCTTGCTGTAGGTCTTGTATGAGGAATTCTTTACCGTTTGATAGCAACGGGTAGAGTTGCAGCATCCTTTCATAATTCTTTGTCAAAGATACACTTAGCTTCATAGGTTAACCATTGTGGTCGAAGGAGCAATTTCCATTCTTTTCCACTATTTTGAATGATGCAAGATGAAGAATGATGCGGTGTTATGATGTAGGATGATGTGATGATATGGTGCAACAAGTGTTAATAAAAAATACTTTGTAATAGTAAGACTCTGCATCCCCTTAGGAACGACTTTGAAGTCTCTTCACCTTTTACTTAGGTGGCATTTAAGTTCAGCATCCCATAGGAACGACTTTGGAGCTTCTTCACCTTTTACTTAGGTGGTATTTTACCTCTGCATCCCCGTAGGAACAACTTTGGAGCTAAGCTTTGCATGCCCTTAGGAACGACGTTGCAGCTTCTTCACCTTTTACTTAGGTGGTATTTTAGCCCTGCATCCCTGTAGGAACGACATTGGAGCTTTTTCATCCTTACTGTTACACTCGATTGTGTAACTACAGATTTATTACAACATGTCGAAGGTTGTACCTTCTAAAATTGTGAAAGTCGCCTAGAGGGGGGTGAATAGGAAAAACCTAAAAATTATAACTTTAAACCTGGACTTGATCCCTTGATTAGCAATTAGAACAAGATGAACAATTATAGGAGTATAAACTAAGTCCTTTGCTTGCAAAAGTATTGCTTTCAAAGAATGCAGAGTTAATACAAAGCAACACAACTAAAATGTTTATGGAGAATAATGCAAGAGGGCTTAGATAAGAAGAGGAGTAACACAAGTTCTTTCTTGCAAGGCGTTGCTTCTATATATGAGAATTTGACTTGAAGCAACATAAAGTAATATCACTAAAGAATAGTGCAAGAGAACTTGGAGAGGGAGAAAGCAAACAAATCACAAGCAATAAACACAAGTGACATGGATGATTTGTTTTACCGAGGTTCGGTTCACCAAGAGCCTAATCCCCATTGAGGAGTCCACTAAGGATGTGCCTTTTTCAACCCTTTCCCTCTCTCCAACGTTCACCAAGACCAGCGAGTATTCCTTTTCTTTGTCAACAAAAGACCGAAGTCTACACAAGGCCAACCACAAAGATAAGGGCCTCTTGCTAGCTTTACAATGAATGGGAGTCAAAACTCCACGCTCAAATGATCACAAGATGTAGCACACACTTTCTCTCAATGATTCTCACAAGGCACTATAGCTAAACACACACGAGTAGCTCTCTTTTGCTTGATCTCTCTTTTGTGGCAGTTGTGAGGCTTTGATGTGGCCTAACTCTTGTGTATGAGATAGATCAATGAATGGAGGTGGTTGGAAGGGCTTGGATATGTCTACTATATGCTTTGATATGTTGCTTGGGCTCCCACACCTTGAAATGGCCAGTTGGGGTGGTATTTATAGGCCCCAACCCCATTACTAGACATTAGACAGAAAGCAGCAGCTTTCTGTCGTCGGGCACACTAGACAGTCCGGTGCACACACTGGACAGTGTCCGGTGCCTGCCACCTCAACCGATAGTTGGGGTCTATAGTAGTTGACCGCTACCCAGACTGTCCGGTGCTCACCAGATAGTCTAGTGCCCTGGCCACGCCAGCCGACCGTTGAGGTCTGCGGCAGTCGACCGTTGGATCCGACTGTTGCCAGACTGTTCAGTGCACACTAGATAGTCTGGCGCCACAGCCCAAGAGCGCCCGTTATGGGCCTCTCTACACAGATTATCTGGTTGTCCCACCGGACAGCTACTGTTCAATGTCCGGTGCGCCACCAGGCGCTGATTGACTGCCCTTTTCTTGGATTTCTTCGCTAATTCTTTTGGGCTTCTTTTGATCTTGAGTCTTGGACTTTTATGCTTCTTTTTATGTCTTCTTTTGAGATGTTGCATCCTCATTGCCTTAGTCCAATCCTCTTTGCATTTTGATTCTTTCACTCATATATCTTCTTTTGCCCAATACTAGCTCCAAAATAGTGATATGTTGATTTTGAGCTTTCCAACCTTTCTAGAAGTGTTAAATAGGTTTCTCGGGGTATTTAGAACTTATCCAAAGAGTAGAACTATTTGTAGTTCATCTATTCCATGTTTTACCCCTATTTAGTTGGATCTGAGCTGATTGTGACTTAGAGACTAAACTCCTGAACTTATGAACCTGTGAATCGGAGACTAGGCAAACTAGTTAGTCCGAATGATTGTGAATGTCATCAAGCACCAAAATATAAGAAATGGTTTAAGGCCATTTCCTTTTCAAATTGTTTCTAAGGCAAGAACATGAAAACGAGAGAAATGAAGATTACAATAGGTGTATATGAAAGTTTTTAACCCAGCCCCTCTGTAGCTTTAGTAAATGTGCCTTGACTCCGGAACAGTGCTATTAACTGTCCGAGCTTCAGACTCTTCCCTTACATCGCGTTGTTGCTGAATTTAGCGCTGTCCTTTAGGCTGCTGGTTGTGGGACGAAGTTGGAGCTATGACTGGTGGTTGTGGCAAGGCCCATGTAGCTGGAGAGTGGCTTACGGAAGCTACTAAAACTATAGGATGTGAAAATGGCTGTTAATTGCCCACATACTCAGGAATGTACCGGGAATAACACAAAGTAGTATGTAGGACTTGCTTCGGCTGATTCTGTCATGCTTCGGCCTCAGCTATCTCCTTTTGCTTCTGTATTGTAACTTGGCAGGTCCTAGTTGTGTGCCCCTAATCCTCTCCATAGAACAAGCAGAACAACCTTCTTGGTTGTGAGTTGAAGCTTCGTCTCCCTCTGCCTCTTGGGGCTGGTGGTCTGAAGGAGTTTTGTTGCATCCCAGATGACTGGGAACTGTGTTGGTGCCCTTGGTTGTGATTGCCTTTGTCTTCACTTTGGCTGGGATTGTGTATCGTCCTGACATGCCTTGGGTGGAACCTTCCTTCGAAGCCCCTGGTCATCTCAGAGTATTTGTAAGCTTCTTCCCTTCTTTGCCGAAAGTCATCGTCGGCTCTGATGTACTCATCCATCTTCTGGAGAAGCTTCTCCAGAGTTTGTGGGGGCTTCTTGGCAAAGTATTATGCTATTGGTCCTGGGTGAAGTCCCTTGATCATGGCTTCAATAATAATCTCATTTGGCACCATTGGCGCCTGAGCTCTGAGACGCAGAAACCTTCAGACATATGCCTATAAATACTCCTTGTGGTCTTGTGTGCACTGAAATAAGGCTTGAGCAGTCACTGGCTTCGTCTGAAAGCCCTGAAAGCTGATGACTAACATATCCTTCAATTTCTGCCATGATGTAATTTTTCTTGGCCGCAGAGAAGAATACAGGTCTGAGCAACACTCTTGACTGCCATGATGAAGGATTTCGCCATGACAGCGGTGTTGTCGCCATATGATGATATAGTTGCTTCGTAACTCATGAGGAACTGCTTTGGGTCCGAATGCCCATCATACATGGGAAGCTGGAGTGGTTTGTACGAAGGTGGCCATGGGGTAGCTTGCAATTCTATAACTAGGGGAGAAGCATCATCAAAAGTAATGTTATCATGATGAATATCGTCATACCCTATGCCATCATAGCTTGGGCTTTCTTGACGAAGCTCTCTCTGATGTGGCTTATGCCCTTGCTTGTTGTCTTGTGTGATGTGACGCATCTCTTTGGCTGCTTCATCAATCTTTTTCTAGAGTTCAGCTAGTTGAAGCATCTTCTCCCTTCTTCTCTCCACTTGTTGGTGAATAGCTTCTAGATCTCTGATTTCTTGGTCCAACTATTCTTCCTATGGTGTTGGGCTAATAGCTTTCCTTTTCTAGCTTCGGGCCTCCCTTAGAAGGAGCCCCTTTTGATTGGTGTCCAGCGGAGCAAGGGTAGCCCCTAGCACTGCTGCCTTCTTTGGCGGTATGTCACACCCGATTTTGGAAGGTAAACCGAATACGAACCATGTACGTGCCAGGATCAGAACTCATGTACACAGCGATTACATAAATGACTCATCATAGCACAATGCTTTGAATAGTAATAAAGAGTAAGTAATAATACTACAGACTAGAGTCATTTCATAATATGAATTAAAGTGCACATAATAGAAACATAGCCAACTTAAATAAACCCACCACAGGTAGCTGACTGGGGGAGGTCGCTAGCCTAATCCTTGAACTCATCGAAGTCCTGGAACTCCTGGAGATTCACCTCGATGTCTTCTTTACCTGAGCATAGATTGCACCAAAGCCAACCTGGTGTTTTGTGAAAGCAAGGGTGAGTACACATCAACGTACTCAGCAAATGTCCCGTCTGGCTGAGGTGGACTAGCTTTATGTGGGGTTAGGGTCAAAGCACTTGCTTTTAGTTCGTCAGGTATTTATTATTAGTCGAAGTCAAGTTTTAGCAATAACCAACCCGTGAACCATTTCCTCATCGAGGAACATCATGATCATCATCGAACCAAATCCATAAATTGAACCATCGCATCTCAAACCATCTGTATCTCTAATCAAAAGGATCTTAAGGCTACTCTTAACCGTGAGCATGGTTGATATATCAGTTTCATTACATTCTACAGAGGTTACACACATAAACCATGAACCGTGATTCCCTTTCTGCCCAAGGAGCGCTACTCCCCATTGATCACTCCCTAGGTGGTCTGGCAGGGTATCACTATGTAGCCTTTACAAAGATTCCCCAGAGGTCATAGCCGCCCGTTAGGTTTCTCCAGTTTGATAAACATAGTACCTTTCCCCACAGAAAGGGTGACTAACAAAACCAAATCAAAAGAACCTCGACAACCAGCCTCGGTAGAGCAAGTACTCTGCCCGGACTCCATTGACGGCACGACGGTGAAGCCAACTACACCTTAAGTTCCTCTACTTAATCAGCTAAGGGCGTCCCATACCACCCTCATGGTTGTACTGTTTTCCCGGGTGGTCCCTCAATGAACAGGTCCTTACGGAGAGGTAATCAGGAAACAACCTGAGTCCCCTAAAGTATCACAGTCCGTCATCATTAACAAGATAACATCATCGTATCATAAATATTCTCATCATGTTTGTTGATTTAAAGTAAAGCAATAGCATGAAGCTAACCATAATAACCCAAAAGGTAATCAAGGACAAGGTAAATACAAAGCTAGTCAATCCTTAGGTTTCAATTATGTAATGTGGGACAGTGAATTATAAAGTAAGTAAGACATAACGGGTCAGAGGACACTTTCCTTCACCAAACAGATGCTCAGGGTCTACAATCTTGTAGAACTCGAAGAGCTAGATCAATTGGTCGCCAATGCTTGATCTTCGATTCCTCGAAGCTCAGGAACGACGCTCTAATCACAATGCAAAGCGAAGACAAACAGGTACAAGCGAACAAACACATATATGCATAAAAACATTACACCATACAAGATAAACCATTATAAAAACGTGCAGTATAAAATAGAGCTCGTTTCTACGAGCACACGAGGAAGGGAGACGCGATGAGCTACGGTCGAGAAGTTAGCGCGTTTACACTAAGCAAGTATTAGTTAGAACGTTTAGTCTGACATGGTTAGATTAATTGACATTTATTAACTGTAAGTCAAGACTACTACTTAGCTTTGACTAACTTACTATTTTACTTAAGGATGATTGAATAAATAACTAATCAACTGACATGAGTGATTATAAGCGAACGGTAAAATATCGCGCGTGGACAACGCGCGATATGTGCTGACGACGAGCGGCAAGGCAAGTGACATGTGCGAACGGCGCGTGACAACGTGTGCAAACAGCACGCGCGACACGCGCAAGCGGCACGCGACGACGCGTGTGAAACAGTACTGCGGCACGCGCCCGGTACGCCCACAGCACGCGTACGGCATGCGGGCCGACACGATACGCGAAACCTAATAAATAAATAGAGTGATTAATCTAAACTATTATTAATAAAGAATATTTTTAATTTAAGGTTAATCATGTTGGTGTCAAATTATAAATGCACAAATCGAACTCCTAAATTGGATTTTGAAATTGAAACGGCGCTCTAGTAGCCATGGTCAAACAAATGTTTAAATAAATTAAATAAAATATGCAATAGTAGAGAAAATACTTCTAACATGTAGATAATTTTAATACGAACCTAACGCAAATTGAACGGATTGAATCGGGTTTAAAACGCAAAAGTTATCACCGTTTTACACTAGACTAAATTCCTACGTACGGTTTCGAAATCTGACAGGGGCATTTTCGTAAATAAGACATCTTCTTCCTCACATATCTCTCTCCATGCAGGGAACCACCATGAACAGGGGCCAACCAGGGGAGGGGACACGCGAGGAGGGGAGGGGGCCTCGGTCGGTCACGCGTAGGGCGGGCAGGGCACCGACGCTGCGTAGAGGGGCAAGGCAAGCGATCGGCGAGGTGTAGGGACCTCGGTCGAGCGGCCGGCCGCTGCTACCATGGTGGCCAATAGGAGAGAGGATGGGAGGGGGCTGGGCGCTCAGGTCGCGCGTGGTTGGCCATGAGGGCGGGGCAGGCCGGGGCTAGCGCGCTGCCCTAGGGCACGCCTACGCGAGAGGATGAGGTGGTTCTGCAACCCTAACAGCGAAAATGAAGGAAAAGGAGAAGAACTATGGTGGTTGCTCATTGGGGAAGAAGATCCTCACCGAAGCCGAGGAGAAATCTGTTGATTGGCAGAGATTCTAAGGTCCGATCGATGAACTGGACGTGCCCCGATGAAGCCCTCAGATTCCACAGACAATGTATGGATTGGGAGTAATTGCTCGCTGGAGTTGTCACCGGAGTTGAAACCGCCCCGAACTTCTACGAGCAATTTCGGGAGCTGGGAGATGAATCCGATGAAACCATTTCATGCGTTGGAACGTGTTCGACGAGAAGAATTCAGACATGTACATATAGCTAGGGTTCGAACGAGAAGAAAATTCGAGTCAAATTCGGATTTTACCATTTATAAAATTCAGAAAAGCCTAGAAATCCATATTTTGTGCTCCAAATATTATAGATGCTTCCAAAAATTCTAGAAAAATTCCTAGAAATGTTTTGGCACCTAATGAACTCAAAAATATACTTAGAGTTTCTAAAAACATTTTTAAGTACCACAAATAAATAGATTTTGGTTTCCAGAAAATAGAAATATACTCCGAAAACTATGAAAATCTACTGAGAGCTTCTATAGGATATACTAACATATTTCAAACACATTTTGCACTTAGAAGCATTGTGCAACAGCATGAATGCAACAACCAAAGCGCCTCTAGGGCTTATTCCACTAGGTTTATGCTAATATAAAACAAAATAATTCTCCATTTTTAGGAAAAAGAGAAGGAAGGCAAAGAAATGAGAGAGTAACACCTGAATTTGGTGGGTATTAGAAAAGAAATTTTATACCCCCAAATTCAGGGTGTTAAAATGTAACCCCCTTAATAGAATCTCGCCTTTGAGATTCAAGAAGAGGCTAGCAAGAAAAAGAGATTGGTTCATTGGTCTTTCATAGCTTCTTCTAACTCAGCTTTGGCTCTGCCAGCTCAACTTGCGGACTGGTTGTGTTGGGGGCCATGCTCCGTCACGCCGAAGGTCCCGTAGAAAGAAGTAGCTTCGGCGGAAGCTGTCCACAAGAGATGACCGAAGGTTCCCCTTCATGAAGCTTCGGTAGTACAAACCGACTTAAAGATAGAATGACCTTTCAATCCATAAAGGTCTGAGTCGGTGTTGTAAACTTTTATGAGGGGCATAATTGTAATTTTTCACAGGCTGTATCCTGTGTCTATAAATAGATGAACAGTACCCCCGTACTGTTCACGCTGACTGGTACACGCTCTTGCATCACGCTTGTATCTTTGTCTTTTGCCAAGCCGAAGGTACTGATGTAATTCACTATTGCTTTTATTTTTTCATGATTATATAATAAAAGGCACATATTAATGTTATATAATTAATCACGTTATTCTTTCATGTTTCATATGCTTCTCCTTTTATTGGTTTAAATTATAATGATGAAGGTATGTCCTTCATGACCTTCGTCTGAAGATCGTTATATCCTAAGGGAAATAACGCTTCGAAGGACGAAGAATGTTTACCATTAACCCTTTTCTGTGTTGCCTTGTTCTTAAGCCGAAGCAGCTGAGAACAAGTCCCCAACATTGGCGCCCACCTCCGGTGAACTCACTTCCACTTTTTTGAGCTAATGGCTTCGTTCAATGATCAAGCTGGAGCTGCTTCGGTTCCGAAGCTGCTTCTTCCGATAACAGGCGGTTCATGTTCAGAGCCAGCCAACAAGAAGCAGAAGAAGGAAGCACAGAGAAGGGTACAGCATGTTGGGGTGCAAGGACCCTTCATCAAGTCGAGATGGTCTCACATTCCTATTACCTTCTCCCAAGAGGATCTTCAACTCAAGGATTACCCACACAACGATGCCATGGTTATCTCTTGTGTTATCAAAGGGTTTCTGGTCCACAATGTCTTGGTTGATACAGGCAGTGCAGCTGATATCATATTTGCTAAGGCCTTCAGGCAAATGCAAGAGCCAGAAGATAAGATTCATGATGCTACGCACCCTCTCTGTGGCTTCGGAGGAAGACAGATTGTAGCGCTGGGCAAGATCACCATGTCAGTGACCTTCGGGTTCATCAACAACACTAGAACTGAGCAAGTTGTGTTTGATATTGTTGACATGGAATATCCTTACAACGCAATTATTGGTCGTGGCACCCTCAATGCTTTCGAAGCAATCCTTCATCCTGCTTATCTTTGCATGAAGATACCTTCGGATCAAGGACCCATCGCTATTCATGGAAGTCAGGAAGCTGCCAGAAGGGCCGAAGGAAGCTGGACTGACTCCAAAGCAATCCACAACATAGATGGAGCTGAAGCTTGTGAACAGTACAAATTCAGAAGGGAGAAAGCAGCTTCAGCAGATCAGCCGAAGCCCATGCTCTTATGTGAGGACATAGCAGAGCAGAAGGTGCTGTTGGGCTCCCAATTATCCGAAGACCAGGAGAAAACCTTGATAAGGTTTTTGTTCAACAACAAAGATGTCTTTGCATGGTCAGCTAATGACCTCTGCGGAGTAAATCGGGATGTTATTGAACACTCGCTCAATGTTGACCCATCCTTCAGACCCAGAAAGCAGAGACTTCGGAAAATGTCTGATGATAAGGCCGAAGGTGCTCGCAATGAAGTAAAAAGACTCCTCAGTGCAGGAGTTATCAGAGAAGTAAAGTATCCAGAATGGCTAGCTAACACTGTTATGGTAAAGAAGGCCAACGGCAAGTGGAGAATGTGTATCGATTTTACAGATCTCAACAAAGCTTGTCCGAAGGACGAATTCCCATTGCCAAGGATAGACTCTTTAGTTGATGCAGCAGCTTCTTCAGAGCTCATGAGTCTGCTAGACTGTTACTCAGGCTATCACCAAATCTGGATGAAGAAGGAAGATGAGCCGAAGACTAGCTTCATAACCCCAAGTGGCACATATTGCTATCTTCGGATGCCTGAGGGGCTCAAAAATGCTGGAGGAAGTTTCAGCAGAATGACTGTGAAGGTCCTCCAGTCTCAGATAGGCAGAAATGTGCTAACTTATGTCGATGACATCATTGTAAAAAGCACGAAACAGGAAAATCATATTGCTGATTTGCAGGAGACCTTCGCCAGTTTCAGACAAGTTGGTTTAAAGCTGAATCCAGAAAAATGTGTCTTCGGAGTAAAGAAGGGGAAATTTCTTGGATGCTTGGTTTCAACAAAGGGAATTGAAGCTAATCCAAGTAAAATTGAAGCTATACTTCGAATGGAGCCACCAACTACAAAAAAGGGGGCCCAAAGATTGACAGGGAGGTTGGCATCTCTCAATAGATTCATATCTAGATCAGCAGAAAGAAATTTACCATTCTTCGAAGTGCTGAAATCAGCCGAAGTCTTTCAATGGGGATCAAATCAACAAAAAGCCTTTGAAGAACTGAAGCAATATTTGATAGATTTAACAACATTAACTCCACCAACGCCAGGGGCTCCTTTGTTATTATACGTGGCAGGTTCGCACTCAGCAGTAAGTGCAGCGCTTGTTCAGGAGAAGCTCGATGGCCAGGTCAAGAAGCAGGTTCCAGTGTATTTTGTATCTGAAGTCCTTAGTGTGTCAAAGAAAAACTATACAGAATTGGAGAAGGTATTATATGCTGTTTTGATGGCATCCAGGAAACTTCGACATTATTTTCAAGCATACAATATTATTGTTCCTTCTTCGCAACCGTTGAAGGATATTATGAGAAATAGAGAAGCTACTGGACGGATTGGAAAATGGGCTGTAGAGCTCAATGAATTTTGCATTGATTATGTGCATAGATCCTCGATCCAGTCTCAAGCGTTGGCAGATTTCATTGCCGATTGGACGCCAGGGGCTCAAGATGAAGAAACAAATAAAGATGCCGAAGTGTGGACAGTGTTTTGCGATGGGTCTTGGGGAACCTTCGGAGCAGGAGCAGCCGCTATGTTGGTCTCACCATCCAAAGTTAAAACTTGTTATGCGGCAAGACTTGATTTTAGCTGTACAAACAATATTACTGAGTACGAAGCCCTACTCCTCGGCCTTCGGAAGTTAAAAGCAATGGGAATCAGAAGGGCGATCCTTAAAACTGATTCCCAGGTTGTTTCGGGTCATATCGACAAGAGTTGCAAGGCTAAAGATCCGAAGCTTGAAAAATATCTAGACACGGTCCGAAAAATCGAAGCTTCCTTCGAAGGATTTTCTGTCAAAAATATCCCTCGAGGACAAAATGAGCATGCTGATTTGCTAGCTAAGTCAGCAGCACAGGGGCTGCCTTTACCTTCGGATGTGTTTTTTGAAACAATAAGGGCACCTTCAGTGGAACTCCTTGAAAGAGCAGTCCTCAACATATCTCCTGTTTATAGCGAAGATTGGAGAACTGAGATCATCTCTTACCTTCAGGGTAAGTTCCTTTCAGATGACGAAGCTTATAACAGGAGGATCGAGGCAAGAGCTCGTCCATATGTCATGATAGAAGGGGAGTTGTACAAGCATGGAGTTTGTGCTCCGCTACTCAAGTGTTTATCTAGAACCGAAGGTATAGAGTTGATGAAAGAAATACATGCAGGCCTGTGTGGATCTCACATTGGATCTAGGCCGTTACTTGGAAAAGTTTTTCGCCAAGGGTTTTATTGGCCGAAGGCAGCTTCGGATGCAGCGGAATTAGTTCAAAAGTGCGAAGGCTGTCAGAAATGTGCAAGAGATCAGAAACAACCTTCGTCTTTAACACAGCTCATACAACCTATTTGGCCATTGCAAAGGTGGGGCCTTGACTTGTTAGGTCCATTACCACCGGCTCAAGGGAATTTAAGATATGTTATAGTGGCTATGGAGTATTTTTCTAAATGGATTGAGGCAAAGCCACTAGCCACAGTAACTTCGGCCACTGTCCAAAAGTTTTTCTGGCAGAATATTGTTTGTCGTTTCGGGGTACCGAAGGCCATCACTGTAGATAATGGAACACAATTCGACTCCGAAGCTTTCAGAAATTTCTGTGATCAAATTGGTACGAAGATCCATTTTGCATCAGTCACGCATCCGGAGTCAAATGGGCTCGTTGAAAGAGCCAACGACATTATAATGACAGGAATAATGAAGTTAATCTTCAATCAACCCAGGGGAAAGTGGCCAGATCAGTTAACTAGAGTGGTGTGGAGCCACATTACAACAACATCAAGGTCTACAGGCTTTACTCCATTCAAGTTATTATTCGGTGACGAAGCAATAACTCCGGAAGAAGCTAAAACTGGATCAATAAGAGTAGTAGCTTCGACAGAATCAGGTCCTGAAGATGCTTGTTTTGTGGAAAAAGATGCTTTAGAAGGGATCAGGCTTCAAGCTGTGGAGAATATCAATAAATACCAAGCCGAAACAGTCAAATGGCGAGATAGAAAAGTTCGGCTAAAGAATATTGAGCCGGGACACTTGGTGCTTCGGAGAGTGGCCAACCCAGACACAGTGGGCAAGTTACAGCTGAAATGGGAGGGACCTTTCTTAGTAGCATCTTCGTCAAGACCTGGTTCATACAGATTGAAGGACATGGACGGCAACGATATTCCAAGATCTTGGAATGCGGATGAGCTTCGGCGATATTATGTGTAACTTGATGTAACTTTTTATGTCTTTTCTTTTCTTTTTTCATGGCACCCTTTTCCTTTCTAAAGGGGGAGAAAGGTTTTTAATGGGGCCATCATATGTAATTTCCTTTTTTAGTTCTATAAGAGCAAAATCCCCCAAGGAATGTAAATGTAAAAACTGAGAACGCACCATTGAGTGCCGAAAACTGAAAAAGCGAAGAAGCTCCAAAGTCGTTCCTAAGGGGAATGCAGAGCTTACAGCGAAAAGTCAACGCTGATTCCGCCGAAAGTAAAAGGCGAAGAAGCTCCAAAGTCGTTCCTAAGGGAATGCAGAGCTTACAGCGAAAAGTCAACGCTGATTCCGCCGAAAGTAAAAGGCGAAGAAGCTCCAAAGTCGTTTCTAAGGGAATGCAGAGCTGATGTGTGATTGTTTCTAAGGAAATAATGGCTGAGGATACGGCTTCGAATATGTGTTTGGACATCCATTCGCACATCACATTACATCATAGCATTTGCATTCATAAGCATTCATTCAGGCATATATAGGATAATCATCATCATGGCATAAGTGGTTGCCTCGGCATAAGAGAAGAGCTTTTTCGCGTACAAAAAGGAGAGCTTCGGAAGAGAGGGCAATATTGTCTTTTATGCTTCGCTGTGTACGAAAAGAAGGGAAGGTGTTTTTTCGCCTTCGGCTCAAAATACTAATTTCGTCCACACCAAAGCGCTTTATACATTGTTGGAGGGGTAAGAACATATTATAAGGTATGAACAAAGTTCATTATGAACAGTTTAGCTGTATTTACAGAAGATATTACAAAAGTCTTTTGAGTTTTTTCTACAGTCTACTCCTACTGGTCTTCACTGGGCTTCAGCTTCGGCTGCATACTCTTCAAGCATCAGCTTCAGCTTCGTCATCCTACATGAATTAAGTTGTTGTGGGTCAAAAACAAGATTGAAGGAAAAGGTAAGCACAAGGTATGACTTCTTACTGGTCCAAGATGACTCCGAGCTTCGTCTCCAGCCTTTTCTCGCCCGCCTTTTGTCCATATCATCTTTACAAATCTGTTAGAAATGCTTCGGGCGAGGTCAGGGATATCATCTAAAATTGTTGGTGATAGAGTGAAATTGGGCCTATTGACAATTTTTCCATGATCACAGCCAGCTTTTAAGAAGGCAGCAGCAGTGCCCCGAGAAGCTACCCAGGCACAGAAGTCACCGTGCCCGGCTATAACTTCGTCAAGCTCATCAATTTCACCTTCAATATGTTCGAAGGTCTTTGGTAAATCTTCAGCCGACGGGGTGAATTTCTCACTGCTAGCTCCAACTGAGTGGAAGATTTTTCTCAGTCGTTCAATACATTTGTTGCTAAATTCCAAACATTTATCTTGAAGGCTTGCCAATAATTTTTTCAAAACTGAATTTTCTTGGACTTCGGCTTCAAGTTTCGCATTTAGTTCTTGCTTTTCTTGTTCAAACTGTTCAGATTGGCAGAGAAGCTTCGTATTCAATTCCGCTATTTTAGCTTCGGCTTCTGCCAATAAGCCTTCAGTTGCCTGAAGCTCAAAGTTCTTCTTTTCAATAGTAGCTAATTGCTCTTTTATTTTGCCCTCTAAATTTTCAATTATAACCTCGTGCTTTTTGTCTTCCAGATCTTGCTGCATTTTCAAAGCCTTGCTCAGTAGCATACTCTGCACGCAAACAATTTTCGTTAAGACAGGTCTACATTGTTGAAAACAATAAAAGTCAAGGGAATAGTAGTTCACCTTGAAATTGGAATAAAATAAACTACCAACGATATGTTGTCGTCGGTAGCGGCTAATGTCCATTTCTAGCTTCGGAAAACCGATACTCCTTTGATAGAGTACCGATGACCTTAGCTCCAGTTTGATCCCGAATGTAGTCTAATTTTTCATCATCAATACCCCCGAAGAGGAGTGCTCCTGGTTTATATCCGCAGGATTTGGCATACTCTTTAAGCTCTTCTATTTCGGTTTGTGATAATCCTTCTCCAACTAAATTTTGGAACATGAAGGCTTCGTTCTCTGAAGCTTCGTCAACAGTTTCCTTTCCTTTCCCAGACACTGCGGCCATGGCCTCTTCGGCGGCAGCAAGCAGCTTCTTCTGTGGCCATGTCTAGCAGTATTTTGTCGATATGTTCAATTGTGCTTTCCAAGTGAAAACCTTCAGGTGAGGTAGCTTCGGCAGCTGCGACCTCCGAAGGCAGGATTTCAATATTTGTTATTTCTTCAACCGCCGGTATCTTTTGAGCTGAAGCTCTCGGTGGTGTCTTGTCAATGACTTCTGTCACTGCGATGATTCTCTGTCTCTTTGTTTTAGTTGTTTTCTTCGTTTTTTCGGGCTCCTTTTCCTTCTGAAAAAACTTTGTCAGTTGAGGCTCCAATGGACTTAGCTTCGCAGGCAGGGATTCAGTCATTACCTTTAAAATCTCTTCCACGTCAGTGGCAGAGCGTGATGCGGGAGTCTCCTCTTCGTCAGATATTTTTTGCTTCGGAGATGATATTTTCTTCTTCTTCGGAATATTCTTCTTTTTTGGTGGTTCTTCCTCATCTTCATTTAAAGCTTCGGCTCCCCTTTTCCTTTTCGACCTTCGGCACCTTTATTCAGATTTTCGTAGTCAGGATATTCAAAACCCAGGGCGTCTAGCACTCGGTTCAGCCTTCGCTTCGGACGGGTGCCGAAGGCCGCAGTCATCAATTGATCTTCTTTTTTGGAGTAATTCCCAAGAATTTCATTGCACATTATTTCAACTGTGTCCAGCCATTCTTGGCAAGGCTTTTTAAAGTATTTCTTAAACTTGTAATAGTAAGGTAACCGCACAAGTTCCCCTTCTTTCTTCTCCCCCTCTAGCTTCGGCATTTCCCATTCTTTTAAAGTAGGAAAAACCCTGAAGGCCAAGAACTCTTGAACTAGGTCCCTAGTACTGATATGCTCTGAAATAATTTTAAAACTCAGCCAGTGCAGCCCAAGTGGAACCTTCTAAGGACATTTGGCATCGTGGTCTTGTTTCTCCGAAGATCAATTCAAGAGGGCTTTGCACCAGTTTCTCTTGGTCTTCGTCAACTTTCACATAAAACCATTCTGATTTCCAGCCTGCCGGCCATTTGCTTCGGTAACTGATTACAGGAAACTTTGTGGTTTTCCGATAGACAAAATTGTAGCAACCAAAGTTATCATGTAATCCATCTTTTCTAGCCTTCGTCTGGTAGTGCAGCTCATGAACTCGATAAAAGCTGTCGGCAAACGGCTCCACCGCCTGACTTCGGAGGGCCCAGATATAAACACTAAGCCTGACGATAGCGTTAGGAGTCAACTGATGAAAGTAGATACCAAACTTCTTCAATACATCTGCAATAATCCTATGAATGGGGAATCTCAACCCAGCCTTTAGAAAGCTCTTGAAAATGACTATTTCATCCTTTTCTGGCTTCGGGGTAGTTTCTTCCCCCCCGAAGCGAAGTAGCTTCTTCTGACTCTCACTGAAATAACCTGACTTTACCATCTTGGAGAGATCAGCCTTCGAAACGGTCGATTTTCCGAAGTCCAAGTGGCTGGGCTTACTGGGCATGGCAATGCGATAATCATCTTCGGGATCGGTTTCTTCAATGTTCTCTTCTTCTGCTTCGGCAGTTGCTTGTTCCGCTTCAACAGTGGGGGTTCCTTCCGAAGTTACCAGTCCGGATCGTTGCATTGCTTCAGAGATGGGAACAGTCTCCGAACCTTCAGCTTCGCGCCCCTCACGCTCAACCCTAGCGATAGACCGCACTCTGGCCATTTAATCCTGAGTTTGTGAAATTGAATACTTTTTTCTTCCGAAGTCTTTCCTTCTGACGAAGCAGACTTCAAATTGGAGCTTCGTTCGATTCCGAGAGTCAAGCTTCAGCTATGGTTAAAAATTTTGGCAGCAAAACAGTGCAAATAGCAATGAATGCTGTGGTAACTTCACACCTACCTGTCTGTTTATATAGTGCTGCAGGTAAGAAGGCGAAACGCCAGGATTTTTACACCAGGCGGATAGTCGCCTGCACTCGCTGCGCGGTGGACCGCAAAGACCAAACAGTAACTCTGCAAGGTGGGACTGCCACGCGCTCGGAAACTGAATCGTTTCTCGACAACGAGCTCAGGGAAGGTGTTTTTTGGACCTTCGGCTTCCCGAAGCTTAAGAGACTTTTTTCACGGATCAAGCTCGTTACGAAAAACGATCTAGCGCCGCGAAAGGGGCTACTGTTGGGGGCCATGCTCCGTCACGTCGAAGGTCCCGTAGAAAGAAGTAGCTTCGGCGGAAGCTGTCCACAAGAGATGACCGAAGGTTCCCCTTCATGAAGCTTCGGTAGTACAAACCGACTTAAAGATAGAATGAACTTTCAATCCATAAAGGTCTGAGTCGGTGTTGTAAACTTTTTATGAGGGGCATAATTGTAATTTTTCACAGGCTGTATCCTATGTCTATAAATAGATGAACAGTACCCCCGTACTGTTCACGCTGACTGGTACACGCTCTTGCATCACGCTTGTATCTTTGTCTTTTGCCAAGCCGAAGGTACTGATGTAATTCACTATTGCTTTTATTTTTTCATGATTATATAATAAAAGGCACATATTAATGTTATATAATTAATCACGTTATTCTTTCATGTTTCATATGCTTCTCCTTTTATTGGTATAAATTATAATGATGAAGGTATGTCCTTCATGACCTTCGTCTGAAGATCGTTATATCCTAAGGGAAATAACGCTTCGAAGGACGAAGAATGTTTACCATTAACCCTTTTCTGTGTTGCCTTGTTCTTAAGCCGAAGCAGCTGAGAACAAGTCCCCAACAGGTTGCTTTGGCCTTCAGATGCTTGAGACCAATTGATGCAATTCTTGAGGATCTCTTGGACCTATGGATTAGGATCCACACATGCTTCCATTGCGCCACCTCAATCTTATTGGTTGATGTTGATCGCATGGTCTTCATTGGGGTTAGCGGCTAACCCCCTTAACAGGAGCATTGATACACACTTGGTGAAGATGATGTCGACTCTGATCTTGATTGATTTGGAGAAGTTGGAGGATACCAACCAGGCAGGTGCAAGAGGGAAGGGTATAGATAAAAAAGGTAAGCATAGACGGATTAAAGAGAGAAAAGAGAGAGCACCCAGCTACCTAACTCTATGGCACTCACCTAGTAAACTAATGTCGTTGCAGACCAAGGCCCACAACACATCAACACTCATTTCAAAGAAGCAAATTAGTCGTAACACAAAGACAAACACCACGAGCACATAGCAACAAACATCTCATGGCTATACGTTCCTTTTAATTAAATGGGGGTCCTTCTTGAAAAGGGAATTAACTACTTTAAGGCCATCAAAAGACAAGGGGAATGATAAGACATGCAGGATAGGGGCATGAGCATAATAAAGGATGAAGCTAAAGCAAGAATTGTAACCAGTAAGGGAGAGAATACAACCAAGGTCAGGATAGGTAATACACCATTCTCAAATCAAGATGGGAAAGATGATATTTCAAAAGGTAGGCACAAGATAAGCATCATGAAAAGATCTAGAGATTATAAAGGTAAGGGAGGTAACAGGCAAAAGCACACCAAAGATCGAGTTAAGGCAAGACTTGCAACGCGACAGAGGAAAACGGAACAAACAATAGTGGGATGGATAAGACAATGCTCTTGAACTAAAATGGAAGAGACAGCTTTAAAATGCAGGTACATGATAAGCATCAAGGTAAAGATCGAGGGATGACAAGGGTTAAGGTGATAACGGACAAACACACAACAAAGGATGTATTTTAGACAAAACGTGCAAGGCGTCGAAGAAGGGGGAGCAATCAATGGTGAAGCAGGTGAGGCATTACCCTCGAACAGGAACGGAAAAGAGGAGGCTTTAAAGGGTAGGTTTAAAGTAAGCATGAAGGTAAGGGTATGGACATTACAAGGGTTAAAGGTGATAACGGACAAGAATGTAAGAGAGGAGGTAAATGGGCATAAGAACAAAGGATATAAGTACCACAAAGGATGGAGTTAAGATAGGACCCGCAAATGAAAAAAGGGGGTATGTCCATGGGCCAGATAAGTAAATTGCCGCTCTCAAATTGAGGTGAATGAGAGGAGATTTTTAAAGGGCAAGAATAAAGATGAGTATCACGGCAAGGTCGATGGATGACAAGTTGATGGTGATAGCAAATAAAACACAACAAAGGATGGAATTAAGACAAAACTTGTAAGGCGACAAGGAGTGAAAAGAAATCAAGGGAGAGATAGGTAACTCACAGCTCTCAAACTGGGTTGAAAGAAAGGGGAGGCTTTTAAAGGATAAGTTCAAGGTAAGCATTTAGGTAGAAGACATCAATATCGCAATGGTCAAGGGCGATAACAGACAAGGGTATGAGAGAAAAGATGAAGGCATTGAGGAGCCAGTGGTACGAGTACAACAAAGAATGGAGTTACGTCCAGGCTTACACGCGGTAAAGAAGAGGATATAGCCAAGGGTGAGGTAAGTAAACACCGCTCTCAAACTGAGATAGGAGATTTGAGATTTTAGATAATAGACATAATGTAATCACATGGTAGGATAGAGGGATGAGAAGGGTAAATGAATAACAAACAAAAGCACAACAAAGATAGAGTTAAAAACTTGCAGGTGACAAAGAGAGGATATGACTAAGGGAAAGTAGGTAAAGTACAACACTCAGATTTTGATGGAAAAGAGGATATTTTAAAGGCCGGTATAAGATAAACATCATGGTAAGATATAGAGGTGATAAGGATAAAGGTGATAATGATGAAAAGCATAACCCATGGACAGAGTTAAGGCAAGACTCGCAAAGTGACGAAGTGGAGAAAACAATCAAGGATAAGATAAGTGAGGTTTCGACAGAAGAGTTGAAGTAAAAATTCATTACCGAGAGAAGTTATAAGGAAACCATGAGATCACCAAGGATGTGCAAAATAAAATGATCGCTCATGGATCATCGAGAAACAAGGGTGGCCAAGGGCATGCAACTGAAATGTTTATAAACAAACATTAGGGTATAAAGATAGGCAAATATAAAAAGATAAGAGTATGCAATATCCCAAGGATACGGGCATACCAAGACAAGGGATTAGAAAAGGCAAAGGATGACGACTTAACAACAGAATAAGAAGGGATATCAGAAGAGAAGAAAGTTCATGGACATATGAACTAAAGTGTTTAAGTAAGCAGTAGAAATTCAGATGTAAGTATTTGAAACAAGAGTATTGAAGAATCTAGGGGTACGAGCATGTCAATGCCAAGGGAATAGAGATGGTCAAATGGTAGCAATTTAATGGTGGAAGAGGAAAGAATCAGAAAAGACAAAAAGGCTATGGTCAAGGGCATCTACAAAGATGTCACAAGCACAAGAGTGAGATCACATCTAATGGATTGAGAAAATTATTGACCATACTCGAATAAAATACTTTTGCAAGGGGATATATAGGAGCACAACATAGAATTAGTTAGTATGTCTAATATATTGAAACAGAATCAAGGATGAGGTGAAGTAATAATCAATAAGTCCTTAAAACGGTCAATGCTACTCTAGGACAGCGGTCCTACAGTCAGCAAGGCTTTGATACCACTTATGTCATGCCCGGTTTTGGAAGGTAAACCGAATGCGAACCATGTACGTTCCAGGATCAGAACTCATGTACACAGCAATTACATAAAATGACTCATCATAGCACAATGCTTCAAATAGTAATAAAGAGTAAGTAATAATACTACAGACTAGAGTCAGTTACATAATATGAATCAATGTGCAGATAATAGAAACGTAGCCAACTTAAATAAACCCACCACAGGCAGCTGACTCGGGGAGGTCACTAGCCTAATCCTCAAACTTGTCGAAGTCCTGGAACTCCTGGAGATTCCCTTGACGCCTTCTTCTTTACCTGAGCATAGATTGCACCAAAGCCAACCTGGTGTTTTGTGAAAGCAAGGGTGAGTACACATCAACGTACTCAGCAAATGTCCCGTTGGCTGATGTGGACTAGCTTTATGTGGGATTAGGGTCAAAGTAGTTGCTTTTAGTTCATCAGGTATTTATTATTAGTAGAAGCCAAGTTTTAGCAATAATCAACCTGTGAACCATTTCCTCATCGAGGAACATCATGATCATCATCGAACCAAATCCACAAATTAAACCATCACATCTCAAACCATTTGTATCTCTAATCAAAGAGGATCCCAGGGCCCGCTCTTAACGTGAACACGGCTAATATATCAGTTTCATTATACTCTGTAGAGGTTGCACACTTTATCCATGAGCTGTGATTCCCTTTTTACCTGAGTGCTACTCCCCATTGATCACTCCCTATGTGGTCTAGCAGGGTATCACTATATAGCCTTTACAAAGATTCCCTAGAGGTCATAGCCGCCCGTTAGGTTTCTCCAGTTTGATAAACACAATACCTTTCTCCCCACAGGAAGGGTGACTAACAAAACCAAATCGAAAGAACCTTGACAACCAGCCTCGGCAGAGCAAGTACTGTGCCCGGACCCATTGACGGCACGACGGCGAAGTTGACTACACCTCGAGTTCCTCTAATTAATCAGCTAAGGGTGTCCCATACCACCCTCACGGTTGCACTGTTTTCCCGAGTGGTCTCTCAACGAACAGGTCCTTATGGAGAGGTACTCAGGAAATAGCCTGAGTACCCTAAAGTATCACAGTCCATCATCATTAACAAGATAACATCATCGTATCATAAATATTCTCATCATGTTTATTAATTTAAAGTAAAGCAATAGCATGAAGCTAACCATAATAACCCAAAAGGTAATCAAGGACAAGGTAATACAAAGCTAGTCAATTCTTAGGTTTCAATTATGTAATGCGGGATACTGAATTATAAAGTAAGCAGGACATAATGGGTCAGAGGACACTTGCCTTCACCAAACAGATGCTTTAGGTCTCAATCTCGTCAAACTCGAAGAGCTAGATCACTTGGTCGCCAATGCTTGATCTTCGATTCCTCGAAGCTCGGGAACGGCGCTCTAATCGCAACACAAAGCGAAGACAAATAGGTACAACCAAACAAACATATATATGCATAAGAACATTACACCATACAAGATAAAATAATATAAAAAACATGCAATATAAAATAGAGCTCGCTTCTATGGGCACGCGAGGAAGGGAGACGTGATAGTCGGAGCTACGGTCGAGAAGTTAGCGTGTTTACACTAAGCAAGTATTAGTTAGAACGTTTTAGTCTGACATGGATAGATTAATTGATATTTATTAACTATAAATCAAGACTACTACTTAGCTTTGACTAACTTACTATTTACTTATGAATGATTAAATAAATAACTAATCATCTGACATGAGTGATTATAAACAAATGGTTAAATATCGGCATGGACAACGCGTAATACGCACTGACGACGAGCGGCAAGGCGAGTGACACACGCGAACGGCGTGCGACAACTCATGCGAACCGCGCGCGCGACATGCGCGAGTGACACATGACGACGCGTGCGAAACAGCATTGCAGCACGCGCCCGGTATACGCACAGCAAGCGCACGGCACGCGGGCCGACACAGTACGTGAAAACTAATAAATAAATAGCATGATTAATCTAAACAACTATTAATACAGAATATTTTTCAGTTAAGGTTAATCATGTTGATGTCTAATTATAAATGCACAAATTGAATTCCTAAATTGGAATTTTAAAATTGAAACAACGCTCTAGTAGCCATCGCCCATCAGTCAAACAAACATTTAAATAAATTAAATAAATATGCAATAGTAGGGAAAATACTTCTAACATGTAGATAATTTTAATATGAACCTAATACAAATTGAATGGATTGAATCAGGTTTAAAACGCAAAAGTTATCACCGTTTTAAAACTAGATTAAATTCCAGCGTACGGTTTTGAAATCTGACAGGGGCATTTTCACAAATAAGTCATCTTCTTCCTCACATATCTCTCTCTCCACATAGTGAACCACCATGAACAGGGGTCCACCAGGGGAGGGGGATGCTTGGGGAGTGGAGGGGACCTCGGCCGGTCGCGTGCAGGCCGGGCGAGGCACCAGCGCCGTGCGGAGGCGGCAGGGACCTTGGCCAAGTGGCCGGTCGTCGCTGTCGTGGTGGCTGATGGGAGAGACGACGGGAGGGTGCTAGGCGCTTAGGCCGCGTGCGGTTGGCCGCGAGGGCAGGGCAGGCCAAGGCTAGCGCGTGGCACTAAGGCACGCCTGCGCGAGAGGATGAGGCGGTTCTACAACCCTAACAGCG
Source organism: Zea luxurians (assembly GCA_029449295.1). NCBI lineage: Eukaryota > Viridiplantae > Streptophyta > Magnoliopsida > Poales > Poaceae > Zea > Zea luxurians. The sequence goes on from JAOPSE010000024.1 coordinate 18,084,044, forward strand.
AAAACGAAGGAAAAGGATAAGAACTATGGTGGTTGCTCACCGGGGAAGAAGACCCACGCCGGAGCCGAGGAGAAATTCATAGATTTGCAGAGATTCGGAGGTCCAATCGATGAACCGGATGTGCCCTGACGAAGCCCTTGACGAGACAAATGCAGCGGTATCCTCGGATTCCGCAAATGATGCACGGATCGGGAGTAATTGCTCACTAGAGTTGGAATTGCCCCGAACTTCGACGAGCAATTCTGGGAGCTGGGAGTTGAATCTGAGGAAACCGTTTCATGCTTTGGAACATGCTCGACGAGGAGAAGTCAGGCATGTACATATAGCTAGGTTTCGGATGAGATGAAAATTCGGGTCAAATTCAGATTTTACCATTTATAAATTTCAGGAAAGCCTAGAAATCCATATTTTGTGCTCCAAATATTATAGATGCTTCCAAAAATTCTAGAAAAAATCCTAGAAATGTTTTGGCACCTAATGAACTCAAAAACATACTTAGAGCTTCTAAAAAACATTTTTAAGTACCTCAAATAAATAGATTTTGGTTTCCGAAAAATAGAAAAATACTCTAAAAAATATGAAAATCTGTCGAGAGCTTCTATAGGATATACTAACATGTTTCAAACACATT